>JARQOD010000006.1:441338319-441475692 GCA_033576555.1 Oophaga sylvatica
GTTTTAAACTTGTTTGCCCCCTTTGGGGGGGGTTTAAAAATTGCTCACCAAAGATCATTTAAGTTCCGGGGGGGGGCTTTTTCCCCAATTTTGGGGTCATTTGGGGGGGGGTTTCCCTGTTTAGGCCCTCGGGCCCTTCCAAAGCAAGGGCGCCAATCTAAATTTTTACCAATTTGGTTAAAAAAAGAAAAGGTGCTCCTTTTTTTTCCGATTTGCCATGCCCCCAAAAAGGGGTTCCCCCCCCTTGGGGACAGGGTCCCAGGACAAAGGACAAAAATTTTTTGGGGTCCAATTTCTCCTGCCCTATGGAAAAAAAAAAAATTTATGACAAAAGAATAATTTTTGTGGGAAAAAAAAATGGTTTTTTTATTTTCATCCCCGGGGGGTTAAAACGGGTTTGTGAACCCATTGGGGGGTTTTTCAAAGTGTCCCCCAAAAACAAATAATTTCCCTTTTGGGGCCCAGCCCCCCAAAAATGGGGCATTGGGGGGGGGTTTCCATTTTTTAGGCTTTTTGGGGAAAAACTAAAAGGGGGAAATGACCCCCATCAATTTTTGAATTAAAAAACTTTAAAAGCTTCCTTTCAAGCCCTCCGTGCCCCAAAAACGGGCCCCCCCCCCCCCCCAAAGGGGGTATCGGAATCGGGGGAAAAATTTGGGGAAAAAACCCCTTTTGGGGGTTCCCCTTTCCTTGGAAAAAAAAAAATTTTGGGGTAAAAAAAATTTTTGGGGAAAAAATTTTTTTTTTTTTTTTTTCACCCCCCGGCATTATTTTTTGTGAAAAATTTTGGGGTTTTTAAAAATGCTCCAAAAGACTGAAAAATTTTTGGGGGGGCTTTTTCCCAAAATTTTTCCCCTTGGGGGGGTTTCCCTTTTTGGGGCGCTTGGGGGCCCCAAAAAAACCCCAAAGGCGTCCAAAAAAAAACCCAGAAAATTTTTGGGTTTAAAAAAAAGTCAAACGTTCCCCCTTTCCCAACGAGCCCCCGTGTGAAAAAACGGGTTTTTTCCCCCAAATTTTTTTTTTTTTTTTTTTGGGAAATTGGCGTTTCGGGGAAAGCACAACAACTTTATCCCCCCAAATTTTTTTCCTTTTTTACCCTTGTCAAAATAAAAAAAAGTTTGAAAAAAATTTTTTGTGGTTAAAAATTAAAAATTTTTTTTTTTTCCTTTTACTTGCTTCAGCCCCCGGAAGAAACCTAAGGGGGGTTAAAAATTTCCCGAATGTGGTTTTGAGTCCCTTTTTAGGGGGGCATTTTTAGAATGGTGAAAATTTTTGGGTTTTTTTGTTTTAAAAGGACCCGTCAAATGACTTCAAATGGAGGGGGGGCCCAAAAAAAATGGCTTTTGTAAATTTTTTTTTGTAATAAGGAAATCGTTGGGAAAATTTTTCCCTTAAATTTCCCAAAAAAAAAAAAAAAATTTTTTTTCCCAAAAATTTTTTTGGGGGTTGGGGAAAGGGGGGAAAAGTTTTTTTTTAAATATTTTGGGGACTTTTTTTCCCCTGTTTTGGGGGGAAAAAAAAAAAAAATTCAAATTTTGAAAATTGAAAAATTTTTTTAAAATTTTCCCCCTATTTGTTTTTTTTTAAAAAAAAAACCCAAAAAGTTTTTTTAAGAAGAAAAGAATTCAAGGGGAAAGGGAAAAAATGTAAAGAAAAACAACTCAGAATCGCGGCCCTTTTAAGCCCAAGTTAAACCCTATAAAGGACGGGTCAAATTGTAAAAAGGCCCGTCATTAACGTGAAAACCCCTTGGGGGTGAAGAGGTTAAGTAAACCTTTTAATAAAAAAAGTTAGAAAAAAGCACAAAAAGGAAACAAAACCCCTTTTTTTTTTTGTAAATGTTTTTTTTTTTAAAAGGTCGTTAAAATTTTTGGGGCTTACTTTTTTGCCCAAAATTTTTGGTCCCTTTTTTTTAAATAAACTGGACAATGAAAATAGCCTGTTTTCCAATAGCTTGTCTGTCCTTTGAAGGAAATTTTTAAATTTTAAAGTATTTTTGTTTAGTAATTTACCCTGGTCTCTTTTTACAGTTTTCTGGAAATGAAAATTTTTTTTTTTAAAAATCCCTTTTCCCCCCGTTGTCATTTTTGGCCGGGCTTTTTTTGAGTGAATGCCCCGGAAATCATTCATGTTCGTAAATGGTGTCAGTTTGAACGGGGGGTAAAGAATTGTATTTCCCCCTTAATTATTGGGGGTTTTTTTAAAAATAAATAAAAGAAGTGAAATTACACAAGGGTTGTATACAGTGGTGCCAATTTATCCACAGGGTTGGGAGTGGAACTTGCAATTTTTGTCTTGCTCCCAATTTTCACTATTTTGGGAACCTTCACCCGGTTTTGCCCCTTTTTGATCGCAGCTAGGTTGTCACTTTTAAGATACCCATGATTTTTAAAGTGGGCCCCCCATTTTGAAACTGATGGTGGGGTTTTTAAAATTAAAACTGTAAAGAAATCGGTGATCACAACCTTGTCCGGCAAAACTAAATGATTTTTTTGCATTAGAGCAGTTTTGTTTTTTTTAAAAACTAAAAAAAAGATGTTATTTTTTTCTTCCAATTTCTTCGCCTCAGTTAGATTACTGAAGTTTAGTAAAAAAACCAAAAGATGACGGGTGGCGGAAAAAAAAATAATCCAAAAGAAAAATTGGTTTTAAGGGGAAAAAAACCATTTCCAAAGTTTCTGCCTTTATTTTTTTTAAAAAGGGGGGTTTTGAAATTTTTTTTTCCCAAATTTAGGCTATGCCAAAGCCGCATTTTTTTTAATTTTTTTTTCTTGGTATAAAAATGTTTTTTCAAAACGAAAAAATTTAGAATTGAATTCCTCAGGGGTTGTATTTTAATGGCTAACAAAAAAAATCCATTAGCCTTAAAAAGGTATTTAAAGGGCTCTAAATTTTTTAAAACACGGTCGAAGATACACACTTTCCTTAGTTAAAAACCAATTTTTGCATTTTTAGGGTACAGTTTCCCCATGGGGGTTTGGCCCCTTTGTTAAATTTTAAAAAAACAGCAAAAGTTTTTTTTTTTTTTTTTTCACTTTTTTTTCCTTCTCATTCCTTCTAGGGGAAAAAATGTTAAAAAATTGATGTTTATTAACCCCCCCTAAATTAGAGACTTCCCCCATAAACCCCGTCCCATTCTCCCTGGACGGGTATCGTATAGGCGACAGCGCGCTTGAGGGGAGGCAGCTAATCGCCGCCGGTTGTAGTGTTATCAACTGACACCCAGCTGTGTGTAGGGCCCGGTCAGGGGCCCCCCCGGGACTAACCCCCTAGACACCCCGATCAAACATGTCGGGTTTTTTTTTGGGGCACGGGGAGGATCCCCGGGGGGTGGGGGGCTCCCGGGCCCCCGAGACCCCCAGACCAGGGGATTTTGACGGCTTTTGGGGCTTCCCCCCTCCCGCCCGGCCAAGAGGGGGCCGGGGTCCTGGGGGGGGCGGCTTCCTCAGGCCGCTAGAGCGGGGGATGAACCCCCGCACTCCCCCAGGGGGTCGCTGGGTGACACCCAGCGATTGAAAAAATCAGTGATGTCCCACCCGGCAAAAAAAAAAAAGTTAAAAAATTAAAAAAAACATGTTATTAAAAAAAAAACCAAAATAAATAAAAAAAAAAAAAAAAAAATTTTCCCCAAAAATTTATTTCTTCCTGTAAAAAAAAAAAAAAAAACAATAAAAGTCCAAAATTTTTTTTTCGCCCGTCCGAACCCCCCTATAAAACTGCCCCCAATTAAAAACCCCCCTTAAAGCAATTTTTTTTCTTGTTTTTTTTTTTTTTCATCATACGCCCAACAAAAAGGGAAAAAAAACGCAATCAAAAAGCCCCTTTTAAAAAAAAAAAAGGTAGCGAAAAGTCATTTGCCCGCAAAAAACGAGGGGCCCCTACGATCATCAGCGAAAAAAAAAGTTATAGGGCCCCAGAAAAAAGCGATCCCCCAAAATTTATTTTTTATATAAAATTGTTTTTTTTTTTTTTAAAAAAGGGGGCCAAAAAAAAAAAATGGGTATCGCCTAATGTAGGCCCGAAAAAAAAATGCTTTTAAATTTTACCCCACCCCGGAACAAAAAAAAACGCCTTTTCCCCCAAAGAAATTCTAATTGCTTTTTTTGTTCATCTAACCTCCCAAAATAAATAAAAAGCGATCAAAAATGTCCCCCCCGCTCCAAAATGGGACAATAAAACGTCAACTGTACCGCAAAAAAAAAGACCTCACTGACTCTGGGGCCAAAAAAGAAAAAAATAGCTCTAAAAAGGGGCGATGCAAAAAAAAATTTTTGCAAAAAAAAGGTCTTTTAGCGTACCCCCAATAAAAAAAACCCTATAAATAGAAACAACCCCCTTTTATCCCCCCCTTTTGGGAAAAAAAAATTTAAAAATTAAAAAAATTATTTTTTTCCCCTTTTTCCCGTTGGGGTTAGGGTTGGCTTTTGGGTTTTGGGTTTGGGGGGTTTTGGGGTGTGTTAGTTAGGTTTGGGGTTAGGGTTGGGCTGGGTTAGGGGTGTGTTGGGGTTAGGGTTGGATTAAAATTTGGGGGGGGTTTCCGTTTTGGGGCACATCAGGGGCCCCCAAAGTGACAGGCGTCCCATCTCAATTCCAGCCAATTCTGCGTTGAAAAATCAAACGGTGCTCCTTACTTCGGGTCTCCCCACCCTCCAAACAGAGTTTACCCCACTATGGGTTTAGCGTACCGGGACCCCAAGGGTTATTGTGAAATTTTTCCTATTTCTTCGTTACCCTTTGGGAAAAAAAAAAAAAAGGGGGGCGAAAAAAATTTTTTTGTACAAAAAAAATTTTTTTTTTTTTTTTCCTTACATTTAAACTTCTTAAAAGGCATTGGGGGGGTTAAAAATCACCACACATTAAAAAGTTCCTTGGGGGTCTTTTTTCCCCAAAATGGGAGTCACTTGTGGGGGTTTCCACTGTTTAGGCGCATCAGGGGCTCTCCCAAAGCGACATGAGCCCCCCAGACCATTCCATCAAAGTCTGCAATAAAAACGTCACCACTTCCCTTCCGACCCCTGACGTGCGCCCATACAGATAGTTTTCTCCCACATATTGGGTTTACACGTACTCAGGACAAATTGGACCAACTTTGGGGTCCAATTTCTCCTGTTACCATGTGAAAAATAAAATTTTGGGGGCGGGAAAAAATATTTTGTAAAAAAAAAAAAAAAAAAAAAAGTTTTTTATTTTACGGCTGTACGTTATAAACTTTAGTGAAACACCTGGGGGTTCAAAGTTCTCACCACCATCTAGATAAGTTCCTTGAGGGGTCTAGTTTCCAAAATGGTGTCATTTATGGGGGTTTCCACTGTTTAGGCAGATCAGGAGCTCTCCAAACACGACATGGCGTCCAGCCAATTCTGCGTTGAAAAAGTCAGACGGCGCTCCTTCCCTTCCAAACTCTGCCATGCACCCAAACAGTGGTTTACCCCCCATATGGGGTATCAGCGCACTCAGGACAAATTGCACAATAACTTTTGGAGTCTTGTTACCCTTGGAAAAATAAAAATTGGGGTGAAAAGATCATTTTTTTGTGAAAAAATATGATTTTTAAATTTTACGGCTCTACGTTATAAACTTGTGTGAAGCACTTGGGGTTCAAATTGCTCATCAAAAATCTAGATAAGTTCCTTAGGGGTCTAGTTTTCCCAAATGGGGTCTTTGTGGGGGGTTTCCACTGTTTAGGCACATCAGGGGGCTCTCCAAATGCAACATGGCATCCAAACTCAATTCCAGCCAATTTTGGTTGGAAAAAGTCAAATGGTGCTCCTTCCTTCCGAGCTCTGCCATGCGCCCAAACAGTGGTTCCCCCCACATATGGGGTATCAGCGTACTCAGGACAAATTGTACAACAACTTATGTGGTCCAATTTCTCCTGTTACCCTTGGGAAAATAAAAAATTAGTGACTAAGAGAGATAATTTTTGTGGGAAAAAAATTAGGATTTTTTATTTTCATGCCCGGGCATTATAAAACTTGTGTGAAGCACTTGGGGTTCAAAGTGCTCACCAAAGATCTAGATAATTCCTTAGGGGGTCTAGTTTCCAAAATGGGGTCACTTGTGGGGGGTTTCCACTGTTTAAGGCTCATCTGGGGCACTGCAAACGGAACATGACCCCCATTAACGTCTGCATTCCAAAACTACTACTTCCTTTCCAAGCCCTGCCGTGCGCCCAAACAGTTTCCCCCCCCCCCCCCCACATATGGGGTATCAGCGTACTCAGGACAAATTGGACAACAACTTTTGGGGTCCAATTTCCTTGGGAAAATTCAAAAATTTGGGGCTAAAAAATCTTTTTTTGTGGAAAATTGATTTTTTTTTTTTCACACCCAGGCTTTAAAAACTTTTGTGAAACACTTGAGGGTTCAAAGTGCTCACAACAGATCTAGATAAGTGCCTTAGGGGGTCTAGTTTCCAAAATGGTGTCAAATTGTGGGGGGTTTCCACTGTTTAGGCGCATCAGGGGCTCTCCAAACGCGACATGGCATCCCAATCTAAATTCCAGCCAATTTAGTTTGAAAAAGTCAAACGTCGCTCCTTCCCTTACGAGCTCTGCCGTGTACCCAAACAGTGGTTTTCCCCCACATATGGGGTATTGGCGTACTCAGGAGAAATTGCATAACAACCTTATCTGTCCATTTCTCCTTTTACCCTTGTGAAAATAAAAAAAAAGTTTGTAAAAGATAATTTTTGTGGCTAAAAAGTAAAATATTCATTTTTTCCTTCCACGTTGCTTTAGTTACTGTGAAGCACCTGAAGGGTTAATAAACTTCTTGAATGTGGTTTTGAGTACCTTGAGGGGTGCAGTTTTTAGAATGGTGTCACTTTTGGGTATTTTCTGCCATATAGACCCCTCAAAGTGACTTCAAATGTGAGGTGGTCCCTAAAAAAAAATGGCTTTGTAAATTTTGCTGTAAAAATGAGAAATCGCTGGTCAACTTTTAACCCTTATAATTTCCTAACAAAAAAAAAATTTTGGTTCCAAAATTGTGCTGATGTAAAGTAGACATGGGGAAATGTTATTTCTTAACTATTTTGTGTGATATATTTCTCTGTTTTAAGGGAATAAAAATTCAAAGTTTGAAAATTGCAAAATTTTCGCCATATTTGCGTTTTTTTCAAAAATAAACGCAAGTTATATCGAAGAAATTTTACCACTAACATGAAGTACAATATGTCACGAGAAAACAGTCTCAGAATCGCGAAGATCCGTTGAAGCGTTCCAGAGTTATAACCTCATAAAGAGACAGTGGTCAGAATTGTAAAAAATTGGCCCGGTCATTAACGTGCAAACCACCCTTGGGGGTGAAGGGGTTAAACAAACGCTGTAGTTCCCAAATTCAGTTAGAAAAAAAGCTGCATGAGATTTGACATCTCACAGCTTTTGCTGGTACTGTGAAAAGCAGCTTTTAATTTGCGTTAAAAAATAAAAACTTGTATGTGAACATGGCTTTATTTTGCAGCATAATTTAACGTTTGTATGCGATTTGCCTCACTGAAGGTGATTTAACAAGGTTGGTGCCCACAATCGCCGCAGTGTTAGTTCCTCTAAGCGTCATTGGAAGTACAGTTTTGTTTATGTCTTGCAGCAGGTGCTTCTACTTTTGACTCTTGGACGCTCTGTGATCGCAGAGAGATCATCTTTGGATGTGTTACAGCCATGATTTGCTTGCTAAAAAGCTTGTATCGGCCTCTAGTATACAAGCTTTGGCTTATGTAGATGGTCGCACTACAGGTGTTTGATTCTAGTCGTCCTGGTTACTTCAAATACCATTTACATTTTTTTTTTTTCACCCCTCTGTCAATATTCAATAATTTATGGTCAGCTGTACAATTGGATTAGAGAACAGATAAAGCCTCTTATCGAATCTTCTTTCAACTGCATTTTATTAGTTTTGCACAGAATGGATTGAATACATCTCTGCGTGGTTATGAATTAAAAAAAAAAAAAAAGAGGCAGGGTGCACAAACTCAATTAGTGTGCAGAAGTCCTAGGCCTTATACCCAATGGCAAAAAAAAACATTTTTTTTTCCCTGCACCAAAATATGCAATAGCAATCTGCTCTGGTTATTGTGATGTTGCTGTGTTTATTTATTTATTTATTTTTTTGAGTTTTTTTGCACTTCCAAAAAAAAATTGCCCTTGTTATGATTTTTTTTTCCAGGCTCACCAATAAAGCTTGGTTAAAAATTCACCCAATGGCGTCTTTAAATTCTTTGTGGTTGAGTTTTAGTGAAATTAAATTCACTTTTCTTGAATTGTTGGGATATGTTCACGTTGCTTTTTTGCTTTGAAAATTCAGAAACTTCATGCACATGTTGCTTATTTTTTATTTTTTTTTCCTTGCAGATGTGAAGCTGTTTCTAATCTGCAGCATGTTATTTTACAGCGTTTTCACACTTTTTTTATGCAGCATTTTGTTTCCTGCCGAGAGGCACCTTTTTGGTGTAGAAATGTCTGCAGCAAATACTGTAAAGGTGTGTGTCATGATACATAGTTTGCCCTGTCCTGCATTTCTGTATAACTTTGTTCCTTCATCATCATTTAACATAAGGGCCCGTCTCACATAGCGATATCGCTACCGAGATCGGTGCTGAGTCACTAGTTTTGTGACGCAGCACCGAGCTCACCAGCGATATCGCTGTGTGTGACATTCAGCGACGATCAGCCCCCCTGCCGGGTATCGCTGATCGTCGCTGAAATGTCAGGACATTTTTTTGATCGCTGGTCTCCCGCTGACAGGCACGCATCGCTGCGTGTGACAGGCGGGAGACCAGCGATCCGCTGGTAACCAAGGTACACAGCGGGTTTCCAGGCGTGGGACTGTGCCTAGAAACCCGCTGTGTACCTTGGATACCAGCGCCCTGATGCAGGGAGCTGGTATCCAAGGTACACAACGGGTTTCCAGGCACCGCGCAGCGCTTGGAAACCCGCTGTGTACCTTGGATACCAGCTCCCTGCATCAGCGCGCTGGTATTCAAGGTACACTGCGGGTAACTAAGCGATGTTACCCGCAGTGTCGCTGTCCCAGTCGCTGCCTGTTTGGCAGCTCAGCAGCGATCATGTAGCGATACACCAGCGATCCTGACAAGTGCATATCGTTGTCGGGATCGCTGGTGTATCGTCATGTGAGACCCAGGCTTTAAGGGTATGCCACACTAAACAATCCCGCTAGCGATCTCGTTAACATCGCATACTAATGAGATCGCTAGCGGGATCGTTTTAATATCGCTAGTAGTGGCCTAATTTAGCGATGTCGTTAAGGACGCTATCGCGGTTAGCGATCTCCTTAACGACTTTAGCGGTACTTTTGTACCGCTAAATCGCTAAAAAAAAAGGTGCCACACTCAGCGATATATACTTACCAGCGGGACGCCGACGATAAAAATAGGGTCAGGAACGATCGCTGTGATGAACGAGATCACAGCAGGGGCCACGTCGCTGGTAGATGCCGCACACAACAACATCGCTAACGGGATCGCTAAATAGTGACGTTTTTTAGCGATCCCGTTAGCGATGTTGTTTAGTGTGGCATACCCTTTAGGCTTATGTCAACACAGCTAAAGGACTCCCCATTGTTCTCCTAAGCCGGGGAGAACTAACAATACACATTCATATAGACATCTCGGAGCCATGCAATGGACCAAACCATTGACTAGTAGGTGGGAACCTCTCCTCCCCTACCCTTGGGCTGTTCCCAGTAGCCCAAGACAAAGGACTTATGTGTGACCAGTGTTGTGTTGGGAGATCTCTAGAGAAAAGGGTGAGGGCTCGTAGCTGCGGCAAGACCTCACGTCGGTCTGTGATTTTGGACTTATTATGGACATCAGGAATAACATGGATATTTGATTTGATATGCTGCCTGCCTCAATAAATTCCGTTGGATTGTTCTTAGCCCGGTGGTCTCTTCTTGCTCTGCTGCATACCCCGTCACAAACTGGTTGGCAGCGGTGGGATCAGAGCAGAACGAATGGAGGACAACGGCCCATCAACTTCTGGATCCAGAGCCTCAGAGTACAAGAACTGGACTGTGGGGAGCTTACAAACAAAGGCCCGTGAACTAGGGGTCAGCTACAAGGGACTCTCCAAGGAGCAGCTAACTGAGGCTTTGGAAGGAGTTCGCCTGCAAGAGGACAGTGAGGAAGCACCTCCACGGCAAATGGAGGAAAGACGACAGGCAGAGGTAAATACCCAAAAAAGTCAGTGGGCTGTGTGGTACGAGGAGGAGATGGCAATGATGCGAGAGGAGGTCTCCATAGACTATAAGATGGAGGTCATGCAAGGAGCTAAGGAGATGGCATTGCTGGAGAGGCTGATAGCTTTGGAAGCAGCTAGAAGCTCCAGACAGACTGTAACCCCAGCACCCACCATGAGGGAACTCCCCAGAGTGTCCCGCAAAGATTTCAAGCCGTTCCAGGAGGCTGCAGGTGACATTGAGTGTTTCTTCCAGGACTTTGAGCATCAGTGTCGATTAATGGAAGTCCCAGAAAGAGAGCGAGTACGACATCTGGTGGGGCTCTTAGAGGGTGGAGCTGCTGCAGAGTATAGAGCTATGGACCATCGGGGGACTGTGAGTATGCAGACATTAAACGGACTGTTCTAGAACACTATGCTGTGACCCCAGACACGTATAGGACCCAGTTTTGTACTTTGGCCTGTGATGAGGAGGTGTCCTTCAAGATGTATGCCCACAGACTCAAAGAAATGTCATCGCTGGCTGGAGGAAGAGGAGGCCTTAACTTGGGGGCCTTCCTCCAGGTAATTTTGAAAGAGCAGTTTTACTTCAAGTGCCCCGCTGAGATCCGAGAATGGGTGCGTGAAAGGAGACCAGCCACTGTGTAGGAAGCTGCAGCTCTAGCGGATGAGGCTCTCACCATGAAGCCTCAATGGAAAAAACTACTACTCAGTGAGAAAAGAACTACCAGCCCCCCGACGATGGCGGCCCCTGGTCCTTCGGCCTCCCATGTTCACCATCCCAATAGACCATCAACTCATTGTGACCTTCGTGTGACTGGGCCTCGCATTACACCTGCTCCACCTTCGGGACTATGACGTGGGGGAAGAGTCCCAGAGCGCAGATGTTATAGATGTGGGCAGCCTGGACATCTGCAATTTCAATGTCCAGGTGTTCGGAGACAGGACAGCTACAGACCGCCTTTGCCAGTTCGTTATCTACAGACACTCTCACCAGGAGAAGAGCTGGATTAAGTCCCTGATGACTTGCCAAGTGACTCCGATACCCTGGCTCCCATACCAGGAGTCTATGGGGTGTGAGCCCGAGCCACCTGTTCTTCTGACCTTCAGCACCAACATCTACAGGAGGTCGTGCTGGATGGCCAAAAAGTTGTTGGCTTCCGTGACACTGGGGCTTTTCTCACCATAGTCGATCCCCGAGTACTTCAGCCAGAAGCAATTCAAAAGGGACCAGGAATTGCCATTGTATTGGTTGGAGGCACCCAGAGATATATTCCAAGAGCGAGGGTGACCCTGGATTATGGCTTTGGGGCCAAACAATGCGTGGTCGGTGTGATGAGCGGCCTCCCTGCAGACGTTCTTTTAGGAAATGTGGGACATCTGCATTGCCACTTTGTCGGTGCGGTAACCAGAAGTCAAGCCAAGAGAGCAGCAAATGGGGACGCCTACAACTCATCCATGGAAATGAGGCCACCAGAACCACCGACACAGCCTGTGAGTGATTCTTCTTGTGGGGACAATGTGAGTGATACCTGGGATAGAGTTCAGTTTCGACAAGAGGTAGATACTGACCCAACCCTAGCTAGTTTTAGAGCACAAGCTGAGATAGGGCAGTTAGGGGAGAACGGGAAAGAATTATCTGAGAAAATGGACTTTTGTATAGGGTTACCAATGCTGCCTCCCCAGATAAGCCCTGGACTTATAACAAACAGATGATTGTTCCTCAGAAATACAGAATTCCCCTATTACACCTTGCTCATTATATTCCTACTGCTGGCCATCAAGGCAAAACCCGCACCGAGAGACAATTGACTCAAACCTTCTATTGGCCAGGGATTTTCTCAGGTAGTGGCGCATTTCTGCCGAACTTGCGATATATGTCAGCGTAGAGGGTGACCCGGAGATCACCCAAAGGCACCTCTGCAACCACTCCCATCATAGAACCATTTCAAAGAGTAGCTGTCGATATCCTTGGGCCTCTGGCTAAACCAAGTAGATCAGAAAAGCAGTACATTCTCACTGTTGTGGACTATGCCACCCGATATCCGGAAGCTGTGGCCTTGTCAAGTATTTCTGCAGCCAAGGTGGCCGAGGCCCTGGTTACCATTTTCACCAGAGTAGGATTTCCCAGTGAGATCTTGTCGGACCAAGGCTCCCAGTTCATGTCAGAACTAGTCCAGTGTCTGTGGCGCACCTGTGGAGTACGAGCGATTCGAACGACACCGTATCATCCACAAACAAATAGACTTTGTGAACGATTTAACGGTACTCTGAAGAATATGCTGAGGGCCTTCACTGACAGAGATTCAGACTGGGAGAAGTACCTACCCCATCTCTTGTTTGCCTATCGGGAAGTTCCTCAGGAGTCCACCGGGTTTTCCCCCTTTGAACTCCTCTATGGGAGAAAGGTCCGAGGACCCTTAACTCTGCTCAATGAATACTGGGCGGGGCAAGTTGAAGATACAGGAGCCCCTGTTGTCCCTTATGTCCTAAAGCTGCGAGAAACCCTGGCTCAACTTGCTAGTTTAGCCCAGAGTCATGTGTGTATGGCTCAAACCCGACAGAAGACCTGGTATGCCCGTAAGGCACGCTATCGGGAGTTTGTAGAAGGACAACAGATCTTAATGATTATTCCCCATCCACAAAATAAACTGCAGACCACGTGGGAGTGTCCCTTCCGGGTTCTCAAGAAACTAAATTATACCAATTACCTTTTGCTTTAGATGATCAAGGACTAAAGGGTATGCCACACTAAACAATATCGCTAACGGGATCGCTAAAAAACGTCACTATTTAGCGATCCCGTTAGCGATATTGTTCAGTGCGGCAGCTTCCAGCGACGAGCTTCCTGCTGTGATCTCGCTCGTCGCTGGAATCGTTCCGGACCCTATTTCATCGCTGGCGCTCCCGCTGGGTAAGTATCTAATCGCTGTGTGGCACCTTTTCTTAGCGATTTAGCGGTACTTTTGTACCGCTAAAGTCGTTAAGAAGATCGCTAACGGCGATAGCGTCGTTAACTATATCGCTAAATGCGGCAGCATTTAGCGATATAGAAACAATCCCGCTAGCGATCTCATTAGTATGCAACGCTAACGAGATCGCTAGCGGGATAGCTTAGTGTGGCAGTACCTTAAGACAAAAGACTGTTCATGTGAATATGATTAAGGAATACCACGACCGGAACCTTCCAATGATAGCAAGCTGTCGGCTAGCTTCAGAAGACGGTCACGAGGAAGAGGACTCCCTACCTGATCTCGTGGAAGCCGCAAGAGCCCCTTCCACTGTGGAACAGGTTCCTCTGGGAGATCACCTGGACCCCTTACAGAAAGACCAGATGCTGGGAGTGCTTCAACAGACACGGGCTGCCTTCTCATCTCAACCAGGTCGAACCACCGTCACCCAACATCATGTGGACACTCAGGGTATCCGTCCCATACAACAGGCTCCTTACCGGGTACCTGAATCAATTCAAAACACCATGCAGCACGAACTAGAGGGGATGTTACAGCTTGGGGTAATCCAGGCCTCTCATAGCCCTTGGGCCTCTCCTGTGGTGTTAGTACCCAAGAAGGATGGGAGTACTCGATTTTGTGTGGACTACAGACGACTTAATGACCATACTGTCAGTGATCCTTACCCAATGCCCTGTACTGACGAACTTCTAGACCGACTGGCTGGGTCCCGATATGTCACTACCTTAGATCTCAGTAAGGGATACTGGCAAATTCCTCTTGACAGGGCAAGGGAGAGAACGGTTCGCTTTTATAACCCCCTTTGGTCTGTACGAATTTCTACGCATGCCTTTTGGAATGAAACATGCCCCGGCAACCTTCCAGAGAATGGTAGACCAGATCCTCCGGGGATGTGGGGACTTTGCTTGTGCCTACTTAGATGATATCGCCATCTTCAGCCAGACGTGTTAGGAACATCTGAATCAAGTAGCCGTTATTCTTGACCGGATTATTGCAGCCGGCCTAACCATTCGACCCGATAAATGCCAATTAGGGATGGGTGAAGTTCAGTACCTAGGGCATAGAGTAGGGGGCGGGAAGCTTCGTCCGGAACCTGCAAAAATCCAGGCTATTAGAGACTGGCCTGTACCCCAAACTAAGAAACAAGTTATGGCTTTTTTGGGCACTGCCAGCTATTACCGAAAAATTTGTTTCTCATTTTAGCACTGTGGCCAAGCCTTTTACCGCCCTGACCAAGAAAACGATGCCCAGGCTGGTAATCTGGACTCCAGCCTGTGAGGAGGCCTTTAACCGGCTGAAGGACGCCCTGGTCTGTGACCCTGTTCTGTCTGCTCCAGACTATAAGAGGCGATTCATTGTGCAGACGGACGCCTCTGCTTATGGATTGGGTGCTGTACTCAGCCAGGTGAATGCAGCGGGGGACGAGCACCCTGTCGCCTACCTCAGCAGGAAACTGCTGGACCGAGAAGTGGCCTATGCAACTGTGGAAAAAGAATGTCTGGCTATAGTGTGGGCCCTCCGGAAACTAAAGCCGTATCTGTATGGACGAGAATTCTCTGTGGTTACTGATCACAATCCCCTCACCTGGCTGAACAGAGCTTCTGGGGACAATGGACGCCTACTACCATGGAGCCTGGCTCTGCAGCCCTATAACTTTACCATACAGTATAGAAGAGGCAGCCAACGCCAAAATGCAGATGGACTGTCCGGGCAGCCCTGCCTGTGTGTACTTAACAAGCGACCTGTAGAGGTCCCTCGTACGTACACAAAATTGGAGGGGAAGGAATTGTCATGATACATAGTTTGCCCTGTCCTGCATTTCTGTATAACTTTGTTCCTTCATCATCATTTAACTTAGGCTTATGTCAACACAGCTAAAGGACTCCCCATTGTTCTCCTAAGCCTGGGGAAAACTCACAATACACATTCATATAGACATCTCGGAGCCATGCAATGGACCAAACCATTGACTAGGAGGTGGGAACCTCTCCTCCCCCACCCTTGGGCTGTTCCCAGTAGCCCAAGACAAAGTACTTATGCGTGACCAGTGTTGTGTTGGGAGATCTCTAGAGAAAAGGGTGAGGGCTCTTAGCTGCGGCAAGACCTCACGTCGGTTTGTGATTTTGGACTTATTATGGACATCAGGAATAACATGGATATTTGATTTGATATGCTGCCTGCCTCAATAAATTCCGTTGGATTGTTCTTAGCCCGGTGGTCTCTTCTTGCTCTGCCGCATACCCTGTCACAGTGTGTTCCCATCTCTATTATCCTATCTCAATATGTGATGGGTGTATTAGCAAATACCTCCAATTAGAATGTAGTATAGTTTTTCTGATTCGCTTAGTCTTACCTAGTGTGCAGGATCTTGGGTAGCCATGACTACAACCACTGATATAGTGACAGCTAGTTGCTAGTGGTTGTAACCATGGATAAGGTCCTGCAGTGCTTGCACATGAGGAAAGAGACATGGCGAATCAGAAAAACAATGCATTTCTAATTGGAGCGATTTGCTAATATTATTACACCTACTACATATTGTGATAGGATGTTGGAGATGGTAATACTCGTTTAAAAGTAAGCACCACCCACCCCTTAGATTAGTAACTTAGGTACGTCCACCCCCTTGGATGTCCCTAAGGCCAGGTTCAAACTGCGTTCATGCAGTCCTTTCAACGGATAGCGTTGACGGACTTCGTTAACACGATAGCATAACGCAATCGCGTTATGCTATACCACTAGCGCAGATGCTTCATCTGTGCTAGCGGTGACGGACCCTCGGATGCTGCAGTCCGCGTCCGAAGGTCCGTCACAGAATGACGGCACATTGCTAGCGCATGCCGGTTATGGCATGCGTTAGCGATGCGCTCGGGAATGGAAGTTAATGGCAGCGTTACCGGATTGCGTTAACGCAGTATGAACCCAGCCTAAGCTATTAATATGGACATACAGGTTCTAGAACACTTAATATAGTCAAACCTGTTTGCCTCATATCTGCACACTTGTTCTTTAGAAATCTTCTTTTAATCCTTTTGTTAATGCGTTCTTCTAGGCTCCTGGGCATGCAGTCACTGGGTCCTGTGACGTCTAGTGATTGTCCCGTTTCGGCACAGAAGAAACGAGACGCCAATGCCCATAGAAAGGCGAAATATTGCAATTGCTGGGCACAGGTGCGGGGCAACCACTAGACATCACGGCCCTGTGACGCTGATGGGAGGCGACAAGCGCGCAAATGAAGGCTGGAGGCAGAAGTTTTCTTCCAGGCACTGCACGCCCCGGAGTGTGGAAGAATGCATTAACAAAGGCTCAAAAGATGATTTCTGGAGAATATAAGACTGCAGATATGAGGCATACTGGTGTGACTATTCTAAGTATTTTAGAACCTGTATGCCCATAGTAATAAGTCGGGTACGTCCAAGGGGGTGACAGTCCTTTAATGTGTGGACACACCATTAAACACAGCAAATTTTATACACAAAAAATTTACACAACCTAAAGATCAATTTATCCAGTCGGTGAGCGAGCTTTCAGAACAATGCTTGTTCCCCATCATGGGCCTCTATGCTCCCAGTCAGCTGCCGAATGAGTCATTGACCGTTTATGTAGGTGTAAAAAAAAATCTTGTCTTCCTCATACTGCCCCTGTGAACAGGAAAGTGCATTGGGAAATATGCAGGCTACATAGGGACGGAACGACTCCATTAATTTTATCATTCTGTCCTCATACAATTTCTATTGTATTTGTTTTGATTTTGTTGAAATCGACCCGGCTAAATTGTCCTGTTTAAAAACCTTTCTCCACACAAAAGAATTTGACTTCTATACATAACTACCGTAATATGTGATCTAGCCGAGCTTCATTACAGGCCATTTACACCAGTGTCTCCAACTGTTGCAAAACTAGGATTCCCTGCATGCTTGGACAGTTATTGGTTGACTGGATATGCTGGGATTTGTAGTTTAGCAACAACTGAAGAATGAAAGGTTGGGGAGCGCTGACTTATACTGGCCAATAATGGTCTAATGATTATTCATTGCAACAACTGCAGTTAGTGGGGGGAGACACATTTGCATGCATTAGATATGAATTTGGCAGCAGATTTTATAGAAAGTTCATGGTGACACTTCTAGTGGATTTTTATCTTTTGGAAGTTACGGCTCAGCCCTCGTACCTTGCTCTGCAATGAACCTCTGCTCTCCTACATCTAGCTCATAAATGCAGTGTAAATGGCACAGTCCTGGATGTTTCCATGGCTTTGATGGCACCACTTGAGACTGTCGTCAAGGTGTTCCCAGTACATGACTCTGCCATAGATACCTCGCTGCTTAGGAGCCTCTTGGGATGAGAGTATATATTGTGTGTTTTTGTGTATAATCTCCTTCTCTTGTCTGGTTTGAATCCCCCTTTTTGTCACGTTCATGTGCAGCAGTATGGTTGGGTGCTTTCAGAGGTAAATCGCCACTACAGTGTTATTTTTTTTTTTTTTTTGTTATTTCAGTGCTGGAGTGATGCAACTAATATAAGGCCCTGTGTTTAGTCCTGTGTTATCGACACTTCTCCGTTGGTCTCCAGCAGTTTGTGACCCGCCAGATTGCTCCAGTGTTTGCTGGAGCAAACACACGGTCACTATGCAATGCAAGTCTATGAGAACTTTATTCTGGCTATCATAGAATTGCATTGAAAGCCTGTGACCATTACCTCTGACATCCCATCAGTCAGAAGTTGCTTTCACAAGATGGCGGTGCAGGATCGGAATGGCGCTGGGAATAGCTGAAGACCGCACATGGTAAATATAATATTAGGTGGAAAAAAAAAAAAAATACCTACAAAAAAATTAAAGCACAAATAAGGACTAACGCAAGTATATAAAATTATGTATATTATAGAAATTGAAAGCATGATGGAATATGTACCAATGTGGGATTGGAAGAAGACCCTCAAGAATGGCAACAACCCCCAACGCTCAGTTCGGGGAAAATGCAAACAAAAATGGGTACAAACAAGCAATTTTTCAATTTAATAATTAAAAATCTTATTAAGAAAAGGAATTTTAATTTTATGCGCTGCTCATAGCCTATTTTTGTACTTACCGTAAAATCTGTTTCTCGGAGAGCTCATTGGGGGACACAGAAACCATGGGTGTATGCCGCTGCCACTAGGAGGCTGACACTATGCATATGCAAAAAAAGGTTGGCTCCTCCTCTGCAGTGTACACCCCACCGACTGGCACCAAGCTAATCAGTTAGTGAAAAAGCAGTAAGAGAAGAATGTGATAGAACCAAACAACAAACAAACAACTCAATCATAACAAAAACAATCGAAAGAAAGAACAAGAGTTGTAAACATATGGGAGGGTGCTGTGTCCCCCAATGAGCGCTCCGAGAAACAGATTTTACGGTTAGTACAAAAATCCTGTTTTCTCTTTCGCTTCATTGGGGGACACAGAAACCATGGGACGTTCTAAAGCAGTCCCTGGGGTGGGAGAAAAATGGCAAGAGACTCCATTCAGGTCGGCAATGGCTCCAATGCCGCCTGCAAGATCCTTCTGCCTAGGCTGGCGTCCACCGAAGCATAGGTGTGGACCCTGTAAAATTTGGCAAACGTGTGGATGGAAGACCATGTTGCCGCCTTGCAAAGTTGTAGGGCGGATGCCCCATGGTGAACCGCCCAGGAGGCGCCTACCGCCTGGGTGGAGTGAGCCCTGACCCCAGGGGGAGACACTCTATTCTTAACCCGGTAAGCCTCCAATATTGCGGTCCTAATCCAACGCGCAATCGTAGCCTTGGAAGCAGGCAGGCCTCTTCGCGCTCCGTCCGGAATGATGAATAGGAGATCAGACTTCCTGAAGGAAGCCGTCCTATCCAGGTAGGTCCTTATTGCCCGTACCAGGTCTAGCCTGTTCAACGAGCGCTCCAAAGAATGAGTCGGAGCCGGACAGAAGGAAGGTAGGACAATGTCCTCATTCAAGTGGAAAGTGGATACCACCTTGGGAAGAAAGGAAGGCGGAGGCCGCAATACTACCTTATCCTGGTGGAGAACCAGGAAAGGGGGGTGACAAGACAGAGCCGCCAACTCTGAAACTCGCCTGATGGAAGTGATCGCCACGAGAAAGGCCACCTTCCAGGACAAAACCGACAGGGGAACCTCTGTGAGAGGTTCAAAGGGAGCGCACCTCATAACCTCCAACACGAGGTTGAGGTCCGAAGGGTCCACAGGATTCCGATACGGGGGAGCCATATGCGCCACTCCCTGAAGGAAAGTTTTGACTTGAACCCGAGAAGCCAAGGGAAGAGGATATAAAGGGCTGAAATCTGTCCCTTAAGAGTAGCGAGAGAGAGACCAAAGTCCAGTCCCGCTTGGAGGAAAGCCAAGACTTCTGGGAGCGACAACTTCATTGGCGGGATGACGTTGGACTCACCAGCGAAAATAGGCCTTTCTTGTTCGATAGTAGACCCTGGAAGATGACGGTTTCCTGGCCTGGATCATGATGCGAATCACCCGATCTGAGAACCCGGACTCTCTCAGTACTGCGGTTTCAACAACCACGCCGTCAAATTGAGCGACCGAGAACCCTGGTGGCAGAATGGACCCTGTGAAAATCTGGCCTGTCTGGGAGTCTCCAGGGGGCGTCCGCCAAGAGATTGACGATGTCTGCAAACCAGGACCTTCTGGGGCGATCAGAATGACCAGCACCCCTTCCGCCTTGGTCTTCAGCAATCTGGGAAGAAGGGGAAGCGGAGGAAACACGTACGGGAGAGTGAACTGTGACCAAGGAATGGCCAGAGCGTCTACGTCCAATGCTAGAGAATCGCGGGACCTGGAGACGAACAGCGGAACTTTCCTGTTGAGCCGAGACGCCATGAGGTCCACATCCGGGGTCCCCCATCGCAGGCAGATCTGATGGAAGACGTCCGGATGTAGGGACCATTCTCCTGCCGCGAAACCCTCGCGGCTGAGAAAGTCGGTGGCCCAGTTGTCCACGCCGGGGATATACACCGTGGTTATTGCCGGAACCGTCGCCTCCGCCCAAAGGAGGATCTTGGATACTTCGGCCATCGCCAGAGAACTTCTGGTCCCCCTTGGTGATTGACGTATGCCACAGCCGTGGCATTGTCCGTCTGAATTTTGACTGGCAGACCCCTGAGAAGCGATTCCCAGTGACGGAGCGAGAGAAAGATGGCCCTGATTTCGAGGATATTGATCGGCAGGGAAGATTCCTGTGCCGACCAACGACCCTGAGCCGTCAGATGCCGTAAAACTGCACCCCAGCCCAGAAGACTTGCATCCGTCGTTATGATTTGCCAGTGGTCTGGCAGGAAGGACCGGCCCTGGAGGATGAGGGGGGATGACAGCCACCAGTTGGGAGACTGCTTGACCCTGAGAGGGAGACGAAGCAGACGATCTGACGGACCTGTCCCACTGAGACAGAATAGCCTGCTGAAGAGGTCTCAAGTGGAACAGCAAAGGGAACTGCTTCTGAAGTCGCAACCATTCTGCCCAGCACCCTCATCGCTGACCGGAGGGAAGGAAGCTGAGGGCCCTGCAGAGACCGAACACCGTGCTGGAGAACCGCTCTCTTCTCCTTGGGGAGAAAGACCTTCGCCTGTCGGGTATCGAACAGCATGCCCAAGAAGATCAGGCGCTGAGAGGGAACAAGACAGGACTTCCTGTTGATGATCCATCCGAACCAGGCAAGGGTGTCAAGAACGATGGACAGGCTTTCTTGATCCTGAGGAAGGGACGGAGCCTTGATGAGAATATCGTCGAGGTAAGGAATGAGCACCAGTCCTCGAAACCTCAAGGTGGCCACCAAAGCTGCCATGATCTTGGTGAAGACCCTGGGAGCGGTCGCAAGGCCGAAGGGCAGGGCGACAAACTGAAAATGGTTCTGCCGAACTGCGAAACGCAGGAACCTCTGATGGGCTGGGCAAATCGGGACGTGGAGGTATGCGTCTTGGATGTCTATGGAACACAGAAATTCCTGTGATTCCATTGTCGATATTACTGCACGAAGAGACTCCATCCTGAAATGATGCAGGCGAACTCTCCTGTTCAGTAACCTGAGGTCCAGGATAGGACGAACCTTGCCGCCTTTCTTCGGCACAACAAATAGGTTTGAATAAAAACCTGTGAAACGTTCTTGCTCTGGGACAGGGACGATAACTCCAGCACTGAGAAGGGAATCGATTGATGCAAAGAAACCCGTTACCAAGGAAGGATCTCTTGGGGGGCGGGATTTGAAGAACCGATCTCTTGGGCGGGAAGTGAACTCTATTTTGTATCCTGAGGATACAACCTTCCTGACCCAAGCGTCCTCCACCAAGTCGAGCCACACGTCCTTGAACAGCAAGAGACGACCGCCGAGCTTGAGACGAACGCTGGGTTCCGGGGTCCAACCAGGTCTTGACCTGGTGGATCTACCCTGGGAGTAATTGGAACGCCAGGAGGGAGTAGGCCGAAAGGAAGCCTTCCTCTTAACCTGGCGATTCTGCGGCCTACATTGACTGGAGGAATCCTCCGATACCTGAAAACTGTGAAAAGGCCGAAAAGAGCGAAACTGTCTCTTTTGGATGGGTTTGTGAGGCTTTGACTGAGGGAGGAGGGAACTCGTGCCCCCGTTGCGTCCTTAATGATATGATCCAACCTGTCTCCGAACAGATGTTCTCCCTGAAAAGGGAGACCTGTGAGCGACTTCTTTGACGAAAGATCAGCCTGCCATGCTTTGAGCCAGATGTTCCTCCGGATAGCTACGATATAGCTGGATGCCTGTGCCGCGCAGGAAACAGCATCCAGGAAGGCAGAGACTACATATTGCCCAGCCTGGGAGATTTGGTCCGCGAGCTCCGCCAGCTCTCTGGTAGGTGCTCCGGCCAAGATGCCCTTACGGAGCTGTCTGGACCATCTGGCTATCGCCTTTGAGACCCAAGTAGACGCAAAGGCCGGGCATAGAACAGAAGTGGCTGCCTCAAAGGCTGACTTTGCCAGTGATTCAAGAATCCTATCATTGGCGTCCTTTAGGGAAGCAGCGCTAGCCAGAGGAAGGACCGTGTTGGTGGACAGTCTGGAGACCGGTGGGTCCACTGAAGGAGAAATCGTCCAATTGGATGTAAGCTCCGGGGAAAATGGGTATAGTATGCCGAGGCGCTTCCCTCTTTGAAAGCGTCTGGTCAGATTCTCCCTCTCCCTCTTGAGTATGTCCGTGAACTCAGTGTGAGGGGCAAAAACCTTGGAAGGTGGTTTGGACCGTCTGAAAGAAACCGCCTGTTCTGCGGATTCAGTAGAGGTATCCTTGATGCCTAAGGTCTGATTGACAGCCACAATCAGACTCTGCACCATATCCGTCATGTCGGAGGCCTGATCTGGATCCAGGTCCGACTCATCCTCCGAAAACGCCTCCGGAGACGCCTCACCAGATTCCTGGGAGGAGGGCGCTAGGGAGGGATAACCCCGAGCAGGGTCTTCTGGAGAGATGGAGCGAGAAGAGGACCTAGAACTGTGTTCCAGTCTGGGTCTCTTACGGCTTGGGTTGGACGGACCGGAAAGGGAGTCTTGAGACCCGCTGGCGACTGCAGGTGCTGAAGGGGGCAATCTGTCCAAAACGGATACTAGGGTCTGTGATACCCTGGTGAGGTCCGCAACAGATTGTGACAGACGCTGCCTACTGGGGGGTAGGGGTCTCAGAATCACCCGGATCAGAAGGGGGCTCCTGGGTGGGCACAGTGGGGTCGCTGCAGGCCTGGCAGAGGGGAGAAGACTGACCTGAATGGAGTCTGCCATTACAAGAAGAACATACAAAGTATCTAACCAGCGTGGCGGAGGAAGAGGAAGATGGGGGACGAGTAGACTCTCCCTTTTGCTTAGGCATGGCTGAGCAATCCCACTAACCAGTGCCAGAAGGTTGGGGGACAGAAAAGGGCAGAGGAGAGTGTCAGCTCTGTTCGACAGAGCTTACTCACGGCTCCTGCGTGCTGCCGAGGTATTCCTCCTTGAGATGTTGTGACCGGAGCCCGTGATCAGAGGCCGCGGAGGTAGCTGAGGAGCCGCTTGCTGCCACCTGATGAACGCAGAAGCGACGGACGCAGGGCCTGTAGAGCGCACTCTGCGTCTGCTACAGCTCTCAGGAACGCTGAGAGCGGTGGGTGGAGCAAGGACAGGCAGAGAAAGAAGCCCGCCCGGAAGTGTGACAGGCGGGGGGCGGAGCCGGAGTAGGCCCGGAATGATGCCGGGACCTAAATTTTGGTCTGCGGCCATCGGGGAAGGGGGGTTGGAGCGGAGGACGCCGATGTTTAAAGAAACAGGCCCCAAAATGAATCGCTGCAGCGCCACCGGCAGGAAAAAAGGTAGAAAGGCGGCGCAATGCGAACGAGCACTGCACTGATAAAAACCGGGGCTCCAGATCCTTGAGAAAGACAGGGGGGCCCCGGGAGATCCACGGCGCCGCGGGGTGTTCGGAGCGGCCCAACATCTAAAGGCCTCAGGGAACTCCAAAAAGGTACAAGGCTCTCTACAAAAAAAACCCCAGGTCCTGTAACCTGCATCCTCCTTTTTTCTTTCCTTTCTTTTTTTTTTCTTTCCTTCTTTCTTCCTGTCTTCTTTCTTCTGTCCTGTTGAGAAAGAGGGACAATACCTCAGACAAAATGTCGGACGTCCGGAGGTCAGTTGTGGGTACGTCCGCGTCTCCTCATCCGACAGGCTCTAGTGGGCGAGTAGGTGGGAGACGGAGGCAGGCCCGGGTCTTTCGCTGCCCCTGATTACCTAAACATCCGTTTGTGTTAGGGATTAGAGTGGGGGTCCTGCCGAGACAGACATGAGGATATGATGTGGCAGTACACGCCGTACTCATAAGGGTATGCCACACTGAACAATATCGCTAACGGGATCGCTAAAAAAACGTCACTATTTAGCGATCCCGTTAGCGATGTTGTTCAGTGCGGCAGCTGCCAGCGACGAGCTTCCTGCTGTGATCTCGCTCGTCGCTGGAATCGTTCCGGACCCTATTTTCTCGTCGGCGCTCCCGCTGGGTAAGTATATATCGCTAGTGTGGCACCTTTTCTTAGCGATTTAGCGGTACTTTTGTACCGCTAAAGTCGTTAAGAAGATCGCTAACGGCGATAGCGTCGTTAACTATATCGCTAAATGTGGCTGCATTTAGCGATATAGAAACAATCCCGCTAGCGATCGCATTAGTATGCGTCGTTATCGTGATCGCTAGCGGGATTGTTTAGTGTGGCAGTACCTATAGTCTGTGTGGGACTACAGTAGTGACTTTTCACACTGTATCCCTCCGGAAGGTACCTGAAAAGGAACGACGCACAATAGGTAGATATGGATCTCCAGAGAGACCCGTGTCCACCTCCTACTGACACTAAGGTAAAACTGATTAGATTGGTGCCAGTCGGTGGGGTGTACACTGCAGAGGAGGAGCCAACCTTTTTTTGCATATGCATAGTGTCAGCGGCATACACCCATGGTTTCTGTGTCCCCCAATGAAGCGATAGAGAAACAGCCAATGCTACAGTCTTTCAGCAGTGGCCAGTCTCTTAGGCAAGGACGCAGCACTGAAATGCTTTTTGCTCTAAAGCTGGCTGGGATAACTGGGGTGCTTCTCATACCTGTGCTGTAGAGGCAAAGCTGTGTGCAACACCGCAGAGTTCACAGTTCGAGCCAGAGGGGCTACCATCCTGCTTGTCTGAACCGTCCAACTCTTGACTGTCTCTCTTTAGGCAAGCTGGGGATCGGTGTGCTTCTGATTGAGAACTTTGGACAACCCCTTTTAATATTTACCTTTTGCATGGTTACAAGTTCCTCACTGGAAAGGGGGGGGGGTGGTTTGCAGAGTTTTCTATACAGAAGGGACTGCTGCACAAGCGAAGTGTTGTGGTGACTGCAGCATTTTCTTTGCCACTCGCTGTGTAGAAAACCAGGAATGGCTAGGTCGCCATGCAGCAGGACATGGAGACTTCCCCCTCCCTTCATCCATTACTGACCCCTAGTTTTCATTCTTTGCTGATAGCTGACAGTATGGAGCCGTGGATATATTTTCTGTCCCATGCTCACTGGATGTGTATAATTATGTAGATAAGCGCAACAGGCTTTAAGGTGTGACTTCCAGAGTGTTTCGCTTAGATAAGACACTGCCCAAAACAGCAGAAATACAAGCTCCTCTATCTTGTGTTTTGTAGATTTCTAGGCCTAGAGATGGCCTCTGCTGTGGGTTTTTTTCTGCAGGTGCTTCGGAGATCCAGATAAGTTTGATTACATATTTTGGGAATCAATGGACATTGTCCTCCTACGAATAAGATCAACTGGAGATGCTATTGAAGGGATTATTTCATTTACAGTTTTTTTGTGTTAACACCTTTACCTAAAAATAACACCCAGCCATGCTCCCTCCCTACTGTTTCCATGCCGGCTTCTGATGTTTAACGTTACTGCGTTGGTGATGTCACATCGACGCAGGTCTCTGCAAAAGAAATTGACGTGCCACATGTCCGTCTCCGCTGGTGATCCGCGGATCTATAGTGGACATGGGACTTCTTGAAATCCCATCCGCTATGCTGTAACATCTGGCTGCTGCACTGCATAAATGCGCAGCGTCCAACCCGCAGCAGTTCCTGATCGTGGGCACATACCCTTAGTCAAGCGTACAAAGTGGGAGTGCAGAAAGCCGAAGCCAAAGGACTGAACGTGTTTGGGTCTGTGTGTTCGGCAATTGGTGACTGGCAGCGTTCAGACTGAACGACCTGTAACAGATGCTCATAGGCTGCCATAGTTCTTTATTTTATCCTTCTTGACAACATTGGCCATTGAAGGATTTTTGGTTTTCATCGCTTTATGGAGCAAAATCTGAAAATGTAAGACCCTTTGTACAAATGATTTACATAACAACCTCCTTTGGAGTTATGGAGCCATAGGGAGATGGAATGCATGGAAATATATGTCTTTATCTCTAAACGGCAGCACATTCAGCCGCACTTCTCACAGCATTGGAGCCGCACTCACAGCTGGAGGCCACATTTACGCAATGCATCTGTTCACACCACAATACATGGGGATGTATTCAGAAAACAGCTTTTACATAGAGCTCATGGTTAGAGTTGAGCATTCCGATACTGCAAATATCGGGTATCGGCCGATATTGGCTGTATCGGAATTCCGATTCCGAGTACCGATATTTTCGTCATATCGGATACCGGAATCGGAATGTCAGTGTCCGTCGGTCGGGTCTGTCAGGAGTCAGCGGCACTTACCTGGCAGAAGATCTCCGGCGGTCACGTCCTGGACTGCTTGATGGCCGCCATCATCTTCTCCCCGGCGGTCACATGCAGTTTCTCGCGATAACTGCAGTGACTGCTGGGTAATCGCGGCCGTAAAGCAGTCCGATGACGTCACCGCCGGGGAAGCAGGTAATCAGCTGTGCTGCGTTGCGATGACAGGCTCTGCCTGGCATTCCGATGTAGCAGAGCTGGATCGTCGTGGGACACTCGTTACTATGGACTGCGTCGGACAGGTGGTATACTGTTGGTTTGTTTTTTTTTTCTTTTTTTACAGGAGATCGATGGCGTCGCAGGAATGAGAGAGTAATAAAATTAATGAAAACTGTGTCTCTTTTATTTCATTAAAAGATTTTTTTCTTGCTGTGTCTTTTTTTTAAACATTTAAAAACTTTGGGATTAATAATGGATCGGTGTCTTATTGACGCCTCTCCATTATTAACCGGGCTTATTGTCACCGTGCAATCAACGGTGACATTAACCCCTTATTACCCCGCTTGCCACCGCTACAGGGCAAGTGGGAAGAGCCGGGTAAAGTGCCACAATTGGCACATCTTTTGATGCGCCAAATGTGGGGCTGCTGTAGCCTGGTATTATCAGGCCGTTGAGGGCCAAAATCCATGGGCCTTGACAGTCTTTTAATACCAGGCCGCAGCAGTCTGCATTTTACTTGGCTGGTTAACAAAAATAGGGGGGATCCCCACGCCGTTTTTTTTTTCGAGGGGATCCCCTATTTTGTTAACCAGCCAAGCTAAGCAGACTGCTGAGGCCTGGTATTATCAGGCTTGCAAGGTCCATGGATATTGGATCCTTACCAGCCTGAAAAACCAGGCCTCAGCGGTCTGCTTCATCTGGCTGGTTAACAAAAATAGGGGGGACCCCACGCTAATTTTTTTCGAGGGGATCCCCTATTTTTGTTAATCAGCCAAGATATGCAGACTGCTGTGGCCTGGTATTAGGCTGGCAAGGTCCATGGATCTTGGCTCCTTAACAGCCTGAAAATCCAGGCCTCAGCGGTCTGCTTCATCTGGCTGGTTAACAAAATAGGGGGGACCCCACGCCATTTTTTTTTCGAAGGGAACCCCTATTTTTGTTAATCAGTTCCCTCTGACGTCACTGATGGTGTCCCTGGCTGACCTGAAGTGAAAGTGGAAAGCAATCAATTAAGCTTTCCACTTCCTCTCCTGTCAGCCAGGAGAGGAGCTCATTCATTTGGGGGTTTACTGTGAGGCTGCAGCATTAGCTGCGGGCCCTGCAGTAAACATTAACCCTTTCTGAAGGATTACACCGTGGGACCTGACTGTGCATCGGATTGGTAAGAATAATTTTGCTTTATTATTTTATTTTTATTACAGGAAATGGTTTTAGCAGGTAAATAAAATATGGTCAAAAACTGTGTGATTATTTCATTAAACTTCTTTTTTATTAAAGTGTGTGTGTTTGATTTTTCTTTCATACAATAGGATTAATAATTGATAGTTGTCTAATTGACAGCTATCAATTATTAACCTGGCTTAAAGTGACCTTTCAATTGCAAGGTCATTTTAACCCCTTATTAACCCATTCGCCACCGCTACAGGGCAATGGGAATAGACGGGCAAAGTGCCAGAAAGGGCAAATCTAATTAGAGATTTGCCCTTTCTGGGGTGTCTGGGGGCAGATGTTAGTAGCCGGGGGGGGGGCCAAAAATAATGGTCCCTCTCTGGGCTATTATTATCTGCCCCCACTCACTGGCTTTGTCTGTCTGGTTGCGAAAATAGGGCGGGAGCCCACGCATTTTTTTTCAGCAATTTTACACCTCATTATATATATATATATATATATATATATATATATATATATATATATATATATATTATATATATATATATATATATATATACATACATACATGTCATTGAGTTTGTGACATATATATATATATATATATATATATATATATATATATATATAATATATATATATATATATATAGTTCATACACTTCTACATAGTATAATAGCCGCTAATTCAATTGCCGGCTTTTGTGAAAATGCAGAACCCGACATGAAATGACACTTGGTTTACATAGAGTTAACCATGTCTTTTCATGTAGTTTGATATCTGATTTGCACAAACAATTACATGAGTGTAAGTGTGCAAAATTTCACACCTGTAGGGGTTAATTAAAGGTGTAAATTCGTAGCAAAAAAGTCCGTTTTTTTTACAACGAATTTACACCTTTAATTAAACCCTACAGGTGTGAAATTTTGCACACAACCACTCATGTAATTGTTTGTGCAAATCAGATATCAAACTACATGAAAAGACATGGTTAACTCTATGTAAACCAAGTGTCATTTCATGTCGGGTGCTTCTGTCTTTTCACAAAAGCCGACTTTACCCGGCAATTGAATCAGAGGCTATTTTACTATGTAGAAGTGTATAAACTATAAATATATGTATATATATATGTCACAATGACATGTGTGTATATATATATATATATATATATATATATATATATATATATGTGTATTCTATGTGTGTATATTTAGTGTTTACAAGGAAAGAATGGGGTTTTTTTAGTTACGATATTTTGTTCCCATAGACTTACATTGGATTTCCGGTATCGGGTATCGCCGATATTTTAATGGTATCGGCGATACCATTCCGATTCTGATACTTTTGGATATCGGAAAGTATCGCTCAACTCTACTCATGGTGCAAATTTGTTTTCAATTGCAATGTTTGAACCTTGCAATTTTTTTTTTCTTTTTGTAGCGATTTTCCTAAATGCAGCAAAACCACAGTGTTTTTTCTTAGCAGTGTTGGAAATTTGGAGCAAAAATGCTAAGTTTGCAGCAGATAAGTTAACGGGAACAAGTTCCTCAGTCAAGACCTTCATTCATTTTCTGTAGCTGGGACAAAACTCGTTTCCACCTCACGAGGTCCCAACACCTCCTCGCCTTACATGATCTTCTATGTGACTGAAAACTATTGCATGACATTATACCTGAACAACTTTGTGTAGGCTTGCAAGGAATTAATCACTTTGTGCGCCCATGGATACACAGGCTTTCATGTGTTTGCATATAAAAAAAAGATGGTAATCCCCTCCGCTGGTCTATTGTGCTCCTCTAGGTCTTCCCTATTGTTGTGTTAAATTAACTTGTGCTCAAAAGATGTGTAATAAGTGTTTAGAAGTGACTGGGTCTGGCATTGTGACCTGCCTTTCCTGCCTTTTGGGGGGTTCTTTTCATTGCATTTTGCTTCCAGTAAAGGCTGGGTCTCACATAACGATACACCAGCGATCCCGACAACGATATGCACCTGTCAGGATCGCTGGTGTATCGCTACATGATCGCTGCTGAGCTGCCAAACAGGCAGCTCAGGCAGCGATCTGGGACAGCGACACTGCGGGTAACATCGCTTAGTTACCCGCAGTGTACCTTGGATACCAGCGCGCTGATGCAGGGAGCTGGTATCCAAGGTACACAGCGGGTTTCCAAGCGCTGCGCGGTGCCTGGAAACCCGTTGTGTACCTTGGATACCAGCTCCCTGCTTCAGGGCGCAGGTATCCAAGGTACACAGCGGGTTTCTAGGCACAGCCCCGCGCCTGGAAACCCGCTGTGTACCCTGGTTACCAGCGGATCGCTGGTCTCCCGCCTGTCACACGCAGCGATGCGTGCCTGTCAGCAGGAGACCAGCGATCAAAAAAATGTCCTGACATTTCAGCGACGTTCAGCGATACCCAGCAGGGGGGCTGATCGTCGCTGAATGTCACACACAGCGATATCGCTGGTGAGCTCGGTGCTGCTGCGTCACAAACTAGTGACTCAGCACCGATCTCGGTAGCGATATCGCTATGTGAGACGGGCCCTTTAGTCTGCTGAAATGGATGTTTTATGTTAAAAAGTGGACATACAGGTTTTTTGCCCTGCTGCTTGGACCCAAGCATAGTTTAATAGAAAATTTTTATTTTCTGATCACATCGCTTGGAGGAGTGTTTCATCTGTCCATGTATGTGCAAGTATCTGTAGCGATAGAGGTTTGTATTGCACAACACCGGACTTGTGCGAAACCTTTTATGCTTTAGGGATTGGAGATCGTTTATAATCTTTTGGCAAAATCTCGGATATGTTTACACGTTGCGTTTTTGCTGCTTTTTTATTGCGAAATAAAAGCTGCTTAACAAAAGTGATGAGATTTCAGAAATCTCATGCACAGATTTTTTTAATTTTTTTTTACTGAATTGGAAAACTTTTTTTGAAAACTGCAGGCAGCATTGCACTACATTCAGATTTTTTGCATTTTTTTTTTTCCCCATAGAAAACAATGAGTAAGTGCAAAAACGTTGCTATTAGTTTTTGCTGCGTTTTAGTGTAAAAAAAAATGCAGGTACAGCAGGATATGAAACCCATTAATTTTTGTGATTTTTCTGAAGTTTAAACCAAAATGTCTTGGTCTCTTCACCTGAGAATGGCTGATTAAAAATTAGCACATCACTAATTTAATTAAATTGTAGTAAAGTAAACATTGCTGGACCAACTCAGTGGCTGACCAATGTGTGAAAGTAAGCAATGTCCACCTGAAAAATTCGCTGCCATTGTCTTAAACTATTTTTGACCAGTTCGGCACCCTCTACCCCCCATGTTACATTTGTAATTGTGTTTTTTTTTTTTTTTTTTTCATGAGCTCAAAATTTTTGCTTAGAATAGTCATTTCTTTCAGACATGAAAATCTTTTTCCACTAAATAAACTGATCAATTTTCCCTTTTTTCCCCAAAATGTTTTATGGCTGCAGCAAAAAAAAAAAAGCAACGTGTGATCATTGCCTTAAAACTGATTTCAGAGGTTGTTTAATTCCTAAATGGTCCAGGTATTTTGGTTTTCTGTGGCCTAAGGGGGAGGGCGACATTGCTGTGCCATAATGTGAGTACCCAACATTTAACTTTCTCTCTGTTTTATTGATTCTCAGAGATGTTTAGAGAGGGCGGCATTGGGAAATGTGCTCTAATAACTGAAAATGTTCAGATTAATGTACTTCTGAGTGCGATACAGGGTAACATAAGCGGCTTTATGGAGGGGGTCGAGGAAGTGATGCAAAGGAAACGAGCGTGGTAATGAGCTGCTCAGGGCAGAGTTGTGATGTGGAGAGGTGGGAGAAGAGCCCAGATGGGGGCAGAGATTTTACTATGTGATGTATGGGTTAACTATTGGGTATACAAAAGGACACAGGCCAAAAATAGTGTACGCACATTACATGCAAATAGAAACCGCAGCTGCCGTATGTGTTTCTGCATGTGTGTGTTTGTGTATGTAAATTTATACATTAAATATAACATTTTTCTCCTGCCAGCCATTCATATGACTATGTATTGTAAGGCGAGGGTGAAATACAACTTGCTGATCAGCCTTAGTAGACCTATCCATTCAGTCCCATAGTTGAGCCTGTATTATGATTTGCTTTAGTCTCCCATCTATTTCCCTGATTTTCCTTGCAATTAGTGCTGCTAGATCCTTGACTTATATGAAGGCGCACGTAGGCGTCCAGGTCAGCAGCGGGGAGAAGCTGCCGGGGCCCCCTCTGTCCAACTAGTCTCCAGTTCTGCTCAGTTCTTGTGATTACGGTAGTTTTTTTTCTTCCCCATCAGATTTACGATTACTGTGTTTCTTCTGTTTATTTATTTTTTTCTTTTCTCGAGGTGAAGATTTTGACCGTTATGTATTTTTTTTTTTTTTTCTTTCATAGTGCTAGCGCCTCCACCTCCCGTGCCACCTCTCCCAATGCCAGCATATACCTTCAAACCGCCGCCAAGGCCAGATTTTGGCACATCAGGAAGGACTATCAAGCTGCAGGCCAACTTTTTTGAAATGGACATTCCCAAAATAGATATTTACCATTATGAAATAGATATCAAGCCGGAGAAATGCCCCAGAAGAGTGAACAGGTAAGAAGTTTTATATGGACAGATGGAGCTTAAGGTTTTTTTTTTTTTTCTGTAAAATCCAGTATACCCAAAGAATATCCTGCAAGAATAATAATAGTGTAGCTAAACAAGGCAATCATTAGCGATTATCCAATGAACAAATTAATAGTTGTCAATTACATAAGATGTCCTGTAGACCAGGGGTCGACAAAGTTGTTCAGAATCTAGGAGCCAGCCAAAAAATTTAGGAGCCAGAATTTTTTTTTTCATTTCATCTTCATCGTCTCCCCATCATCATCATTGACTCCTCATCATCATTGCCTCCCCATCATCATCATGGCCTGCCCATCATCATCATCGCCTCCCCATCATCATCGCCTCCCCATCATCATCATCGCCTCCCCATCATCATCAATTCCTCCCCATCATCATCAATTCCTCCCCATCATCATCATCAATTCCTCCCCATCATCATCATCAATGCCTCCCCATCATCATCATCAATGCCTCCCCATCATCATCATCAATGCCTCCCCATCATCATCATCAATGCCTCCCCATCATCATCATCAATGCCTCCCCATCATCATCATCAATGCCTCCCCATCATCATCATCAATGCCTCCCCATCATCATCATCAATGCCTCCCCATCATCATCATCAATGCCTCCCCATCATCATCATCAATGCCTCCCCATCATCATCATCAATGCCTCCCCATCATCATCATCAATGCCTCCCCATCATCATCATCAATGCCTCCCCATCATCATCATCAATGCCTCCCCATCATCATCATCAATGCCTCCCCATCATCATTATCAGTGCCTCCCCATCATCATTATCAGTGCCTCCCCATCATCATCAATGCCTCCCCATCATCATCAATGCCTCCCCATCATCATCATGCCTCCCCATCATCATCAATGCCTCCCCATCATCATCAATGCCTCCCCATCATCATCAATGCCTGCCCATTATCATCAATGCCTTCCCCTTTATCATCAATGCCTCCCCATCATCACTGCCCTCCCCCCACCACCATCACACATGCAGCACACAAGCACTCTCTCACATACACACACACACACACACACTGATGCACACAGACAGACACACACATCACATCTCACCTGTCTGGTGTCCGAGCTCTCTGCCACAGCCGGCCGCTGAATGATGTCATTCAGCGGCGCTGCTGTGAGAGGAAGCGCCGGCGCCCCCTGGAGCCCGGAGCTGCGGCAGCGGAGGCACGGGAGAGGTAAGTATTGTGCCTGACCGCTGCCGGGGCCCTGAGCAGGCGGAGGGCGGGTGGCGGCGCTGACACCGCTCTCCTCCGCTAACGGGCGCCGGGGTGACCGATGGCGAGTGGGCCCCCCGCCTGCTCAGGGCCCCGACAAACCCGGGCGCCAGGCATGATTTTCTAGGCGCCACTGGCGACCTGGCGCCCGGGTTTGTCGAACCCTGCTGTAGACAATATGGAAACTGTATGGGGATTAACATATTAATGTTTAATTCCCATACGGTTTGCATTTGCTGCCCCTCTCCTGAGTACTCTCTCATGTTTCTCCTTCATCTAGAATATGGAGTCTGATGGACACATTGAGACCATTGTGCCGCACTTCTATACCAGAGGACGGCTCTGTAGTTTTCCCACCCCCCTTTGTTGCCCAGGAAGATCCAAACCATTGTTTTTAAAGGGAACCTGTCACCTCATTTTGTTGTTATAAGATTCGGCAACCGCCTTTCGGGGCTTAACTACAGCATTGTATAATGCTATATATAAGCCCTGGGTCCGTCCTGAAAGATAAGAAAAATGTTTTATTATACTCACCGGGGGTCGGTCCGGTCCGATGGGTGTCACAGGTCTGGGTACGGCGCCTCCCATCTTCATGCGATATCATCATCCTGCTTGCTTCGTGCCGCGCTCCTGTGCAGGCATACTGATCTGCCCTGTTCAGGGCAGAGCAAAGTACTGTAGTGCGCAGGCGCTGGGCCTCTCTGACCTTTCCCGGCACCTGCGCACTGCAGTACTTTGCTCTGCCCTGAACAGGTCAGATCTGTACGCCTGCGCAGGAGCGGGGCATGAAGCAATGAGGATGACTGCATCACATGAAGATGGAAGGACCCGGACCTGCAACACCCATCGGTCCACCCTCCCCCTCTTCTCCCATACAGCATTATAGAATGCTGTAGATAAGCCCCGAAAGCCAGTGGCCACATCTTATAGTGTCAAAATGAGGTGACAGGTTCCCTTTAAAGCTATTCCCATTCCTTTTATAGTAATTCCATACCTTCTAGGAACATCTTTCTGTGATCGATAAAGGTCTTAAACTCCTGATCTCACAGATTAAACCTGACTTCTGGTTACTCAACATTGTACCATATCTGAAAAATTAGTTAACCAACCTATTAAAAAATGTTTACGCCAGCCATGCTGGTGATAAACCTCATAGTGGTTGGATCGTTTTTGCTAACTTCTTTGTCCCCTGGATGTAGTCACTTAAGGGTATGCCACACTAAACAAGATCGCTAATGGGATCGCTAAAAAAGTCACTATTTAGCGATCTCGTTAGTGACGCTGTTGTGTGTGGCATGTAGCAACGACGTGGCCCCTGCTGTGATCTCGCTGATCGTTCACTAGAGTTCTGGACCGTATTTAGATCGTTGGCATCCCGCTGGTGAGCCTATATCGCTGTGTCTGGCACGTTTTGTGAACGATTTGCGCTGTTTTTTACATCGCAAAGTCGTTAAGGAGATCGCTAACCGCTTATGCGTCGTTAACGAGATCGCTAAGTGTGGCAGCTACTAGCGACATTAAAACGATCACAAAAACGTTCGCATTAGTATGTGTCGTTATTGTGATCGTTAGCGGGAGCGTTTAGTGTGGCAGTACCTTAAGTCATTGCCAGACCTTTACTGTGTATGTCAAGGTGATTACATTATGTGATGACCCCATGGCCAAAATCTGCAAAGTGTATGGAGGCTGACGAGTGTCCTTTTACTCTTAATAAGAATCATCTAATTACAGAAACCCCCTTCTATAATAGCTTTTGAAGGGGTGCACCTCAAATATCATGTCTATTGAACTTGTGTGCATGTATGTTTCTTGTTGGTCTATTTAGGCTTTATTTTAATTTCCTTCTTACTTTTTCTTTCTCTTAGGGAAATAGTAGAACACATGGTTTTGCATTTTAAGGGTCAAATCTTTGGAGATCGAAAGCCTGTGTTTGATGGAAGGAAAAATCTTTACACTGCAATGCCCCTCCCTATTACCAGTGAAAAAGTACGTATCTAATGTAGCCATTGTGTATAGGGTATAGCCAAATTCTCTCAATTTATCAGCCGGGTCTCTCTCATCCAGATTTGGAGATGCAAATCATTCTTCTGAATTGTGCCTATAATTTATAGTCAACCAGTGTGTGGTTTCTTCACTTTTTAACTTTTTTTACATAGTATAGATCCATACCCACTTCCTCAGGATGGTGTCATGAAATGTGTTTCCACTACTATATTTTAACAAATTGGCATATGTTAGTCCTAAAGAGGAAATAAGAAAAAAAAAATGCCTACTGATATTCACCTTGTCTGGCCCTGGTTTCAATGAGTCAGTGGCCCCTGACTAGCTGAAACACTTGCGTGACGTTACCCACCAGAATAAAAAAAATGAGAAGACTTCCAGGGGGTGACTAACGGGGGATAGTAGACTAATACCTGAAGAGCTTGCTGTTTTATTATATGTAGCTGAAGATCTGCCACTGTCCCAATTGTTCTTTTACATAGCAACATACAACTTGCAACATTGGACTTAGTATTGTCATGCATGAGAAGGAACCCAGGGCTCACTGCACCTGCATATGGTCTCACAATGGGTCTGAGGATCTCATCCCATTACCTCGTGGCAGTCAGCGTACCTCTGGTTAACACATGGCGGGCTGTGTGGCCCTGCAAAGAAATGCCTCCCCACACAATTACTGACCCACTGCCAAACCAGTCATGCTGGCGGATGTTGCAGGCAGCAGGACGTTCTTCACCGTGTCTCCAGACTGTCACATGTCCTCAGTGTGAACCTGCTCTCCTCCATGAAGAGCACAGGGCGCCAATGTTCTATTGGCTAATCTTGGTGTTCTTTGGCCAATGCCGATTGCCCTGCACGGCGTTGGGCTGTAAGCTGTCCATCCACTCGTGGACGTCGTGACCTCAAACCACCTTTATGGTGTCTGTTTCTGACAGTTTGAGCAGACACATGAATGTTAGTGGCCTGCTGGAGGTCATTTTGCAGGGCCTAGCGCTGCGCCTCCTGCTCTTCCTTGCACAAAGGAGGAGGCAGCGCTCCTGCTGCTGGGTTGTTGCCCTCTTTTACAGCCCCCTCCACGTCTCCTGGTGTACTACTGGCCTGTCTTTTTGTATCTGCTCCATGCTCTGGTCACTGTTGACAGACACAGCTACCATTCTTGCCACAGCTCGCACTGATGTGCCATTCTGGATGAGCTGCACTGCCTGAGCATCGTTTGTGGGTTGTAGACACCACCTTATGCTGCTGTACTGTACCTGTAGGGGTGTGAACAATTGCAAAATGCGAAAGTGACCAAAACAGCCAAAAAGGATGAACAGAGAAATGGTCTGTGGTCACCACCTTCAGAACCTCTCCTTTTATAGGGGTTGTCTTGCTAATTGCCCTAAACACAAGACCTCACATGACTCTGTGGGCCAACATATAGAAAAATTATAGCTCTCAAAATGTGGTGATGCAAAAACTATTTCTTGCAATAAAAAGCGTCTTTTAGTGTGTGACAGCTGCCAAACCTAAAAACCCGCTATAACGCCTCTTTCACACGACCTGATATTTCCACTGCCGGAGATGTCAGTGCCCGTGTGTGTAATACTTGCAGCACGCATGTGGCGTGTGTGTGCCGCATCAGTACCACAAGGACGGGCGCCAGGGAAGAAACGTCACATTAAGGGTATGTTTCCACGGTCAGTATTGGTAGCTCTTTGAACGCAGCAGATACCCGCAGCCTATACATAGGACGGTGCTATTTATCTTGAGGAGACTGAGCGTCTCCTTGAGATAAATAGACATGCTGCAGTCTATAAAGACGCGCCGCATGTGTATATGTAGGGATGCCAGAGGCGTCCCTGCACGCATAGTGGAGATGGGATTTTATAAAATCCCCTCCACTATGCTGTAACATTTGGATGCTGCGGCTGTACGCAGCATCCAATCCCCAGCAAATACAGAACGTGGAAACATACTCTAAGCGCTGTTCCCCGGTGCCAATGTGTCATATAAATGATGTCCATGTGTGTTATGCGTATGCACGTGTGCTGGATGTTTTGTGGTCCGTGCTGACATTAAAAAACGGACATGTCAGTGTGTTTTGCCCACGGATACACGGTCTGTGGAAACACACTGACGTGCACAGACCCATTCACTTGAATAAGCAAATAGCACTACATTCCTCCCGAGTCCTCTCCACATGGCTTAGTACTGTACAGCCACATATGGGGTATTGCCACGTTCAGTAGAAATTGTAGGACACATTTTGTTTCCATTTTTACCCACTTGTGTGAAAATGTAAAATCTTTTGACTAAAACAACATTTTGGTGGTAAAAATGTAATTTCATCCTCACTGCCCAATGGTATAAAATTCTGTGACACACCCATGGTGTTAATATGATCACTGCACCCCTAGATGAATTCATTGAGAGGTGTAGTTTGTAAAATGTGGTCACTTATGGCTTGTTCTGCTGTTTTGGCACCTCTTGGACTCTCCCAGTGGGTCATGGCACCTGTTAACCATAACAGTAAAAGACGGATTTTGGTAAAACTTACCTGTAAAATCCTTTTCAGCGAAGGAAGGAAAGGAGACACACTAGTCATAACTAGTGGGTAGGCGGAGCCCAGATGGGATAGACACCTCAGATTAAAAAGAGTGTTGACCGGCCCCTCCAGCTCGGGCTCCTCCTACTCAGCTCTCCAGTTGTACACAAGCTTAAGGAAGAGCAATATCACCAGCGGAAGCAACATAACCCCTTCTGAAGGACTTCAGAGACAAAAAAACACAAGAGTACAGGTTATGCATGCATTTAGGTAAAAAACCACACAGTTCCAGGTACTACTCACTGGACCTGACCACTGCAATGAGCTGGCGAAGCTGGAACAGAGCCGTAGCGCGTCGACCTCGACCCAGATAACTGCTATCAGAGAAGGGTCACGCCGCATCTGTAATACAACAACACATTTCTGCCAAGGGAGGGAGCTGTGTCTCCTTTCCTTCCTTCGCTGAAAAGGATTTTACAGGTAAGTTCTTACCAAAATCCGTCTTTCAGCAGCAGAACGGAAGGAAAGGAGACACACTAGTCATAACTAGTGGGACGTCCCAAAGCAGTCCAAAAATATAGGGTGGGAAAAGAACCAGAAACGGCAGAACCCAACAACCTAAGAAAACTGCGCAACTAGCGCTAAAAAACAGGTTAAAGGAAACTTTAAACTACCGCCGCCTGTAGGACTCTACGTCCCAAGGCTGCATCAGCGGAAGCACTAACGTCCACCTTTTAAAATTTTGTAAAAGTGTGGACAGAGCGCCAGGTAGCTGCCCTGCAGAGCTGAGCTGCCGAGGCCCCTTGATGGAAAGCCCATGACGAACCCACAGCCCTCGTGGAGTGAGCTCGAACCTTAATCAGGCAAGGTTCGCCCTTAAGTTGGTACGCTTCCAAAATGGCCGACCGAATCCAATGAGCTATAGAGTCCTTGGAAGCTCGTTGACCACGTCGACGACCTGCTGGAATCACAGAGAGTCCGATTTCCGAAAACCTTGAGTAACAGTCAAATAAAACTTCAAAGCCCGCACCAAATCCAATGCGTGCAAGGCCCGTTCCTTCGCATTCCTTGGACTCGGACAAAGAGAAGGCAACACAATATCCTGGTTAACATGAAATTGCGACACCACCATAGGTAGGAAGTCGCTCCGTGTGCGTAGCACTACCCGATCCGGGTGAAACTCCAGGAAAGGAGGCGAGCAAGAAAGAGCCGCCAACTCAGAAACCCTTCTCAAAGAAGTGACCGCTACTAGGAAGGCAACCTTCCAAGAGAGCAAATAAAGACTAACAGAGTCCATAGGCTCAAAAGGACCGTGTTGAAGAGCCTCCAAGACAAGATTGAGACGCCAAGGAGACACAGGCGCCCTACGCGGAGGAAACTGGCGGGTTACTCCGCGAAAAAATGAACGCACGTCCCTACGTGAGGCGATAGCCTTTCGGAACAGCAAGGACAGAGCAGAAACCTGACCCCTCAGGGTGCTAACTGCCAAACCTTTGTCCAGTCCAAATTGCAGGAAAGCCAACAAATTGGGAATGGAAAAAATCATCGGATTCCTTGAGGCACCCGAACACCACGAAAAGAAGGCTTCCCAAGTCTTGTGGTAAATTCTAGTAGTAGCCGGACCTCTGGCCGCTCGTAAAGTGGCAATGACTTCGGCTGAAAAACCTCGACGGGTCAATATTTCGGTCTCAAGAGCCACGCCGTCAAACGCAGAGACTTCAGGTCCGGATGACGAACGGGCCCTTGGGTTAACAGGTCCGGGCGAAGAGGAAGTGGAACTGGCGGTGCCGCCAGGAGTGACACCAGAGTCTAGAACCACGTTCTCCTTGGCCAATCTGGGGCTATCACTATAGCCGAGATTCTCTCCAATCTGATCCGACTGAGAACCAGAGGCAGTAAGGATATCGGCGGAAACACATAGATCAGCTCGAATTGGTCCAACGGAGCCACCAGAGCATCCACCGCCACAGCCTTCGGATCCTTGTACCTGGACATGAATGTCGGCAACTTGGCATTGAACCTGGATGCCATCAGATCCACTTGGGGAATTCCCCAACGGGAGCACAGCAGTGCAAAAATCTCCGGATGAAGACTCCATTCTCCGGATCCATCTTCTCGCGACTTAGAAAGTCCGCCGTGATATTCTGAACTCCTGGAATGTGGATCACAGAGATAGCTGGCACTCTGGTCTCTGCCCATATCAGGATCCGAGATACCTCCACCATGAGTCTGGAACTCCTTGTCCCGCCTCGGTGATTGATATATGCGACTGCCGTCGCATTGTCTGTCTGCACTCGGACAGGCAGACCGCTTAAAGGGACCGTCCAGTGTTGGAGGCAAAGGAAAATCGCCCTCAATTCGAGGATGTTGATCGGCAAAACAGACTCTTCCGACGACCATACTCCCTGAGTCCAGAGATCGTTCCAAACACCCCCCCATCCTGTCAGGCTGGCATCGGTGGTTATGACAGACCACGTTGGAGGAAGGAAAGATCTCCCCAGGGATAACTCTTTCGGACGGATCCACCATCCTAGAGACTCTCGTACTTTGTGAGAGATGATAACACTGCAATCCAGTGAGGTCTGCGACCGATCCCAGTGGTTCAGAATTAACTTTTGGAGAGCCCTGGAATGAAATTGGGCAAACGGAAGTGCTTCCATTGAAGCCACCATCAACCCCAGAAGGCGCATACATCTCCGAAGGGACATTGTCTTTGAAGACTTCATCACCCGTACATGCCGAAGGAGACATGCTTGCTTGTCTGGAGTCAGGGACACCACTGCTCGTACCGTGTCGAAATGCATCCCCAAAAACAGGATTGATTGTGACGGTTCCAGAGACGACTTCTCCCAATTGACCAGCCACCCGAAGTCCTCCAGGAGCTGAAGTGATAGATCGCGAGCCGTCACCGCCTCCTCCTTTGAGGGTGCCACAATCAAAAGGTCGTCCAGATAAGGAAGGATCGTGACTCCCTGTCTTCGTAGAATCACCATGAGAGGCGCCAGAATTTTCGTAAAAACTCTGGGCGCTGAGGCCAAACCGAAAGTCAGGGCCACAAATTGATAATGATCTTCCCCTATGGCAAAACGAAGGTAACGTTGGTGAGCCCTTCCGATTGGAACGTGTAAATAGGCGTCGCGAATGTCGATTGACACCAAAAAGTCGTTCTGCGACAAGGCTGCCACCACGGAACGAAGCGATTCCATGCGAAACTTTCGGGTGTGGACATGCCGATTCAATCTTTTGAGATCCAGGATGGGGCGAAACTTGTCCTCCTTTTTGGGGACCACAAAAAGCTTGGAATAAAATCCTCTTCCCCTGGCCTCTGGTGGAACCGGTACCACCACACCCTTCTGCAGAAGAAATTCGACTTCTTGCAGTAAAGCGGCACATAGCTCGGGCTCTGACGGGATGCGAGATTGGCAATAACTGTTGGGGGGTCGGGAAGAAAACTCTATGAAATAGCCTGCCGACACAACCCGCGTCACCCAGGAGTCTGGGACACGGGAAACCCAGGTCAATTTGAATTGGAGCAGGCGACCCCCCCCACTCGAGAGCCCTCGAGCGGGACCCTGGCGTCAATCCGCCTTAGCAGGCCTTTTGTCAGATTCCCTCTTGTCATGACGGAAACTTTGTTTCCAGGGAGTGCGGGATTTCTGAGTGGACTTTTTTCCCGAAAAAGAGGGACGACCCGACCCCCAAGAGGGCTGACCGAATCGTCCCCTGGACCGAAAGGACCGTCGACCATTACTGGCACCAGGTCTGCCAGGCGTAGAAATCACAGTTCTTCGCTGTGGTAAAGCTGCTTCTTTTGCCTTTGCTTTGACAATCAGCTCCGTGAGGTCAGATCCAAATAGCTGACCGCCCTTTGTAAGCTAAAGATAGCAAACCTTGCTTGGAAACCGCATCACCGGTCCACTGTCTAAGCCACAGAGCTCACCTGACTGAGACCGCCGAGGATTGTGTCCTGGATAGCAATGACACAGTATCCAGGTTTGCATCATGACCATATTGGAATGCACTTTCTAACAATTCGAACAGTTCGTCCACCTCAGGTACTTGAGGTTCACATTTCCTCCGCAAACGGTCCAACCAGACCAGGGAAGCTTTATAAGCACACATGGAGCCTAGCACTGCTCTGAAACCATGACCCGCGGCCTCGTAAATGGATTTTGCCGCCGACTCCGCTTTTCTGTCCAGTGGGTCTTGTAGACTCGCCTTCCCTTTAATAGGAAGTAAAGAAGATTTGCTAAGCTGAGATAAAGGGACATCCACTTCAGGAGAAGGGATCCAATTGTCAATCGATTCCGTAGTACACGGATACAGTGACTCAAATAGACGTGTCCCCTGAAAACGTTTGTCTGGACACAGACGCTCCTTCTCCACTGCTTGATTAAACTCACTCAGGGATGGCAAAGTCGAAAATGACTTATGCGACTCCTGAAACATCCGGGCCGACTTACCAGGGCGAGTAGTTACTTCCTCCTGTAACTGTAACGCCTCTCTCATAGCTTCAATTAAAGCTTCTACACGGCCCGAAAAAGAGGCAGTGCCTTTGCTGATCTTCTTTATCCGAATCGGATATTCCCCCTGAACTTAAAGGGGAACCCTCCATATCAGAACTCTGAGTCGCTATATGTGAAAGAAGTCACCGGCCTGTGTCGCTTCCTGCCATGAGGGGGTTTGGCTGACACCCAATAACCTATAAGGTTAGATAGGCTATCAATCGAACGAGTGAGAGCCTCCATCTTTACATCACTAGGTCCTCCGACCGCTGCGCTTGGCGCGGTCGATGTCTGTGTGTCAGATACACGAGACCGATCTTGTAGCGGAGTCGGGACATGGTCCGCACCTGGGTTCTGATCCGACATGTCTTACCCAGTACAATGGCAGGTTAAACCTGACAGTAACAAGAAACAGTGTGGTTTCTAGAAAAAAATTAAGACGAACGCTGAAGGGTTAACTCTTAAAGAAAGGGTTACCCCAGCTGTCCCACCATTAAGGGTTAACCGCCTGATAAGGGGTTAAAGTCACAAGCTCTCCACAACCTGTATTAATGTGACAGATGTGTGAGCCGCAGGTGCTGACAGAAAACGTCCTCAAGGAATGCCACACTAAACGAAAAAAATCGCTAAAATATTGCGTCTTTTTTCGCATCTCATAAAAGTCCTGCGACTTAAAAAGCGTCGCTAACTCTAGCGACGTTCAGTGTGGCAGAGCCCTGCGCTGCGGGGGAGAGCAGTCTTTAAGCTTCTGCCCTGATAGGTAGAAGCGACTCAGTTAAACTTCGCGGTGCTGTCTTCTTAATCTTGTGCGGGAGGAACGGAGAGTGAGGAATCCGGAACGCTGCAATGGCCGCCGCACTGAGGAGGCAGCCGGAAGAGAAGGCAGAGGAAAATCGCGCTCAGTGAGCGCTTCCTGCCCGGGAAGCGTGAAGCCACGCCCCCTCCTTAAAAAAAAAAAAAGCGCGGGACTCCTCCATTCTCCGGTCCCGCGATCCCCGTCCTGCAGGCATCCACCTGCGGACAAAATATAACAGTCACCACATATACTGTAACAGCGGCTGCCGCAGCAGCCGCTGAATCACTCATACACATTATAAAAATGTGGAGTACTCACCCCGCCATGCGCCACAGGGACCCCCAGGGGTTTCTGGCGCGTGCCCATGCTTCCCCCCAGGGCGGGAATCGCAGTGACCCCTGCAGCGCGGCTTGCGTCCCCGCCAGGGAAGCCATCCTCATCCCCCGGGCCGGCAGGGTTCTGCAGGGACCACCATATAGGGTAATACAGATCCGCCAAGGGAGAGGTTGGAGTCCAGCAGCGCTGAGACCCCTGAGACCTCTAGACCACATTTGGTGATCCAAGTCTCTTGTCCGATAAAAAATAATAAAATCTTCTGAGGAGCTGCTTCCAGCAGCGACTATCTTCTCTGACCTCAAATTGAAAACTGGAGAGCTGAGTAGGAGGAGCCCGAGCTGGAGGGGCCGGTCAACACTCTTTTTTTAATCTGAGGTGTCTATCCCATCTGGGCTCCGCCTACCCACTAGTTATGACTAGTGTGTCTCCTTTCCTTCCGTTCTGCTGCTGAAATCTGGCGCTCCTTCCCTTCCGAGCTCTGCCATGCCCCCAAACAGTGGTTTACCCCCACATATGGTGTATCAGCATACTCAGGACAAATTGCACAACAACTTTTGGGGTCCAATTTCTCCCTTTACCCTTGGGAAAATAAAAAAAAAATTGGATCTGAAGTAATTTTTGTGGAAAAAAAAGTAATTTTTTTTAAAAAAAAATACATTAAGTTCCTGTGACGCACCTGAAGGGTTAATAACCTTCTTGAATGTGGTTTTGCGCACCTTGAGGGGTGCAGTTTTTAGAATGGTTCACTTTTGGGTATTTTTTGTCATGTACATCCCCTCAAAGTGACTTCAAATGTGATGTGGTCCCTAAAAAAAAAAAAAGTGTTGTAAAAATGAGAAATTGCTGTTTAACTTTTAAACCTTAACTTCCTAACAAAAAAAATATTTTGGTTCCAAAATTGTGCTGATGTAAATAAAGTAAACATGTGGGAAATGTTACTTATTAAGTATTTCAGCAGCAGATGGAAGGAAGGGAGACACATTCATTACCAGTGGGTAGGCGGAGCCCACATAGGATAGAACACCTCAGATTAAAAAAGAGTGACCGGCCCCTCCAGCTTGGTCTCCTCCTACTCCAGCTCTCCAGTCTAAAATTTGAGGTCACAGAGGATAGTCGCTGCTGGAGCAGCTCCTCAGAAAATTTTTTTATTTTTATCGGACAGAGACTTGGACCCCCGTGGTCTAGAGGTCTCAGGGGTCTCAGCGCTGCTGGACCCCCACTCTCCCTTGGCGGATCTGTATTACCCTTTAAGGAGGTCCCTGCAGAACCCTGCCGGCCCTGGGGGATGAGGATTGCTTCCCTGGCGGGGACACAAACCGCGCTTCTGGGGTCACTGCGTTCCCCGCCCTGGGGGGAAGCTACGGGCACAGCGCCACAAATCCCTGGGGGTCCCTGTGGCGCTCAGCTGGGTGAGTACTCAACATTTTAATGTGTTTGAGTGTTTCAGCGGCTGCTGCGGCAGCCGCTGCTACATGTATCCAGTGTGGTGATTGTGTACTTTTGTCCGCAGGTGGATGCCTGCAGGACATGGGAGCGGGGCAGGAGCGGAGAGCGGAGTGAGTCGCGAGCTTTTTTTGAAACCGGCGGGGGGGGGGGTGCGCGTTCCCGTTTTTTTCGCGGGCAGGAAGCGCTCTGAGCGCGCGCTTTACCCTGCATCTCCTCTTCCGGCTTCTCTCCTCTAGCGCGGCGGCCATTACTGACGGCCTCCTCGGGCTCCTCACTCTCCGCTCCCCCCGACCGACCAAAGGAACAGCACCGCGGCCAGCTGGGTGAGTCGCTTCTGCCTGTCAGGGCAGAAGCTTAACCCCCTCACCCCCCCCCAGCGCAGGGCACCTTTCTGAAGGACTGCCACACTGAACGCTCCCGCTAACTATCACGATAACGACGCATACTAATGCGATCGTTTTTGTGATCGTTTTAATGTCGCTAGTAGCTGCCACTGTGGACGTTCTCATTAACGACGCATAAGTGGTTAGCGATCTCCTTAACGACTTTGGCGGTCATTGCGATGTACAAATCAGCGCAATATGTTAGCGATCTCGTTGGCGTTCTTGTTTAGTGTGGCATACCCTTGAGGCACTGTCCTGCAGCTGCTACCTCATAAGAGGCACTTGGGGCTCGCACACCCTTTTCATTAACAGGGGTTGTGGGGAGTCTGCGACATTAACCCCTTCTTTGGCGGTTAACCCTTAATTGGGGGACAGCTGGGGTAGCTCTCTCTTTAAGAGCTTTAACCTTTCAGCGTTCGTTTTGCCTTTAAGAAACCACACTGTTCTAGTGGCTAACAGGTTTAACCTGCCATATACTGTGTGAGGGCATGTCAGATCAGGGTCCAGGAGGTGCGGACCGTCTCCCAGATTCGCTACAGGATCAGTCTCGCGTATCTGACACGCAGACCTCGACGGCGTCAAGCGCAGCGGTCGGAGGTGTCAGTGATGTCAAAATGGAGGCCCTCGCTCGTTCTATTGATGGCCTTTCTGACCTTCTAGGTTATTGGGTGTCAGCTAGATCCTCTCATGGTAGGAAGCGACACAGGCCGGTGCCATCCTTCCCGCGTAGCGACTCTGAGATCTCGGGCATGGAGGGTTCCCCTTCAAGCTCGGATGGGGAGATGTCCGATTCAGATAAGGAGGATCGGCAGGGACACTCTGCCTCTCTTTTAGGCCGTACAGAGACTTTTATTGGAGCCATGAGGGAGGCGTTACAGTTACCGGAGGAGGTAACTAGACGTCCTGGTAAGTTGGCCCGGATGTTTCAGGAGTCGCATAGGTCGCGATCAGCATTACCATCTCTGGATGAGCTTAATGGGGCAGTGGAGAAGGAACGCCTGTGTCCAGATAAACGTTTTCAGGGGACACTGTTTTTTGAGACGCTGTATCCGTGTACGATGGAGTTGATTGATAATTGGATTCCTTCCCCTGAAGTGGATGTCCCTTTATCCCAGCTTAGCAAATCCTCATTACTTCCTGTTAAAGGGAAGGCGAGTCTGCAGGATCCGCTGGACAGAAAAACTGAGATGGCGGCGAAATCCATCTACGAGGCCGCGGGTCATGGAATCAGAGCAGTACTAGGGTCCATGTGTGCTTGTAAAGCTTCCCTGAGCTGGTTAGACCGTCTACGGATGGCGTGGCAAGATGGATCCCCACTATCCGAGGTAGATGGGCTTTTCAAGTTGTTGGAGGATGCAGCCCGATATGGCAGTGATGCAGGTTTGGATACTGCGTCACTACTGTCCAGGGCGCAATCCTCGGCGATCACAGTCAGGAGAGCACTGTGGCTTAGACAGTGGACCGGAGACGCGGTTTCCAAGCAAGGTTTGCTATCTTTAGCTTACAAGGGTGGTCAGCTATTTAGATCTGACCTCACGGAGCTAATTGCCAAGGCAAAGGCAAAAGAAACGGCTTTAGCGCAGCTGTGACTTCTGTGTCTGGCAGGCATAGTGCCGGTAGTAGTCGGCGGTCCTTTCGGTCCAGGGGACGGTTCGGTCAGCCCTCTTGGGGATCGGGTCGTCCCTCTTTTTCAGGAAAAAAGAACGCTCAGAAATCCCGCACTCCCTGGAAACAGAGCTTCCGCCAAGACAAGCGGGAAGCTGACAAAAAGCCCGCTAAGGCGGACTGATGCCAAGGTCTCACTCGAGGGCTCTTGAGTGGGAGGTCGCCTGCTCCAATTCGAACCGACTTGGGCTTCCCGCGTGTCGGACGCCTGGGTGACGCGGGTTGTGTCGGCAGGCTACTTCATAGAGTTTCTTTCTCGACCCCCAGACAGTTTTTGCCAATCTCGCATTCAACTGCGGGAGGTCGATTCCCTTCTGCAGAAGGGTGTGGTGGTACCGGTTCCGCCGGAGGACCGGGGAAGAGGGTTTTATTCCAACCTCTTTGTGGTCCCCAAAAAGGAGGACAAATTTCGCCCCATTCTGGATCTCAAAAGATTGAATCGGCATGTCCGCACCCGGAAATTCCGCATGGAGTCACTTCGCTCCGTTGTGGCGGCCCTGTCGCAGAACGATTTTTTGGTGTCAATCGACATTCGCGACGCTTATTTGCATGTTCCCGTCGGAAGGGCCCACCAACGCTTCCTTCGTTTTGTCATAGGTCAGGACCATTACCAGTTTGTTGCCCTGCCATTCGGGTTGGCCTCAGCACCCAGAGTTTTTATTAAAATTCTGGCACCTCTCATTCTGCGAAGACAGGGGGTTACGATTCTTCCCTATCTGGACGACCTTTTGATTGTGGCATCCTCAAAGGAGGAGGCGGTGACGGCTCGCAATCTATCCCTTCAGCTCCTGGAGGACTTCGGGTGGCTGGTCAATTGGGAGAAGTCGTCTCTGGAACCGTCGCAGTCAATCCTGTTTTTGGGAATGCATTTCGACACGGTACGAGCAGTGGTGTCTCTGCCTCCAGACAAGCAAGCGAGTCTTCTTCCGACATGTACAGGTTATGAAGTCTTCGACAGCAATGTCCCTTCGAAGGTGTATGCGCCTTCTGGGTTTGATGGCGATGGAGACAATTCCGTTTGCCCAATTTCATTCCAGGGCTCTCCAAATGTTCATCTTGAACCGTTGGTATCGATCGCAGTTTTCACTGGATTGCAGTGTCATCATCTCCCACAGGGTGCGAGAGTCTCTAGGATGGTGGTTACGTCCGGAAGTGTTATCCCTGGGGAAGTCCTTCCTCCCTCCGAGGTGGTCGATCATAACCACCGATGCCAGCCTGACGGGCTGGGGGGGTGTCTGGAACGATCTCTGGATTCAGGAGTATGGTCGTCAGAAGAGTCTGTCCTGCCGATCAACATCCTGGAATTGAGGGCAATTTTCCTATGCCTACAGCACTGGACGGTCCCTTTAAGCGGTCTACCAGTCCGAGTGCAGACAGACAACGCGACGGCGGTCGCGTATATCAACCATCAAGGTGGGACGAGGAGCTTCAGGCTCATGATGGAGGTGTCTCGGATCCTGGTATGGGCCGAGGCCAGGGTGCCAGCCATCTCTGCGATTCACATTCCAGAAGTTCAGAATATCACAGCGGACTTCCTCAGTCGCGAAAAGATGGATCCCGGAGAATGGAGTCTTCATCCGGAAATTTTTGCACTGCTGTGCTCCCGTTGGGGAACTCCCCAAGTGGATTTGATGGCATTCAGGTTCAATGCCAAGTTACCGACGTTCATGTCCAGGTACAAGGACCCGAAGGCTGTGGCGGTGGATGCTCTGGTGGCTCCTTGGGACCAATTCGAGCTAATCTGTGTTCCCGCCGATATCCTTACTTCCTCTGGTGTTGCGTCGGATCAGACTGGAGAGAGGCCCGGCTATGTTGATAGCCCCAGATTGGCCAAGGAGGACGTGGTTCTCGACACTGGTGTCGCTTCTGGCAGCGCCTCCACTTCCACTCCCTCTTCGCCCGGACCTGTTAACCCAAGGGCCCGTTCGTCACCCGGACCTGAAGTCTCTGCGTTTGACGGCGTGGCTCTTGAGACCGAAATCTTGATCCGTCAAGGTTTTTCAGCCGAAGTCATTGCCACTCTGCGAGCTGCCAGAGGTCCGGCTACTACTAGGATTTATCACAAGACTTGGGAAGCCTTCTTTTCGTGGTGTTCGGGTTCTTCTAGGAACCCGAGGATTTTTTCCATTCCCAATTTGTTGGCCTTTTTGCAGTACGGGCTGGACAAGGGTTTGGCAGTTAGCACTCTGAAGGGGCAGGTTTCTGCTCTGTCCTTGCTGTTTCGGAAGGCTATCGCCTCACGTAGGGACGTACGTTCCTTTTTTCGCGGGGTAACCCGTCAGTTTCCGCCGCGGAAGGCGCTTGTGTCCCCTTGGCGGCTCAATCTTGTCTTGGAGGCTCTTCAACATGGGCCTTTTGAGCCTATGGACTCTGTTAGCCTTTCCTTGCTCTCTTGGAAGGTTGCCTTCCTAGTGGCGGTCACTTCTTTGAGAAGGGTTTCTGAGTTGGCGGCTCTTTCTTGCTCGCCTCCTTTTCTGGAGTTTCACCCAGATCGCGTAGTGCTTCGCACACGGGGCGACTTTCTACCTAAGGTGGTGTCACAATTTCATGTTAACCAGGATATTGTGTTGCCCTCGCTTTGTCCGGAGCCGAGGAATGCGAAGGAATGGGCCTTGCACACATTGGATTTAGTGCGGGCTTTGAAGTTCTATTTGTCTATTACTCAGTTTTCGGAAGTCGGATTCTCTGTTTGTGATTCCAGCAGGTCGTCGACGTGGGCAACGAGCTTCCAAGGATTCTATAGCTCGTTGGATTCGGTCGGCCATTTTAGAGGCTTACCGACTTAAGAGCGAACCTTGCCCGATTAAGATTCGAGCTCACTCCACGAGGGCTGTGGGTTCATCGTGGGCCTTTCATCAAGGGGCCTCGGCAGCTCAGCTCTGCCGGGCGGCGACCTGGCGTTCCGTCCACACATTTACGAAATTTTATAAGGTGGACGTCAGTGCTTCCGCTGATGCGGCCTTAGGACGCAGGGTCCTGCAGGCGGCTGTAGTTTAAAGTTCTTGTGAACTTGTATTTAGCGCTAGTTGCGCATTTATTTAAGTTGTTGGGAATCTGCCTGTTGGTTTTTTGCCCACCCTTAATTTCTGGACTGCTTTGGGACGTCCCACTGGTAATGAATGTGTCTCCCTTCCTTCCATCTGCTGCTGAAATACGGATTTTGGTAAGACCTTACCTGTAAAATCCTTTTCAGCGAAGGAAGGAAGGGAGACACAGATCCCTCCCATGGCAGAAGTGTGTTGTTGTGTTTTCAGATGCGGCGTGACCCTTCTCTGATATCGATTATCTGGGTTGAGGTCGGCGCGCTAAGGCTCTTTTCCAGCATTGCCAGCTCATCGCAGTGGTCAGGTTCAGTGAGTAGTACCTGGGACTGTGTGGTTTGTTCTGTTATATGCATAACCTATCTTCTTGTTTTTTCTCTGAAGTTCTTCAGAAGGGGTTATGTTGCTACGCTGGTGATTTTTGCTCTTCCTTAGCTTGTGTACGGACTGGAGAGCTGGAGTAGGAGAAGCCCAAGCTGGAGGGGCCGGTCAACACTCTTTTTTTTAATCTGAGGTGTTCTATCCTATGTGGGCTCCGCCTACCCACTAGTAATGAATGTGTGTCCCTTCCTTCCTTCGCTGAAAAGGATTTTTACAGGTAAGGTCTTACTAAAATCCGTATTTTGTGTGCCATATCTCTGATTTAAGGACATGAAAATTCAAAGGTGGCAAATTGGGAAATTTTCTCCAAATTTCTGTTTCGTTTTTTTTTTCCCACAAATAAATGCAAGTCATATCAAAGAAACTTTACCACTATCATGAAGTACAATATGTCACGAAGAAACAATGTCAGAATCACCAGGGTCCATGGAAGCATTCCAGAGTTATTACCTCATAAATGGACAGTGGTCAGAATTGTAAAAAATTAACATGCAAACCACCCTTGGTGGTTAAGGGGTAAAGTGTTGCCTTTATTTTTTGGAGCAGTGTACTTTCTTCTATGAGTATAAGGTGGAAGATCTGTGAACAGAAACTGAATAATTTTCTTGTTCTTTCACACTCCGGTGGTGGAGTTGGAAGTTACACTACCTGGAGATGGAAAGGATCGCATGTTCAAGGTTGCAATCAAATGGATGGCCTGCGTGAGCTTACAAGCGTTACACGATGCACTGTCTGGACGTCTTCCCAGCGTTCCTTTTGAGACTATCCAGGCCTTAGACGTAGTGATGAGACATTTGCCCTCTATGAGGTATGTAGAATATCATGTTTGACTTCTGTAACTAAATGGTGGCAGATATTTCATCGATGTTTAAATTGCAGTCCGGGATCACCTCGCCGTTTTAATTTCCTGACCTTTACACACCTTAGGTACACGCCTGTGGGCCGCTCGTTCTTTACTGCATCCGAAGGATGTGCAAACCCTCTTGGTGGAGGTAGAGAAGTTTGGTTTGGTTTCCATCAGTCTGTAAGACCTTCCCTATGGAAAATGATGCTCAACATAGATGGTAAGTTTTTGATTTTCATGACTGACTAGATGAAATGACTGAATTTAAATTTTATGGTTAATAGTCCTCTTACCTGGGATGGGGGGACGGTTACGTAAATTGCTATGGCGTATCGGAGGTTTTGTGTTTGAGGGTTTCATGCTTTAAAGTTTAGCATCACAATAAACAAGGTTGTCCAACGTTTTTAGGGGGACAGTGTCAATATAACGATCTACGACTGCAGCCTCAGTACCTAAATGGCCGAGCTTCATCCACTTTAGTGTTGGTTGCCTGCATTAAAAGCGTGAAATGTTATTGACAATAATGGATGTGTTTTTCTCATTCTCTAGTGTCTGCAACAGCGTTTTACAAAGCACAGCCAGTAATAGAGTTCATGTGTGAAGTTCTTGACTTCAAGAGCATTGAGGAGCAACAGAAAGCTCTGACTGATTCCCAAAGGGTTAAGTTTACCAAAGAAATAAAAGGTACGCATGAGATTGGTGGCTGGAATTGGAATTAATTTCGGGTCTAGATAAAAAGGTTTTACAAACAGTTGCCTTCTTTAGGAAACAAAACTATCCTTAACCCCTTAATGTCCACTGACGTGCAGAGTCCGTCATGGCAAGGTGCCAGTTCCGGCACCAGGACGGACTCTGCACGTCATGGCTTTGATCTACCACTGCGTGTAAACACGCAGTGGTAGATCAGTGCCGACAGCTGTCACAGACAGCTGACAGGCACGGCAAGCGGACCTTTGCCGTCGGTCCCCGCACCCACAGCGCTGTGATTGGTCAGTCAATCTGACTGACCAAACACAGCAGAGATCGCACAGGAGAAGCTGAAATTTCAGCTTCCCCAGCGCGATCAGTGCAGGAGCCGGCGCTGCAGTGGCCAGGCTTCCTGCACTGACAGCCAGGAGCGGAGCCCCCACCGCCCCTGGCTGTTAACCCCCTGACTGCTGCGATCGAGCGCGATCACAGAGCTCAGGGGGGGAGGCAGAGGGTCGGGAGCTCCCTCTGCCTCAGATCAGCACCCTGCAATGTAATGTATGTCCGTAAAAATCCCATCTATAAAAGCGTAACCCTAGTTAACCCCTTCAGTGAAAGCCGTAAAAAAAAAAACACAAAAAAGTAGTAAATTATACTTTTTCCAAGCGGTATCATTATACCGCTTGGAAAAAGTGCAATAACATGCGATCAAAAAGTCAGATATAAATAATCATGGTACCGCTGAAAACGTCATCTTGTCCCGCAAAAAACAAGCCGCTATACAGCATCATCAGCGAAAAAATAAAAAAGTTATAGCTCGCGGAATAAACTGATGCAAAAATAATTATTTTTTCTATAAAAATTTTTATTGCGTAAAAAAACGCCAAAACATAAAAAAAAATATATAAATGAGGAATCGCCGTAACCGTAGTGACCCGAAGAATAAAGCTGCTTTATCAATTTTACCACACACGGAACGGCGGGAAAAAAAAAAAAAACAATTCCTGAATTGCTGGTTTTTGTTCATTCTGATTCCACAAAAATCGGAATAGGAAACGATCAAAAAACGTTATGTGCCTGAATATGGTACCAATAAAAACGTCAGCTCGTCCCGCAAAAAATAAGCCCATAGATAACTCTGTCGGCCGAAATATGGAAAAATTATAGCTCTCAAAATACGGCGATGCAAAAATTTCTTACAAAAAATTATTCCAAAAAAAAAGCGTCTTTTAGAGTGTGACAGAAGCTAAACATGAAAAAAGAGTATAAATCTGGTATCGCTCTAATCGCACCGATCCGAGGAATAAAGTCGCCTAATCACTAATACCGCACGAGGAACGGCGCAAAAAAGAAAACCAATTCTTCACCTTTTGTGGATTTGTTCATTGTGCCTCCCAAAGATCGCAGTAAGGCGATCACAGTGGTTCCCCCCCACATATGGGGTATCAGCGTACTCAGGACAAAATGCACAATAGCTTTTGGGGTCCTATTTCTCCTGTTACCCTTAGAAAAATAAAAATTTGGGGCAAAAATTATTTTTGTGGAAAAAAATATGATATTTTTATTTTCACGGCTCTACGTTATAAACTTCTGTGAAGCACTTGGGGGTTCAAAGTGCTCACCACACATCTAGATAAGTTCCTTGGGGGGTCTAGTTTCCAAAATGGAGTCACTTGTGGGGGGTTTCTACTGTTTAGGCACATCAGGGGCTTTCCAAACGTGACATGACACCCGCAGACCATTCATCAAAGTCTGCATTTAAAAACGGTGCTCCTTCCCTTCCGAGCTCTGCCATGCGTCAAAATAGTGGTTCCCCCCCACATATGGGATATCAGCGTACTCAGGACAAATTGCACAATAGCTTTTGGGGTCCTATTTCTCCTGTTACCCTTATAAAAATAAAAATTTGGGGGCAAAAAGATTATTTTCAGCTGCAGATGGAAGGGATTGAGCCACAGGATTCATTACTGATGGGTAGGCGGAGCCCCAGATCAGGATGTCACCTCAGATCAAAAGAGTGCTGACTGGCTGGCCCCTCCAGCTCGGGCTCCTCCTACTCAGCTCCAGTCTAAGATTTGAGGTCCCAGAGGATGGTCGCTGCTAATGCAGCTCCTCAGAAGATTTTATTATTTTATATTCGGACAGGAGACTTGGATCACCAGTTGGTCTAGAGGTCTCAGGGGTACCAGCGCTGCTGTACCCCAACCTCTCCCTTGGCGGATCTGTATCACAATTATGGTCCCTGCAGAATCTTGCCGGCCCTGGGGGATGAGGAGAGCTTCCCTGGCGGGATGCAAACCACACGTGCGGTCACTGCGTTCCTCGCCCTGGGGGGAAGCATGGGCACAGCGCCAGAAACCCCTGAGGGTCCCTGTGGTGCTTTGGCTGGTGAGTACTCCACACAAATTTTTTATTATAATTATGTGTGAGTGCTTTAGCGTCTGAGTGAGCAGCGCTATTACTTGTATGTCAGTATGCTTCAGCGCTGCTGTGACAGCGCTGTTACATAGTAGATGTGGTGATTTTTTGTCCGCAGGCATATAGCTGCAGGACAGAGAGGGAGCAGGAGCGGGGGAGTTCGCGCTCATTATTTGAGCTAGCAGGGGGCGTGGCCTAACGATTCCCGGTCTTCTGAGCAGGAAGACGCGCGCTCTGGCGTTTCTCCTGCGACTCCCCCACTGTGGCGGCCATTACACAGGCTCCTGGGCTCCTCAGACCGCTCCTCTCCTCATAAGACACCACGGCCAGCTGGGTGAGTGCTGATTCCTCACCCCGCAGCGCAGCGATCGCTATCCTGCAGCTGCAGTCTCATTAGAGACATAAAATTGGCTGGGGCTCACACTTCATATATATATTGTGGTGAGTTTGCAATATTAACCCCTCTGAGGGTTATTTCTACCAGCAATTTTTTTGACTGAATACCGCTGGGGTAACCCTGCCTGGTGGAGCGTTAACCCTTCAGCGTTTAAAAAAAAAAAAAACCGCATAGTTTTTGCTGGTATTACCGCTTTGACCTGCTCATACAGGTGAGACATGTCTGAACAGAGTTCAGATGCCGCGGACCACGTCCCAGTGCCATTGCGGCAATCAGATACGCAGACCTCAACAGCGTCTAGCGCTGCGGTCGACAGCGGTGAAAAATTGGACGATATCGCTCGATCGATCAACAACTTGTCTGACCTTTTAGGTCAATATGTGTCTGTTAATTCCTCTCAGAGGAAGTGACGCAGGCCGTTACCGGCCTCTACACGGAGCGAGTCAGATGTATCTGATATTGGGCAGAGTTCCCCTTTAAATTCGGATGGAGAAATATCCGATTCAGATGCGGACGAGCCGCAGGGGCGTTCCTCTATGGCGAAGCGTATGGAGGCATTAATTGAAGCCATGAGAGATATATTACAGTTACCGGAGGTGGTAGCTAGTCGTCCTGGTAAATCAGCACGCATGTTCCAGGAGTCCCGTGCTTCGCGTACAACATTGCCAGCTCTGGATGAGCTTAATAGTGTAATAGAGGAGGAACGTCTGTGTCCAGATAAGCGTTTTCATGGAACGCATTTCTTTGATACACTTTATCCTTGCTCTGCGGAGTTAAAGGCTAATTGGACTTCTGCTCCTGAAGTGGATGTGTCTTTATCTCAGCTTAGTAAATCCTCACTACTCCCTATTAAGGGGAAAGCGAGTTTACAGGAGCCTTTGGATAGAAAAACGGAATTGGCGGCAAAAGCAAGCTATGAGGCTGCGGGTCATGGATTCCGAGCAGTGCTAGGATCCATGTGTGCTGCTAGAGCTTCTCTAGGCTGGTTGGCACGTTTGAAGACGGAGTTGCAAAATGAATCTCCGTTATCTGAGATACGGGAAACTTGTGAATGGTTAGAAACGGCAGCCTGTTATATCTTTGATGCCGGTCTGGATACGGCATCTCTGCTGGCCAAAGCGCAAGCTTCAGCGGTCACAGTCAGAAGAGCTTTATGGCTCAGACAGTGGACCGGGGACGCAGTTTCCAAACAAGGGTTGTTGGCCTTACCTTACAAGGGTGGCCATCTTTTTGGATCCGACCTCACAGAGCTGATTTCCAAGGCTAAGGCGAAGGAATCAGCATTACCACAGCGTAGGGCCATGGCTTCGGTGTCCAGTAAGCCTGGTGTCTATAGTGGTCGGCGGTCCTTTCGGGGCCGAGGACGATCTAGTCACTCCTCGTGGGGATCGGGTCGTCCTTCCTTCTCAGGAAAGAAATCCTCTCAGAAAACTCGTACTCCCTGGAAGCAGAGTTTCCGCCAGGACAAGCGGGAACTTGACAAGAAGCTCGCCAAGTCGGATTGACGCCAGGGGTCCACTTGAGGATTCTCGAGTGGGGGGTCGCCTGCTTCTTTTCAAGGCGACTTGGATGGCTCGCGTTCCAGATTCCTGGGTAACGCGGATAGTGTCGGCAGGCTATTTCATAGAGTTTGCTTCTCGACCCCCAAATGTTTTTTGTCAGTCTCGCGTTCCGTCGGAACCCGAGCTTGTTGTCGCTCTACAGCGAGAGGTCGAATTTCTGCTACAAAAGGGTGTAGTGATACCGGTTCCGTCAGAGGACCGAGGGAAAGGTTTTTATTCCAACCTTTTTGTAGTTCCCAAAAAGGAGAACAAATTTCGCCCGATTCTGGATCTCAAGCGATTAAACCGGCATGTCCATGCCCGGAAATTTCGCATGGAGTCGCTTCGCTCCGTTGTGGCAGCTCTGTCACAGAAAGATTTTCTGGTGTCAATCGACATTCGCGACGCCTATTTGCATATTCCTATCGGAAAGGCTCATCAGCGCTTTCTTCGATTTGCCATAGGTCTGAATCATTACCAGTTCGTGGCTCTGCAGTTCGGCTTAGCCTCAGCGCCAAGGGTCTTTACAAAAATTCTGGCGCCCCTCATGGCAATCCTTCGAAGACAGGGGATTACGATTCTCCCTTATCTGGACGATCTTTTGATCGTGGCTTCCTCGGAGGAGGAGGCGTTGACGGCTCGGGATTTGTCTCTTCAGTTTCTGAAGGACTTCGGTTGGCTGGTCAATTGGGAGAAGTCGTCCCTGGAACCATCGAGGACAATCCTCTTTTTGGGAATGCATCTCGACACGTTTCGGTCGGTAGTTTCCCTACCACCAGACAAACAGTCATGTCTTCTTCGACATGTACAGATTATGAAATCCTCAACGGCAATGTCCCTACGGAAGTGTATGCGTCTTCTGGGACTGATGGTGGCGTCCATGGAGGCGATTCCTTTTGCCCAGTTCCATTCCAGGACCCTCCAAAAGTTTATTTTGAGTCGATGGAATCGGTCGCAATCGCTGGATTGCAGTGTCACCATTTCTCGTGCGGTGCGGGATTCTCTAGGATGGTGGCTACGTCCAGGGGTTTTTGCCCTGGGGAAGTCCTTCCTCCCTCCAAAGTGGTCAGTCATAACCAACGATGCCAGCCTGACGGGCTGGGGGGGTGTTTGGAACAATCTCTGGATTCAGGGGGTATGGTCACCGGAAGAGTCTGTTCTTCCGATCAACATCCTGGATTTGAGGGCGATTTTCCTTTGCCTCCAGCATTGGACGGTCCCTTTGAGCGGTCTGCCAGTTCGAGTGCAGACAGACAATGCGACGGCTGTCGCGTATATCAATCACCAAGGCGGGAAAAGGAGTTCCAGGCTCTTGGTGGAGGTGTCTCGAATTCTGATTTGGGCCGAGGCCAGTGTGCCAGCCATTTCGGCGATTCACATTCCAGGGGTTCAGAATCTTACAGCGGACTTTCTCAGTCGCAGGAAGATGGATCCTGGGGAATGGAGCCTTCACCCGGAAGTTTTTGCATTACTTGGCCAAGAAGGATGTGGTTCTCGACAATAATGTCGCTGTTGGCGGCACCTTTTTTTTCCGCTTCCTCTTCAACCGGACTTGTTGACTCAGGGGCCCATTTGTCATCCGGACTTGCAGTCCCTGCGTTTGACGGCGTGGCTCTTGAGACCGAAATCTTAACCCATAGAGGTTTTTCAGCCGAGGTTATTGCTACCCATCGTGCTGCGAGAAGTCCGGCTACTACTAGGATTTACCACAAAACCTGGGAAAACTTCTTTTCGTGGTGTTTGGGATCCTCTCGGAATCCGAGAAAGTTTTCCATCCCCAATCTGTTGGCTTTTCTGCATTATGGGCTGGACAAAGGTTTGGCAGTCAGCACCCTGAAAGGTCAGATTTCTGCTCTGTCTTTATTGTTTCGGAGAACCATTGCTTCAAATAGGGATGTGATTTCCTTTTTCCGCGGTATAGCTCGTAAGTTTCCGCCGCGGAAGGCTTCCGTGTCTCCTTGGCGACTCAACCTTGTTTTGGAGGCTCTTCAGCATAAACCTTTTGAGCCTATGGGTTCGGCTAGCCTTTCTTTACTTTCCTGGAAGGTGGCTTTCCTTGTAGCGGTCACTTCTTTGAGGAGAGTTTCTGAGTTGGCAGCTCTTTCTTGTTCGCCTCCTTTTCTGGAGTTTTTTCCGGATCGTGTAGTGCTTCGCACACGGGGTGATTTTTTTACCTAAAGTGGTATCACAATTTCATGTTAACCAGGATATTGTGTTGCCTTCACTCTGTCCGGATCCGAAGAATGCGAAAGAGCGAGATTTGCACACATTGGATTTAGTGCGGGCCTTGAAGTTTTACCTATCTGTTACTCAAGGTTTTCGTAAGACGGACTCTCTATTTGTGGTTCCAGCTGGTCGCCGGCGTGTTCAGCGAGCTTCCAAGGATTCTATAGCTCGTTGGATTCGGTCAGCTATTCTGGAAGCTTACAGTCTTCAGGGTGCATCTTGTCCGATTAAGATTCGAGCCCATTCCACGAGACGTGTGGCTTCATCGTGGGCTTTTCATCAAGCGCCTCGGCAGTGCAGCTCTGCCGGCGCAATTTGGCGTTCTGTCCACACTTTACAAAGTTATATAATGTGGACGTCAGTGCTTCTGCTGATGCAGCCCTCGGACGTAGGGTCTTGCAGGCAGCTGTAGTTTGAAGTTCTTGGAACTTGTGTTTTAGCGCTGGTGCTACTTTCTTGTTAAAGGTTGTTGGGTTTCTGCCTTTGTTGGTTTTTTCCCACCCTTATTTTCTGAACTGCTTTGGACGTCTATCAGTAATGAATCCTGTGGCTCCTCCCTTCCATCTGCAGCTGAAACACGGATTTTGTAAGAACTTACCTGTAAAATCTTTTCAGCGAAGGAAGGAGGGACACAGATCCCGCCCAAGCAGAAATGTGTTGATGTTTTCAGATGCCAGCGCGACTCTTATCTGATAGCGATTATCTGGACTGAGGTCAGGCGTTAAAGGCTCTTTTCAGCATCGCCAGCTCATCGCAGTAGTCAGGTTCAGTGATTAGTACCGGGAACTCGTGGTTTGGCTTACTTTGTGTCATAACCTGTACCTTGTGTTTTCTCTGAAGTTCCTTCAGACAGGGTTATGTTGCACCGCTGGTGATCTTGGTTCTTCCTAAAGCTTTGGTACGACTGGAGCTGAGTAGGAGGAGCCCGAGCTGGAGGGGCAGCCAGCTATCAGCACGCTTTTGATCTGAGTGACATCTGACCTATCGGGGCTCGCCTACCATCAGTAATGAATTCTGTGTCTCCCTCCTTCCTTCGTGAAAGGATTTTAAAGGTAAGTTCTTACCAAAATCCGTGTTTTGTGGAAAAAAAATATGATATTTTTATTTTCAAGGCTCTACTTATAAACTTCTGTGAAGCACTTGGGGTTCAAAGTGCTCACCACACATCTAGATAAGTTCCTTGGGGTCTATTTTCCAAAATGGAGTCACTTGGGGGGGTTTTCTACTGTTTAGGCACATCAGGGCTTTCCAAACGTGACATGACACCCGCAGACCATTCCATCAAAATCTGCATTTGAAAAGGCGCTCCTCCTTTCCAGCTCTGCATGCGTCAAATAGTGGTTCCCCCCACATATGGGATATCAGCGTATCAGGAAAAATTGCACAATAGCTTTGGGGTCCTATTCCCTGTTACCTTATAAAAATAAACAATTTGGGTGCCAAAAAGATTATTTTTGTGGAAAAAAAATATATTTTTATTCTCACAGGCTCTTACGTTAAAATTCTGTGAAAGCACTTGGGGGTTCAAAGTGCTCAACAACATCTAGATAAGTTCCTTGGGGGTGTCTCGTTCCCAAAATGGAGTCACTTGTGGGGGGTTTCTACAGTCATGGCCAAAAGTTTGAGAATGAACAATATTATATTTCAGCTGCAGAATGGAAGGGAGGGAGACACAGGAATTCATTACTGATGGGTAGGCGGAGCCCCAGACCAGGATGTCACCTCAGATCAAAAGCGTGCTGACTGGCTGGCCCCTCCAGCTCGGGCTCCTTCTACTCAGCTCCAGTCTAAGATTTGAGGTCCAGAGGATGGTCGCTGCTAATGCAGCTCCTCAGAAGATTTTATTATTTTATATTCGGACAGGAGACTTGGATCACCACTAGTTGGTCTAGAGGTCTCAGGGGTACCAGCGCTGCTGTACCCCAACCTCTCCCTTGGCGGATCTGTATTTACTCAATAGTCCCTGCAGAATCCTTGCCGGCCCTGGGGGATGAGGAGAGCTTCCCTGGCGGGACGCAAACCACACGTGCGGTCACTGCGTTCCTCGCCCTGGGGGGAAGCATGGCACAGCGCCAGAAACCCCTGAGGGTCCCTGTGGCGCTTGGCTGGTGAGTACTCCACACAAAATTTTATTATTAATGTGTGAGTGCTTTAGCGTCTGATGGCAGCGCTATTATATGTATATCAGTATGCTTCAGCGCTGCGGTGACAGCGCTATTACATGTTTATCAGTGTATTTCACCAGCCTCTCCCTTGGCGGATCTGTAACTACATAATGGTCCCTGCAGAATCTTGCCGGCCCTGGGGGATGAGGAGAGTTTCCCTGGCGGGGGCGCAAACCACACACTGGGGTCACTGCGCTTCCCGCCCTGGGGGGAAGCATGGGCATAGCGCCAGAAACCCCTGGGGGTCCCTGTGGCGTTTCGGCTGGTGAGTACTCCACATTTTGGTAAAATGTGTGTGAGTGTTTTAGCGACTGCTGCGGCAGCCGCTGTACATATATATGCCGGTGACTAGTTTTTTCTATGTCCGCAGGAGGATGCCTGCAGGACGAGGGAAAGGAGGGGAGTACGCGCTCTTTTTATTTTTTGAATTTCGCGCCGCTTCTGAGCGCGCGCTTTACTGCAGCCTCCATTTCCGGCTCCTCTACATGGAGCACACGGAGGCAGAGCGCGGCGGCCATTGCTGATAAAGCGCTGCAGGTTGAAAGCTCCCCGTATCGTTCTCCTCCCCTCCCGGCAAGAATACGTGACCAGCTTGGTGAGTCGCTTCTAGCCCGCCGGGCAGAAGCTTAACCCCTTCACCTCCACAGCGCGGGCGCCGTCTGGGGCACTTCTGAGTGACAGATTGAGCTGTCCTGCGGCTGTTCTCGCATAAGGGGCTCGCACACTCTTTTAATATTAATAAAGAGGCTGTGGGGAGTCTGCGACATTAATGCTGCCACTATACGTTTCCGCTGACGATCCTGATGGCGTCACATAATATTGCAATCGTTTGTGTGTCATTTTTAGTGTCGCTGGTGACTGCCAATCTGGGCAATCGCATAGGCGATTAGCGATCTCCTTGACAACTTTGGCGGTCATTGCGTTATAAAAAACAGCGCAATTTTTTAGCGATCTTGTGGAACGTTTTCTGTTTAGTGTGGCATGGCTGTCCTGCAGCTGCGACCTTATAAGAGGCGCCTGAGATTCGCACACCCTTTTTCATTATCAAGGTTGTGGGGAGTCAGCTACTTTAACCCCTTCTTAGGAGGTTAACTCTTAATGGGAGACAGCTGGGGTAGCTCTCGCCTTAGAGCTTTAACCCTTCAGCGTTTGTTTTTTATTTAAGTACTGCTCTGGTTACTGACAGGTTTATCCTGCCATATACTATGCAAGGGCATGTCAGAGACCCTCTCCCAGATCCGCTACGGATCAGCCTCGCGTATCTGACACGCAGACCTCGACTCATACACGGTCAGAGGTTCCAATGGTGTCAAAATGGAGGCCTTCACTGGTTTCTATTGATGACCTTTTAGGTTATGGAGTGTCAACTAGATCCTCTCAAGGGAGCGACACAAATCGGTGTTTTCCTTCTCGCTTAGCGAAGAAGTCCGATTCGGTCAAGGAGGATCGGCAGGGACACCCTGCCTCTCTCAGGGGCCGTACTAAAATTTCTGTGGAAGCCATGTGGACGTTACAGTTACCGGAGGAGGTAACTAGTCGTCCTGGTAAGTCGGCCCGGATGTTGCAAGGGTCGCATGGGTCGCGATGACCTTACAAACTGTATCCGTTTTTTCTACGGAGTTATTTGTTAATTGGACCTCTTCTCCTGAAGTGAATGTCCCTTTATTCCAGCTTAGCAAATCTTCCTGGTAAAAGGGAAGACGAGTCTGCAGGACACGCTGGACAGAAGAACGGAGATGGCAACAATTTCCATCTGTGTAGCCGTGGATCATAGATTCGGTATTAAGGATCTAGGTGTACTTGTTAAGTTCCCCTGAGCCGGTTGGACCGTCTAAGGACGGCATGGCAAGTTTCCCTCTATCAAGGTAGATGGGCTTTTCTAGTTGAAGGATAATGCGTCACTGCTATCCAGGGAGCAATCCTCGACAGTTACAGTCAGAAGAGCACTGTGACTTGGATGGAACGCAGTTTCCCAACAGGGTTTGCTATCCTTAGCTTAGAAAGTGGTCAGCTATTTGACTGACCTCACGGAGCTGATGCCAAGGCAAAGGCAAAAGAAGCAGCTTTACCGCAGCGCAGAGCTGTGACTTCTGCGTCTGGCAGGACTAGTGCCGATAGTTATCGGCAGTCCTTTTCGGTTCAAGGGATGATCTGACCAACCCTCTGGGGGTTTGTGTCGTCTCTCTCTTTTAAAAAAAAAAAAAGGGAATTCTCAGAAATTCCGCATACCCTGGAAACAGAACTTCTGTTAAGGCAGAAGCTGGCAAAAAAAAAAAAAAATTCGCTAAGGCGGACTGACTTCTGACATTCCGTCAGAGCCGAGCATGAAGTCGCTTCGCTCAGTTATGGCAGCCCTGTCGCAGAACGATCAATCGACATTCGCGACGCTTTTTGGCATGTTCCCATCGGAAGACCTCACCCAGGTTGTGGCTCGACCATTCGGCTTGGCCTTAACGCCCAGAATTTTTACAACGATTCTGACGCCAAAATCTCATGGCAATCCTTCAAAGACGGGGACTTACGATTCGTCCCTATTTGGACGGCCTTTTCGGTTGTGGCTTCAAAGGAGAAGTCGTCTCTGGAATCGTCGCAGGCAATCCTGTTTTTGAGGATGCATTTCGACACGGTACGGGCGGTGCTGTCCCTACCTCCAGACAAGCAGGCATGTCTGCTCCAGCATGTACAGACTATGAAGTCTGCGACAGCAGTGTCCCTTCGGAAGGTATGCACCTTCTGGGTCTGACGGTGGCGTCCATGAGGTTTTTTCCGTTTGTCCAATTTCATTCCAGAGCTCTCCATAGGCTCATTCTGAGTCGTTGGGATCAATCGCAAGGTTCGCTGGATTGCAGCGTCACCATTTCTCGCGCGGTGCGGGATTCTCTAGAATGGTGGTTACGTCCAGGGGCATTCTCCCTGGGGAAGTCTTTCCTCCCTCCGAAGTGGTCAGTCATAACCACCGATGCCAGCCTGACGGGCTGGGGAGGTGTTTGGAACAATCTCTGGATTCAGGGGTATGGTCATCGGAAGAGTCTGTTCTTCCGATCAACATCCTGGAATTGAGGGCGATTTTCCTTTGCCTCCAACATTGGACGGTCCCTTTGAGCGGTCTGCCAGTCCGAGTGCAGACAGACAATGCGACGGCTGTCGCGTATATCAATCACCAAGGTGGGACAAGGAGTTCCAGTCTCATGGTAGAGGTGTCCCGAATTCTGATTTGGGCAGAGGCCAGTGTACCAGCCATTTCGGCGATTCACATTCCAGGGGTTCAGAATATTACAGCGGACTTTCTCAGTCGCAGAAGGATGGATCCCGGGGAATGGAGCCTCCACCCGGAAGTTTTTGCACTACTGTGCTCTCGCTGGGGAACCCCCCCAAGTGGATTTGATGGCATCCAGGTCCAATGCCAAGTTACCGACGTTCATGTCCAGGTACAAGGACCCGAAGGCTGTGGCGGTGGATGCTCTAGTGGCTCAGTGGGATCAGTTCGAGCTGATCTATGTATTCCCGCCGATATCCTTACTTCCTCTAGTACTGCGTCGGATCAGACTAGAGAGAATTCCAGCTATTTTGATAGCTCCAGACTGGCCAAGAAGGGTGTGGTTCTCGACAATAATGTCGCTGTTGGCGGCACCTCCTTTTTTCACTCCCTCTTCAACCGGACTTGTTGACTCAGGGGCCCGTTTGTCATCCGGACTTGATGTCCCTGCGTTTGACGGCGTGGCTCTTGAGACTGAAATCTTGACCCGTAGAGGTTTCTCAGCCGAGGTCATTGCTACCCTTCGTGCTGCAAGAAGTCCGGCTACTACTAGGATTTACCACAAAATTTGGGAAACCTTCTTTTCGTGGTGTTTGGGGTCCTCTCGGAACCCGAGAAAATTTTCCATTCCCAACCTGTTGGCTTTTCTGCAGCATGGGCTAGACAAGGGTTTGGCAGTCAGCACCCTGAAAGGTCAGATTTCTGCTCTGTCCTTATTGTTCCGGAGAACCATTGCTTCGAATAGAGACGTGCTCTCCTTTTTCCGAGGTATATCTCGTAAGTTTCCGCCGCGGAAGGCACCCGTGTCTTCTTGGCGGCTCAACCTTGTTTTGGAGGCTCTTCAGCATAAACCTTTTGAGCCTATGGTTTCTGCTAGCTTTTCTTTACTTTCTTGGAAGGTGGCTTTCCTTGTTGCAGTCACTTCCTTGAGGAGAGTTTCTGAGTTGGCAGTTCTTTCTTGTTCGCCTCCTTTTCTGGAGTTTTTTCCGGATCGTGTAGTGCTTCGCACTCGGGGTGATTTTTTACCTAAAGTGGGGTCACAATTTCATGTCAACCAGGATATTGTGTTGCCTTCATTCTGCCCGGATCCGAAGTATGTGAAAGAGCGAGCTTTACACACATTGGATTTAGTGCGGGCCTTGAAGTTTTATCTATCTATTACTCAAGGTTTTCGTAAGACGGACTCCCTATTTGTGGTTCCAGTCGGTCGTCGGCGTGGTCAACGAGCTTCCAAGGATTCTATAGCTCGTTGGATCCGGTCAGCTATATTGGAAGCTTACCGTCTTCAGGGTGAATCTTGCCCGATTAAGATTCAAGCCATTCCACGAGGGCTGTGGCTTCATCGTGGGCTTTTCACCAAGGTGCTTCGGCAGTGCAGCTCTGCCGGGCGGCAACTTGGCGCTCTGTCCACACGTTTACGAAGTTTTATAAAGTGGACGTCAGTGCTTCCGCTGATGCAGCCCTCGGACGTAGGGTCCTGCAGGCAGCTGTAGTTTAAAGTTCTGGATGAACTTGTGTTTAGCGCTGGTTGCGCTTTGTTGTTAAGATTGTTGGGTTTCTGCCTCTTGTTGGTTTTTTCCCACCCTTATTTTTGAACTGCTTTGGGACGTTCCATCAGTAATGAATTCCTGTGTCTCCCTCCCTTCCATTCTGCAGCTGAAACATTGATTTTGGTAAGAACTTACCGGTAAAATCCTTTTCAGCGAAGGAAGGGAGGGAGACACAGCACCCTCCCAAGGCAGAAGTGTGTTGATGTTTTCAGATGCAGCGCGACCCTTGTCTGATTGCGATATCTGGACTGAGGTCAGCGCGCTAAGGCTCTGTTCCAGCATCGCCAGCTCATCGCAGTAGTCAGGTTCAGTGAATAGTACCTGGAACTCTGTGGTTTTTGGCTTACTTTGCATGCATAACCTGTATCCTTGTGTTTTTGCTCTGAAGTTTCTTCAGAAGGGGTTATGTTGCTCCGCTGGTGATCTTGGTTCTTCCCTAAAGCTTTGGTACGACTGGAGCTGAGTAGGAGGAGCCCGAGCTGGAGGGGCCAGCCAGTCAGCACGCTTTTGATCTGAGGTGACATCCTGGTCTGGGGCTCCGCCTACCCATCAGTAATGAATTCCTGTGTCTCCCTCCCTTCCTTCGCTGAAAAGGATTTTACCGGTAAGTTCTTACCAAAATCCGTGTTTTCACATGATCTGCTGCCCTCTGGTTTTTATGTGTGTTTGACAGATGTTTTTATCACAGACAGAAATATAATAATTGCAAACATATGAGTAACAAAAGCTTATATTGACAGTTAGAATGAGTTAATGCAGCAAGTCAATATTTGCAGTGTTGACCCTTCTTCTTCAGGACCTCTGCAATTCTCCCTGGCATGCTCTCAATCAACTTCTGGACCAAATCCTGACTGATAGCAGTCCATTCTTGCACAATCAATACTTTCATTTTGTTAGAATTTTTAGGTTTTTGTTTGTCCACCCGTCTCTTGATGATTGACCACAAGTTCTCAATGGGATTAAGATCTGGGGAGTTTCCAGGCCATGGACCCAAAATCTTTGTTTTGTTCCCTGAGCCATTTAGTTATCACCTTTGCTTTATGGCAAGGTGCTCCATCATGCTGGAAAAGGCATTGTTGATCGCCAAACTGCTCTTGGAGGGTTGGGAGAAGTTGCTCTTGGAGGACATTCTGGTACCATTCTTTATTCATGGCTGTGTTTTTAGGCAAGACTGTGAGAGAGTCGATTCCCTTGGCTGAGAAGCAACTCCACACATGAATGGTTTCAGGATGCTTAACAGTTGGCATGAGACAAGACTGGTGGTAGCGCTCACCTTGTCTTCTCCGAATGAGGCGTTTTCCTGATGTCCCAAACAATTGAAAAGGGGATTTATCAGAGAAAATAACTTTACCCCAGTCCTCAGCAGGCCACTGCCTGTACCTTTTGCAGAATATCAGTCTGTCCATGATGTTTTTTCTGGAGAGAAGTGGCTTCTTTGCTGCCCTCCTTGAGACCAGACCTTGCTCCAAGAGTCTCCGCCTCACAGTGCGTGCAGATGCACTCACACCTGCCTGCTGCCATTCCTGAGCAAGCTCTGCACTGCTGGTAGCCCGATCCCGCAGCTGAAACACTTTTAAGAGACGGTCCTGGCGCTTGCTGGTCTTTCTTGGGCGCCCTGAAGCCTTTTTGACAACAATGGAACCTCTCTCCCTTGAAGTTCTTGATGATGCGATAGATTGTTGACTGAGGTGCAATCTTTCCAGCTGCGATACTCTTCCCTGTTAGGCCATTTTTGTGCATTGCAATGATGACTGCACGTGTTTCTTTAGAGATAACCATGGTTAACAGAAGAGAAACAATGATGCCAAGCACCAGCCTCCTTTTAAAGTGTCCAGTGGTGTCATTCTTACTTAATCATGACAGATTGATCTCCAGCCATGTCCTCATCAACACCCACACCTGTGTTAATGGAGCAATCACTGAAAAGAGGTTAGCTGGTCCTTTTAAGGCAGGGCTGCAATGATGTTGAAATGTGTTTTGGGGGATAAAGTTAATTTTCTAGCCAAATATTGACTTTGCAAGTAATTGCTGTTAAGCTGATCACTCTTTATAACATTCTGGAGTATATGCAAATTGCCATTAGAAAAAGTGAAGCCGTAGACTTTGTAAAAATTAATATTTGTGTCATTCTCAATACTTTTGGCCATGACTGTACTGTTTAGGCACATCAGGGGCTTTCCAAACGTGACATGACACCCGCAGACCATTCCATCAAAATCTGCATTTGAAAAAGGCGCTCCTTCCCTTTCCAGCTCTGCCATGCGTCAAAATAGTGGTTTACCCCCACATATGGGGTATCAGCGTACTCAGGACAAATTGCACAATAACTTTTGGGGTCCTGTTACCCTTTGGAAAATAACAATTGGGGGTGGAAAGATCATTTTTGTGGAAAAGATATGATTTTTTAATTTTACTGCTCTACGTTATAACCTTCTGTGAAGCCCTTGGGGGTTCAAAGCTTTCACCACACATCTAGATAAGTTCCTTGGGGGGTCTAGTTTCCAAAATGGGGTCACTTGTGGGGGGTTTCCACTGTTTAGGCACACAGGGACTCTCCAAATGCGACATGGCGTCTAATCTCAATTCCAGCCAAAAAAGTCAAATGGCGCTGCTTCCCTTCCAAGCTCTGCCATGCGCCTAAATAGTGGTTTATCCCCACATATGGGGTATAAGCGTACTCAGGACAAATTGCACAATAACTTTTGCGGTCCTTTTACCCTTTGGAAAATAAAAATTGGGGGTGGAAAGATCATTTTAGTGAAAAGATACGATTTTTTAATTTTACAGCTCTACGTTATAACCTTCTGTGAAGCCCTTGGGGGTTCAAAGCTCTCACCACACATCTAGATAAGTTCCTTGGGGGGTCTAGTTTCCAAAATGGGGTTACTTGTGGGGGGTTTCCACTGTTTAGGCACACAGGGGCTCTCCAAATGCGACATGGCGTCCAATCTCAATTCCAGCCAAAAAAGTCAAATGGCGCTGCTTCCCTTCTGAGCTCTGCCATGCGCCCAAATAGTGGTTTACCCCCACACATGGGGTATCGCTGTACTCAGGAGAAATTGTACAACAAATATTGTGGTTCATTTTCTACTGATACCCTTGACAAAATTTTAAAAAATTGTGTCGAAAGAAAAATTTTGGGAAAAAAAGTTAAATGTTAATTTTTTCCTTCCACATTGCTTCAATTCTTGTGAAGTACCTAAAGGGTTAATAAACTTCTTGAATGTGGCTTTGAACACGTTGAGGGGTGCAGTTTTTAGAATGGTGTCACTTTTGGGTATTTTCTGTCATATTGACCCCTCAAATTCACTTCAAATGTGAGGTGGTCCCTAAAAAAAATGGTTTTGTAAATTTTGTTGGAAAAATGAGAAATTGCTGGTCAACTTTTGATGTGAATACTTTTCCATCCAATTATGACAAGAGCATTCTTAAGGTGATACCTTTATTGGCTAACCAGAAAATTATATGTTCGCAAGCTTTCAGAGCGCAGAGGCTCCTTCAGGCAAGATTACATTTGGAATAATCTTGCCTGAAGAAGGAGCCTCTGCGCTCTGAAAGCTTGCGAACATATAATTTTCTGGTTAGCCAATAAAGGTATCACCTTAAGAATGCTCTTGTCATAATTGGATGGAAAAGTATTCACATCGATTTTTCTGGCTAACACGGTACCACAATATAATTTATTATTGTACACCTGGTCAACTTTAACACTTATAACTTCCTAACAAAAAAAAATTTTGGTTCCAAAATTGTGCTGATGTAAAGTAGACATGTGGGAAATGTTATTTATTAACTAATTTTTGTGACATATCTCTCTGATTTAATGGCATAAAAATTAAAAGTTTGAAAATTGCAAAATTTTCAAAATTTTTGCCATATTTCCGTTTTTTTCATAAATAAACGAAAGTTATATTGAAGAAATTTTACCACTGTCATGAAGTACAATATGTCACGAGAAAACAATCTCAGAATCGCCAAGATCCGCAAAAGCGTTCCAGAGTTATAACCTCATAAAGAGACAGTGGTCAGAATTGTAAAAATTGGCCTGGTCTTTAACCTACAAAATGGCTTGGTCTTTAAGGGGTTAAATACATTCTGCTTGGGTGATTACACACTTCCATATAATCCCTTCTCCGTTATACTCCTTAGGCCGGGGTCAGACTTGCAAGAAACTCTGACGAATCTCGCACGTTAATACCCGGCACTTGGATCGGAGCGCTCAGCTGCATAAAAATGCATGCAGCTGAACGCTCAGATCCGATTGCCGGCAGTGCTGGAACCTGCATCTTTTCCAGCACATGACAGCTGATCTGATTAGCTGACGTGTCCCTAACAGCCACAGGTGGAATGGCAATCCATCTGCAGCTGTTAAAATGTTAAATGTTGCTGTCAATCTCTGACAGCAGCATTTAACATGATTGCGCTGGATGTGCGTCATTAGCATCTGTCCATCACATGACCCAGGTTGCCAGTGTGTTGGCATGACAACCCGTGGTCTGCAGGAGATCTCCGTGGTTGTCCTTGCCAATCTATGAGCGCTGCCCGGTGCATGGCAGTGTTGAAGCTCTGATATGTGTAGCACATTTGATCAGAAGATCACAGCTTCAAGTCTCCAAAGGAGACTAATGAAGCCAGTAAAAAGTATAAAAAAAAATATTAAAATGACTCCATTAAAAATAAAATATACGTATTCGCTATAGCTGCGTTCACAAACACCCGATCTAAAATAAGTTAATCTGATCAGTTAATGGCGTAACATGAAATTATAAAACTCCAGAATTTATTTTGGGCCTCTGCAACATTGCAATAATAGGCGATCAAGATATTGTATGTACTCTAAACTGGTATCAAAAAGTCAGCTCGACGCACAATAAAATAAGCCCTCGCCCAGCTTCCGAAAAATATACTCTGTGGGTCTTCGATAATGGTGCCCTTTTTTTTTTTTTTTTTTTTTTTTTTTTAATTTTAACCAACTTTGGATCTTTTTCATCAATAAATAAAAAAAAAAAACAAACCTATACATGTTCGGTATCTGTAAACTCGTACTGACCAGGAGAATCATAATAGCCGGTCCGTTTTAGCATTTAGTGCACATGATAAAAAAAAAAACAAAAAACATAAGACAATTGTGGAACTACACTTTTTTGGGGAATTTTTTTCCTCGTTTTCCAGTGCATTATATGGTAAAAGCAATGGTGTTCAAAATGTACAACATATGTTACTATGTGAAAAGTACAACTCATCCCACAAAAAAAAGCCCTCAAATAGCCATATTGACAGGAAAATAAAAAACATGTATGGCTCTGGGAGGAAGGGGAGTGAAAAACTGAAAGTGACCCGGTGCTGAATGTGGGTAAAGGGGTTGCATCTCTTTCCACTCCTCAGCATTGTGGCTTCTGGTCTCCTGGAGGTGTTCTCCTGACTGTTTGGACCATTGGCATAGGTGGCGCCTTCTAGTCCAAACAGTGCGCTCTCCTCTGCAGCTTTACGGGGAGGGGAGCGTGTGTGGTAATCTAACGGGTTGGTTAGGGGGCTTGGAAAAACAGTAGAGGGACACCTAGCTTGTATAGCTGCTGTTTCCATAATGATCGGATGTGTATGGTGGACTGGAAGGAGAAATTACTTCAGTATTTTTTTTGCTTATCTTAGGCTTAAAAGTAGAAATTACTCACTGTGGACAAATGAAAAGAAAATATCGAGTGTGCAATGTGACTAGACGACCAGCAAGTCATCAAACGTAAGTATTTTGTCTGTTTTATGGCAGAATGCGAAACTTCCAGTGCTGGGAAGGCTTGTGAACTTCCTATGCAAAATCTGTAGTATGAAGAATAACCTTGTAAGTTGCCGCCATTGGCTTATATTGCCCTACTTTTTTTTTTTTTTAAATTGTTTTAGACTTCATTTGTAATTTTGCTTATATAGTATGTTCCTGAGCTTATTAATCCTACAATGAATTTCCTCTGATTTTTTAAATTTTCTTCCCGTTTTGCAGATTCCCTCTCCAACAAGAGAGCGGGCAGACGGTGGAGTGCGCCGTCGCACAGTACTTCAAGGATCGACACAAGCTAGTATTGCGTTACTCCCATCTTCCATGTTTACAGGTCGGGCAGGAGCAGAAACATACGTACCTTCCTCTGGAGGTAAGTCCAGGAATGAATGTCTTGTGTATATCTGCAACACATGTGACATATTTACTGTCTACAACTATAATCTTAGTTCCTTCTTGTATGTGGAGTTTAGTTTTTGCCCTTGTACATGCTCAGATTATTCTAAATTGACACCATGCAGTTAAAATATCCCAATATGTACCATTTTTAATCCAATGCTGCGCAGGTTTTAAAAGAATGGTATCAGGATTTTGTGCCCTAAACGAATGACCTGCAAAGGAGCCGTCAACAGAGAATTTCCCAAAATGCAATATGGATTTCTACAAGCAAAGTAAAGCTCCCCATACACATTACTGTCAGCAAAACCCACTGATATTGATGGCTTTGGCAGACAGTCGAATGTTTGGGAGTCACAGACAGTTTATTGTCGTGGAAGCTGTCGATCCGGCATGTCTGATTTTGGACGATCGATCGTATTGTCTTCCAGAGATAAGCCGTCGGCAGAGATGTCCAACGATGGCTCACTCAGAGAAGGTTATAAGGGAGCCACTGTGTATGGGAAAACTGTCGACCATCGTTCAGCTGACAGCCTTTTAGTGTGTATGGGATTTGCAGCAGCCTTAAATTCACGCCACTTTTCTGGGATATGAAATCCTGACAAGTTCTCTTTAAATCTGGGCCATTAAAAAAAAAAAAAAATCTGTATGAAGACTGAGTTTTTTTTTTTTTCATATTTAACACCTTCCCTTAAATAATACCTTTACTATGAATTCCCACTGGTCCTGGTTTGTAACGGGGCCTCCCAAGGCTGCAACAAATCTGCCTTGTGCGTTCTATGTCCGACACTTGTCTATCAATAAAGCTTAAGTCTTTTTGTTCGCTCAGTCCTTTTCTTAAGTTGACTATGTCTAAGACCTTTCCTTCTTCCCATTAGGTATGCAACATAGTGGCGGGACAAAGGTGCATTAAAAAACTGACAGACAATCAGACCTCCACTATGATTCGAGCGACTGCCCGATCAGCTCCCGATCGCCAAGAAGAGATCAGTAAATTGGTAAGAAGTTGTTCTTTTGTTTTTTTTTTTCCTTACCAAAATTAAAGTTTGTCAAAATATTCTCAAGGTTATGTAACCAAGAACACAAATTTTGTCATTCCCCTTATGTATTGATTTTCACATGTGATCTTGCTGTGACTGGCAATTCTTTACTACGTGGATTAGCCATCTTGACTTTTAACCATATTGCAAACATTTAATAAATGGGTTTGATAGTCACTCCTGACTATGAACTCTTACCGCTTTATCAAAACCTTTTTTTTAACATATTTTTTATTTATTTTCAAAAAAAATTCTAGGTAAACTTTGGATTTATGAATAGGAATAGATTTAACACACACATGGTAATTTTTTTTTTGTTTGTTTGTTTTATTTTGGTTTTTGGGAGGGGTGGGGGATTGAAAGTCAATTGTTTAAAGGGGGGAACTCCCATTTGATCTTGCCACAGTGCATTGTGACAATGGTAATCAAAGGATTGAAGGGGTTGTTCTCTTTCAGCAAATGTCTACTTGTAGGTTCAATTAGGCATATTTAAAAAAAAACAAAAAAAAACACACCCTTGAGTTTTTTTTCTTTTCCCTCCGTGCCCAGCGTTTTGTTTTCACCACTGCACTGGTCTTTGTTTGGATGCAGCAGCGGCGTCACATTGACGCTGCCTCCGATTAATGCACTCAGCGGCTATGTAGATAGCACAAGACACTGAGCACAGTGATTGGCTGCAGCGCTGTCAATGTGATTTCACCGCCGTAGCAGACTATAGAGATCAGAGTAGTTGCAGAGACATACAGTGGGACCCGGTAAAGGCAGGAAAGCTCGGTTTCGCCATTGCCTGTGTTTACTAGGCCTTGTACGACATGAATGTAGAAGTTTACGCTGATTTAGCTGTAAATTGAAGCAGGGGGTCTTTGCTGAATGTTTTTGTATGGTCATAGACATATGCAGAAATGTAATAAATCTAACTTTTTCCTTCAGATGCGTAGTGCCAGCTTCAATACTGATCCCTTTGTTCGTGAATTTGGCATAATGGTGAAAGACGACATGACCGATGTCACTGGCAGAGTCCTTCAACCTCCTTCAATTCTTTATGGAGGCAGGGTATGGGAAGAGCCAAATGCTCCCTTGGTAGACATCTCCATGGTTCTTGATCTCTTTTTCTGTGTCTTGTGGTGTTTGTCTTGGCTGCGCTTTGCATATTAGATTTATGTATTGTAGAAAATATGACGCTTGTGTGAAAGGAAAACCTCTCATTGCTTTTATTGAACGGTCCATACTGGGCGATGAGAAAATGCTTCTCGTGGGAGAGTAGTTTGGCATATGGTGTTACAGATGTAGGGGAAACTTTGCTGTGCCCCGTCCTAATGGCAATTGTTTTATTCCTTGGACGAAGCCAAGCTTAGAGTAACTGTCACATCCCTTGACCCTATCTGTTTAATTAAAAAAAAAAATTCTAACTATAATTTTTTTCAAAATAATCATATACATAATTAAGAAGGAAAAAAAACACTTATGATCTGATTTTCATTATGTAAGTTGCCGGACTCCCCTCAGGAGTCAGGTGTGGACTTGTGCAGCTCAGCGAGTTGGCTCTACAAGCACTGCATATAGTATTTATTCAGCAGTTGTCGGTGTATATGGACATACAAATGTATATGTATACATCGACAACTTTTGAATAAATGCCGAATAAGAGCGACGTATATAGTATTTAAATGTAGGATATGCATATATACAATGATTAATTCTATATACGGTATTCTATAACATTTTTTAGTCAGACGCGTATGGCTTCGGGATGTATCGGGATCGTCGCTACTACGGATACCTAGGTCATAGAATGAAAGTAAGATCATTAAAGGGGAATGTCATGGAGAAAAAAAAAATTCAACAATTGAATGATAGCATATATATGTTTTTTTGTGTTAAAAAAAAAAGTTTATTGTTTTAATTGTGTAAAATATGAAATTTAAAGTTTTTACTATATTCCACTTGTTAATATTAAGGGGAGGAGCTGATGAAATTTAGCATGAAAACCCAGTGTACTACTAGCTCGCATTACGACTGTAGTAAGTGCGGGCAGGATCTGCTCTCATGCGTCTCATGTCACTCCTTCCCTCCCCTCCTGGGCATTTTAAGGGAGCACTAAGTTTAGGATTACGTTGCAGGGACATTTTGTTGGTGACTGCAAAGTGATAGAGATTTGGACAGTGTCACTGAGGCAGCTCCAATGTGCCCAGCAGTCATATCACTTCTGCAACACTCGGATAATAGTAGTTATACAGTATCACACGTGACAGGATTAAATTCAGTTTAGCAGATTGTATCGCACATGATCAGATGCACGGCTCAGTTGACAATTGCTATGATCTGAGTGCTGCAGTGTAAATGTGGCTTTCAGATCACTGTAATAAATGGTGAACATTCACCAAGTCTGGGGCTGTGCCTTGCGGCGGTGATGTCATCCAGTGACGTGTACTCATCGTGAGAAATTCCCTGCGGTATGGTGTCCCTGGTGGTTTGATGAGCATTCAGGTTATTACTGTGATCTGAGCACAGCAACTGTAATAACATCACGACTATGGTCAGATCAGTGGTATTATCAGTGAGTGCTGATCGGGTCCAGGCACCTTGGCAGCGTTGAGTACATGTCTCTAGGTGAAATTGCCACCGTTAGTATTCACCGATTATTAATGTAATCTGGGCTCCGCTGTTTCTATATGCCACTCACCCAATTGGAATACTCCTGTAAAATATAGGCAGCCACACTTGAGAGCTTACCGTGAGCTCAGCCCTACGTGCAGCCATTAGAGAAAGATAATGGCCGAATCTGTGTCTGCCGGCAATGATGCACACTCCGCTCCTGAACTTGCATCAAAGGGGACCTGAGAAAATAGTATGTCATAAGTTGGGAAGGGGTTAAACATATTGGGTCAGATTTAGATCACTGATGAACCACTGACCCATACATTGCGCATCCAGTGTCTTCACACAGCTGCAGTGTATAGCATAAGGAAGAGACTGAAGCCTAAACTACGTAACATGGATATGAGTTGCATGTTCATGGCTGAAGCCTTACTGGAGCAGAGCAAAAATCAATGGACACAGAATAAAAGTCCACGTGGGTGACTGATGCCTACTAAAAGAAATCGGTCACCAGGTTTTTACTATGTAATCAAATGGCAGTATAATGTAGGGACAGAGACCCTGATTCCAGCGATGTCACTTACTGGGCTGCTTGCTAAGTTTTGATAAAATAAGTGGTTTTTGAGCAGATGATCACTGGGGATCTAGTAAGCCTGCCAGGTAGATTCCTTCACAGACTAGACTTGGTCGCATTCACTTCTATGTGAACCTGTAATGGTGGAAACAGAAAATACCTGAGAATCTCCTTAAATTAATGCTGATTACAGCCCAGAAATTGATGGATACACTTAAAATAAAATCACACAATAGACTAGTCCTCCTTACGATCGTTTCCAAAAGTCTTTTTTTTTTTTTTTTTTTTTTTTTTTAACAATCTTGTCAGATATATCATGGAGCGAAGATAAAAATAAAGCCTAAAAGGATTTGATAGTCTAACCAGTGTACGGTTTCCTTCTGGTTTCCTTTCACACGTACGCATTTTGCTTTTGCAGTGTTGTCTGTGTGTTGAATAATGTTGCTTTTTTTTATTTATTTTTTTTCCCTCTTTGTATCCATAATATGCATTTAAGTCAATTTATTATATCATTTTCAGAATAAGGCCATTGCTACCCCAGTGCAAGGTGTATGGGATATGAGGAACAAGCAGTTTCACACCGGTATTGAAATAAAAGTGTGGGCCATTGCTTGCTTTGCTCCTCAGCGGCAGTGTACAGAACTTCACCTCAAGTAAGTCTTTACTGTACCATAGTGACTGGTTTTATCTATTTGTTGTAATTTTTTATTTTCTGATGTAAGAGTATATACATTGTGTGATCTCGCTGCAGCATTCGCTAAGCCGAAAATTTTTTAAAGGGATCGTCCAGAAGAGGAAAATAATTTTTAAATTAACCCCGACTCGTAACAAAAATTATGTATTGTATCCTAGCCATCCAGCTATGGGGTGGGGGGATGGGCTACAATGCAGCTCCTTTAACATTGTGTAGATCTCCAGTAGGAATGCGCAAACTCGAACTGTAAAGTTTTGGGGTTTCTATCGGACAGTGTCTGGTGTCAAACTCAGAACAAATAATTTTTTTTTCTTTCCCTCAAGTCTGTTTTACTATTTGGGTTCGGTGCCAAATAGTTTGTTGAAAGGCTGCAGCCTTTCAATCAACAAGTTTTTAGGCTTTGGACACTTCTATTGGGTGACACAACACGTGACCCAACCGGTATAAACGCTGGATCACAGGTGATGTAGCCATTGTGCTCTAATTAGCGTAGGGACAAGGGCATTGCTTGAGTGAGGGGACAGGGTAAAAAAAAATCTGTGGGGTCCCCTTATTTTTAATAACCAGCAAATGGAAGGCAGACAGCTGGGAGCTGATATTAATAGGCTGGAAATGGCCATGAATATTGGCACCTTCCCAGCCTAATAAGACCAGCCCTCAGCCACCTCTAAAAGACGGATTTTGGTAAGAACTTACCTGTAAAATCCTTTTCAGCGAAGAAGGAAGGGAGACACACTAGACATTACTAGTGGGTAGGCGGAGCCCAGATGAGATAGACACCTCAGATTAAAAAGAGTGTTGACCGGCCCCTCCAGCTCGGGCTCCTCCTACTCAGCTCTCCAGTTGTACCAAGCTTAAGGAAGAGCAATATCACCAGCGGAGCAACATAACCCCTTCTGAAGGACTTCAGAGAATAAAACACAAAAATACAGGTTATGCATGCATGTAGGCAAAAACCACACAGTTCCAGGTACTACTCACTGGACCTGACCACTGCGATGAGCTGGCGATGCTGGAACAGAGCCTTAGAGCGTCGACCTCAGCCCAGATAATCGCTATCAGAGAAGGGTCACGCCGCATCTGAAAAACAACAACACACTTCTGCCATGGGAGGGATGTGTGTCTCCCTTCCTTCTTCGCTGAAAAGGATTTTACAGGTAAGTTCTTACCAAAATCCGTCTTTCAGCTGCAGATGAAGGAAGGGAGACACACTAGACATTACTAGTGGGACGTCCCAAAGCAGTCCAAAAATTAAGGGTGGGAAAAAACCAAAAGAGGCAGAATCCCAACAACCTTGATAAATGCGCAACAGGCGCCAATTACAAGTTAACTAGAACTTTAAACTACAGCCGCCTGCAGGACCCTACGTCCTAAGGCTGCATCAGCGGAAGCACTAACGTCCACCTTATAAAATCTTGTAAAGGTGTGGACTGAGCGCCAGGTCGCTGCCCAGCAAAGCTAAGTTGCCGAGGCCCCTTGATGGAAAGCCCACGATGAGCCCACAGCTCTCGTGGAATGAGCTCGAACCTTAATCGGGCAAGGTTCGCCTTTAAGTCGGTAAGCCTCCAAAATGGCCGACCGGATCCAACGAGCTATAGAATCCTTGGAAGCCCGTTGACCACGTCGACGACCTGCTGGAATCACAAACAGGGAGTCCGACTTCCGAAAACTTTGGGTAACAGACAAATAGAACTTCAAAGCCCGCACCAAATCCAATGTGCGCAAGGCCCGTTCCTTCGCATTACTCGGCCCCGGACAAAGAGAAGGCAACACAATATCCTGGTTAAGATGAAATTGCGACACCACCTTAGGCAGAAAGTCGCCCCGTGTGCGAAGCACTACACGATCCGGGTGAAACTCCAGAAAAGGAGGCAAGTAAGAAAAGAGCCGCCAACTCAGAAATCCTTCTCAAAGAGGTGACCGCCACTAGGAAGGCAACCTTCCAAGAGAGCAAAGAAAGACTAACAGAGTCCATAGGCTCAAAAGACCCGTGTTGAAGAGCCTCCAAAAACAAGAATGAGGCGCCAAGGAGACACAGGCGCCTTCTGCGCCGGAAACTGGCGGGTTACTCCGTGAAAAAAGGAACGTACGTCCCTATGTGAGGCGAAAGCCTTTCGGAACAGCAAGGACAGAGCAGAAACCTGACCCCTCAGGGTGCTCACTGCCAAACCCTTTGTCCAACCCGAATTGCAGGAAAACCAACAAATTGGGAATGGAAAAAATCCTCGGGTTCCTTGAAAAACCCGAACACCACGAAAAGAAGGCTTCCCAAGTGGTAAATCCTAGTAGTAGCCGGACCTCTGGCATCTCGCAAAGTGGCAATGACTTCGGCTGAAAAACCTTGATGGATCAATATTTCGGTCTCAAGAACCACGCCGTCAAACACAGAGACTTCAGGTCCGGATGACCAACTTGGGTTAACAAGTCCGAGCGGAAAAGAAGTAGAAATGGTGGCGCTGCCAGGAGCGACCCCAGTGTCGAGAACCACGTCCTCCTTGGCCAATCTGGGGCTATCAACATAGCCGGGATTCTCTCTAGTCTGATCCGACGTAACACCAGGAGGAGTAAGGAAATCGGTGGAAAACATAAATTAGCTCGAATTGGTCCCACGGAACCACTAGAGCAACCACCGCCACAACCTTCGGATCCTTGTACCTGGACATGAAAGTCGGTAACTTGGCATTGAACCTGGATGCCATCAGATCCACTTGGGGAGTTCCCCAACGGGAGCACAGCAGTGCAAAAATTTCCGGATGAAGACTCCATTCTCCAGGATCCATCTTCTTGCGACTGAGAAAGTCCGCCGTGGTATTCTGAACTCCCGGAATGTGGATCGCAGAGATAGCTGGCACTCTGGTCTCTGCCCATACTAGGATACGAGATACCTCCACCATGAGCTTGGAACTCCCAGTCCCGCCTTGGTGGTTGATATATGCGACCGTCGTCGCATTGTCCGTCTGCACTCGGACTGGCAGACCGCTTAAAGGGACCGTCCAGTGTTGGAGGCAAAGAAAAAAATCGCCCTCAATTCCAGGATGTTGATCGGCAAGACAGACTCTTCCGACGACCATACTCCGAGTCCAAAGATCGTTCCAGACACCCCCCCCCCCCCAGCCCGTCAGGCTGGCATTGGTGGTTATGACCGACCACTTGGGAGGGAGGAAGGACTTTCCCAGGGATAACTCTTTCGGACGTATCCACCATCCTAGGGACTCTCGTACCCTGTGGGGGATGATGACACTGCAATCCAGTGAAAACCTGCGATCGATCCCAACGGCTCAGAATGAACCTTTGGAGAGCCCTGGAATGAAACCGGGCAAACGGAAGTGCTTCCATGGACGCTACCATCAACCCCAGAAGACGCATACAGCTTCGCAGGGACATTGCTGTCGAAAAGCTTCATAACCCGTGCATGTCGAAGGAGACATGCTTGCTTGTCTGGAGGCAGGGACACCACTGCTCGCACCGTGTCGAAATGCACCCCCAAAAAAAGGATTGACTGCGACCGTTCCAGAGACGACTTCTCCCAATTGACCAGCCACCCGAAATCCTCCAGGAGCTGAAGGGATAGATTGCGAGCAGTTACCGCCTCCTCCTTCGAAGACGCCACAATCAGAAGGTCGTCCAGGTAGGGAAGTATCGTAACCCCCTGCCTTCGAAGAATCGCCATTAGAGGCGCCAGAATTTTTGTAAAAACTCTGGGCGCTGAGGCCAACCCGAATGGCAGAGCCACAAACTGGTAATGGCCCTGACCTATGGCAAAATGAAGGAAGCATTGGTGGGCCCTTCCGATTAGGAAGTGCAAATAAGCATCGCGAATGTCGATTGACACCAAAAAAGCGTTCTGCGACAGGGCCGCCATGCGGAATTTCCTGGCGTGGACATGCCGATTCAATCTTGTGAGATCCAGAATGGGCCGAAATGTGTCCTCTTTTTTGGGGACCACAAAGAGGTTAGAATAAAACCCTTTTCCCCGGCCCTCCGGCGGAACCGGTACCACCAGACCTTTCTGCAGAAAGGAATCTACCTCCCACAGCAGAGCGGCAAAAAGCTCGGGCTCTGACGGAAAGCGAGGTTGACAAAAAAAAACTGTCTGGGGGTCGAAAAAGAGACTCTATGAAGTAGCCTGCCAACACAACCCGTGTCACCCAGGCGTCCGACATGCGGAAAGCCCAAGTCGGTTTGAACAGGAATAGACGACCCCCCACTCGAGAGCGCTCGAATGAGACCCAGGCGTCAGTCCGCCTTAGCGGGCTTTCTGCCAGCTTCCCGCTTGTCTTAAAGAAAGTTCTGTTTCCAGGGTATGCGGAATTTCTGAGAATTCCCCCTTTTTTTTTTTTTTTTTTTAAAAGAGAGAGACGACCCGAACCCCAGAGGGCTGACTGAATCATCCCCTGGACCGAAAGGACCGCCGACAACTACCGGCACTAGTCCTGCCAGACGCAGAGGTCACAGCTCTGCGCTGCGGTAAAGCTGTTTCTTTTGCCTTTACCTTGGCAATCAGCTCCGTGAGGTCAGATCCAAATAGCTGACCACCTTGCAAGCTAGCAAACCCTGTTTGGAAACTGCGTCCACTGTCTAAGGCACAGTGCTCTTCTGACTGTGACTGCCGAGGATTGCGCCCTGGATAGCAGTGATGCAGTATCCTCCAAAAACTGGAAAAGCCCATCTACCTCTATAGAGGAGATCCACCCTGCCACGCCGTCCGTAGACGGTCCAACCGGCTCAGGGAAACTTTACAAGCACACATGGATTCTTAATACCGAATCCATGATCCGCGGCCTCGCAGATGGATTTTTTTTTGTCCAGCGGGTCCAGCAGACTCGCCTTCCCCTTAACAAGGAGGATTTTGCTAAGCTGGGATAAAGGGACCTCCACTTCAGGAGAAGGATCCATTTATCATCAACTCCGTAGAACACGGATACGGTGTCTCAATTCTCTGGACACAGGCGTTCCTTCTCCACTGCTCCATTAAGCTCATCCAGTGATGGTAAAGCTTGATCGAGATTGAAAACATCTGGGCCGACTTACCAGGACGTCCAGATACCTCCTTCGGTAACTGTAACGCCTCCAATAAAAACCTTTTTACGGCCCAAAAGGGAGGCAGAGTGTCCCTGCCGATCCTCCTTGTCCGAATCAGACATTTTCGTTATGCGGGAAGGAAGGCACCGGCTTGTGTCGCTTCCTGACATGAGAGGATCTAGCTGACACTCAATAATAGAAAATCAGACAGGCCATCAATAGAAACTAGCGAGGGCCTCCATTCTGACACCACTGGAAACCTCCGACCGCTGCGCTTGACGCAGTCCAGGTCTGCGTGCTCATATACGCAAGACTGATCCTGTAGCGGATCTGGGAGACGGTTGCACAGTATATGGCAGGTTAAACCTGTCAGTAATTAGAAAGTGTGGTTTCTTAAAGAAAAAACGAAACGCTGAAGGGTTAAAGCTCTTAAGGAGAGAGCTACCCCAGCTGTCCCCCATTAAGAGTTAACCGCCTAAGAAGGGGTTAAAGTCGCAGACTCCCCACAACCTTAATAATGAAAAGGGTGTGCGAGCCCCAAGTGCCTCTTATAAGGCAGCAGCTACAGGACAGCTATGCCACACTTAACAAGAAGAAACGTTCACAATATCGCTAAAAAATTGCGCTGTTTGTAAATCGCAATGACCGCCAAAGTCATTAAGGGGATCGCTAACCGCCTATGCGTTGTTAATGAGATCGCCCAGATTGGCAGCTACTAGTGACATTAAAAATGATCACACAAACGATCGCATAGTATGCGTCGTCGTTAGCAGGAACGTATAGTGGCAGTATTACTGTCGCAGACTCCCACAACCTCTTATATTGAAAAGGTGTGCGAGCTTTGAGATAACAGCTGCAGGCAGCGCAGTCTGCCACCCATTTGTGCCTCAGAAAGGTGCCCGCGCTGTGGGGGTGAAGGGGTTAAGCTTCTGCCCTAGACGGGTAGAAGCGACTCACCCAGCTGGTCGCGGTGCAGCGCTGTCGAGAGGGGAGGAGAGCGATGTCCGAGGGAGCTTTCAGCCTGTCAGCATTACTCGGCTAATGGCCGCCGCGCTGTGCCTCCGTGTGCTTCATGAGGGAAGCCGGAAAAGGAGACTGCCGTAAAGCGCGCGCTCAGAGCGGCGCGAAATTCAAATAAAAAAGGCGCACAGCTTCTCTCTCCCCCGTTCCTATGTCCTGCAGGCATCCACCTGCGAACAAAAAACACAGTCACCGCATGTATATTGTAACAGCGACTGCCGCAGCAGTCGCTGAAAACACTCAAACACATATGAAATGTGGAGTACTCACCAGCCGAAAGCGCCACAGGGACCCCCAGGGGTTTCTGGCGCGTGCCCATGCTTCCCCCCAGGGTGGGGAACGCAGTGACCCCTGCAGCGCGGTTTGCGTCCCCGCCAGGGAAGCCATCCTCATCCCCCCGGGCCGGCAGGGTTCTGCAGGGACCACCATATAGGGTAATACAGATCCGCCAAGGGAGAGGTTGGAGTCCAGCAGCGCTGAGACCCCTGAGACCTCTAGACCACATTTGGTGATCCAAGTCTCTTGTCCGATAAAAAATAATAAAATCTTCTGAGGAGCTGCTTCCAGCAGCGACTATCTTCTCTGACCTCAAATTGAAAACTGGAGAGCTGAGTAGGAGGAGCCCAAGCTGGAAGGGCGGTCAACACTCTTTTTAATCTGAGGTGTCTATCTCATCTGGGCTCCGCCTACCCACTAGTAATGACTGTCTCCCTTCCTTCATCTGCAGCTGAAATAGCAAATCCATTAGATGTGTCAATTTTGGCTCTTTGACTTTGCTCTTCCTGATTGCCTTGGTGCGATGACAATCGAGATAATTGTTGGGGTTGAGGTCAGCTGTATAATATCAGCTGGTATCAAGCCTAATGGTGGTGTCTGATAAATGCCTCTCCATTACTAACCCCTGGGTTGGATGCCAGCGTACATTACACAGCTGACATCAACCTCAAAGAACTTTTTATTAATCTTTTTCCCTCTTGTTTTTCAGGTTCTTCTTACTTGGGGTAACAGGGTGTATTTTCCCACCGTTTTCCTGTACTTATGCGACCAAGAGAGCAGTGTGGTCTCGCCCACATTGATCAGTCTTGGACCCTGCAAGGCTGGACCTAATCCTGTCACCTTTCACAGGTGATTCCCGGTGGCTGGTCCTAGCCTTTTTACCACCCCACCCCTTTCCACGAAGAGGGCTGTGAGGAAGACTGGTCACTCGTGGTGGTCTTCCGTCTTCTTGTAAGGGGTTGACACCGTCTTCCGCACCGTCTGAAGATGGTGCGGGAAGCAAGATCTCTCATCCCAGTGACCCTCATCCACCTAAACTCTCCTAAAGGCATCTTCATCGGTGAAGAGGGATTGGGACTCACCTAGCAGATGTGTTCCCCCTCTTTCTCCTGCAGCGGCACACAGCAGGTCTAGTACAGATTGCTATTCCTCCAGCTGCCACCGCACAGGATAGTGTGGCGTTCGTACATAGGGCGATCCCGCACAGCCGAGGCCATTTCTTCCGGTCTTGGGCTTTGTGGCCACACCCCCTTTTTAGTGACCCTTCTTCCCGTTTTCCTTTGGCCATTCATCACCGGTCTTTTCAAATTGTGGACCCTTTTGGGCCAATAGGAGGACCGGGCCACACGACCAACCTACCACCCCACCCCCCACACACACACACACATCGTAGCGCATGTCTTATCTCCTATCAGAGAACTTCATGGCTATACACGCCCCAGGCGGGTCAGCCAATCGGGGGGGTACTTTCGGTTTTCACCGGCCGGCAGATCAGCCACGCCCACCGTAGTGCATGCATCGTACATGCTGTAACACAGCACAGTCAATGCTCAATCAGGGCTTGTGTCTCAGTAGATTGAAGTTCCTGTCTGACACCCTTTCATACCCTGCGCTCTCTGCATCTGACTTGCGGACACCTGCAAATGGGGACACAGCCAGCCACACTGTCATCTACTTGGTCGTCGTGGATTTCGGGTAGGCTCTGCCCTTTCCACCTCCCATATAGCCCTCCACAGCAGTATCACTAAGGCTCAACTCATGCCCAACCCTAGAGAGGCTTCTTTTTGCCCTACTATACCTACTATTATTCATTACTCCTGTGCCTTCTGCAAAAGGTGGTCTTCAGGTCAGCCTTCTCCTTTCTGTCAGTCCTGTAGTCCTTGTACCATCTCTGCACCACAGGAGCCCCCACCACCCGGGATGAGAGCACACCCCTTCCTCAGGAGTGGGCTGTTGCTTTGTCCCAATCGTCTCCTGCCTGACAAAGGTGTCAGTCCCTGGTCCAGGTTCTAGAGCGACTACCACACCTGTCCGCTGCCACCAGTGCTTTGAACGCCGCTCACGGCGATTCGCACGCACCTGACCACGACCTTCACAGGGACAGATCGGGTACAAAGTCAAGGAAGTGGGCTCTTTCCAGTTCCCCGGGCCCCTTCGCATCCTTCAGGATGCCTTCCTTATTCAATGCCCCTTTTTTTGGAGGCGGCTTTTGGGTCAGAGGTGGATTCCCAGTCAGATTCTGAGTCTGATACGGTCCAGAACTCAAAAATGCAAGATATGGTGGATAACCTTATCTTGGGCGATTAGCCAAACTCCTCTAAAAGAGGACAAGGTCCCTGCCCAGGAGCACTCTGTTTCGTTCCTGGACCTTTTCCAACCACAGGGAATTTGAAGCAATCATGTCTAAGCACTGGGAACTCCCGGAGAAGCGCTTCCCAGGAAGGAAGCAGCAAGATATTCTTTATCCCTTTAATCCAGACATTGTTAGTAGATGGACAGTCCCATACTCTTGATCCACCGGTCTCTAGTCTGCCTTCCAAGACAGTTTTGTCATTGCTGGACGAAGCACCTCTCAAGGACTGTACGGATAGGCAGATTGAATCCTTGGCTAAGTCAGCCTTTGAAGCAGCTTGCGCCTCCCTTTGTGCCATTTTTGCTCCACCTGGGTGGCAAAGTCCATGTCTGCCTGGGAAAGAATGCTTTGTCAGGGTATCCTAGTGGCAGCCTCTCCGAATGACTTGACAGACCATTTTGCCCATTCTGACAAATATCTCCTGATAGCTTCCTTGTATGCAGACAGTTCTGCCCTGGCTACCAGCAACATTGTTGCCATACGCCACATTCTCTGGTTGAAAGCCTGGAATGTGAATCCATCTAAAAAGTCCCTCACTATCCTCTCCTTCCAAGGCTCTAGACCAGAGGTCTCAAACTGCATTCCTCAAGGGCCGCAAACAGGTCATGTTTTCAGGATTTCCTTGTATTGCACAGGTGATAATTTAATCACCTGCACAGATAATGATTCCAGCACCTTGTGCGATTCTAAGGAAATCTTGAAAACACGCACGGTTTGCGGCCCTCGAGGAATGCAGTTTGAGACCCCTGCTGTAGACTGTTTGGATCCAAGCTGGATCAAATAATCTCTGATACTACCGGTGGCAAGAGCACTTCCCTTCCCCAGTTTAAGTGTAAACTTCCTTTCAATAGGAAGAGATCACTCCAATTTTGCTCCTTTTGGTCCTTCTCTTCTTCAAGGACTTCCTCCCAACAGGACCGCTCTTCTGCCCAAAGGGAAAGGAGGAAGCCGTCCTTCAAACCAGCCTCTCACTGGTGTCCAAAGGGTCGCTCCTCCAAGCCCTCGGGGTCTTGCTTCAACAGGTTCTTCTCGGTGGGATGGGACACCCCCCACCTAGGAAGTTCGCCAACGTGGGAGGCCGGCTTCCTCTCTTCTGGGATGCCTGGTTGTCGATGGACGACAACACCTGGGTCAGAAAGATCGTGATTTCAGACTAAAAAATTGACTTTTCCCCCAGGAAGACTTTTCTTCCAGTCTTGTCCTCCAAGACTCCTGGGTCCGGTCCCAGGTATTCTTCAGGCCATCTCTTCCCTGCTACGCACAGGAGTAATCGTACCCGTTCCCTTGCACGAGCGCTTTTCAGCATTCTACTCTACAACCTCTTTGTAGGCCCGTAGAAAGACTAGTCTCTTCGTCTGATTCTGGACTTCAAGCGATTGAACCGTCACGTTCGGATCTGTCATTTCATGATGGAGTCCCTGCATTCAGTAATCGCCTCCATGGAGCCAGGGGAATTTCTCCTCTGTGGACATTCAGGATGCTTATATCCACATTCTTGTTTGTGCTCAGCATTAGAGATTCCTTCGGTTTGCGATTCAGGAAGACCACTATCAGTTCACGGCTCTTCCATTCGGCGTGGCCTCTGCCGCCAGAGTATTCACGAAGGTCATGGCCATTCTTCGCTCCAAAGGGATACTCCTAATCCCTTCCTAGGACAATCTTTTAATCAAGGAGCCATCCGTCTGAGACTGCGACCAGAGTGTTTAGATCACCTTGCCCGTCTTGGCTGGATAGTCAACAGGGAGAAGTCCTCCCTGACCCCAGCTCAGCGCCTGGTGTTTCTGGGCATGAGGTTCGACACGTTCCAAGGTAGAGTCTTCCAGGGGAAGAAGGTTCCCCTCTCCTCCAGGGGATCTGTGCTCTAAGACGCCCATCTCCATATCCCTTAAAGCTCTGCGTGAGCATTCTGGGGAAAATATTTGCTGTCATGGAGGCCGTACCCTTTGCCCAGTTACATACCCATCCCCTTCAGCTGGCCCTCTTGTCTGCTTGGGACAAGAGGACCGCTTCACTGGATCGGCCCATTCTGCTGGCTCTCCGGGTGAGGCAGTCTATAACATGGTGGACACTCTGCCTCTGTTCTGCGTGGGAAATCTTTCCTTCCTCTCCAGTGGCAGGTCATCACCACCGGCGCTTGTCTCCTCGGATGGACATAAAAAACACACCGTGCACCTGATATGGATAGGGGAGGAAACAACCCAGACTGGTGGCACACAGAAATAGAATAAAATAAGAAAAATGCAAAACATGCAATAAAAAAATGATCTTTATTCAGCAATTGTGCACAAACATAATATCAAATGTTAAAACACCAAGGACATCCAATAAATAACCCAGATAAAATAGGTTCACATTAGTACACCAGGAGATAAATGCTGTAAACAGAGACACTGCTAACTCCAAATAATGCACGTGAAACAGTGTACCAAAAGTGCAACTTCTGAACAGAGAATATAAATATATATATATATATATATATATATATATATATATATATATATATATATATATATATATATATATACACAGTACAGACCAAAAGTTTGGACACCTTCTCATTCAATGATTTTTGTGTATTTTCATGACTATGAAAATTGTAAATTCACACTGAAGGCATCAAAACTATGAATTAACACATGTGGAATTATACATTACACTTTACAAGAAAGTGTTTAAACAACTGAAATATGTCTTATATTCTAGATTCTTCAAAGTAGCCACCTTTTGCTTTGATTACTGCTTTGCACGCAGAAAAGGTGAACGGATGGACTCTACATGCCTGGTTCCCACCGTGAAGCATGGAGGAGGTGTGATGGTGTGGGGGTGCTTTGCTGGTGACACTGTTGGGGATTTATTCAAAATTGAAGGCATTGTGAACCAGCATGGCTACCACAGCATCTTGCAGCAGCATGCTATTCCATCCGGTTTGCGTTTAGTTGGACCATCATTTATTTTTCAACAGGACAATGACCCCAAACACACTTCCAGGCTGTGTAAGGGCTATTTGACCAAGAAGGAGAGTGTTGGGGTGCTACGCCAGATGACCTGTCCTCCACAGTCACCAGACCTGAACCCAATCGAGATGGTTTGGGGGTAGTTGGACCGCTCACCGCTTCAATTTTGAATAAATCCCCAACAGTGTCACCAGCAAAGAACCCCCACACCATCACACCACCTCCTCCATGCTTCACGGTGGGAACCAGGCATGTAGAGTCCATCCGTTCACCTTTTCTGCGTGCAAAGCAGTAATCAAAGCAAAAGGTGGCTTCTTTGAAGAACCTAGAATATAAGATATAGGAAAGATGTGTATCTTCGTACCGTGTTAGCCAGTAGATAGAAAAATATTTAGACTTGAGAGTCCTCAGTGGTTGATACCTTTTAATGGCTAACTGAAAAGATGGTAACAAATTGCAAGCTTTCGAGACTACTCCGGTCTCTTCATCAGGCAAAGACCATCTTTTCAGTTAGCCATTAAAAGGTATCAACCACTGAGGACTCTCAAGTCTAAATATTTTTTTAGAATATAAGACATATTTTCAGTTGTTTCACACTTTTTTTGTAAAGTGTAATGCATAATTCCACATGTGTTAATTCATAGCTTTGATGCCTTCAATGTGAATGTACAATTTTCATAGCCATGAAAATACAGAAAAATCTTTGAATGAAGTGTGTCCAAACTTTTGGTCTGTACTGTATATATATTGTATAGTGACCGATAAAAGTACATACAGTGCTGCAAAAAATACAAGGTGCATATACTAGTGCATATAGAATAGTGTATACCCACTATAACCACATAACATATATATAACGTACCAAAAATATTAATAACTACCCGCTGTATGATCTATAACCTAACACATATATAGTAGTGTAACAAAAAATCCCTATGTCACATAACAGATCAAATAGGAACACAAAAAACAGTATGCATATGTATAGATTCAATGGCGATACAGCTGTATACAAATCCTGCAATACATTTTATACATGATTTCCAATATTACATATCGCAACTAAAGATTACTACATTGTATCAATATATGTGCAAATATAGTGCCAAGGCATTAGACACCTAATGGGGATATACATCAATACAAGTTAATGGATAGTATCATAGTTGAGGGCAGATACTTGATTCAATCCAATCTCCGCATGCAAACAGCACAAATACAAAATCGTCCAGGGAACTGGAGATATACAAAAAAATGTGTTAATGACACAGACACTACGACACAAAAAAAATTATAAAAAATAAAAAAAATTATTTAAAAAAATATATAAAATACTAAAATGCAGAACAATTTATAAAAAGGTACAAATGAAAGACACTCATTGAGGCCAAGTGGAGAGACCGTGTTGAGGGTCCAAATCCACTTGGCCTCAAGTTGAGCTAACCGCTTGCTGACATTGACGCCCCTGCTGTTGGCAACCAACATGTCTATCCCCGAGACCCTCAACTTAGTAAAATCACAATTATGATGTGATTTGAAGTGTCTCGGGATAGTTTTCAAAGAGGAATGTTCTCCACTTCTGCCGCTGCCTTAATACCCAGTACATGCTCACGGACCCTAACTTTGAACTGTCTGGTGGTCAGACCAACATACATTATGTCACAAGGACAAGTCGCAAGGTAAATCACGGCAGTGGACGTACAGGAGATATTGTGCTTAATACTTATTTGTCAGAATTGGTAAAACTCCTGTATCCTGGTGACATTAGACCATGCCACACACGAGCCACATGGTTTGCAACCATGAGTAGATAAGGGCTTGGTCCGGAATGCCCTAGTATAGTAACTCTTGACCAATCTGTCACTTAAATTAGACGACCTCTTGAATGTCACATGTGGTCTGTCGCCTACATATTTAGAAAGGATTGGATCTGAAATTAATATTTGCCAATGATGATTTAGGCAGGATCTCAATCAGTCACTCTGGCCATTGAATTGTGTAATGAAACGAACTACATTAGTTTCTCTACGCAGTTGATTCATATACAGAGCGTCATGACGAGTACTATGTCTGACCCTATTGAAGGCCCTTTTGTTGGATCTCTTGCTGTATCCTCGTTCCAAAAATCTATTTTTTAGTAGCTCCGCCTGTCTAAAAAATCTTCATCCATTGAACAGATCTGTCTAAGTCGTAAGAACTGTCCTATTGGGACAGAATTGATCAAAGGCCTAGGATGAGATGATGACTCATGCACCAGGGCATTCACAGCAGTGTGCTTCCTAAAAAGATCAGTTTGTAGACAGCCATTTGCGTCCCTCAAAACCCGAACATCCAAAAATTCGATGGTACTCTTATGGTGACAATACGTGAAATGCATGTTGATTTGATTTGAGTTCAAGCTAGTGACGAACTCTGATAATGCATCGATGGAATCTTGCCAAATACAAAATAAATCATCTACGTAGCGTGTCCAAAAAGGGACACACTCCATAGATCCCATGCAATCTGATGCAGTGTCTCTGTTTACAGCATTTATCTCCTGATGTATTAATGTGAGCCATTTTATCTAGGTTATTTATTGGATGTCCTTGGTGTTTTAACATTTGATATTATGTTTGTGCACAATTGCTGAATAAAGATCATTTTTTATTGCATGTTTTGCATTTTTCTTATTTTATTCTATTTGTGTGCCACCAGTCTGGGTTGTTTCCTTCCCTATCCATATCAGGTGCACGGTGTGTTTTTTACACCTATCCGGGTGGTCTGCCATCCATCATTCAGGATTTGTAGGATCATTCAGTTCCATATTCTTTCTAATTATATTATGGCAATCTAGTTATATAATTTTTTTGAATTTCAACATTTATTGTCCTCGGATGTACAGCGGTTTTTCTGCAGCACAGGGTTGTTGGAACTTCCATGAAGCCGCTCTCCCCATCAATCTGGAGATCAGGGCAATTTTCTTTGCCTCTGGCAGACCCGCCACGCAGGTCATCTGGTCTGCATCCAGTCAGACAATGCCACTGCCGTGGCTTAGATAAACCAAGGCAGGACACGCAGCAGACAGGTCATGGGGGAGGTAGCAAGGATTCTAATTTGGGCGGAAAGTCACATTCCCTCCATATTGGCCGTGCATATACCGGGGGTGGACAATTGGGAAGCCGATTTTCTGAGTTGTCAGGGTCTCGCATTGGGCGAGTGGTTTCTCATCCCCGTCTTTGAGCAAATATACCAAAGATGGGGCACCCTGGACGTTCAGCTGATGGTGTCTCAGATGAACCACAAGGTGTCTCAGTTCGTAGCCAGGTCCCGAGATCTGCGATGCTCTAGTAATCCCGTGGTCCCAATTCCAGCTGCTTTATCGTTTTCTGCCTCTCCCCTTGATTCCAAGAGTCATGAAAAAGATAAAGGCGGAAGAGATTCCTGATATCTTGATGGCTCCATGTACCAGGCCCTTCTGGTCCAGTCTGGAGCTAACGAACATGCTCATGGACGCTCCCTGGAGACTTCTAGACTGTCCAGATCTTCTCACAAGGCCCCCTCTTCCACCAGAGTTCAGTCTAAGTCAGCGTTTTAACGGCATGACCGTTGAGGCAGCAGTCCTAAAGGAGGCCAGTTTTTCCCATCAGGTCATTCAGACCATGGTTAGGGCGAGAAAAGCCGTATCCTCGCATATCTATCACAGATGCTGGAAGGCCTTCTTTTGGTGGAGTGATAACAATTTGGTCCCCAAGTCCTTTTCCCTCCCTTCCAGCCTGGGTTTTCTCCAAGCAGGTCTTGATTTTGGTCTCTCACTCAGTATCCTTTAAGGGTAAAATCTCCGCACTGTCACTTCTTTTCCAACGAAATCTGTCTTCTCGTCCCCAGCTAAAGGCTTTCCTTCAAGGAATTGCCCACCTGGCACCTCCTTATCGTCTTCCGATACATCCATGGGATCTTAACCTTGTTCTTGGCGCACTACAGCGACCCTCCCTTTGAACCCATTCAGGACATTCCGTCTTTACTGTTATGGAAGGTTACCTTTTTAGTTGTCATTACGTTCATCTGGAGAGTGCCGTTAACTCAGGGACTGTCATGCCATTCCCCGTTCCTTGTTTTACATCAGGACAAGGTGGTTCTCACACCTGTTCCTTCCTTCCTGCTTAAGGTGGTTTCTTCATTACCCATTAATGAAGATATTGTGCTCTCTGCCCCTCTCCGGTCCATCCCCTGGAGAAGTCCCTCCACAAGCTGGATCTTGTCAGAGCTATCAGAGTCTGTCTTTCAAGGAATGTTTCCTTTCGTCACTCTGATGACCTGTTTGTCATCTCTGAAGTTCATCGTAAGGGGCTCCCAGCTTCTAAGTCCATTATTGCCCGTTGGATGCAATGTCGGAGGCATATTGTGTTCAGGACAAACATCCTCCCGGGGTAAGGGCTCACTCCACCCGGGCAGTGTCTGCTTCCTGGGCAGTTTGTCATCAGGCCTCTGCTTTGCAGATTTGTAAGGCCACGACCTGGTGATCTGAGGTTTCACAGGGTTCATACCCATGCCTTGTCTGATGCAGGCCTGGGAAGGAAAGTGCTGCAGACGGCGGTTATGCACCGGCTGACCTGAGTCCGTTTTTCTTTGCATTTTTCTGTTTCCCACCCTTGCGACTGCTTTAGGACGTCCCATGGTTACCTGTGTCCCCCCCAATGAAGCGATTAAAGAAATTCACCGTAAAATGTTTCTTGGAGCCTTCTTTGGGGGACATGGCACCCTCCCTAACTGTTTATAACTATACTGGGCCTACGCACCTTTGTTGGGTTGGTACATACAGTTAGGTCCATAAATATTTGGACAGAGACAACATTTATCTAATTTTGGTTCTAAACATTACCACAATGAATTTGAAACAAAACAAATCAGATGCAGTTGAAGTTCAGACTTTCAGCTTTCATTTGAGGGTATCCACATTAAAATTGGATGAAGGGTTTAGGAGTTTCAGCTCCTTAACATGTGCCACCCTGTTTTTAAAGGGACCAAAAGTAATTGGACAATTGACTCCAAGGCTATTTCATGGACAGGTGTGGGCAATCCCTTCATTATATCATTCTCAATTAAGCAGATAAAAGGGCTGGTGTTGATTTGAGGTGTGGTGTTTGCATTTGGAAGGTTTAGCTGTGAAGGAAACATGCAGTCAAAGGAGCTCTCCATGCAGGTGAAACAAGCTATCCTTAAGCTGCAAAAAACAGAAAAAACCCATCCGAGAAATTGCTACAACTTTAGGAGTGGCAAAATCTACAGTTTGGTACATTCTGAGAAAGAAAGAAAGCACTGGTGAACTCATCAATGCAAAAAGACCTGGGCGCCCACGGAAGACAACAGTGGTGGATGATCGCAGAATACTCTCCATGGTGAAGAGAAACCCCTTCACAACAGCCAACCAAGTGAACAACACTCTCCAGGAGGTAGGCGTATCAATATCCAAATCTACCATAAAGAGAAGACTGCATGAAATTAAATACAGAGGGTTCACTGCACAGTGCAAGCCACTCATAAGAATCAAGAATAAAAAGGCTAGGCTGGACTTTGCTAAAAAACATCTAAAAAAGCCAGCACAGTTCTGGAAGAACATTCTTTGGACAGATGAAACCAAGATCAACCTCTACTAGAATGATGGAAAGAGAAAAGTATGGCGAAGGCGTGGTACAGCTCATGATCCAAAGCATACCACATCATCTGTAAAACATGGCGGAAGCAGTGTGATGGCTTGGGCATGCATGGCTGTCAGTGGCACTGGGTCACTAGTGTTTATTGATGATGTGACACAGGACAGAAACAGCCAAATGAATTCTGAGGTATTCAGAGCCGTACTGTGTGCTCAGATCCAGCCAAATGCAGCCAAACTGATTGGTCGTCGTTTCATACTACAGATGGACAATGACCCAAAACATAAAGCCAAAGCAACCCAGGAGTTTATTAAAGCAAAGAAGTGGAATATTCTTGAATGGCCAAGTCAGTCACCTGATCTCAACCCAATTGAACATGCATTTCACTTGTTAAAGACTAAACTTCAGACAGAAAGGCCCACAAACAAACAACAACTGAAAACCACTGCGGTGAAGGCCTGGCAGAGCATCAAAAAGAACAGTGTCTGGTGATGTCCATGAGTTCAAGACTTCAGGCAGTCATTGCTAACAAAGGGTTTTCAACCAAGTACTAGAAATGAACATTTTATTTACAATTATTTAATCTGTCCAATTACTTTTGGTCCCTTTAAAAACAGGGTGGCACATGTTAAGGAGCTGAAACTCCTAAACCCTTCATCCAATTTTAATGTGGATACCCTCAAATGAAAGCTGAAAGTCTGAACTTCAACTGCATCTGATTTGTTTTGTTGCAAATTCATTGTGGTAATGTCTAGAACCAAAATTAGATAAATGTTGTCTCTGTCCAAATATTTATGGACCTAACTGTATGTTGAGTTTTTGGTTGCTTCTCCTACAGCTTTAGCACTAAGTCATGTGCTTTGTGCCAGTCGGTGGGTGTATACTGCTGAGGAGGAGCTATTTTCCTTTTCTTTTTTTTTTTTCCTATTGTCAGCCTCCTAGTGACAGCAGCATACACCCATGGTTACCTGTTTCCTCCAGTGAAGGCTCCAAAAAAGAGATTTTTATGGTGAGTACCAAAAATACCTCTATTGCCCTTGTGCAGTGGTAATAGGGTAATATGGAAGAGCGAAGATGAAATGCCCAAATTGGCGCATCTAATGAATGCGCTATTGCTGGGAAGGGGTCAATATCCATGGCCTTTCCCAGCCTATTAATATCAGACACCAGCTGTCTGCTTTGTCTTAGCCAGTTATTAAAAACAGGCGGGACACCATGTCATTTTCTTAGGGGGGTCTCCCCATTTTTATTAACCAGCGAAGGCAAAGCAGACAGCTGGTTGCTGTTATTAATAGGGTGTGAAGGTCTATGGATATAGGGTCCTTCCCAGCATAATAAGACAATTTCACAGCGGTCTGCTTTCCCCTTGGCTGGTTGTTAAAAATAGGAGTACTCCACGTTGTTTTTTTCATTTATTTATTAACAGGTACAGTAAAAATACACGTGCCAGGCATTGCTCCACTCCACTTGAACCTCAGCGTCCTGGTTCAAGATTATTATTATTTTTTTCTGTTTAAGTCCTTTCCCTATCCGCATTTGTTTGAAGGGCAATTGTCCTGCTCCTAGCCCAATTTTGTCTCCTTTTTCAGCTGCAGATGAAGGAAGAGAGCCACAGTATTCATTACTGATGGGTAGGCGGAGCCCCAGATCAGGATGTTACCTCAGATCAAAAGAGTGATGACTGGCTGGCCCCTCCAGCTCGGGCTCCTCCTACTCAGCTCCAGTCTAAGATTTGAGGTCCAGAGGATGGTCGCTGCTAATGCAGCTCCTCAGAAGATTTTATTATTTTAATATTCGGACAGGAGACTTGGATCACTAGTTGGTCTAGAGGTCTCAGGGGTATCAGCGCTGCTGTACCCCAACCTCTCCCTTGGCGGATCTGTATTTACTCAAAGTCCCTGCAGAATCCTTGCCGGCCCTGGGGGATGAGGAGAGCTTCTCTGGCGGGAACGCAAACCACACGTGCGGTCACTGCGTTCTTCGCCCTGGGGGGAAGCATGGGCACTGCGCCAGAAACCCCTGAGGGTCCCTGTGGCGCCTTGGCTGGTGAGTACTCCACACAAATTTTAATAATAATTATGTGTGAGTGCTTTAGCGTCTGAATGAGCAGCGCTATTACTAATGTCAGTATGCTTCAGCGCTGCTGTGACAGCGTTACTACATGTATGTCAGTATGCTTCAGCGCTGCTGTGACAGCGCTACTACATGTAATGTCAGTATGCTTCAGCGCTGCTGTGACAGCGCTACTACATGTAATGTCAGTATGCTTCAGCGCTGCTGTGACAGCGCTACTACATGTAATGTCAGTATGCTTCAGCGCTGCTGTGACAGCGCTACTACATGTAATGTCAGTATGCTTCAGCGCTGCTGTGACAGCGCTACTACATGTAATGTCAGTATGCTTCAGCGCTGCTGTGACAGCGCTGTTACAAGAAGATGTGGTGATTTTTTGTCCGCAGGCAGATAGCTGCAGGACAGAGAGGGAGCAGGAGCGGGGAGAGTTCGCGCTCATTATTTGAGCTAGCAGGGGGCGTGGCCTATCTATCCCGGTCTTTTGAGCAGGAAGACGCGCGCTCTGGCTTTTCTCCTGCGACCCCCTCACTGTGGCGGCCATTACTCAGGCTCCTGGGCTCCTCGGACCGCTCCTCTCCTCATATAGACACCACGGCCAGCTGGGTGAGTGCGGATTCCTCACCCCGCAGCGCAGCGATCGCTATCCTGCAGCTGCAGTCTCATCAGAGACATAAAAATTGGCTGGGGCTCACAAATATATATATATATTTTGGTGAGTTTGCAATATTAACCCCTTTGAGGGTTATTTCTACCAGCTAAATTTGCTGACTGAATACCGCTGGGTAACTCTGCTTGGTGGAGCGTTAACCCTTCAGCGTTTGGAAAAAAAAAAAAAAAAAAACGCATAGTTTTTTGCTGGTATTACCGCTTTGACCTGCTCATACAGGTGAGACATGTCTGAACAGAGTTCAGATGCCGCGGATCACGTCCCAGTGCCATTGCGGCAATCAGATACGCAGACCTCCACAGCGTCTAGCGCTGCGGTCGACAGCGGTGGAAAATTGGATGATATCGCTCGATCGATTAATAACTTATCTGACCTTTTAGGTCAATATGTGTCTGCTAATTCCTCTCAGAGGAAGCGACGCAGGCCGTTACCGGCCTCTACACGGAGCGAGTCAGATGTATCTGATATTGGGCAGAGTTCCCCTTTAAATTCGGATGGAGAAATATCCGATTCAGATGCGGACGAGCCGCAGGGGCGTTCCTCTATGACGAAGCGTACGGAGGCATTAATTGAAGCCATGAGAGATATACTACAGTTACCGGAGGAGGTAACTAGTCGTCCTGGTAAATCAGCACGCATTTTCCAGGAGTCCCGTGCTTCGCGCACAACATTGCCAGCTCTGGATGAGCTTAATGGTGTAATAGAGGAGGAACGTCTATGTCCAGATAAGCGTTTTCATGGAACGCATTTCTTTGATACACTTTATCCTTGCTCTACGGAGTTAAAGGCTAATTGGACTTCTGCTCCTGAAGTGGATGTGTCTTTGTCTCAGCTTAGTAAATCCTCTCTACTCCCTATTAAGGGAAAAGCGAGCTTACAGGAGCCTTTGGATAGAAAGGCAGAATTGGCGGCAAAAGCAAGCTATGAGGCTGCGGGTCATGGATTTCGAGCAGTGCTAGGATCCATGTGTGCTGCTAGAGCTTCTCTAAGCTGGTTGGCACGTCTGAAGACGGAGTTGCAAAATGAATCTCCGTTATCTGAGATACGGGAAACTTGTGAATGGTTAGAAACGGCAGCCTGTTATATCTTTGATGCCGGTCTGGATACGGCATCTCTGCTGGCCAAAGCGCAAGCTTCAGCGGTCACAGTCAGAAGAGCTTTATGGCTCAGACAGTGGGCCGGGGACGCAGTTTCCAAACAAGGGTTGTTGGCCTTACCTTACAAGGGTGGCCATCTTTTTGGATCCGACCTCACAGAGCTGATTTCCAAGGCTAAGGCGAAGGAATCAGCATTACCACAGCGAAGGGCCATGGCCTCGGTGTCCAGTAAGCCTGGTGTTTATAGTGGTCGGCGGTCCTTTCGGGGCCGAGGACGATCTAGTCACTCCTCGTGGGGATCGGGTCGTCCTTCTTTCTCAGGAAAAAAATCCTCTCAGAAAACTCGTACTCCCTGGAAGCAGAGTTTCCGCCAGAACAAGCGGGAACTTGACAAGAAACCCGCAAAGTCGGATTGACGCCAGGGGTCCACTCGAGGATTCTCGAGTGGGGGGTCGCCTGCTTCTTTTCAAGGAGACTTGGATGGCTCGCGTTCCAGATTCCTGGGTAACGCGGATAGTGTCGGCAGGCTATTTCATAGAGTTTGCTTCTCAACCCCCAAATGTTTTTTGTCAATCTCGCGTTCCGTCGGAACCCGAGCTTGTCGCTCTACAGCGAGAGGTCGAATCGCTACTACAAAAGGGTGTAGTGATACCGGTTCCGTCAGAGGACCGAGGGAAAGGTTTTTATTCCAACCTTTTTATAGTTCCCAAAAAGGAGAACAAATTTCGCCCGATTCTGGATCTCAAGCGATTAAACCGGCATGTCCAGGCCCGGAAATTTCGCATGGAGTCGCTTCGTTCCGTTGTGGCAGCTCTGTCACAGAACGATTTTCTGGTGTCAATCGACATTCGCGACGCCTATTTGCATATTCCCATCGGAAAGGCTCATCAGCGCTTTCTTCGATTTGCCATAGGTCAGAATCATTACCAGTTCGTGGCTCTGCCGTTCGGCTTAGCCTCAGCGCCAAGGGTCTTTACAAAAATTCTGGCGCCCCTCATGGCACTCCTTCGAAGACAGGGGATTACGATTCTCCCTTATCTGGACGATCTTTTGATCGTGGCTTCCTCGGAGGAGGAGGCGTTGACGGCTCGGGATTTGTCTCTTCAGTTTCTGAAAGACTTCGGTTGGCTGGTCAATTGGGAGAAGTCGTCCCTGGAACCATCGAGGACAATTCTCTTTTTGGGAATGCATCTCGACACGTTTCGGTCGGTAGTTTCCCTACCACCAGACAAACAGTCATGTCTTCTTCGACATGTACAGATTATGACATCCTCAACGGCAATGTCCCTACGGAAGTGTATGCGTCTTCTGGGACTGATGGTGGCGTCCATGGAGGCAATTCCTTTTGCCCAGTTCCACTCCAGGACTCTTCAAAGGTTCATCTTGAGTCGATGGAATCAGTCGCAATCGCTGGATTGCAGTGTCACCATTTCTCGCGCGGTGCGGGATTCTCTAGAATGGTGGTTACGTCCAGGGGCATTCTCCCTGGGGAAGTCTTTCCTCCCTCTGAAGTGGTCAGTCATAACCACCGATGCCAGCCTGACGGGCTGGGGGGGTGTTTGGAACAATCTCTGGATTCAGGGGGTATGGTCACCGGAAGAGTCTGTGCTTCCGATCAACATCCTGGAATTGAGGGCGATTTTCCTTTGCCTCCAACATTGGACGGTCCCTTTGAGCGGTCTGCCAGTCCGTGTGCAGACAGACAATGCGACGGCTGTCGCGTATATCAATCACCAAGGTGGGACAAGGAGTTCCAGACTCATGGTAGAGGTGTCCCGAATTCTGATTTGGGCAGAGGCCAATGTACCAGCCATTTCGGCGATTCACATTCCAGGGGTTCAGAATATTACAGCGGACTTTCTCAGTCGCAGAAGGATGGATCCCGGGGAATGGAGCCTCCACCCGGAAGTCTTTGCACTACTGTGCTCTCGCTGGGGAACCCCCCAAGTGGATTTGATGGCATCCAGGTCCAATGCCAAGTTACCGACATTCATGTCCAGGTACAAGGACCCGAAGGCGGTGGCGGTGGATGCTCTAGTGGCTCAGTGGGATCAGTTCGAGCTGATCTATGTATTCCCGCCGATTATCCTTACTTCCTCTAGTGCTGCGTCGGATCAGACTAGAGAGAATTCCAGCTATTCTGATAGCTCCAGACTGGCCAAGAAGGGTGTGGTTCTCGACAATAATGTCGCTGTTGGCGGCACCTCCGTTTCCACTCCCTCTTCAACCGGACTTGTTGACTCAGGGGCCCGTTTGTCATCCGGACTTGATGTCCCTGCGTTTGACGGCGTGGCTCTTGAGACCGAAATCTTGACCCGTAGAGGTTTTTCAGCCGAGGTCATTGCTACCCTTCGTGCTGCAAGATGTCCGGCTACTTCTAGGATTTACCACAAAATTTGGGAAACCTTCTTTTCGTGGTGTTTGGGGTCTTCTCGGAACCCGAGAAAATTTTCCATTCCCAACCTGTTGGCTTTTCTGCAGCATGGGCTAGACAAGGGTTTGGCAGTTAGCACTCTGAAAGGTCAGATTTCTGCTCTGTCCTTATTGTTCCGGAGAACCATTGCTTCGAATAGAGACGTGCTCTCCTTTTTCCGAGGTATCTCTCGTAAGTTTCCGCCGCGGAAGGCACCCGTGTCTCCTTGGCGGCTCAACCTTGTTTTGGAGGCTCTTCAGCATAAACCTTTTGAACCTATGGTTTCTGCTAGCCTTTCTTTACTTTCTTGGAAGGTGGCTTTCCTTGTTGCAGTCACTTCCTTGAGGAGAGTTTCTGAATTGGCAGCTCTTTCTTGTTCGCCTCCTTTTCTGGAGTTTTTTCCGGATCGTGTAGTGCTTCGCACTCGGGGTGATTTTTTGCCTAAAGTGGTGTCACAATTTCATGTTAACCAGGATATTGTGTTGCCTTCACTCTGTCCGGATCCGAAGAATACGAAAGAGCGAGATTTACACACATTGGATTTAGTGCGGGCCTTGAAGTTTTATCTATCTATTACTCAAGGTTTTCGTAAGACGGACTCCCTGTTTGTGGTTCCGGCAGGTCGTCGGCGTGGTCAACGAGCTTCCAAGGGTTCTATAGCTCGTTGGATCCGGTCAGCTATTTTGGAAGCTTACCGTCTTCGGGGTGAATCTTGCCCGATTAAGATTCGAGCCCATTCCACGAGAGCTGTGGCTTCATCGTGGGCTTTTCATCAAGGTGCTTCGGCAGTGCAGCTTTGCCGAGCGGCGACTTGGCGCTCTGTCCACACGTTTACAAGGTTTTATAAAGTGGACGTCAGTGCTTCCGCTGATGCAGCCCTCGGACGTAGGGTCCTGCAGGCAGCTGTAGTTTAAAGTTCTGGATGAACTTGTGTTTAGCGCTGGTTGCGCTTTGTTGTTAAGGTTTGTTGGGTTTCTGCCTTTTGTTGGTTTTTTCCCACCCTTATTTTTGAACTGCTTTGGGACGTCCCATCAGTAATGAATACTGTGGCTCTCTTCCTTCATCTGCAGCTGAAACACGGATTTTGGTAAAGACTTACCTGTAAAATCCTTTTCAGCGAAGGAAGGAAGAGAGACACAGCACCCTCCCACGGCAGAAGTGTGTTGATGTTTTCAGATGCAGCGCGACCCTTATCTGATAGCGATTATCTGGGCTGAGGTCAGCGCGCTAAGGCTCTGTTCCAGCATCGCCAGCTCATCGCAGTAGTCAGGTTCCGTGAGTAGTACCTGGAACTCTGTGGTTTTTGGCTTTCTTTGCATGCATAACCTGTATCCTTGTGTTTTTTCTCTGAAGTTCCTTCAGAAGGGGTTATGTTGCTCCGCTGGTGATCTTGGCTCTTTTCCTAAAAGCTTTGGTACGACTGGAGCTGAGTAGGAGGAGCCCGAGCTGGAGGGGCCAGCCAGTCATCACTCTTTTGATCTGAGGTAACATCCTGATCTGGGGCTCCGCCTACCCATCAGTAATGAATACTGTGTCTCTCTTCCTTCCTTCGCTGAAAAGGATTTTACAGGTAAGTCTTTACCAAAATCCGTGTTTTTCAGCCACCCCCCCCCCCCAGCCCTTAGGACCATTTTACAGCACCAAAATGTGGGTCTTTATTGACTTATATAGAGTTTGGGGAAAAATTCTGGTAACCGAACTTTGGACTAAAGTTTGGACGAACCCGAACAGCCATAGGTCTGCTTATTGCTAGTCGGCATTCCTGATAGTGTTGTCATATACCTGCAGTTATGTGCAACATAATAATTAAACACATTAGTGATGTTAGATTGCTATTGTCTTTGGTAGAAAATATTATACAGCATGGGAAATTCATGACTAGGTGTAGGGGAGAAATGGGCAATCCACATCCACTTCATGCATGCTGATAATTGGGTATAATTGACTTATTTAATGGAAGGGGGCTGTTCTAATAAATACTGGTGCGGAGTTCAGCTAGTGAGGTCATTGATTTGTGAAGAAACGGGTGTCAGTGAGGACAGCAAATGTACCTGCTGGTTTTAGCCTTTGCTCTAAGTAAAATGGGTTGTTCCATATATTGTACCGAAAGAGAGAGAACTTTGATTAAGAAGTTGATTAGAGAGGGGAAAATAATTGGCTGCTCCGCTAAAAAGATTTCCAGTGCTTTACAATGGCAAACAAAACCCGAAACACGTGGTACTGAACATAGCATCACAAGAATAGCAAAGAAGCATCCAGTGTCCGCTCCAGGGAGATCAGATCTTCATTAACCTGAGTCCTGCAACCATCAGAAGATGCCTATGTGAAGCCAAGCGATTTGCTAGAAACCCTTGTAAAGTACCATTGCTGAGAAAGGCGTGTTGAAAAAGTTGCAGTTTGCTAAAGCACATAGTGAACGGCCTAAAGAGAAGTGTGCAGATGAGAGCAAGATTGTTCTTATTGGGTCAAAAGGCTGCAGTTTGTGAGATGACCCATGAGCCCTGAATTTAGGCCACGGTACACTGCGGAGACTGAAACATGGAGCTGCAAGCAGAATGGTTTGGGGATATTTTTCATACTATGGAGTTGGGCCCATTTATCGCATACCAGGCACCATGGGCCAGTGTTGATGTATCACAATTCTGGAAGACGACATGTTGCCTTATGCTGAAGAAGAAATGCCCTTGAAATGGATGTTTCAGCCAGACAAAGACCCCCAAACACACCAGTAAGCGGGCAACATCCTGGTTCCAGACCAACCAGATTGATGTTGTGAAGTGTCTGCTCGATCCTCAGACTTCAATCCGATTGGAGAATTTGTAGAGCGACAAAATAAAATGCAGTTATTGATACAAAGCCTAAGAATGCAAAAGTGTAGAATGTAGTGCAGTCAGCGAGGGCTGGAGTATGTGTAGCAGGGTCCGATGCCACACAGTTGTAAAGCACTTACCAGAAATGATCAACACAAAAGCCAAGTCTGTGAACAAATTTTAGTTTATACTGGAAATAATTCTACTTTGTAAATAAAAATTCAGACCCTGCTATTTCAGCAGCCTTTTATTCCTTTTCCTTCATTTTCAGTTTAAAAATTGATATTTTGTTGTTTTCATTTGGAATTAAATGTGCAGCTCCCATCGCCTGTGTGTATAAGGAAATAAATGCTATTATGAGGATTGAGCTTTTTCTCAGTAGTTGTAAACACTATTATTTTGCACATGTCCTGACGGATATGTAGAGGCAATATCCTTCCACCACTCTCCTCCAGATGCGGCAGTGGCACTGATGAACCCTGTTAAGAAACAGCACAGTCATCTTATGTTTTTTTTGTTTGTTTTTTTGCATCCTCTGCATTCACTGGACTATTAGGATTATAATCTAGTTTTTACTAATTTTCTTTATTTTCTTGTTTAGGACTTTCACTGAACAGTTGCGGAAAATCTCTCGTGACGCCGGCATGCCAATTCAGGGACAACCATGTTTCTGCAAATACGCCCAAGGAGCAGATAGCGTAGAACCGATGTTCAGACATCTGAAGAACACATACACTGGTCTACAACTGATCGTCGTCATCCTCCCCGGGAAGACGCCTGTCTACGGTCAGTCTTGCGCCTGAAAGAATTAGCTGCCTAACATTGTATCCTCTCTCCATGTGGTGATTATTTTCATGCCGACCCTTTGCGTTATTTCCTCAATCTTTTGGTTACCAGGAGTAGAAACAAGACGTCACTGGCTACTGATGTTACAGTTAACGTTAGATCCTCATACATAGCGATAAGGCCGTCTTAGTGTGTTTTGTAATATGTAAAATGATATAGTACTGATCGTATTTGTTAATTACATCAGAATATTTTTTTTTTCTTTTCAGCTGAGGTGAAGCGTGTTGGGGACACTGTGTTGGGCATGGCGACACAGTGTGTGCAGATGAAGAACGTACAGAGGACCACGCCGCAAACACTGTCAAACCTCTGCCTGAAGATAAATGTCAAATTAGGAGGAGTCAATAACATCCTGTTACCCCAGGGCAGGTAAGGTCCAAGTGCTAGGGAGAATGTGAACTAGCAAGCTTTAGGTCAGGCAAGCTACAATGTCTGATTCCCTATGGTTTTTCACTGTAGTGCCATGTCTAAGCGCGCACAAGTGATCCAACTATGCAATTCTGCATCATGTACCAAAACTGCCCCATTTATCCATACTGCAGTGGCTTTGTTTTCAGCACTACATAATGCAACTCTATCACACTAGGTGTTTTTGATGCGCTTTTTTTATTCAAATTTTCAGCTGCATTTTACAGTACTAGCAAAGTCTGAGATATCAGACATCTCATGCACACTTTTTTTCTTTTTTCCTCCTTCAGATTTTTGTGCTTTGTGTGGTTGTTGCATTTTTTTTTCTGCCTAAACCTGATTCTATAGGACTTTCTTTTTTTTTTCAACACTAAACTTGATCAGCATGCACAAGAGACAAATCTATTTATGAAAAAACAAGGGAAACATTATTTCTGCAGCTTCTTTCCTGCCAAGAGATAAGGTTTTGTTGCAGAAAAAAAGCTGAAAAACAGTGTGAACTTGCCCTTAGTCTGTAACAATCCTATTTATTTATTTATTTTTTTACCCTAGACCACCAGTGTTTCAGCAACCTGTGATATTCCTTGGAGCAGATGTCACCCATCCTCCTGCAGGAGATGGAAAAAAGCCTTCAATCGCTGCAGTAAGTGACCACATTTATCTCTTTAGATATTGATTTGCTTGTAACTAAAATCCTTACATTACGGCAGTAAATACCAGCAGTACAATATGACTAACAAGATTAATCACTATTTTTTGGTATAATTTATATTACCCCATGTCAAACAATTTACCAGTTGGTTCAGTGGATTGTAAGAAAACCTCCAGACCAGTCTTCACGGTCTCTGGCAGGAAGCCCCCTTCCTTTCCCGCACAAACCCTTTTATACCTACCTGGCTCAACACGCCCGTTCTACACATGTCAAGGGTCTGCTCAGGCGTTCACAATTCTCAACTTCTCGGATGATTTCTTGCCAAATGAATTGATTTTGCTCATAACAGGTGGGAGGCACTCCAGATGTGGTTAGCTCTGACCGTCGTACCGAGCTGACTAATGGGAGGCGGAGAGCAACTCTGGTCCAGTGGGCCCGCCGCTTCTGTGGCATCAAGCATTGGTAACTCAGCGCTCACCTCCCCGGGAGTGGCAGGTTGTGAAGCGTTGTGGTCTGGAAGCAAGGCTGACGCACCCCTTCCTCACCCTCACAGTCTGGAACCAACGAAGTGGGTACCTCGGTAGTCTTCGGTGATTCTTCTCCACCCTCGGGTCCTTTGGAAAGGCAGGGCCGAAGCATGCTACGGTGGACCACCCGGGTAGGCGCTCCCTCCACCCGTTCAGGCTGAATTTCATACACCGACCCGTCAGAGCAGACTCGTCATGTCACTCGATGCGGGGTCTCTCTCCCTTCAGCACTTCAGTTTTCCCTGGGGCCGCTTATTCCGGACCAGCACCTGATCCCCGGATCTCGGAGCTGTCCCTCGGATAGGTGGCGCCTCATGATGCTTGAGTTCTTGAAACTTCGTCTGTACCAGCCGACAGTCTGCAGTTGATGCCGTTACTCTCAAACCCAGGAAGACACCCACGTCTGTGGGTAGTCCTCCTCCGGGTCCAACTCTGTGATCGCTTGCCCGAACAGCAAGGTATACAGAGTGAACCCCTTCGTACTGTGCACTTTGCTGTTGTAAACCCACACCAGCTCAGCCATAAACTCAGGCCACTGTATCTTCCGACCTTGCTCTAATGTGCGTAGCATCTGGATCAATGTCCGGTTGAAGCGTTCACAGACCCCATTCCCTTGAGGGTGGTAAAGAGTAGTACTAGATTTCTCAATCCGGTATAGCCTGTATAATTCTTCCATCACTCGCCCCTGGAAGCAGGCACCTTGGTCGAAATGGATCTTCTTTGGGCCGCCATACATGCGGATGAAATCCCAACAGATGACTTGCGCAGCTGACTCGGCGGTGTGGTCTCTGGTCGATATTACCATAACAAACTTCGTGAAATGGTCGGTCATTACCAGGTAATGTTCATATCCAAGATGCGCCAGGCCTACAGTCAAGTAATCGATCATCAGAACCTTCAAGGGAGCAGAAGTCATGATGGTCTGGGGGGTTTAGCCAGCTCACAGCTCCGACATTGATGGCAAGCATTCTCCACTGCAGTCCTCAGTTGTGGATGATACAATAACTTCTGGAATGTCTTCTCTGGACTGAAGTGAGCCCATCGCTCAGGAGCCTCCGTAGCCACTACTCTGAATAACTTCTCTGGGAGTACTACTTGGCAAGTGATCCCCTCCTTTCGTAACAGCAGCTGTACCTTCCGGTATAACAATCCATCCTCCTAATAGAGCCTTTCCCATTGCCCCAGAATCCGCGAGGTTCCTGGAGACAGGGCGCTCCTCTCTCTCCGGCTGGGGAGTTGCTTCAGTACCACCCACTGTCGCAGCTGGGTGATCTCCTTATTCATGTGTTGACGTTAAACCCTGTCATCCCGGGGCCGCCCCAGCACCTGATCTTGAGACGCCTCTTTGATCTGTCCGTGCGTCACCACTAATGATTTGGCAGTGTTCCGGACGCCCTTCCGCCTAATGCTCCTCAGTTCAATCACGTTCAAGTCGCTCGTGAGTCACCCTGGAGAGAGCGTCAGCATGAGTGGTCTCAGCCTTGGCCTGATAGACAGTCTTGTACCGATATTTTGCCATGCTGGCAACCCATTGTTTTACGTCCCCCAACTTTGCATTTTCCAGGTGGGCCAGTGTATTATTGTCCATCTGCACCAGGACCTCCGATCCGGACTAGTACTCTGCAAGCTTCTCGGTCGATGCCCGCGCCAACAGATCCAGCTTGAAAGAGCTATAATTTGTCTGGGTTCCGTTCTGAGTCGTTAAGAGACTTGGCTTGCGTAGGCATCGGTATGGAGAATGAAGGGCTGCATAGTCGAGTATCGGGACCCCGTCAGGGCAATTTTCAAAGCTTTGAAGGCTTCTTCTTGACCGCTTCCCCACTAAATGGTTTGGTTCTTTGGGCTGACACTACTTTTAGCAGCTCTATCAATGAGTTGGCTATGTGGGTGAAATTTTTCACAAATCTTTGGTAGTACCCAGTAAGCCCCAGGAAGGCCCGAACGTCTTTCACAGTCGTTGGGGTGAGCTGTTCTTGCACAACCACCACCTTCTAGCGTGTTGGAGCTACTCCTTCACCAGACACTACATGCCCCAAATATTTATTCAATCTGTTTTGCAAAAGAGATGACATTTTTGCGGCTTTACATTCAGGCTGTGACTCTGTAACTGACGTAGCGCTAGTTCCAGCCGCTGGAGGTGTTCTTCAAAGGTGGGCGCGTAGACTACATCGAGATAGATCTGTGTAGCTTCAAAATTCAAGTCCTCTGGCATCTCTCCATCAAGCTCTGAAACGTCCCGGGAGCTTTAGTCAGACCAAAGGGCATACGGTTGAACTCGAATAGTCGCATAGGCAATACAAACGCCGTGTTTGGCCGGTCATGTTCAGCCATGGGCACCAGCCAGTACCTGCTGGCCAGATCAAGGGAAGAAAAGTACTTTGCCTGTCCCAAGGCATATAGGGACTCCTCAATTCATGGCAATGGATAGGAGTCCCGCACCGTACAGGCATTCAGCTGTCTGTAATCAACACAGAAACGTAAGGTCCCATCTTTTTTCAGACCAGAACAATGGGAGCCGTCCACGGACTGTGACTTTCTCGTATCACTCCACTCTAGACAGGGAAAGAGTAGTTCAAAATGACAGTCTATATATTAATTCCACTTAGCTTGACTCCGTTGTCTGTTTATTTGGAGTCAGATGGTTGGTTGGTTGCCGGCTGAGGCCGGTGCTGAGTTCTTCCAGCTTCTCTACCTAACAAGCCTGTGTCACTTCTGGCGGCAGCGGGTGGTCACCGGTCTTACCTGCTGAGCCCCTAGTCCGTTAAGCTGCAGCGCACCAGAGTGGAGTTCACCGCAGTCCTTCACTCGGCGTGCGTTCCTTCGCACGCCTGCTGAAACCTGGGAGTCCTCGCTGCACCCGACCGTGATTGCTACTATGCGACTGATCTCTCCCTGGTGCCAGTCTTCACTGTCTCCTCTCTCTGGCGGGAAGCCCCCTTCCTTTCCCGTGCAAATTTTATACTTCCCTGACTCGACACGCCCCTTCTACACAGGTCATGGGACTGCTCTGTCTCCAATCTCATTCCCCCTGCAACATTAGGTTCGGCCCCAGCATTTCCTGGCCCGGTGCCCTGTCAGCATCCACAGCCTGGTCTTCTCTACACATGCATGTCTCCTTGAAAGCCTGAGAAATATGGGTCGTTCGATACATTGTTCAGAAGAAACACATACTGTGATTAAAAAGTTGATTGAAGAGGGTAAAACTTATAAAGGAGTTCAGACAATGATCGGCTGGAATGGATGGAAGAATATCCAGAATGACAAAGACTCAGCCAATGATCTGCTCCATGATCAGGCAGTCTCCAGTTACCTGTGAGGACTGTGACAGAAGACGTCTGTGTGACGCTAATCTCTTAGCAAGAAGTCCCAGCAAAGTCCCACTTTTTAAAAAAAAAAAAAAATGTACTGAAGAGGATACATTTTGCCAAAGAACACATCAACTGGCCCAAAGAGAAATGGAGAAACATTTTGTGGACTGTTTAAAGTAAAATAGTTCTTTGAGTCCAAGGGCTGCAGACAGTTCGTCAGACGACCCCCAAACTCTGCATTCACGTCACAGTACGCACTGCAGACAGTGAAGCATGGTGGAAGCATCATTATATGGGCCGGTTTCTCTTACTATGGTGCCGGACCTATTTACTGCATGTCAGTGATCATGGACCAGTTTGGCTATATTAAAATAATTGTCATGTTGCCTTGCGCTGAAGAGGCTATGGCCCCTGAAATGGCTGTTTCTAAGACAACGACTAGTGATAAGCAAATGGCTTTGGATAACTCCTTATCTGAATAGCTAGAGCACTTACCTAAGCTGCATCGGAAACCTGGAGCGCTCCCGATAATCGGCTGCTCGACACCGCAGCTGCATGTGTCACGGCTGTTGGGCTCTCCATGCATGTGTTGTGACTGTCACACAGCCATGACAAATGCAGCTACAGCGCTGGACAGTGCTGGTTATCGGAGCGCTCCTGGTATCCAGGTTCCCGATGCAGCTATTAGGTAAGCGCTCTAGCTATTCGGATAAGGAGTTATCCAAAGCTATAAGCTCATCCCGATCAATGACCTAAACACACCAGTAAACAGGCAAAATCTTGGTTCCAGTCCAACAAAATTGAGGTTATTGAGCAGGTCCCAATCCCCAGACCTTAATCCGATCGAACACTTGTGGGGTGACATTAACAATGCCGTTTCTGAGACAAGGCCAACAAATGCCAAAAAATTGTGAGATGTAGTCCAAGCATCCTGGGCTGGAATAACAGGTGACAGGGCAAGATATTGGGTAATCTATGCAACATAGATGTCAAGCAGTTCTAAAAACCTGTGGGTAACAAATATTAAGTGATTCACAGGAATGATAAATTGTCTTTAAAAATAGTACATATTGTGGGTCTCTAAAGACAAATGCAGACAATTTTTCAGAACAGCCCAGTGTTCATTTTTCAGCAGCAGATGGAAGGAAGAGAGACACACTAGTCATTACTAGTGGGTAGGCGGAGCCCAGATAGGACACCTCAGATTAAAAAGAGTGTTGACCGGCCCCTCCAGCTCGGGCTCCAGCTTCTCCAGTCTAAAATTTGAGGTCCCAGAGGATGGTCGCTGCTGGAAGCAGCTCCTCAGAAGATTTTATTATTTTTTTATCGGACAAGAGACTTGGATCACCAGAAGTGGTCTAGAGGTCTCGGGTCTCAGCGCTGCTGGATCCCCACCTCTCCCTTGGCGGATCTGTAATTACCCTGATCGTGGTCCCTGCAGAATCATGCCGGCCCTGGGGGATGAGGATTGCTTCCCTGGCGGGGACGCAAACCGCACATCGGGGGTCACTGCGTTCCCCGCCCTGGGGGGAAGCGATGGGCACAGCGCCACAAACCCCTGGGGGTCCCTGTGGCGCTCAGCTTGTGAGTACCACGCATTTGTTAATGTATGTGAGTGCTTTCAGCGGCTGCTGCGGCAGCCGCTGGTACATGTAAATGACATGTTGGGTGACTGTATTTTTGTCCGCAGGCAAATGCCTGCAGGACAGAGGAGAGCGAGGGAGTTCGCGCTCTTTTTTTTTTTTAAGCCGGGGGGCGTGGCTTCACACTTCCCGGTCTTTCTTGTGGAGAAGCGCGCGATTATGTGCTTCTCTTCCGGCTTCTCTCAGCGCGGCGGCCATTACATCCCGGGCTCCTCATGCTCCGCTCCTCCCGATAGCAATGTACATCACCGCGGCCAGCTGGGTGAGTGAAAGTCATCACCCCCACAGCGCAGGACCTATCTGTGTGACAAGTGACAGATAGCGCTATCCTGCAGCTGCGGTCTCATATAGAGACCTTTTTCAGCAGCAGGTGGAAGGAAAGGAGACACACTAGTTCATAACTAGTGGGTAGGCGGAGCCCAGATAGGATTGACACCTCAGATTAAAAAGGGTGTTGACCGGCCCCTCCAGCACGGGCTCCTCCTACTCCAGCTTTCTCCAGTCTTAAATTGAGGTCCCAGAGGATGGTCGCTGCTGGAAGCAGCTCCTCAGAAGATTTTATTATTTTAATCGGACAAGAGACTTGGATCACCAGAAGTGGTCTAGAGGTCTCGGGGGTCTCAGCGCTGCTGGACCCCCACCTCTCCCTTGGCGGATCTGTATTACTCTGATGGTGGTCCCTGCAGAACCCTGCCGGCCCTGGGGGATGAGGATGGCTTCCCTGGCGGGGACGCAAACCGCGCACAGGGGTCACTGCGTTCCCCGCCCTGGGGGGAAGCATGGGCATAGCGCCAGAAACCCCTGGGGGTCCCTGTGGCGCTTCGGCTGGTGAGTACCACGCATTTTTATTAATGTGTGTGTGAGTGCTTAAGCGACTGCTGCGGCAGTCGCTGTACAATACATGTCGGTGACTGGTGTTTTTTGTCCGCAGGTGGATGCCTGCAGGACATAGGAGAGAGGAGTGCGCGCCTTTTTATTTGAATTTTCGCGCCGCTCTGAGCGCGCGCTTTACTGCAGTCTCTCTCCATTTCCGGCTTCTCTCATGGAGCACACGGAGGCACAGCGCGGCGGCCATTAAAGAAGCAGGCTGAAAGCTTCTTCTGGCTCTTCTCCCTCCTCCCTCCCGGCAAGATGTTACACTGTTACCAGCTGGGTGAGTTGCTTCTAGCTCGTGGGCAGAAGCTTAACCCCTTCACCCCCACAGCGCGGGCGCCTTCTGAGGCACTAATGAGTGACAGACTGCGCTGTCCTGCGGCTGTTATCGCATAAGGGACTCGCACACTTTTCAATAATAATAAAGAGGCTGTGGGGAGTCTGCGATTTTAATACTGCCACTATACGTTCCCACTAACGATCCTGATAACGAAGCATACTAATGCGATTGTTTGTGTGATCATTTTTTAATGTCACTAGTAGCTGCCAATCTGGGCGATCTCATTAACATTGCATAAGCGGTTAGCGATCTCCTTAACAACTTTGGCGGTCATTGCGATATACAAAACAGCGCAATTTTTTAGCGATCTTGTGGAACGTTTTTCTGTTAGTGTGGCATAGCTGTCCTGCAGCTGCTGCCTTATAAGAGGCACTTGGGGCTCGCACAACTTTTTCATTATCAAGGTTGTGGGGAGTCTGCTACTTTAACCCCTTCTTAGGCGGTTAACTCTTAATGCTGGGGTAGCTCTCTCTTTAAGAGCTTCAAACCCTTCAGCGATTGTTTTTCTTTAAGAAACACACTGTTCTAGTTACTGACAGGTTTAACCTGCCTTATACTGTGCAAGGACATGTCAGAATCTGACACGCAGACCCCGACGGCGTCATGCGCAGCGGTCGGAGGTTCCAGTGGTGTCAAAATGGAGGCCCTCGCTAGTTTCTATTGATGGCCTGTCTGACCTTCTAGGTTATGGAGTGTCAGCTAGATCCTCTCAAGGAAGCGACACAAATCGGTGCCTTCCTTCTCGCGTAGCGAAGATGTCCGTTTCGGACAAGGAGGATCGGCAGGGACATTCTGCCTCTCTCATGGACCGTACTATTTTAGCCATGAGGGCGTTACAGTTACCAGAGAGAGGTAACTAGGCGTCCTGGTAAGTCGGCCCGGATGTTTCAGGAGTCGCATAGGTCGCGACGGCTTTACAATCTGTATCCGTTTTCTACGGAGTTGATTGTTAATTGGATCTCCTGAAGTGAATGTCCCTTTATCCCAGCTTAGCAAATCTTCCTGGTAAAGGAAGGCGAGTCTGCAGGACCTGCTGGACAGAAAGATGGAGATGGCAACAATATCCATCTGCGAGGCCGCGGGTCATGGATTCAGTATTAAGGATCTATGTGTACTTGTAAAGTTTCCCTGAGCCGTTTGGACCGTCTACGGACGGCGTGACAAGATGGATCCCCTCTATCGAGATAGATGGGCTTTTCAAGTTGAAGGATACTGCGTCACTGCTATCCAGGGCGCAATCCTCGGCAGTCACAGTCAGAAGAGCACTGTGGTTTAGACAGTGGAACGCGGTTTCCAAGCAGGGTTTGCTATCTTTAGCTTACAAAGTGGTCAGCTATTTGAATCTGACCTCACAGAGCTGATTGCTGAGGCAAAAGAAACAGCTTTACCGCAGCGCAGAGCTGTGACTTCTGCGTCTGGCAGGACTAGTGCCGGTAGTTGTCGGCAGTCCTTTCGGTCCAGGGGATGATCCGGTCAACCCTCTGGGGGTTTGGGTCGTTCCTCTCTTCTTTTTTTTTTTTTTTTTTTTTTTTTTTTTTTTTTTTTTTTTAAAAAAAAGGGGAATTCTCAGAAATTCCACATACGCTGGAAACAGAACTTCCATTAAGACAGAAGCTGGCAAAAAACCCGCTAAAGCGGTCTGACGTCTGGGTCTCACTCGAGCGCTCTCGAGTGGAGGGTCGTTTACTCCAATTCAAACCGACTTGGGTTTCCCGTGTGTCGGACGCCTGGGTGACACAGGTTGTGTTGGCAGGCTACTTCATAGAGTTTCTTTCTCGACCCCCGGACAGTTTTTTGCCAATCTCGCATTCCGTCAGAGTCGAGCTATTTGCCGCTCTACTACGAGAGGTCGATTCCCTTCTGCAGAAGGGTGTGGTGATACCGGTTCTGCAGAGGACTGGGGAAGAGGATTCTTATTCCAACCTCTTTGTGGTCCCCAAAAAGGAGGACAAATTTCGCCCTATTTTGGATTTCAAAGATTGAATCGGCATGTTTACATCCCGAAAATTCCGCATGGAGTCGCTTCGCTCCGTTGTGGCAGCCCTGTCGCAGAACGTCTTTTTGGTCAATCGACATTCGCGACGCTTATTTGCATGTTCCCGTCGGGCTCACCGGCGTTTCCTTCGTTTTGCCATAGGTCAGGACCATTACCAGTTTGTGGCTCTGCCATTCGGCTTGGCCTCGGCGCCCAGAGTTTTTACAAAAATTCTAGCGCCCCTCATGGCAATTCTTCGAAGACAGGGGGTTACGATTTCCCTACCTGGACGACCTTCTGATTGTGGCGTCCTCAAAGAAGGAGGCGGGGACGGCTCGCAATCTATCCCTTCAGCTCCTGGAGGATTTCGGGTGTCTGGTCAATTGGGAGAAGTCGTCTCTGGAACCATCGCAGTCAATCCTGTTTTTGGGGATGCATTTCGACACGGTACGGACGGTGGTGTCCCTTCCTCCAGACAAGCGGGCATGTCTCTTTCGACATGTACAGATTATGAGGTCTGCGACAGCAATGTCCTTTCGGAAGTGTATGCGCCTTCTGGGTTTGACGTCCATGGAGGCACTTCCGTTTGACCAATTTCATCCCAGGGCCCTCCAAAGGCTCATTCTGAGTCGTTGGGATCGATCACAAGCTTCTGGATTGCAGCGTCATCTCTCACAGGGTGCGAGAATCCCTAGGATGGTGGTTATGTCCAGGAGCGTTATCCCTGGGGAACTCTTTCCTCCCTCCGAGGTGGTCGGTCATAACCACCGATGCCAGCCTGACGGGCTTGGGGGGGGGGGGTGTCTGGAACGATCTTTGGATCCAGGGAGTATGGTCATCGGAAGAGTCTGTTCTACCGATCAACATCCTGGAATTAAGGGCAATTTTTTCTTTTGCCTCCAACACTGGACGCTCCCTTTGAGCGGTCTGCCAGTCCGAGTGCAGACAGACAACGCGACGGCGGTCGCGTATATCAACCACCAAGGCGGGACAAGGAGCTCCAGGCTCATGATGGAGGTGTCTCGGATTCTGCTATGGGCCGAGACCAGGGTTCCAGCCATCTCTGCGATTCACATTCCAGGAGTCCAGAATACCACGGCGGACTTCCTCAGTCGCGAGAAGATGGATCCTGGAGAATTGAGTCTTCATCCGGAAATTTTTGCACTGCTGTGCTCCCGTTGGGGAACTCCCCGAGTGGATTTGATGGCATCCAGGTTCCATGTACCAGGTACCGACCTTCATGTCCAGGTACAAGGACCCGAAAGGCTGTGGCGGTGGTTGCTCTGGTGGCTCCGTGGGACCATTTCGAGCTAGTCTGTGTTTCCGCCGATATCTTTACTTCCTCTGGTGCTGCGTCGGATCAGCCTGGAGAGAATTCCGGCTATGTTAATAGCCCCGGATTGGCCAAGGAGGACGTGGTTCTCGACACTGGTGTCTTCTCAAAGAGGTGACCGCCACTAGGAAGGCAACCTTTCAAGAAAGTAAGGAATAAATTATATTGTGGTACCGTGTTAGCCAGAAAAATCGATGTGAATACTTTTCCATCCAATTATGACAAGAGCATTCTTAAGGTGATACCTTTATTGGCTAACCAGAAAATTATATGTTCGCTAGCTTTCAGAGCTCAAGGCTCCTTCTTCAGGCAAGATTACATTTGGAATAATAAGAAAGACACATTAGATGCTTACTATAGTAGGAAATTTGTTCAAGTTATTATTCCAAATGTAACACTTTCAGCGCAAGGTTCCAGCAATACCCGCCGTAGGTTCTATTCCGGTATGGATCAGAACGTAAAGGGTTAAATATACTGCTGACATATTCTGCTGATATTTTAGATTGAGACAGCTGGGGTAGCTCTCTACTTTAAGAGCTTTAACCCTTCAGCGTGCTTGTTTCGTCCACTTAAGAAACCACACTTGTTTCTAGTTACTGACAGGTTTTGACCTGCCATATACTGTGTGAGGGCATGTCGGATCAGGGTCCAGAAGGTGCAGACCGTCTCCCAGATCCGCTTCAGGATCAGTCGCGCGTATCTGATACGCAGACCTCGACGGCGTCAAGCGCAGCGGTCGGAGGTTACAGCGATGCCAAATTGGATGCCATCGCTCGTTCTATTGATGGCCTGTCTGACCTTTTAGGTCATTGGGTGTCAGCTAGATCCTCTCATGACAGGAAGCGACACAGGCCAGTACCATCCTTCCCGCGTAGCAAATCAGAGGTCTCTGATATGGAATGTGGACAGGGTTCCCCTTCAGGCTCAGATGGGGAGTTATCCGATTCGGATAAGGAGGATCGGCAGGAGCATACTGCCTCTTTGGTGGGCCGAACAGAGGCTTTCATTGAAGCCATGAGGGAGGCATTACTGGAGGAGGTAACTAGACGTCCTGGTAAGTCGGCCCGAATGTACCAGGAGTACCGTAAGTCGCGATCGACATTGCCTGCTCTGGTTGAGCTTAATGGAGCAGTGGAGGAGGAACGCCTGTGTCCAGATAAACGTTTTCAAGGGACACGGTTCTTTGAGACACTATATCCGTGTTCTACGGAGTTGATTGATAATTGGATTCCTTCTCCTGATGTGGATGTTTCTTTATCCCAGCTTAGTAAATCCTCATTGCTCCCTGTTAAAGGGAAGGCGAGTCTGCAGGACCCGCTGGACAGAAAAACTGAGATGGCGGCGAAATCCGCCTACGAGGCCGCGGGTCATGGATTCAGAGAGGTGCTAGGATCCATGTGTGCTTGTAAAGCTTCCCTGAGCTGGTTGGCCCGTATACGGACGGCGTTGCAAGATGGATCTCCATTATCCGAGGTAGATGGGCTTCTCGAATTGTTGGAGATTGCAGCCAAATATAGCTATGATGCAGGTCTAGATACTGCGTCACTGTTGTCCAGGGCGCAATCCTCGGCGGTCACAGTCAGAAGAGCACTGTGGCTTAGACAGTGGACCGGGGACGCGGTTTCCAAGCAAGGTTTGCTGTCTTTAGCTTACAAGGGTGGTCAGCTATTTGGGTCTGACCTCACAGAGCTGATTGCCAAGGCAAAGGCAAAAGAAGCGGCTTTACCGCAACGAAGGGCTATGGCTTCTGCGTCTAGCAGGCCTAGTGCCGGTAGTGGTCGGCGGTCCTTTCGGTCCAGGGGACGATTTGGTCAGTCCTCTTGGGGATCGAGTCGTCCCTCTTTTTCGGGAAAAAAGTCCTCTCAGAAATCCCGCACCCCCTGGAAACAAAGTTTCCGTCAAGACAAGCGGGAAGCTGACAAGAAGCCCGCCAAGACGGACTGACGCCAGGGTTCCACTCGAGGGCTCTCGAGTGGGGGGTCGCCTGCTCCAATTCAAAGCGACTTGGATTTCCCGCGTTCCGGACACCTGGGTAACGCGGGTCGTGTCGGCAGGCTATTTCATAGTTTTCTTCTCGACCCCCGGACAGTTTTTGCCAGTCTCGCATTCCGTCAGAGCCCGAGCTATTTGCCGCTCTGCTGCGAGAGGTTGAATTTCTTCTGCAGAAGGGTGTGGTAATACCAGTTCCGCCAGAGGACCGGGGAAGAGGATTTTATTCCAATCTTTTTGTGGTCCCCAAAAAGGAGGACAAATTTCACCCTATCCTGGATCTCAAAAGATTGACTCGGCATGTACACACCCAAAAATTCCGCATGGAGTCACTTCGCTCCGTTGTGGCAGCCCTGTCGCAGAACGACTTTTTGGTGTCAATCGACATTCGCGACGCTTATTTGCATGTCCCCGTCGGAAGGGCTCACCAGCGCTTCCTTCGTTTTGCCATAGGTCAGGACCATTACCAGTTTGTGGCTCTGCCATTCGGCTTGGCCTCAGCGCCCAGAGTTTTTACAAAGATTCTGGCGCCTCTCATGGCTATTCTTCGAAGACAGGGGGTTACGATTCTTCCCTACCTGGACGACCTTTTGATTGTGGCGTCCTCAAAGGAGGAGGCGGTGACGGCTCGCAATCTATCCCTTCAGCTCCTGGAGGACTTCGGGTGGCTGGTCAATTGGGAGAAGTCGTCTCTGGAACCGTCGCAGTCAATCCTGTTTTTGGGGATGCATTTCGACACGGTACGGGCAGTGGTGTCCCTACCTCCAGACAAGCGGGCATGTCTCCTCCGACATGTACAAATTATGAAGTCTTCGACAGCAATGTCCCTTCGGAAGTGTATGCGCCTTCTGGGTTTGATGGTGGCGTCCATGGAGGCACTTCCGTTTGCCCAGTTTCATTCCAGGGCCCTCCGAAGGCTCATTCTGAGTCGTTGGGATCGATCGCAGGCTTCACTGGATTGCAGTGTCATCATCTCTCGCAGGGTGCGGGAATCTCTAGGATGGTGGTTACGTCCAGGAGCGTTAACCCTGGGGAAGTCTTTCCTCCCTCCGAGGTGGTCGGTCATAACCACCGATGCCAGCCTGACGGGCTGGGGGGGTGTCTGGAACGATCTCTGGATTCAGGGAGTATGGTCATCGGAAGAGTGTTCTACCGATCAACATCCTGGAATTGAGGGCAATTTTCCTTTGCCTCCAACACTGGACGGTCCCTTTGAGCGGTTTACCAGTCCGAGTGCAGACAGACAACGCGACGGCGGTCGCATATATCAACCACCAAGGCGGGACGAGGAGTTCCAGACTCATGGTGGAGGTGTCTCGGATCCTGATTTGGGCCGAGACCAGAGTGCCAGTCATCTCTGCAATCCACATTCCAGGGGTTCAGAATATCACGGCGGACTTCCTCAGTCGCGAGAAGATGGATCCCGGAGAATGGAGTCTTCATCCGGAAATTTTTGCACTGCTGTGCTCCCGTTGGGGAACTCCCCAAGTGGATTTGATGGCATCCAGGTTCAATGCCAAGTTACCGACCTTCATGTCCAGATACAAGGACCCGAAGGCTGTGGCGGTGGATGCTCTGGTGGCTCCGTGGGACCAATTCGAGCTAATCTGTGTTCCCGCCGATATCTTTACTTCCTCTGGTGCTGCGTCGGATCAGACTGGAGAGAATCCCGGCTATGTTGATAGCCCCAGATTGGCCAAGGAGGACGTGGTTCTCGACACTGGTGTCGCTTTTGGCGGCACCTCCATTCCCACTTCCTCTTCGCCCGGACCTGTTAACCCAGGAACCGTTGGTCATCCGGACTTGAAGTCTCTGCGTTTGACGGCGTGGCTCTTGAGACCGAAATATTGTCCCGTAGAGGTTTCTCAGCCGAAGTCATCGCCACTCTGCGAGCTGCCAGAGGTCCGGCTACTACTAAGATTTATCACAAGACTTGGGAAGCCTTCTTCTCGTGGTGTTCGGGTTCTTCAAGGAACCCGAGGATTTTTTCCATTCCCAATTTGCTGGCTTTTCTGCAGTACGGGCTGGACAAGGGTTTGGCAGTTAGCACTCTGAAGGGTCAGATTTCTGCTCTGTCCTTGCTGTTTCGGAAGGCTATCGCCTCGCGTAGGGACGTACGTTCCTTTTTCCGCGGAGTAACCCGTCAGTTTCCGCCGCGAAAGGCGCCTGTGTCTCCTTGGCGGCTCAACCTTGTCTTGGAGGCTCTTCAGCGTGGGCCTTTTGAGCCTATGGACTCTGCTAGCCTTTACTTTCTTGGAAGGTTGCCTTCCTAGTGGCGGTCACCTCTTTGAGAAGGGTTTCTGAGTTGGCTCTTTCCTGCTCGCCTCCCTTCCTGGAGTTTTACCCAGATCGAGTAGTGCTTCGCACACGGGGCGACTTTCTACCTAAGGTGGTGTCGCAATTTCATGTTAACCAGGATATTGTGTTGCCCTCGCTTTGTCCGGGCCCGAGGAATGCGAAGGAACGGGATTTGCACACATTGGATTTAGTGCGGGCCTTGAAGTTCTATTTGTCTGTTACCCAAGGTTTTCGGAAGTCAGACTCTCTGTTTGTGATTCCAGCAGGTCGTCGACGTGGTCAACGAGCTTCCAAGGACTCTATAGCTCGTTGGATTCGGTCGGCCATTTTGGAGGCTTACCGACTTAAAGGCGAACTTTGCCCGATTAAGATTCGAGTTCACTCCACGAGGGCTGTGGCTTCATCGTGGGCCTTTCATCAAGGGGCCTCGGCAGCTCAGCTCTGCCGAGTGGCGACTTGGCGCTCCGTCCACACGTTTACAAAGTTTTATAAGGTGGACGTCAGTGCTTCCGCTGATGCGGCCTTAGGACGTAGGGTCCTGCAGGCGGCTGTAGTTTAAAGTTCTAGTTAACTTGTATTTGGCGCCTGTTGCGCATTTATCAAGGTTGTTGGGATTCTGCCTCTTTTGGTTTTTTTCCCACCCTTAATTTTTGGACTGCTTTGGGACGTCCCACTAGTAATGACTAGTGTGGCTCTCTTCCTTCCATCTGCTGCTGAAAGACGGATTTTGGTAAGAACTTACCTGTAAAATCCTTTTCAGCAAAGGAAGGAAGAGAGACACAGCTCCCTCCCATGGCAGAAGTGTGTTGTTGTTTTCAGATGCGGCGTGACCCTTCTCTGATAGCGATTATCTGGGCTGAGGTCGGCGCGCTAAGGCTCTGTTCCAGCATCGCCAGCTCATCGCAGTGGTCAGGTCCAGTGAGTAGTACCTGGAACTGTGTGATTTCTTCCTGTTGCATGCATAACCTGTATTCCTGTCTTTTTTCTGAAGTCCTTCAGAAGGGGTTATGTTGCTCCGCTGGTGATATTTGCTCTTCCTTAAGCTTGGTACGACTGGAGAAGCTGGAGTAGGAGGAGCCCGAGCTGGAGGGGCCGGTCAACACTCTTTTTTTAATCTGAGGTGTCAATCCTATCTGGGCTCCGCCTACCCACTAGTAATGACTAGTGTGTCTCTCTTCCTTCCTTCGCTGAAAAGGATTTTACAGGTAAGTTATTACCAAAATCCGTCTTTTATTTTCTGTAAAGTAGTTAAAACGATCTAAATGTTCCCAAGGCTGGAAATAAAAACTAATATAAAGATTGTGATTAACTTATTATTTTGAACACACGGCTATTACTTTGAACACTATTGTATGTAATTGTAGTAATTGCAGATTATAAAATTGTGACCCAATTCTTTGGTGTTCGGCATAGGTTGTTGGTAGCATGGATGCTCATCCCAACCGATACTGTGCCACGGTGAGAGTGCAGCAGCACCGGCAGGAGATTATTCAGGACCTGTCCGCCATGGTCCGCGAGCTGCTCATCCAGTTCTACAAGTCAACTCGTTTCAAGCCTACAAGGATCATTTTTTATAGGGATGGCGTTTCGGAGGGACAGTTTCAGCAGGTGGGCTTCTTTTTTTTTTTTTTTTTTTTTTTATGTATGTGTTTGTAGACTGCTGCATTTCTTTGGATGGTTTAATTGAAATTCTTAATATATCTTGTTTTTCTTTTGCTCTATACAGGTTTTGCATCATGAGCTTCTTGCCATTAGAGAAGCCTGCATTAAATTGGAGAAGGATTATCAGCCAGGTATTACCTTCATTGTTGTACAGAAAAGGCATCACACAAGACTCTTCTGTACAGATCGGAACGAGCGGGTAAGGTGTCCGTGTGATGGACCATTGCCATTTCCCTCTTCTCCATTACCCACCGCTTGTTCTCATGTCATTGTGAACGTCCTCTGTTAGCGAATGAGAAATGCACTATGCCTAAATATTATTCTTTCAACATAGGTTGGAAAAAGTGGAAATATTCCTGCAGGTACCACTGTGGATACAAAGATCACGCACCCATCAGAGTTCGATTTTTACCTGTGTAGTCACGCTGGTATACAGGTAGGTCATTGATTAGTTCCAATATTCACTGTGTTGGCACAAAATGACACAATTTATGGCTGCGATCTAAATTCTTTTACTTTTTTCCTTACAACACAGGGAACAAGCCGACCCTCGCACTATCACGTCCTCTGGGACGATAACAGATTCTCCTCGGATGAGCTGCAAATTCTCACTTACCAGCTGTGCCACACTTATGTCCGCTGCACTCGCTCCGTGTCTATCCCCGCTCCTGCTTACTACGCACACTTAGTGGCTTTCCGAGCCAGATATCACCTGGTGGATAAAGAACACGACAGGTACAGTAGTTACAAATATTATTGGGATCGCTTATAAATCCGCTCCTCTACCCTTTTGCACACACATTCAGGGAATGAATCTTTTAGATGCACGGTCACTTTCAATGTAGTAAACATCAGCAGATTTAAGTTGTCCTATAAATCTCCTACTCCGGCCCTTGCTCTGTGGGGCCCCCTACTCCGGCCCTTGCTCTGTGGGGCCCCCTACTCCGGCCCTTGCTCTGTGGGGCCCCCTACTCCGGCCCTTGCTCTGTGGGGCTCCCTACTCCGGCCCTTGCTCTGTGGGGCCCCCTACTCTGGCCCTTGCTCGCCATGTTTACACAATGCCTTAATTGGCAAACCTTAGCAAATTTTAACATGTGAACAGGAAATGCTGCAGCGATAAATACGATCATGGGAATCATCGTGAAACCAGGGCAGGTCGGCCACACTTCACCCCTTTGTATTGCATTTACAGCTGCAGGAAAAAATTTAACATGCTGGAAAATTTATGCAATTTATATATATTTCAGCTGCAGATGGAAGGAAGAGAGCCACAGTATTCATTACTGATGGGTAGGCGGAGCCCCAGACCAGGATGACACCTCAGATCAAAAGCGTGTTGACTGGCTGGCTCCTCCAGCTCGGGCTCCTCCTACTCAGCTCCTTCAGTCTAAGATTTGAGGTCTCAGAGGATGGTCGCTGCTAATGCAGCTCCTCAGAAGATTTTATTATTTTATTTCGGACAGGAGACTTGGATCACCAGATGTGGTCTAGAGGTCTCAGGGGTTTCAGCGCTGCTGTACCCCAACCTCTCCCTTGGCGGATCTGTAATTACCCTAAGGGTGGTCCCTGCAGAATCTTGCCGGCCCTGGGGGATGAGGAGAGCTTCCCTGGCGGGGACGCAAACCACACGCTGGGGTCACTGCGTTCCTCGCCCTGGGGGGAAGCATGGGCACAAGCGCCACAAATCCTGAGGGGTCCCTGTGGCGCAAAGCTGGTGAGTACTCCACAAAATTTTTATAATAATGTGTGAGTGCTTTAGCGTCTGCGGTGGCAGCGCTATTACATGTTTATCAGTGTGTTTTTCAGCGCTGCGGTGGCAGCGCTATTACATATTAACACTGTATTTCAAGCTACATGGTTATCAGTATGCTTCAGCGCTGCTGTACCTCAACCTCTCCCTTGGCGGATCTGTAACTACATAATGGTCCCTGCAGAATCTTGCCGGCCCTGGGGGATGAGGAGAGCTTCCCTGGCGGGGGCGCAAACCGCACACTGGGGTCACTGCGCTTCCCGCCCTGGGGTGAAGCATGGGCATAGCGCCAGAAACGCCTGGGGGTCCCTGTGGCGCTTCGGCTGGTGAGTACTCCACATTTTTATTAAAGTGTGTGTGAGTGAGTTAGCGACTGCTGCGGCAGCCGCTGTACATATACATGCCGGTGACTAGTTTTTCTATGTCCGCAGGAGGATGCCTGCAGGAAGGGGGAAAGGAGAGAAGTACACGCTCTTTTTAATTTTGAATTTCGCGCCGCTCTGAGCGCGCGCTTTGCTGCAGCCTCCATTTCCGGCTCCTCTACATGGAGCACACGGAGGCAGAGCGCGGCGGCCATTGCTGATAAAGCACTGCAGGCTGAAAGATCCCCGGATCGTTCTCCTCCCCTCCCGGCAAGAATACGTGACCAGCTGGGTGAGTCGCTTCTAGCCCGCGGGCAGAAGCTTAACCCCTTCACCTCCAAAGCGCGGGCGCCGTCTGGGGCACTACTGAGTGACAGATTGAGCTGTCCTGAGGCTGTTCTCGCATATGGGGCTCGCACACTCTTTTAATATTAATAAAGAGGCTGTGGGGAGTCTGCGACATTAATGCTGCCACTATACGTTTCCGCTAACGATTCTGATAACGACGCATAATAATGCGATCGTTTGTGTGTTCATTTTTAATGTCGCTAGTAGCTGCCAATCTGGGCGATCTCATTAGCATCGCATAAGCGATTAAGCGATCTCCTTGACAACTTTGGCGGTCATTGCGTTATACAAAACAGCACAATTTTTTAGCGATCTTGTGGAACGTTTTCTGTTTAGTGTGGCATAGCTGTCCTGCAGCTGCGACCTTATAAGAGGCGCCTGAGATTCGCACACCCTTTTCATTATCAAGGTTGTGGGGAGTCTGCTACTTTAACCCCTTCTTAGGCGGTTAACTCTTAATGGGAGACAGCTGGGGTAGCTCTCTTTTAGAGCTTTAACCCTTCAGCGTTTGTTTTTTATTTAAGAACTGTTCTGGTTACTGACAGGTTTATCCTGCCATATACTATGCAAGGGCATGTCAGAGACCCTCTCCCAGATCCGCTACGGATCAGCCTCACGTATCTGACACGCAGACCTCGACTCATGCACGGTCGGAGGTTCCAGTGGTGTCAAAATGGAGGCCTTCACTAGTTTCTATTGATGGCCTGTCTGACCTTTTAGGTTATGGAGTGTCAGCTAGATCCTCTCAAGGAAGCGACACAAATCTGTGCCTTCCTTCTCGCTTAGCGAAGAAGTCCGATTCGGACAAGGAGGATCGGCAGGGACACCCTGCCTCTCTCATGGGCCGTACTAAAATTTCTGTGGAAGCCATGAGGACGTTAGTTACCGGAGGAGGTAACTAGTCTTCCTGGTAAGTCGGCCTGGATGTTTCAAGAGTCGCATGGGTCGCGACGACCTTACAAACTGTATCCGTTTTTCTACGGAGTTGTTTTGTTAATTGGACCCCTTCTCCTGAAGTGAATGTCCCTTTATCCCAGCTTAGCAAATCTTCCTGGTAAAAGGGAAGGCGAGTCTGCAGGACACGCTGGACAGAAAAACGGAGATGGCAACAATTTCCATCTGCGAGGCCGTGGATCATAGATTCGGTATTAAGGATCTAGGTGTACTTGTTAAGTTCCCCTGAGCCGGTTAGACCGTCTAAGAACGGCGTGGCAAGATGGATCCCCTCTATCGAGGTAGATGGGCTTTTCTAGTTGAAGGATACTGCGTCACTGCTATCCAGGGCGCAATCCTCGGCAGTTACAGTCAGAAGAGCACTGTGACTTGGATGGAACGCGGTTTTCCAACAGGGTTTGCTTTCTTTAGCTTAGAAAGTGGTCAGCTATTTGACTGACCTCACGGAGCTGATTGCCAAGGCAAAGGCAAAAGAAACAGCTTTACCGCAGCGCAGAGCTGTGATTTCTGCGTCTGGCAGGACTAGTGCCGATAGTTATCGGCAGTCCTTTTCGGTTCAAGGGATGATCTGGCCAACCCTCTGGGGGTTTGCGTCGTCTCTCTCTTTTTAAAAAAAAAAAAAAAAAAAAAACTGGAAACAGAACTTCTGTTAAGGCAGAAGCTGGCAAAAAAAAAAAAATCCGCTAAGGCGGACTGACATCTGACATTCCGTCAGAGCCGAGCATGGAGTCGCTTCGCTCCGTTATGGCAGCCCTGTCGCAGAACGACTTTTTGGTCAATCGACATTCGCGACGCTTATTGGCATGTTCCCGTCGGAAGAGCTCACCAGCGCTTTCTTCGTTTTTTGCCATAGAATCAACCATTCCCAGGTTGTGGCTCGGCCATTCGGCTTGGCCTTAACGCCCAGAATTTTTACAACGATTCTGGCGCCTAAATCTCATGGCAATTCTTCGAAGACGGGGACTTACGATTCGTCCCTATTTGGACGACCTTTCGATTGTGGCCTCAAAGGAGAATTCGTCTCTGGAATCGTCGCAGGCAATCCTGTTTTTGAGGATGCATTTCGACACGGTACGGGCGGTGTTGTCCCTACCTCCAGACAAGCAGGCATGTCTGCTCCAACATGTACAGATTATGAAGTCTGCGACAGCAATGTCCCTTCGGAAGGTATGCGCCTTCTGGGTTTGATGGTGGCGTCCATGGAGCACTTCCGTTTGCCCAATTTCATTCCAGAGCTCTCCATAGGCTCATTCTGAGTCGTTGGGATCAATCGCAAGGTTCACTGGATTGCAGCGTCACCATCTCTCACAGGGTGCGAGAATCCCTAGGATGGTGGTTACGTCCAGGAGCGTTATCCCTGGGAAAGTCTTTCCTCCCTCCGAAGTGGTCGGTCATAACCACCAATGCCAGCCTGACGGGCTGGGGAGGGTGTCTGGAACGATCTTCGGATCCAGGGAGTATGGTTTGAGCGGTCTGCCAGTCCGAGTGCGGACAGACAACGCGACGGCGGTCGCGTATATCAACCACCAAGGCGGGACGAGGAGTTCCCATGCTGGAGGTGTCTCGGATACTGATTTGGGCCGAGACCAGGGTTCCAGCCATCTCTGCAATTCACATTCCAGGAGTCCAGAATACCACGGCGGACTTCCTCAGTCGCGAGAAGATGGATCCCGGAGAATGGGGTCTTCATCCGAAAATTTTTTGCACTGCTGTGCTTCCGTTGGGGAACTCACCAAGTGGACTTGATGGGGTCCAGGTTCAATACCAAACTACCGACCTTCATGTCCAGGTACAAGGACACGAAGGCTGTGGCGGTAGACGCTCTGGTGGATCCGTGGGACCATTTCGAGCTAGTCTGTGTTTCCGCCGATATCCTTACTCCCTCGGATCAGACTGGAGAGAATTCCGGCTATTTTGATAGCCCCAGATTGGCCAAGGAGGACGTGGTTCTCGACACTAGTGTCGCTTTTGGCGGCGCCGCCATTCCCACTTCCTCTTCGCCCGGACCTGTTAACCCAGGGACTCGTTCGTTATCCGAACTTGAAGTCTCTGCGTTTGACGGCTACTCTTCGAGCTGCCAGAAGTCCGGCTACTACTAGGATTTACCACAAAACTTGGGAAACCTTCTTTTCGTGGTGTTCGGGGTTTTCACGGGACCCGAGAAAATTTTCCATTCCCAATTTGTTGGATTTTCTGCAACATGGGTTAGACAAGGGTTTCGCAGTTAGCACCCTGAAAGGTCAGGTTTCTGCTCTTTCCTTACTATTCCGGAGAGCTGTTGCCTCGCGTAGGGACGTGCTTTCCTTTTTTCCGCGGTATAGCTCGTAAGTTTCCGCCGCGGAAGGCACCTTTGTCTCCTTGGCGGCTCAACCTTCTTTGGAGGCTCTTCAGCATAAACCCTTTGAGCCTATGGACTCTGCTAGCCTTTCTTTACTTTCTTGGAAGGTGGTCTTCCTAGTAGTGGTCACCTCTTTGAGAAGAGTTTTTCTGAGTTAGCAGCTCTTTCTTGCTCGCCTCCTTTTCTGGAGTTTTTTCCGGATCGTGTAGTGCTTCGCACACGGGGTGATTTTCTACCTAAGGTAGTGTCACAATTTCATGTTAACCAGGATATTGTGTTGCCTTCACTCTGTCCGGATCCGAAGAATGCGAAAGAGCGAGTTTTGCACACATTGGATTTAGTGCGGGCCTTGAAGTTTTATTTATCCATTACTCAAGGTTTTCGTAAGTCGGACTCCCTGTTTGTGGTTCCAGCAGGTCGTCGGCGTGGTCAACGAGCTTCCAAGGATTCTATAGCTCGTTGGATCCGGTCAGCTATCTTGGAAGCTTACCGTCTTGGGGGTGAATCTTGCACGTTTAAGATCCGAGCCCATTCCACGAGAGCTGTGGCTTCATCGTGGGCTTTTCATCAAGGGGCCTCGGCAGCTCAGCTCTGCCGGGCGGCAACTTGGCGCTCTGTCCACACGTTTACAAAGTCTTATAAGGTGGACGTCAGTGCTTCCGCTGATGCAGCCCTCGGACGTAGGGTCCTGCAGGCAGCTGTAGTTTAAAGTTCTGGATGAACTTGTGTTTAGCGCTGGTTGCACTTTTTTGTTAAGGTTGTTGGGTTTCTGCCTTTTGTTGGTTTTTTCACACCCTTATTTTTGAACTGCTTTGGGACGTCCCATCAGTAATGAATACTGTGGCTCTCTTCCTTCCATCTGCAGCTGAAACACGGATTTTAGTAAGAACTTACCTGTAAAATCCTTTTCAGCGAAGGAAGGAAGAGAGACACAGCACCCTCCCAAGGCAGAAGTGTGTTGATGTTTTCAGATGCAGCGTGACCCTTATCTGATAAGCGATTATCTGGGCTGAGGTCAGCGCGCTAAGGCTCTGTTCCAGCATCGCCAGCTCATCGCAGTAGTCAGGTTCAGTGAGTAGTACCTGGAACTCTGTGGTTTGCCTTACTTTGCATGCATAACCTGTATTCTTGTGTTTCTTCTCTGAAGTCCTTCAGAAGGGGTTATGTTGCTCCGCTGGTGATCTTGGTTCTTCCCTAAAGCTTTGGTACGACTGAAGGAGCTGAGTAGGAGGAGCCCGAGCTGGAGGAGCCAGCCAGTCAACACGCTTTTGATCTGAGGTGTCATCCTGGTCTGGGGCTCTGCCTACCCATCAGTAATGAATACTGTGTCTCTCTTCCTTCCTTCGCTGAAAAGGATTTTACAGGTAAGTTCTTACCAAAATCCGTGTTTTTACACAGCCAGTGCTTGAGATTTCTAAAAACAATTTTTTTTTGAAAGATCGTATCCATAATAGCAGCTGTATAACTTGGCAGATTTATCGTCCAGTCTTCTGCATTTTTGCCCCGGATGAATGAACCCGAAGCCCACGTTCTGCACGGGGAAGTAAATGTTCAGAGTCTGTATATTTAATGAACAATGTTCTGATTCCCGTGCATATTATACGGGCGGTGGGGGTTCTAGTTTATTGCAGGGTTCTTGCCTTCATTTTTTTGCTATCTTGTGATGATCTAAATGTTGTGTCCTTCTGTTTTCAGTGCTGAAGGCAGCCACACTTCTGGTCAGAGTAACGGCAGAGACCATCAAGCACTTGCTAAGGCAGTACAAGTTCATCAGGACACACTGCGTACAATGTACTTTGCTTAACCAGTGCTTTAACCCAACGATGGAGGCACTATATCCGAAGGAGCATTCACGCCAGACCAGCTGCACTTACCTGTACCCGTAGCCCCAGCTACAGCGGCATCCAGCGAAAGTGCAATCTACCCATAGCCCTGTCAGTCTCATCAGGCCCTCAGTATCCAACCAGCCTTCCGTCCAGACCCAGAATATTCTTTTAATCATTGAACTTCTTCATACCCGCATTGAATCCATGTGAGGTTTGTGAAAATACACACACATATATGAAAGCGTTTACAGAAATTACCCTTTTTAAACAAAAAAAAAAAAGGTTCAACTTAACCGTTCTCTCAGGGCTCACAAAAAACAAACGCTATGAAATATTACTTTTGTGTAAGAAAAATTATCAGATAAATGATACGACCTAGGCAAAAAAAAAATCTGAGGAAGGATCTTGACGTTTTTTAAAGCCTTAAATATTTTAACTGAATTTATCAACATGTTTTATTAAAAATAAAACTTTTTTTTTTTTTTTCTTTTTATTGACCTTCCTCTGACATTTGTGTCAAATACTCCAGTACGTAAAATGATTCAACTATTACTCTTGAGGTCAGGTTTGACCAAAGATGAATATAATAGTATTTTATTTTTTTTCACTTATTTTTTTTTTTTTTTAAAAAAACGTGCCATTCACAAAAAGGTATAACTGAGACATAGTTTTTAAATGTTGCATTTGTCTGGCTGCACTCGTACTATATATATTTTTTTTTTTACATTTTTTCTTCCCCGAGGTTGCTGACTAATTACGGGTCTGTGGCAATGTGGACAGTACAATCATGTTAAGCTAATGTACAGAAAATAATCTATTTTAGCAGTATTAATGTGAGATGACGTGCTATTTATTTTATTTACACAGATCACCCCCTATTTCTATGAAACCTATGTTATGTACTCGGGCTTAAATGGTGTCCTGTTTAACCCTTGCACTGACAATGCGACCTGTATATAGAGCCTTTTTACAGGACCACCGGCAGTGAATGGATTAAGAATAATAGAAAAAAACAAAAAAAAAAATAAATAAAATAAAACCTCGTTTTTATGGAACTGCTTCACCCACAGTGGGCTCGTAGTACATTGCAATGCAATAAGAAGCAATGTCTGTCCGATCCCTCTGGTTGCAAACAGGGTTATTGTGAGGAGCGACCCCCAAGGGTTTAAAAATAAATAAAAAATGGAAAAATTAATTTAAAAAAAAGTTTTTCTTATTTTTTTAATTCTTTGATGCAAACTATTTTATAAGTAGAGATGCTGCACTTTTTAACCGCAGCGAAGGTTTGAAACTTGTAGCCAGAAATACTGACGCTCATCTCTCTGTACTACAGTCTCTGAGGCCCCCGCACTGTGCGTTGTGATTTTTTTTTTTTTTTTTTTTTTATATGCCCCTGTCGGTAGGGGATATCCTCATGCTGTCAGGCCTCAGAGACTTGCATATGCAACCTGTATTTTATTTTTTTTCGGTCTACACTTAATCTTTTCCTGCTCCTCTTACGCTTTAAGGAATATGCAATTCTGTAATGAGATTAAATACAATAACTCGGTTTTTAAGCAATATCATGATGAGTTTTCTTTTGTACCGTGCAGTTGTACCGCGGCCCTGCGGTTTTATTTTCCGCGTTGGCTGTTCTTGCGAGATTGTCGACTTATTGAGCTTTTACCCTCCGTATCAGCGGTTCTCACAAGCCGTTGCAAAAACTACAACTCCCAGCATTCCTGGACAGCAACAGCTCCATAGCTTGGAGATCGCTGCTTTATGAAGTGGTTTCTGACTTGTGGATCTCGAGCTGTTACAGGACTACTCCTGGCATGTTGGGAGTTGTAGTTTTGCAAGTACTGGAGAGCAATACGCTGGGAACCGCTGTTTGGTGAAATCTCGAGTGAAGACTTGGGGGGTTTCTCTTGTCATTTTACCATTCAGATAGAAGATCCGAGGTGTGTAATTGTATTTGATATTTAGGAGGGGGGCACTTATGTTTTAATGGATTTTTCTAGACTTTTCTTCCCTGGATGATCAACCTGTGATGATTTAGGTGCTAAATTTGCTGACAGTGTTTCATGACAAAACATGGCTGCTTTATTCCAAAATATTGCAACTTGGCTCCATTCACTCCTCCAATGTAGCGGAGCTGCGAGTTCGGACACAGTTTGGGAAGGAAACGCAGCCACGTTATCTAAACCTGGGCCCCTTTAATAGCTAATGAGGTGGTAATGATCTTTTATCTTTTGCTCCTGTGTTGTAATTGGTTGTTATATGGATCTATGCACTGGTGGTGTTGGCTTTTCTGTTAATATAGAGACCTGTCAAAAATATAAAATTATATATTTCTATGCTTCTTATATTTACCCAAAAATAGTCTCCCGCTCCTTCCTCCTCATCAGGGAGACCCAGCACAATGTCCAATACCAGTCAGCTAGAAAGACCTTATCGGACCTGATCTCTGACGCCTGGCGGACCACTTTTTTAGTTTTCGCCCCGTTAATTAGCTGGATTTTGTGTCTTTGTAGCCCTACAAGCCATAGGTTTTGTCGGACGGTCATTTCCTTTCCCATCTTGTGTTCGTTGTTCGCTTCAAGGGCTTGTCCGCTTTGGATCATCATGGGTTTTCAATATCTTTGCAACAGATCTCCACGATCAACCGCTTTGCGACATCTCATCGAGAAGTCCGATGCAGGCAGCGACCAGAGAAATAAAAAAAAAAAAAACTCAATCGACAAGTCCTTTACAATATTCTAGGAGTTTAGTGCTTTAATTTTTTATTTTCCTTTTGTATCATTTACCAAGAATCTATGCATTGTACCATGTTATCGGGGTACTGATTGTCATTTGTATCCTCTGGGGTTTTTTTGGTGTCAGTAGGCAGATTTGCTTCTGTTGAAAAAGTTTGCACACAAATTATTGATGGCAGATATTGTATACATGTGTTATATCGTTGCACTAAGTCAGTAAGAAAACTTCTTATTTCAGTTCTTTAATGCAAAGGAGCCGCGTACAACTGTAACGTTTTATAATCGGATCGAATGTTTTCACTATTTATTTTACCCCGATTCTCCGATGAACGGCTGTAATGGTAATAAACTTTATTTAGCTGAAGACTGTAGTTCATCCTGGTGTGTGTAAAAGGTTGTGCAGTTGTTGTTTTTTTCCCCGCACTGGCTCCGATAATGGTGGCTCTAATTTAGAGAGATGCTTAATGTCTTGAGGTCTACAGAACATATTTAAAAGGGCATTTACACCTTCCCTTACATAAAAAAACTATTTTTCAAAGTTAATGGGGTTTTCCAGTCCCTACTTGTTAGGATAGTCCCTTGATGATGACAATAAGCAGATCATAAAGTTCAGTAAGTGTTTGATTTCCCTGCAATGCCCCCGCAGGAGAACTAAAGCATTACAGACAGGTCCTCCAGAGCCACACATGCTTATAATTAATGCTGCCACTGCGGCTAAGGGATACGTATCCTGAAGTAAAAGATCCTGTTTAAAAAAAAAAAAAAGGCTTTTGGGGAATTATTAAAAATGTAGCCAAGAAAAGAAATTGGGCTAAGTGGTTTAAAACAAAAAACCTTAAACTCTCCTCTTCATCATTCCTGCTCCAGTTGTTCCTGCCGTCCTCCGCTTATCTCCTGCAGTGACCAGAACTGACATGTACAGCCTGAGTGCCACAGCCATTGATTGGCTGCAGCGGTCATAAAATCATTACAGGAAGTAAGCGGAAACCGCTGCAGTCCACTGGAGCGTGACGAATGATTAACACTTGTTACTCCTTAACGTTCAGGCTAACCCTTGAGCCCCCGATGGCTTATTCTTTACCGCTCTCACTCCTTTTTATATGATCACTAGTCCATTAAAAATAGGGAATCGTCCTGCGTTGTTTATTTCGGGTGGGGAGGCGGAAACATTTCTGCTGTTTTGTGTTAGAGGTTACTAATTTGCAGGTAGATTCAGATGGTCAGACACCAGCTTTTATTACTGCAGCCCATTTATCCTGCAGAATCGGGGACCCAATATAGGTGATGTCAATGTGATGAGTGGAAATGTGCATTTCTTACCTGCAAGGAGAATTCCTAAATTTATTTCCCAGGTCTTTCAAAAGTTCAGAATTTTTTTTTTTTTAGACAAATACTCTAACGCATTTCATATGCTGCCCCCAATCCGGTGTGATTATCCAGGCTGTCCGTAGTGAGAGCCCTCGGAAAAAGCTGAACAGGGAAAATATATAGATTTGCCTATTGTCATCAATATTCATACAATGAATGCAAATAATTATTGCTACTTTTTGGGTTTTATAGGCAAGTAATACAACAGCATTCAATTGCTTTTATTTTATTTTTTTGCTGACAATAAGCAGAATATCACTACTTTTCAATTTATAATCTGCACTGAAAAAATGATCCGATTCAATGGGCAGCACTTCACACTTTTCTAAAAATTGGCCCTATTGAGTAACGTTGTGGTTGAAATCGGGCTGTTTATGTAAATCCCATCACTGTATGCTCATTTATAGGAAATTAAATGTGTGCTCCGCACTTGTCTGCTATGTGGAAACTTTCAGATATTGTTTGTTTTTTTCCTTAAATGCTTGTATTTGGGGTTCAAAATAGAAATTTATGGATTTATTTTTTTTTTTTTTTTTTGCAACTGTTTCTTTAAAAATGTCACCTGTCTGAGGTGCTACATTTTGATGTTTGGAGAACGAGTTAGCTGAGAAGCCATCAGTGAGCTCATTCTGATGTACACTTTGTAACTTTTTTTTTTTCCTCCTGAGCTCCTATGAGTGTCATCTGTGTGATCCGATTCTCTTGCATGAGAGAATCGCAGCACAGGTACAGAGAACTTAATTTCTCCATCAAACGGCCCTCGGATCACACCCGTTGTAGTCCGATGTGTCACACGCGTCCGTAGACTTATACGGTTGCGCATGATCCGAACATCGGAGCCGCTCGCAGCATGCAATTGTTTCTATCAGAACCAGCTCACTGATGAATTCTCTGTTGACTCATTCTGCAGCCAGCAATATGCAGGGCCTGAAAAAATATACGGTATATCTGCTCACTTTTATGAATCCCAATTGAAGAAAAATCAAAACTTTTTTCATTTCTTTTTTGACCATTCTATTTGCATTTAAGTAAAAAAAAAATAAGTCCTGAAAGTTTTCAATATTTTTTTTCAAGCGAAGAAGCTTTTACATAGAAATGTTTAGTTGGACTTAGAGAAATACTAGATGAGTGTCGTCTGTGTTCTGCCTTCCGTGTGGCTCTAGATCACTGTGATCGTCATTTTGGTAAAAGTCCAGTGAGGACAATCCTGATGGGTAACATAAGCCATATGTTTTTCTGTGGTTGGGGAGGGGATCTCGTGTTATGACAAATAGACCATATCTGTGTTATGTCTTTTATTAAAGACCCTCGGTGGGCTTCGCACTCCTCCTTGGACGTTTTGAGTCTTTGCTGCTGACCATCAAAGAAACAAACGTTTTTTTTTGCAGAGGAAGAATTTTTTTCTGGTTGTGTAAGTGACATTTTGTTGCTCCTTTTTGGAAATAAGGCTGCTGTAACCTGTAGTAGATACTAATGGCTACCTCCTAACAGAATCCGTGACAAAGACTTGACTTTCAGCCAAAACTCGGCAGCCAAAACCATTGCCTGTTTGCAGATACCGAGCTGAGGTTGCCCGTGCCACTTTACGAAACGATCAGTGGTCTCCCACCAAAAAAAAAGCCACTTCTTCCAATAGGAATGCCAATACCCCTCTATCCATGCAGTCGGTGGTCTTTGCATGCCGGCGTCCAGCGGTGCTTACTTTATATTAAGTCCTGAGCGATTCTTCCAGTTCCTCTCCTTGCTGCAGTGTTCTTTCTACATGTGACAATCACTGCTTTGTCTTATGAAGCCGGTGACACTATTAATGGTGCTAATCTTTTCTATTCCGTGTGTGTGATAGTGATAGGAATGGCGTCGGAGGGGGCGCTCGGACTATAAGCAATCGGCTGCTGCCAGCATTTAATATTTAAGATATTTATGTATTTTTAGGCTCTGACTATTTCTAGACTCATTAACGATCCCGGCTTGTACTTTTGTTAGTTTTAATAGGATGTAAAGAAGTGTGTTCGCTTTGGCTAGCTGTGAATTTATAGGGGGCTCCACTTTCCAGAATGAAGTGTTGTGTTTCTGAGATATCGGCAATTCATATTTTTCTTTAATGAGCTGTAAATTATATGTAATGTCACTGTTTCCGGTGTGCTCGTTTTTTTTTTTTTTTGTTTTTTTTTTAACTTTTGATGTGTCAGATGGTTTGTCAAATAATGGGCGATACTTCACGTAATAAGTAGTTGTGGGAATGCAAAATTCAGATTAACAAGTATCTTAGACAATCCCTCTGATACCCTAATGTGGCTGAAATTATTTGAGACATCACCTATTGCAGTTGGTGGATCCTGTGTTATCAGCTGTGTATAGAGGCGTTGCCTATCATTGTACAGGAGGGGGAGGCGGTGAGCTGTGACATCAGCTATTGTGATTGGTGGAGCCTCTGTTATCAGCTGTGTATAGAGGCGTTACCTCATTGTACAGGAGTGGGAGGCAGTGAGCTGTGACATCAGCTATTGTGATTGGTGGAGCCTCTGTTATCAGCTGTGTATAGAGGCGTTACCTCATTGTACAGGAGGGGGAGGCGGTGAGCTGTGACATCAGCTATTGTGATTGGTGGAGCCTCTGTTATCAGCTGTGTATAGAGGCGTTACCTCATTGTACAGGAGGGGGAGGCGGTGAGCTGTGACATCAGCTATTGTGATTGGTGGAGCCTCTGTTATCAGCTGTGTATAGAGGCGTTACCTCATTGTACAGGAGGAGGAGGCGAGCTGTGACATCAGCTATTGTGATTGTTGGAGCCTCTGTTATCAGCTGTGTATAGAGGCGTTACCTCATTGTACAGGAGGGGGAGGCGGTGAGCTGTGACATCAGCTATTGTGATTGGTGGAGCCTCTGTTATCAGCTGTGTATAGAGGCGTTACCTCATTGTACAGGAGGGGGAGGAGGCGAGCTGTGACATCAGCTATTGTGAATGGTGGAGCCTCTGTTATCAGCTGTGTATAGAGGCGTTACGTCATTGTACAGGAGGGGGAGGCGGTGAGCTGTGACATCAGCTATTGTGATTGGTGGAGCCTCTGTTATCAGCTGTGTATAGAGGCGTTACGTCATTGTACAGGAGGGGGAGGCGGTGAGCTGTGACATCAGCTATTGTGATTGGTGGAGCCTCTGTTATCAGCTGTGTATAGAGGCGTTACGTCATTGTACAGGAGGGGGAGGCGGTGAGCTGTGACATCAGCTATTGTGATTGGTGGAGCCTCTGTTATCAGCTGTGTATAGAGGCGTTACGTCATTGTACAGGAGGGGGAGGCGGTGAGCTGTGACATCAGCTATTGTGATTGGTGGAGCCTCTGTTATCAGCTGTGTATAGAGGCGTTACCTCATTGTACAGGAGGGGGATGCAGTGAGCTGTGACATCAGCTATTGTGATTGGTGGATCCTCTGTTATCAGCTGTATATAGAGGAGTAATCCCTTATGGTAATCCAGACTCTGGTGATAATGAGCCTGCTGAAAACTTCCTGAAAGGACAGGAAGAGTTAAAAAAAAAAAAAAAAAAAAACAAAGTGCCAGTGTGAAAATTGCAAGACTGCGGCATTGCTGGCTGCAGAATGAGTTACGAGAATCTCAGTGAGCTTAATACAAATTAGTCTGTCGGTTCCTGAGCTAATTTAAGACTATTGGAATACTTAATACTGGGGTCATAAATCAGCACAGAGGAGTTTAAAATTACATAAAGGTTACAAACCCTCGTCAGAATGAGCTCACTATATGATTCTCAGCTAACTCATTCTGCATTAGTCCAAATGCGTACATTTAGGTTAAAAAAAATAATAATAATCATACATCGCCTCTAAATGTGTCCATATCCTTAGCACAATAAAATAGTAGAAAAAAGGCCATTGAAGTGGCGACTTGGCATAAACATTAAAGGGGTATTTTGATCTCAACAAGTTAGATCCCATTGATGTGACCTCAACCCCCCAAAATCACCAGAACAGGAAGCTTGTGCCCCCTCTATCCTTCTGGCTGCAGAACCATGGATGGCAGGGGATGAATGGAATCAGGTTGTGGTCCCGAGGGGAGGACGGGAGAGAAGCTCCTCGCTCTAGCGATGGATTGAGGTCCATTTGGGCAACTTTTTAAGAGATGTTCTACCAATCACAGGGGCTCTCTGGCTCGGGGGGGCTCTCACCAGTATCTCTCATATGGTACATTGATTTGTTACCACTCTAAGGGGTTATGCCCAAATGACAAGTTCTCCCCTATCCGTATTTACAGGGGACCTATCCAAAATAATAAACCGTTCTGTAGAAGCTGCGGCACAGGAAAATGTGGGGGACGGGTAGCTGGTGTCCCTCCGGGCATTGTAGGTGTCCAGCTCTTTATCTGATAGCTTGCTTTGTGTTTCTTGCAGACTGCTGGGGGTCTGACCTCTGGGGGGCGATTGGGGCTTGCAGAGGTGCTCAGGCTCCTTGTTCGCAACCATCATTGTCTATGGGACTGCTGGAGAAGGAGAGTACAGCGCTCTGCTTTTTTGGAGCAGTCTTATAGAGAATAAATGGAGGCTTCAGTTCATTGATGATCGCAGACTAATACAAATTAGCAAGCTAAGGGGGGGGTTTGTAACGCCATTTTTTGGACTAAGGGTT
>JARQOD010000006.1:441475792-441500111 GCA_033576555.1 Oophaga sylvatica
GGTGTAAGGGCCACATAGTGATGGTATCAGGGGCCCAGCAGCCTGTACTCAGCTCCTATATATCAGGTGTAAGGGCCACATAGTGATGGTATCGGGGCCCCAGCAGCAGTCTGTACTCAGCCCCTTTATATATCAGGTGTAAGGGCCACATAGTGATGGTATCAGGGGCCCCAGCAGCCTGTACTCAGCTCCTATATATCAGGTGTAAGGGCCACATAGTGATGGTATGAGGGGCCCCAGCAGCCGCCTGTACTCAGCTCCTATATATCAGGTGTAAGGGCCACATAGTGATGGTATCAGGGGCCCCAGCAGCCTGTGTACTCAGCTCCTATATATCAGGTGTAAGGGCCACATAGTGTTGGTGATCAGGGGCCCCAGCAGCAGTCTGTACTCAGCTCCTATATATCGGTGTAAGGGCCACATAGTGATGGTATCAGGGGCCCCAGCAGCGCCTGTACTCAGCTCCTATATATCGGTGTAAGGGCCACATAGTGATGGTATCAGGGGCCCCAGTAGCCTGTACTCAGCTCCTATATATCAGGTGTTAGGGCCACATAGTGATGGTATCAGGGGCCCCAGCAGCCGCCTGTACTCAGCTCATATATATCAGGTGTAAGGGCCACATAGTGATGGTATCAGGGGCCCCAGCAGCCTGTACTCAGCTCCTATATATCGGGTGTAAGGGTCACATAGTGATGGTATAAGGGACCCCAGCAGCCGCCTGTACTCAGCTCCTATATATCAGGTGTAAGGGCCACATAGTGATGGTATCAGGGGCCCCAGCAGCCGCCTGTACTCAGCTCCTATATATCAGGTGTAAGGGCCACATAGTGATGGTATCAGGGGCCCCAGCAGCCTGTACTCAGCTCCTATATATCGGGTGTAAGGGCCACATAGTGATGGTATCAGGGGCCCCAGCAGCCTGTACTCAGCTCCTATATATCGGGTGTAAGGGCCACATAGTGATGGTGTCAGGGGCCCCAGGAGCCGTCTGTACTCAGCTCCTATATATCAGGTGTAAGGGCCACATAGTGATGGTGTCAGGGGCCCCAGCAGCAGTCTGTACTCAGCTCCTATATATCAGGTGTAAGGGCCACATAGTGATGGTATCGGGGCCCCAGCAGCAGTCTGTACTCAGCTCCTATATATCAGGTGTAAGGGCCACATAGTGATGGTATCAGGGGCCCCAGCAGCCTGTACTCAGCTCCTATATATCGGGTGTAAGGGCCACATAGTGATGGTATCAGGGGCCCCAGCAGCCGCCTGTACTCAGCTCCTATACATCAGGTGTTAGGGCCACATAGTGATGGTATCAGGGCCCCAGCAGCCTGTACTCAGCTCCTATATATCAGGTGTAAGGGCCACATAGTGATGGTATCAGGGGCCCCAGCAGTCTGTACTCAGCTCCTATATATCAGGTGTAAGGGCCACATAGTGATGGTATCGGAGCCCCAGGTGCTGTAGTTACTCAGCTCACAGACCGGGTGTAAGGGCCACATAGTGATGGTATCGGGGCCCCAGCAGCAGTCTGTACTCAGCTCCTATATATCAGGTGTAAGGGCCACATAGTGATGGTATCAGGGCCCCAGCAGCAGTCTGTACTCAGCTCCTATATATCAGGTGTTAGGGCCACATAGTGATGGTATCAGGGGCCCCAGCAGCCTGTACTCAGCTCCTATATATCGGGTGTAAGGGCCACATAGTGATGGTATCAGGGGCCCCAGCAGCCGCCTGTACTCAGCTCCTATATATCAGGTGTAAGGGCCACATAGTGATGGTATCAGGGGCCCCAGCAGCCTGTACTCAGCTCCTATATATCGGGTGTAAGGGCCACATAGTGATGGTATCAGGGGCCCCAGCAGCCTGTACTCAGCTCCTATATATCGGGTGTAAGGGATACATAGTGATGGTATCAGGGGCCCCAGCAGCAGTCTGTACTCAGCTCCTATATATCAGGTGTAAGGGCCACATAGTGATGGTATCAGGGGCCCCAGCAGCAGTCTGTACTCAGCTCCTATATATCAGGTGTAAGGGCCACATAGTGATGGTATCAGGGGCCCCAGCAGCCGCCTGTACTCAGCTCCTATATATCAGGTGTAAGGGCCACATAGTGATGGTATCAGGGGCCCCAGCAGCCTGTACTCAGCTCCTATATATCAGGTGTAAGGGCCACATAGTGATGGTATCGGAGCCCCAGGTGCTGTAGTTACTCAGCTCACAGACCGGGTGTAAGGGCCACATAGTGATGGTATCAGGGGCCCCAGCAGCAGTCTGTACTCAGCTCCTATATATCAGGTGTAAGGGCCACATAGTGATGGTATCAGGGGCCCCAGCAGTCTGTACTCAGCTCCTATATATCAGGTGTAAGGGCCACATAGTGATGGTATCGGAGCCCCAGGTGCTGTAGTTACTCAGCTCACAGACCGGGTGTAAGGGCCACATAGTGATGGTATCGGGGCCCCAGCAGCAGTCTGTACTCAGCTCCTATATATCGGGTGTAAGGGCCACATAGTGATGGTATCAGGGGCCCTAGCAGCCGTCTGTACTCAGCTCCTATATATCAGGTGTAAGGGCCACATAGTGATGGTATCAGGGGCCCCAGCAGCAGTCTGTACTCAGCTCCTATATATCAGGTGTAAGGGCCACATAGTGATGGTATCGGGGCCCCAGCAGCAGTCTGTACTCAGCTCCTATATATCAGGTGTAAGGGCCACATAGTGATGGTATCAGGGCCCCAGCAGCCTGTACTCAGCTCCTATATATCAGGTGTAAGGGCCACATAGTGATGGTATCAGGGGCCCCAGCAGCCGCCTGTACTCAGCTCCTATATATCAGGTGTAAGGGCCACATAGTGATGGTATCGGGGCCCCAGGTGCTGTAGTTACTCAGCTCCTTTATATCAGGTGTAAGGGCCACATAGTGATGGTATCGGGGCCCCAGCAGCAGTCTGTACTCAGCTCCTATATATCGGGTGTAAGGGCCACATAGTGATGGTATCAGGGGCCCTAGCAGCCGTCTGTACTCAGCTCTATATATATCAGGTGTAAGGGCCACATAGTGATGGTATCAGGGGCCCCAGCAGCAGTCTGTACTCAGCTCCTATATATCAGGTGTAAGGGCCACATAGTGATGGTATCGGGGCCCCAGCAGCAGTCTGTACTCAGCTCCTATATATCAGGTGTAAGGGCCACATAGTGATGGTATCAGGGGCCCCAGCAGCCTGTACTCAGCTCCTATATATCAGGTGTAAGGGCCACATAGTGATGGTATCAGGGGCCCCAGCAGCCGCCTGTACTCAGCTCCTATATATCAGGTGTAAGGGCCACATAGTGATGGTATCGGGGCCCCAGGTGCTGTAGTTACTCAGCTCACAGACCGGGTGTGCGGGTCCTGCACAGACCCCAAGACACAGCAGTTAGGGCCACACCATGGAGAGCGGCACAGGGGCCCCTGACGAGCCCATAACAACCTGCACTGCGGTGATGCGACCAGCAGGGGCAGCGTACACAGCAGTCAATCACCCACCTGTCTCTCTGCTCCTCTCGCACAACACTAACTGCCACTTCCGGCTTCCGAAGGCGGAGGAGGAGTCACGCCTACCACTCCACCGGGCAGGGGGGTGTAACTACACAACCCGCTCTCCGTCCCGTCATTGAGCGCAGCCGCATCTTTATTTCACCCGTCACTTCATTACGTAGCTGCACTTATACGATCACTAGCAAGTTATTCTCCTCAGCTCCCCCTCAGGTCCTTACAATGTTGGTATCTTCCAAAGCGCGACGATTGGAGCAAAGCAGCCGGCTCCCACAATTGTATTTTCACTAGGACCCAATCATATTTTAGCCGCTTGACGCGTCATCGGTTACTAAGACGATAACGAGCAGACTGAGCTGATGTGGCGCTGATCAGCCTCTAGATGTCGCTGTAGATCAGCAGTGTCTGTGTGACATCGGCTCTGTGCAGCTGGTGACACAGAAGGTCCGGGATCCTGAGGGAAGCCATGTCTGCTCGGGAGAGATGAGATATGGTGCATATATATATATATTTCCTTCATCTCGGTCAATGTCCTCTGCTCTGCCACTGTTCTGTAACCCCGGAGCCCGTTTTCACCTTCCTGACTGGCCCAATTTTTACATTTCTGACCCCTGTCACTTTATAAAGTTATGACTCTGGAACGCTTCCATGGTTCCCGCTGCAGCAGAGTTACTCTGGACTCCGTCTGGCCTCTGTTCCACGGTGTCGTCTTCAGAAGTGCACAACACTATGGTGGACTGCGTTTTTATGCAATCCTAAAAAGACGGACACGGTCGGATCGCAGGTCAGACGGCGTGCACCGTGCCTCCATCTGCCTCATTATAGGGAATCTTCCGCCGGCGGTTCTGTCTGAATCACGTATTTCAGAGATTTACACAGAAACACAGAAACCCCGGTGTAAGCGCTCAGGATAAATGTGCGCCGAGCCTTACTGCGATCTTTGGGAGGCAGAATGAAAAAATCAACAGCAGGTGAAGAATTGGTTTTATTTATTTTTTACGCCGTTCCTCGTGCAGTATACGTGATTAGGCGACTTTATTCGGGTCGGGTCGATTACAGCGATACCAGATTTATATCGGGTTTTTATATTTGGCAGCTGTTACACTAAAAGACGCTTTTTATTGCAAAAAATAGTTTTTGCATCACCACATACTGAGAGCTATAATTTTCCCATATTTTGGCCCACAGAGTCATGTGAGGTCTTGTTTTTTGCGGGACGAGTTGACGTTTTTATGGGTGCCATTTTCGGGCACATGACATTTTTTGATCACTTTCTATTCCGATTTTTACGAGACAGAATGAGCAAAAACCAGCAATTCAGGAATTGCTTTTCTGTTTTTTTGTTTTTTATACCGCTTCGCGTGTGGTAAAATTGATAAAGCAGCTTTATTCTTCGGGTCAGTACGATTACAGCAATACCTATTTTATAGAAAAACTAATTATTTTTTCATCGCTTTATTCTGACAGCTATAACTTATTTTATTTTTCCGCTGATTACGCTGTATTGTGGCTTTTTTTTGCAAGACAAGATGACGTTTTCAGCGGCACCATTTTTATTTACATTCGTCTTTTTGATCGCGTTTTGTTCGGCGGTATGATGATAAAGCATTGTTTTTGCCCCGTTTTTTATAGAGCGGGTCGTTACGGACACGGCAGGACCAAATATGTGTCCTTTTATTGTTTATTTTGTTATTTACATATATAAATATATTTATTGGAAAATATTTGATTCTTTTTTTTTTTTCTTTATTTGGGGATTTTTTTTAAAAAATTTCACTTTTAAATATTTTTTTTACTTTTTTTACATTGTCCCAGGATGGGACATTACTTTATGTTGCCAGATAACTGGGCTGATACTCTGCACTGCTACTCTTGCAGCCAGGGGTCTCCATGGAGACCATCAGGACAACGCGATCGCATCACGATCACGTTGTCCTGATGGAAGCGCGAAGGGAACTCATTCCCTGCGCAATGCTCATCTATGCCAATGTCACTATTGAAAAAGGCATCAGATGGGTTAAATGCCCTCGATCTGTGCCAGCACTGATTGTGGGCGTTGCTGCGGGGTGTCAGCTCTCACACAGAGCTGACACCCGAACCTGATCGCAGTAGCACTCAGTGTGAGGCCGCCCGATTGGTGCGCCAAACCTGTCCTGCTGTTTGCGAGAACGTAGCTCCCGCAGAGCAGTACATGTCAGGAAGGGGTTAATGTATAGAAAAAAATAAACCATTATACTTCCCAGGGACGTACATAGAAGTAATGGGGCTCATAGCAGAAGTATAATGCACTCCCCATAGTCCTCCGCATAATATATTGCACACCCATAGTCCTCCATATAGTATAATGCACTCCCCACAGTCCTCCATATAGTATAATGCATTCCCCACAGTCCTCCATGTAATATAATGCACTCCCCACAGTCCTCCATATAGTATAATGCACTCCCCACAGTCCTCCATGTAATATAATGCACTCCCCACAGTCCTCCATATAGTATAATGCACTCCCCCACAGTCCTCCATATAGTATAATGCACTCCCCACAGTCCTCCATATAGTATAATGCACTCCACACAGTCCTCCATGTAATATAATGCACTCCCCACAGTCCTCCATATAATATAATACACTCCCCACAGTCCTCCATATAGTATAATGCACTCCCCCACAGTCCTCCATGTAATATAATGCACTCCCCACAGTCCTCCATATAGTATAATGCACTCCACACAGTCCTCCATGTAATATAATGCACTCCCCACAGTCCTCCATATAATATAATGCACTCCCCACAGTCCTCCATATAGTATAATTATAATGCACTCCCCACAGTTCTCCATGTAATATAATGCACTCCCCACAGTCCTCCATATAGTATAATGCACTCCCCCACAGTCCTCCATATAGTATAATGCACTCCCCACAGTCCTCCATATAGTATAATGCACTCCACACAATCCTCCATATAGTATAATGCACTCCCCACAATCCTCCATATAGCATAATGCACTCCCCACATTTCTCCATGTAGCATAATGCACTCCCCACAGTCCTCCATATAGTATAATGCACTCCCCACAATCCTCCATATAGTATAATGCACTCCCCACAATCCTCCATATAGTATAATGCACTCCCCACAGTCCTCCATATAGTATAATGCACTCCCCACAATCCTCAATATAGTATAATGCACTCCCCACAGTCCTCCATATAGTATAATGCACTCCCCACAGTCCTCCATATAGTATAATGCACTCCCCACAGTCCTCAATATAGTATAATGCACTCCCCACAGATGGGTTAAATGCCCTCGATCTGTGCCAGCACTGATTGTGGGCGTTGCTGCGGGGTGTAAGCTCTCACACAGAGCTGACACCCACACTTGATCGCTGCAGCGCTCAGCGTGAGGCCGCTAGATTGGTGCACCATACCTATTCTGCTGTTGGCAAGAACGCAGCTCCCGTAGAGCAGTACATGTACAGCGCATGTCGTGAAGGGGTTAATTTATAGATAAAAAAAGAAACCATTATACTTGCCAGGGGCATACATTGAAGTATTGGGGCTCATAGCAGAAGTATAATGCACTCCCCATAGTCCTCCATATAATATAATGCATTCCCCACAGTCCTCCATATAATATAAGGCACTCTCCACAGTCCTCCATATAGTACAGTGCACTCCCAACAGTCCTCCATATGGTATAATGCACTCCCCACAGTCCTCCATATAGTATAATGCACTCCCCACAATCCTCCATATAGCATAATGCACTCCCCACAGTCCTCCATATAGTATAATACACTCCCCACAATCCTCCATTTAGCATAATGCATTCCCCACAGTCCTCCATATAATATAAGGCACTCTCCACAGTCCTCCATATAGTACAGTGCACTCCCAACAGTCCTCCATATGGTATAATGCACTCCCCACAGTCCTCCATATAGTATAATGCACTCCCCACAATCCTCCATATAGCATAATGCACTCCCCACAGTCCTCCATATAGTATAATGCACTCCCCACAATCCTCCATTTAGCATAATGCACTCCCCACAGTCCTCCATATAGTATAATGCACTCCCCACAATCCTCCATATAGTATAATGCATTCCCCACAATCCTCCATATAGTATAATGCACTCCCCACAATCCTCCATATAGTATAATGCACTCCCCACAGTTCTCCATATAGCATAATGCACTCCCCACAGTCCTCCATATAGTATAATGCACTCCCCACAGTCCTCCATATAGTATAATGCACTCCCCACAATCCTCCATATAGCATAATGCACTCCCCACAGTTCTCCATGTAGCATAATGCACTCCCCACAATCCTCCATATAGTATAATGCACTCCCCACAATCCTCCATATAGTATAATGCACTCCCCACAGTCCTCCATATAGTATAATGCACTCCCCACAATCCTCAATATAGTATAATGCACTCTCCACAGTCCTCCATATAGTATAATGCACTCCCCACAGTCCTCCATATAGTATAATGCACTGCCCACAGTCCTCAATATAGTATAATGCACTCCCCACAGATGGGATAAATGCCCTCGATCTGTGCCAGCACTGATTGTGGGCGTTGCTGCGGGGTGTCAGCTCTCACACAGAGCTGACACCCACACTTGATCGCTGCAGCGCTCAGCGTGTGGCCGCCAGATTGGTGCACCATACCTGTTCTACTGTTGGCAAGAACGCAGCTCCCGTAGAGCAGTACATGTACAGCGCATGTCGTGAAGGGGTTAATTTATAGATAAAAAAAATAAACCATTATACTTGCCAGGGGCATACATTGAAGTATTGGGGCTCATAGCAGAAGTATAATGCACTCCCCATAGTCCTCCATATAATATAATGCATTCCCCACAGTCCTCCATATAATATAAGGCACTCTCCACAGTCCTCCATATAGTACAGTGCACTCCCAACAGTCCTCCATATGGTATAATGCACTCCCCACAGTCCTCCATATAGTATAATGCACTCCCCACAGTCCTCCATATAGTATAATGCACTCCCCACAGTCCTCCATATAGTATAACACCCCCCATAGTCCTCCATATAGTATAACACACTCCGATAGTCCTTCATGTAGTGTAATGAACCGCATAGTCCTCCGTATAATATAATACACCCCATAGTCCTCCATATAGTATAATGCACTCCCCACAGTCCTACATATAGTATAATGCACTCCCCATAGTCCTCCATATAGTATAATGCACTCCCATAGTCCTTCATGTAGTGTAATGAACCCCATAGTCCTCCGTATAATATAATACACCCCATAGTCCTCCATATAGTATAATGCACTTTCCACAGTCCTACATATAGTATAATGCACTCCCCATAGTCCTCCATATAGTATTGTTTTATAGCATCATTTATTCCATGGCGCTTTACATGTGAGGAGGGGTATACATAATAAATACATGTACAGTAATCTTAAACAATTGTAAGGTTCTTTGTCTCTTTTGACATGTTCCTTGAAACTCAGTTTTCCGTCCGCCATTTTGCTTTCTGTCTTGCTGCAGCTATCTTGCCCTCAGTTAATATGGAGGTTCCAGCTTTCATGTTCCCGCCCTGATTCTCTCCTCTTGCTTCTTAAGCAGCCTCAGCTGAACAATCAGTGCTCCTGAATCAAGCTTCAGTCAGCCTGTGACCTGACTCCTGGAAACCTAGGATTTTGGACTCCAGCTATTTCCTACTGAGGAACTTTGGAACATTTTTGGACTCTGGAAACCTGCTGTCTGGTGAATCCATGTGTAAGGTTCTTTGTCTCTGTTGACATGTTCCTTGAAACTCAGTTTTCCGTCGGCCATTTTGCTTTCTGTCTTTCTGCAGCTCTTGCCCTCAGTTAATATGGAGTTTCCAGTTTTCATGTTCCCGCCCTGATTCTTCCCTCTTGCTTCTTAAGCAGCCTCAGCTGAACAATCAGTGCTCCTGAATCAAGCCTCAGTCAGTCTGTGACCTGACTCCTGGAAGCCTTGGACTTGTACTCCAGCTATTCCCTACTGAGGAACCTTGGAACACTTTTGGACTCTGGAAACCTGCTGTTTGGTGAATCCATGTTTGCAGAGGAATTACGGTACAGAGAAGAGATCCTGAACCTGCTTTGGAGATTTATTGTAGTGCTTGAAGTTACTCTGGCCTGCTGTGTCTCCTGTCGCTGTTCCTGCAAACTGTGTGAACTTTTCAGCATGCTTGTATGAAGTAATACAAGTCATTTCATTTCAACCTATGTCTCCTGTGTTTTCCTCGCACCCAAGCACAAGACGCTATAGGAACTGTACACTGTACATGACAAGATTCAGGAGCCAATGTTTAGTGTCTGCTGGGTCTGGGAAAGCCGTGTCTGCTGTGACTGTGAATATCAGATGTCCGTTTAATACCTTATGTGATGACAGTGGTTGTGACTTCTCACAACCATTCCAGGTGAGCGCATTCCCTTAAAATTTTACTCTGGAGTGTTACCACAGGTAAACACTATTGTTTTTTTTTTTTTCCTTTCCTCTTCTCCTTCCAGCACTTCTGCCTTAAAAGATCTGGAAGATGGAGGCCCGCATAAAGGAACTTTGCGGAGTGACTGATACAATCCTTTCAGATGTACAGACTTTAAAAACCCGTTTTGCAAGCCTACAGGACCTCACTAATCATAATTTGCAAGTGTTTGGACAGACTACCCAGGAATTGCGAGCCAGGATTGAGGCTCTAGAGCAGACCCGGGCAAGGGGCGGCCCGCGGGCCGCATCCGGCCCGCTGGCTGTCAGTGACCGGCCCGCGGAGGCGCTCCGGCAGTCTCAGGGCCCCGGCATCAGCTGGCACAATACTTACCTCTCCCGTGCCTCCGCTGCTGCAGCTCCGGGCTCCACCGGCGCTTCCTCTCACAGCCGGCCGCTGAATGACGTCATCATTCAGCGGCCGGCTGTGTCAGAGAGCGGGGACGCTGGACAGGTAAGACGTGTCTCTGTGTGTGTCTGTGTCTATGTAGTGCGGTGCTTTGTGTGTGTGTGTGTGTGTGTATGTATGTGAGAGAGTGCTTATGTGCTGTCTGTGTGTGATGATGGGCAGGCATTGCTGATAATGGGGAGGCATTGATGATGATGGGGAGAAGATGATGATAATGGGCAGGCATTGATGATAATGGGCAGGCATTGATGATGGGGAGATGAGGGAGAGATGATGATGGGCAGGCATTGCTGATAATGGGGAGGCATTGATGATGATGGGGAGAAGATGATGATAATGGGCAGGCATTGATGATGGGGAGAAGATGATGATGATGATGATGGGCAGGCATTGATGATGATGGGGAGAAGATGATGATAATGGGCAGGTATTGATGATAATGGGCAGGCATTGATGATGGGGAGAAGATGATGATGATGGGCAGGCATTGATGATGATGGGGAGAAGATGATGATAATGGGCAGGTATTGATGATAATGGGCAGGCATTGATGATGGGGAGAAGATGATGATGGGCAGGCATTGCTGATAATGGGGAGGCATTGATGATGATGGGGAGAAGATGATGATAATGGGCAGGCAGTGATGATAATGGGCAGGCATTGATGATGGGGAGAAGATGATGATGGGCAGGCATTGCTGATAATGGGGAGGCATTGATGATGATGGGGAGAAGATGATGATAATGGGCAGGTATGTATATATACAGTATACAGTATATATATATATATATATATATATATATATATGTATATATACAGTATTGGGTAGAACGGAGTTAATTATATTAGTCCGGCCCTCTAAAACCATCCCAATTTCTCATGCGGCCCCCTGGCAAAATTAATTGCCCACCCCTGCTCTAGAGGAACGAGCCCAGGCTCCTGCCATAACCCCAAGTTCTGGGATCCCCAAATTACCTCCTTTTCGTTTTGGCGGTGAACGTGAGAAATTCAGGGGATTTATTAATCAATGCAATTATATTTTTCTCTGCACATGCTTCACAATTTCCCACTGAACGATCCAAAGTGCTTACTATAATCATGTTGCTTACCAATAAGGCTTTGATGTGGGCAAACCCTCTGATTGAGACTGAGGATGATTGTTTGAATCACCTTGATGCTTTTATTTCAGCCATGGGGCAGGTGTTTGATGACCCAATCGAGGTGCAACAGCTGAAGCAGCCATGTTAACTTTGCGCCAAGGTAAGCGTTCAGTAGCTGAATATGCCTTGGATTTCAGGAGATGGGCTCTTGATACCACTTGGGACACTTCCGCTAAAAAATCTATTTTTCGGAAAGGGTTGTCTCCACTGATTAAGGATGAACTTGCTCGTGCCGACCCTCCCACTGCGTTAGGTGACTTTATTAACTATTGTATCCGTATTGATGCTCGTCTGACTGAACGCAGACAAGAGAGATGGTTCGAAAATAATCGCACTAACCTTTTACTACCTCCCTCCTCAGCTAAGGAACCTTTGAGTAGGATCACAAGGGAACCAGAACCTGAACCCATGCAGGTGGACTCTTTACAAAGACGGGTTAGTGATGCACGCAAAGAACATCGTATAAAGGAAAATCTATGTTTCTACTGTGGTAAGTCAGGGCACTTCATTATAAACTGCCCCAGCCGTTCTCGTAAGACTACTGCAGCAGTCATTCACTGTGAGTGTTGCGAGAGGAGCTCTGTCATGTCCGAGCCTCAGGCTCCAGAGAGATCTGCTGCAAGAGATCTTGATTTCTCGGACTTAAACTCTGTTAGTTCTGGGGACGATGACGGTATAAACGCTGCAATTTTTCAAGTTTCCTCAGCGGTGTCCCAGCTGAGTTGTAAAAGAAACAATTCTCATTGCTTCCTTTTCATCAAACTCTGGGTTGACTCAGTCTGGGTGTCTAGCTCTGCTATGATCGACTCAGGAGCAAGTGGAAATTTTATGGATATCTCCTTTGCTCTGAAACAGGGGATACGTTCAGTGAAGAAGGCTACTCCAGTACAGATGGAGACTGTGGATGGCTCTCTACTGACTTCTGGACCAGTGGATCAAGAAACAGAGCCTTTGAGGGTCCTTATGGGTAAAGATCATCAGGAGAAAATGTCTTTTATGCTTATCTCTTCTCCCCACTTTCCCATTATTCTAGGGCTACCATGGCTGCAGGCGCAGAATCCTACGATTAACTGGGAGACCAAGGAATTACACTTTCCGGAGAAACAGATGAGTCAAGGAGTTTCAGCTTGCTCTGTTCCTAAAGGAACCATGTCAGTCCCTGAACTACCAGCTGTATACCAGGACTATGTGGATTTATGTGACAAGAAGAACGCTGATCAGCTTCCTCCTCACCGTCCATATGATTGTCCAATTGAATTATTGCCTGGAGCCGAGATACCTTTTGGTAAGATCTACCCCCTAGCGGGGCCCGAGCTAAAAGCTTTGAAGGATTATATAGACGAAAATTTAGCCAAGGGCTTCATACGCCCCTCTTCATCTCCCGCAGGTGCACCCATCTTCTTTGTGAAGAAGAAAGATGGATCTCTGAGACCCTGCATAGACTATAGGGAACTCAATAAGGTTACTATTAGAAACCGTTATCCATTGCCTTTAATCCCTGAGTTGTTGGAGAGAGTGCGGCATGCCAAAATTTTCTCTAAACTGGATCTCCGTGGGGCCTATAACTTGGTCCGTATTAGACCTGGGGATGAATGGAAGACTGCTTTCAGGTCACGCTATGGACACTTTGAATATCTAGTTATGCCTTTTGGTCTGAGTACCGCCCCAGCCACTTTCCAACACTTCGTGAATGATATCTTCAGGGATCTCCTAGATACATTTGTGGTGATTTATCTGGATGATATTCTAATTTTTTCTAACTCCACAGAGGAACATCATGGACATGTGAGAATGGTCTTAGAACGCCTAAGACAAAACCATCTCTACATCAAACTTGAAAAATGTGAATTCCATAGGACCGAAATTCAATTTCTGGGGTATGTACTATCTACGCAAGGGATTAGTATGGATGGAAGCAAGACCCAAGCCATCAAGGATTGGCCAATTCCTAGAAATGTGAAGGAGGTGCAGCGTTCATCGGGTTTGCCAACTTCTATAGACGTTTCATTAAGAATTTTTCTGAGGTAGTGTCACCTATCACCCAACTTACCCGGAAACAGTCTAGGTTCTCCTGGACCCCGCAAGCTCAGGAAGCATTTTCCTGTTTAAAGGATAAATTTACCACCGCACCTATCTTAGTACATCCCAACCCCGAGCTTGCCTTCATAATAGAGGTGGATGCTTCAGACTGTGCCGTTGGAGCTATACTCTCTCAGAGAACAGGTGAGAAGAATGTCTTGCATCCTGTGCCTTCTTTTCCCAGCAGTTGTCTTCGGCTGAGAGGAACTACGATGTGGGCAATAGAGAATTGTTGCCATTATTGCCGCCTTCAAGGAATGGAGACACCTTCTTCAGGGAGCTGCACAGCAAATAGTCGTCCTGACAGACCATCGTAACCTTGAATTTATCAGGTCGGCTAAGTGCCTGACTCCTCGCCAGGCTCGCTGGAATCTTTTCCTAAACCAATTTAATTTTGTCATTTCTTATAGACCAGGATCGCGCAATGGAAAGGCTGATGCACTCTCTAGGATTCATTCAGCAGAGACACGTCCACTTACTCCTCCTAAGACTATTCTTCCTGACTCTAGATTCCTGGGAGTGATTCATAATCAAGACCTACTTAAGGACATCAAGGAAGCATACCATGCGGATTCTTTGTTGGCTCAACCCCCAAGGGACGTAAGTCTTGTCTTTAAGAATGGTGTGTGGATTCAGGGACAACGTCTGTATATACCTGAAACAGTCAGATTGAGAGTATTGCAACTCATCCACGATTCCAAGATAGCCGGGCATAGGGGAATTCTAAAGACACAAGAATTTCTTTCTCGTTTCTTTTGGTGGCCCACTTACAGGAAAGATGTTTTAAACTATGTCACTTCATGTGAAGTCTGTGCAAGATGCAAAACACCTCGCTCCTCACCAACTGGTCTGTTGCAACCTCTTCCCACCCCGTCCCGCCCGTGGGGATCCATTTCTATGGACTTCATTGTGGAGTTACCAACCTCTCAAGGGAAGAACACCATTCTAGTGGTGGTTGATCGTCTAACAAAGGCAGCTCATTTTATCCCTTGTGTCGGCTTACCCACTGCAAAACAGACATCAGACTTGATGATTAAGAATGTGTTTCGCTTACATGGAGTACCGGATGAGGTCATTTCGGATCGAGGGTGCAATTCACTTCAAGGTTTTGGCAAAATTTCTGTGCAGCATTGGACATTAAAGTAAACCTTTCTTCTGCTTTTCATCCCCAGACTAATGGACAGACAGAACGAACCAATCAGACCCTGGAGCAGTATCTCCGCTTTTTATCTGCCACCTACAGGATGATTGGGTGGATCTACTTCCACTGGCTGAGTTCTCTTATAACAACTCTCAGAGCGCCTCCACTAAGCAGTCTCCTTTTTACTCCAATCTAGGTTATCATCCTAACATTCTCCCGATTTCCCATAGATACGCCCTTGCCGGCAGTGGCTGAAAGAATCACTTCTTTACAAAAGAATATGGATCTTCTAAAGGAAAATCTAGAATTGGCTCAGGAAAGGTACAAGAAAGCAGCAGATAAATTTCGTAAACCTGCACCAGCTTTCAAGGTAGGAGATTTGGTCTGGCTGTCAACCAGAAATCTTAAATTAAAGATTCCATCGTCTAAATTGGGACATAAGTACATTGGACCTTATAAGATCAATAAGATTATAAGTGCTGTTGCTTGTCGTCTTCAACTGCCCAGAACTATGAGAATCCACCCTGTCTTTCATGTATCCCTACTAAAGGCTGCAACACCCAATACGTTTCCTGGACGTTCTTCTCCTTGCCCTGACCCAGTGCTGGTCGATGGTCAGGAAGAATTTATGGTGGAAAGGATTCTAGATTCCAGGTTGTACAGAAATCAGTTGCAATATTTGATTAAATGGCAGGGCTACCCAGTGGAGGACAACTCATGGGAACCAGTCAATAATGTAAATGCTCCTCGCCTGCTCCGCCAGTTTCATCAGAGGTACCCTGACAAGCCTGGTCTGAGGTCATCCGGAGGTTGTCCCTAAGGGGGGAGTAATGTAAGGTTCTTTGTCTCTGTTGACATGTTCCTTGAAACTCAGTTTTCCGTCGGTCATTTTGCTTTCTGTCTTTCTGCAGCTCTTGCCCTCAGTTATATGGTTTCCAGTTTTCATGTCCGCCCTCATTTCTCCCTCTTGTTTAAGGCCTCAGCTGAACATCATGTCTCCTGAACAAGCCTCAGTCATCTGTCCTGACTCTGGAACTTGGACTTGTACCCTGGAATCCTTGGAACTTGAACACTTTTGGCATCGGAAACTGCTGTTGGTGAATCCATGTTTGAGAGAGATTATGTAGCGAAGAGATCCTGAACCTGCTTTGGAGATTTTTATGCTTGGATGATTATCTGGCCTGCTGTGTATCATGTCCTGTTCCTGCAAAACTGTGTAACTTTTCGCATGCTTGTATGAGTAATACAAGTCATTTCATATCAACCTATTCTCTGTCATTTCCTCACCAAGCACAAGACGCTATAGGAACTACACTAACATGATAGAACATGTTTGAAAGGAGTGTAAAGCAATCAGTAACAGAGAAGAATCCTGATAACCCATACTTTGAGAGAAGATGTCCATCGTAAGCAAGCTATGGAAGTACATTTGACACATATAACGTGGATTGCATGGACGGTTCACTGAGAGTGAGTGACCTTTTCGTGACATGACATTATAAATAAGAAGTTAAGTTCTACGTTTCATACCTGTGAATGCAGTTGTTTCTGCACAAGACATCAGGTTAGAATCTTTGACACTGTACATGAAACTATAAATAGCAGTTCACAGAACTGATAGAATGGTAGCCATTGATGAGACCTGCCCGTCAGGACTCAGGAATTTACAGAGATGCGTGAGGAATACTTCCTTATACGAAGAGGAATCTCACTTGGGGTATCGGACATGGCTTACTGCAGGTGTAGCTTGTTAGTTATACTGCCCAAGTCTTCACATACTATTTGCATAGTCCCCCTATAAGGATGTAGCTCAAACGTAGTCTCAATTAGTGTATATAGAATCCATTGGAAGGCTCATAGGATATCTTGGGTGCAAGATCTTAAAGGATAACTTCGCTTCATTGTAACCATTATATATGTCACGTTAATATATGTTACGAGTCTTAAATATTCTGTAAAAAAAACAAACTCTATACAACATATAGATTAGCAACAGCATGTAAATATAGAATAGATTTACCTGACAATATCCGTTGAACTCAGGGTTAATCTTGAGGACTTGATACACTGTCCACGGAAAGAGGAGGACCGGGGGTCTAACCTGACCCTAAACTGGGGTCCTAACTAATCCCTCACCTTGGAGGTACTGATAATGGTTCAGAGGTCCAAGTCTCCAGCCTAACCCTGTCTCCTATCAGTCCCTGAACCCTGTAATCAGTCCTAAGAAGGATTCTGATTACCACCAAAGGGATATGGGCTGATCTCTGCTAAATACACAGATTAGACATATAAGACAGACTGGAGAAAACACAGACTTGCATACACACTCAAACACAGAAGGAACATAAATGATCTGGGATATTAAACTCTAAGCAAGGTGAGCTTAAAACAACTAAGGAGCTCTTTAACTTAAGTCTATACAGATACAATCCTATCTGTGGTCTGCATGAAGAATTTCACTGGCAACTCCCAACACAGACAACCAGAGATTTAAAGGAAACCAATCAACAAATAATTAATTGCAGCCGGGAGAAACTGCACCCAGTCCCAGAACTGAGCACAGACAGAATTAACTCCCTAACTGCCAAACACAAAGAAACAGCAACTCAGCTGTGAGAAGTCAGAATGTGCAACCGCGACGATCTTCGTGGCGATGCACACATGACAGTACCCCCCCCTTCTACGAGGGGCCTCCGGACCCTCAGGGCCAGGTTTGCCCGGGTGAGTTCTGTGGAAGGTCCGCACCAAACGATCTGCGTTAATGTCAGACGCAGGAACCCACGTCCTCTCCTCTGGACCATACCCCTTCCAATGCACCAAGTACTGAAGGGACCGGCGATTCAGACGTGAGTCAATGATCTTTGACACTTGAAACTCCAAGTTACCATTGACCACCACTGGAGGAGGAGGTAGAGGTGATGGTATGACTGGTGCCACGTACCTCTTAAGTAATGACTTGTGGAACACATTATGAATTTTAAACGTAGGAGGGAGGTCCAGACGAAATGCCACAGGATTAATTATGGAACTGATCCTGTACGGCCCGATGAATCTGGGGCCCAGCTTCCAGGAGGGAACTTTAAGTTTTATATTCCTGGTAGACAACCATACCAGATCGTTCACATTAAGATCTGGACCAGAAACTCTCCTCCTATCAGCCATACGTTTATAACGGTTCCCCATAGCACTCAGATTATTCAATACACCTCTCCACACTGAAGCAAGTGACGACGAGAAACGCTCCTCCTCAGGAACCCCAGAAGGGCCCCCCCCATTGAATGTACAAAACTGGGGATGAAAACCATATGCCCCAAAAAACGGGGACTTACCAGTGGACTCGCTCCGCCTGTTGTTAAGAGCGAACTCTGCCAGAGGCAAGAAAGAAGACCAGTCCTCCTGGTTCTCTGAGACAAAACACCGAAGATAAGTCTCTAGGCTTTGATTCAGACGCTCTGTCTGACCATTGGTCTGCGGATGAAAAGCCGAGGAAAATGACAATTGCATCCCCCGACGTAAACAAAATGCCCTCCAAAACTTGGACACAAACTGAGACCCCCTATCTGACACCACATCAGAAGGCAACCCATGAAGTCTCACAATCTCCCCAATGAACACCTGCGCCAGAGTTTTAGCATTAGGGAGGGCAGGAAGAGCAATGAAATGTGCCATCTTACTGAACCTGTCAACAACCACCAGTATGACAGTCTTCCCTGACGACTGAGGAAGTCCGTGATGAAGTCCATAGAAAATGAGTCCATGGACGCTCCGGAAGTTTCAAGGGTAAGAGGGTCCCAGACGGACGGGTATGAGGGGTCTTAGAGCGAGCACAAACCCCACAGGACGCGACAAAAGTTAAAACATCTTTATTAACGTTAGGCCACCAAAACCGGCGAGAAAGGAGATCTAAAGTAGCCTTACTCCCTGGATGTCCTGCTAAAGCAGAATTATGATGTGCCTCAATAACCTTTTGTCTCAACTGATTTGGGACAAACAGTCTCCCTGGAGGTCCTGCAGGGGCGTCCCCTGAGCCTCTAACACCTCCTCCTCAAGCTCAGAACATACAGCCGACACTACCACCCCCTCCTGAAGGATAGGAATCGGGTCATCCATTTTCCCGGCCCCTGGGAAACTGCGAGACAAGGCATCCGCCTTAACATTCTTAGATCCAGGGCGATAAGTGACAACAAAATTAAACCTGGTAAAAAACAACGACCATCGAGCTTGTCTGGAATTCAGACGCTTAGCAGATTCCAAATACAGCAGGTTCTTGTGATCAGTAATGACGGTGACCGGGTGGACTGCCCCCTCCAAAAAGTGACGCCATTCTTCAAAAGCCAACTTAATGGCCAAAAGTTCCCTATTGCCGATATCATAATTCCTTTCGGCGGACGACAATTTTTTAGAAAAGAAAGCGCACGGATGCCATTTACCAGGGGACGGACCCTGGGACAATATTGCACCCACCCCTACGTCAGACGCGTCCACCTCCACAACGAACGGCTGTGATGCATCTGGTTGGATGAGAACGGTGCCGAAGCAAAACATTTTTTCAAAGAGGAAAAAGCTTGGCAAGCTTTGTCCGACCATTTAGAAAAATCCGTCCCTTTTCTTGTCATGTCAGTGAGAGGTTTGACAACAGATGAGAAATTACAAATAAATTTCCGGTAGTAGTTAGCAAACCCCAGAAAACGCTGCAGAGCCTTAAGATCCTCTGGCTGATCCCATTCAAGCACTGCTCTCACCTTTTCAGGGTCCATACGGAAACCGGAGGCTGACACCAAGAAACCCAAAAACTGAAGTTCCTGTACGGCGAATACACACTTTTCCAGTTTGGCGTATAGTTTATTGTCTCGCAAGATCTGCAACACCTGTCTCACATGCTCCTGGTGAGACACAAGATCTGGTGAGTAAATTAAAATGTCATCCAAATATACGACCACAAACAGCCCCACCAGATGACGAAAAATGTCATTAACAAAATGTTGGAATACTGCTGGTGCAGTAGTCAGACCAAAAGGCATGACAAGGTTCTCATAATGTCCCTCCGGCGTGTTAAACGCCGTTTTCCACTCATCCCCCTCTTTTATCCTAATCAGATTATACGCCCCCCTGAGATCCAATTTAGAGAACCATTTGGCGCCAACAATTTGATTGAAGAGATCAGGAATCAGAGGGAGTGGATACGGATCTCGAACAGTAATCCGATTAAGTTCGCGGAAATCCAAGCAAGGGCGTAGGCCTCCATCTTTTTTCTTCACAAAGAAGAACCCCGCGGCCACTGGGGAAGATGAAGGTCTAATATGCCCTTTGGCCAGACTTTCCGAAATATAATCTTTCATAGCCTGCCTCTCAGGACCAGAAAGGTTATATAACCTAGCTTTAGGTAACTTAGCATCAGGAAGTAAATTAATAGAGCAGTCATACACGCGATGAGGAGGCAACTCCTGACACCCCTCCTCAGAGAACACATCCCCAAAGTCCTCCAAAAAAGGAGGCAAAGTACTAGGCACGACCGCACTGATGACTGTGTTCATGCAGTTACTTTTGCAAAACTCCCCCCATTGGCTTATATCTCTGGACTGCCAATTAATCACAGGGTTATGTTTAACCAACCAAGGAAGTCCCAACACAATAGGAGTAGGTAGACCCTCCAACACATAACAAGATAATAGTTCCCTATGTATTGCCCCTACCCGAAGGTCAATGTTATGAACCTCATGAACAAAGCTACCTTGGCCGAGAGGCCTGGCGTCAATGGAGAATATAGGGATCGGTTTGACCAATACACTCAGATGCATACCTTGAGCCTGAGCAAACTGAGCGTCAACCAGATTAGCCCCGGACCCACTATCAAGAAGAACAGAAAATCTCTCCACTCTCGTACCAACCACCACCTCCACTGGTACAAGGAACTGAGAAGAACTAGCGGACGAAATACATACTCCCAGGTTGTCGTCCACCACACAACCTGGGATTAACAGTTTTCCGGCGACTTTTTGCTCAACAAGGCACGGGATGGACATCCCCCAACAAAATGTCCCTCTTTCCCGCAGAAGAAACACCTTCTAGTCCTGCGGCGTACCGCCAATCCCCTCCTACGAAATGATGTCCCTCCCAACTGCATAGCTCCTCCGAACAGACAAGGGGAACCTCAACATAAGGGACTTTAGTAGTAGGTGGAGTAACAACAGGGGGCGGAGTTACCTCGCACCTCTCCCGGAGCCGTCTATCAGTACGGATAGCTAGGGCCATAGCAGCCTCCAGTGATGGAGGAGAATCATACTGAGCCAAAACGTCCTTTAATTTGTCAGAAAGCCCATGACAAAACTGGCTCCTAAGAGCTGGGTCATTCCACTGAGTATCTGTGGCCCATCTACGGAACTCAGAAGCAAATTCCTCCGCCGGACGATCTCCCTGCTGTATCTTACGTAATTTTGTCTCAGCAAGAGAGACCCGATCTGGGTCATCATATACCAAACCCAGGGCAGTAAAAAATCGATCTACTGACTGTAGAGCCGGGGATCCCGGAGGAAGGGAGAAGGCCCAGGATTGAGGGTCCCCTTGTAGGAGCGAGATAACAATTCCCACTCTCTGCTCTTCACTCCCTGATGATCGAGGCCGAAGCCGAAAATACAATTTACATGCTTCCCTAAAGGTAAAAAATTTGTCTCGCCCACCAGTGAACCTGTCCGGGAGAGCTACTTTAGGTTCAAATCTGGTTTTCTCCGAGGGAGACAAAACTTTGGACTTAATGTCCGTCAGCTCCATGGATAATCCCTGCAACTGCAGAGCCAGCTGGGCTACTGGATCCATGGCAACTGGGAATAATTTTATGGGCCAGTGAAAATGTCACGCGGTCTAATGATATGTGTACGATGTCAGTAAACTATTCTTAAAAGAACAACACTCTATACAACATATAGATTAGCAACATCAGCATGTAAATATAGAATAGATTTACCTGACACGATATCCGTTGAACTCAGGGTTAATCTTGAGGACTTGATACACTGTCACAGGAAAGAGGAGGACCGGGGGTCTAACCTGACCCTAAACTGGGGTCCTAACTAATCCCTCACCTTGGAGGTACTGATAATGGTTCAGAGGTCCAAGTCTCCAGCCTAACCCTGTCTCCTATCAGTCCCTGAACCCTGTAATCAGTCCTAAGAAGGATACTGATTACCACCAAAGGGATATGGGCTGATCTCTGCTAAATACACAGATTAGACATATAAGACAGACTGGAGAAAACACAGACTTGCATACACACTCAAACACAGAAGGAACATAAATGATCTGGGATATTAAACTCTAAGCAAGGTGAGCTTAAAACAACTAAGGAGCTCTTTAACTTAAGTCTATACAGATACAATCCTATCTGTGGTCTGCATGAAGAATTTCACTGGCAACTCCCAACACAGACAACCAGAGATTTAAAGGAAACCAATCAACAAATAATTAATTGCAGCCGGGAGAAAACTGCACCCAGTCCCAGAACTGAGCACAGACAGAATTAACTCCCTAACTGCCAAACACAAAGAAACAGCAACTCAGCTGTGAGAAGTCAGAATGTGCAACCGCGACGATCTTCGTGGCGATGCACACATGACAATATAATGTACCCCCCATATTCCTCCATATAGTATAATGCACCTCCATATATAATGCACAGCTCATAGTCCTCCATATTAGCATAATATACAGCCTATATCCTTCATATAATATAATGCACAGTCCATAGTCCTCCATATAGCATAAGGCACCCTATAGTCCTCCATGTAATGTACTTTTCATACTCCTACATATTAGTATAATGCACAGCTCATATCTTCCATATAGTATAATGCACAGCCCATAGTCATCCATGTAGTAGTATGACATCCGTGTACTCACTGATTTAAAGAAAAAGAAAAACATACTCACCTTCCCTGCGCTCCCCTGCTGCGTGGCGTCCTCTTCTGAAGTCGGCAGCTAACTTCAGTGTACAAGCGACGGGAGAACATGACGTCACTGCTATGAGCCCCCAGTCACGTGCACGCCGGCATCAGCTGCTGGCCTCTGATTAGCCAACAACATGTATTGCCATGCACAGGTCTGTGCACTGCAATACACTTCAGCTGAAAGTGCGTCGAAGGACGCACGTCCAGTTGAAGTGTTTGCTGGCGTCGGCGGGTCCCTCACAGCTCGACCGCGGTTGTTATGCCCCTGTATATAACGCTAAGTCCTTAAAAACCGTTGGGCCGCTGTGTAAAATGTAAAGACAGAAAGAATTTAATGATTTGGAAATCTCTTATCGATATATTTTATTCACAGCAGAACATAGAACAGATCAGAAGTCGAACGTTTGACATTTTTTTATTTCATTAGAAAAAATTAACACATTTATAAATTAATGGCAGTGACACATCTCAAAAAAGTTATGCCTGGGCCCTGTCTACCATTGTGTAGCATCCCCTCTTCTTCTTACAACTGTCCGTTAGCATTTGGGAAGTGAGATCTTCTCTGGGGTTTTGGGAGAGGAATGCTGTCCCATTCTTATCTGATGTCAGATTCTTACTGCTCCTCAGTTTTGGGTGTTTGTTGGGTTTTTCAATTCATATTTTCTATTGGTGAAAGGACTGGACTGCAGGTGGCCGGTTCATCACCAGAACTCTTCTTCTGCAGAGCCATGCTGTGTAATGGATGCAGTATGTGATTTACCATTGTCCTGCTGACATATATAAGGTCGACCCTGAAATAGACATTGTCTGGATGGAGAAGATGTTGTTTTAACACCTCTAAATAATGCTCAGCATTGATGGCGCCTTTAATGTGTGCACTGACCCTGCAATAGACACTAATGCCGCACAATACTGTCAGAGATGCAGAATTGTGCACCGATGACTAAATGGATATTCCCTCTCCTTTCTAACTAGCTGAATTGTTCCACTCCTCGATAACATGCTGGATGATTCCTCTTCTCCTTAACTAGCTGATGGTTCCTGTCCTCGATAACAAGCTGGATGGTCCCTCTCCTTGATAACAAGCTGGATGGTTCCTTACCTCGATAACAAGCTGGATGGTCCCTCTCCTCGATAACAAGCTGGATGATCCCTCTTCTCACATTTTGATTTTTCTGACCACAGAATAGTTTTCCATTTTGCCTCCATCCATTATAAATGAGTGCAGAGAAGATGGCAGCATTTTTGGATTATGTTGATTTTTGGCTTTTCTTTCTAATGATGGAGGTGTCACTTACATTTGTGGCTCGCACAGTGAACTGTGTTCACAGGCATTGATTTCAGGAAGTTTTCCTGAGACCCTGCAGTGATCTGCACTACTGAATCATTTCTCTATATAATGCAGTGTCGCCTGAGGATCCATAGATCATGAGCTTCCAGTATGGATCATCGACCTTGTTCCTTGTGCACTTGGATTTTTCCAGAATTACATCATGATTTTAAGTCCTGTAGTTGGCGGGATATTCATTATCTTT
>JARQOD010000006.1:441500211-441549228 GCA_033576555.1 Oophaga sylvatica
AAACGGTAATGGGTCTCGCCAGTAACCTACCGATCAGACCACGGGTCTTAAAGTGAGAATCTACCAGATTGACCCCAGCTCCACTATCCACAAGCACCGGTATAGTCTCAGTAACCCCGCCAACCACCACGTCAGCAGGAATGGTACACTGAGACGAAAAGATGAAGGAAATATATGCACCCTGGTCACCTCCCTCCATATGACCAGTGGAACGCGGCTTTTAAGATGGTGTACCTACTTTGGCGCCGGCTAGGCAGACAGTGATGAAATGATCAGTCTGACCACAGTATGAACATGCCCCCATCCCACGGTGAACCGCAGGCAACCTAGTTTGAGAGGAGACTTCTCCCACCTGCATAGGATCGTCAGTCTGCACCAGTGTGTCCTCCTTCCTAGAAAGGACAACAGGGGGCAGGTTTGGTGCATGTCTCTCCCTGAGGTGTCTATCCTCCCAGATAGCAAGGGCCTTGGCTGCCTCCAACGACCCAGGAGTAGCATACTGCACCAGAGTATCCTGAAGCCTAGCTGACAGACCCTGACAAAAATGGCTCCTAAGAGCAGGGTCATTCCACTCAGTGGCCCCTCTCCGAAACGCTGAGCAGTACTCCTCAGCCGGCCGGACCCCCTGCTTGATCCTATGAAGAAGAGACTCAGCCATGGAGACGTCATCAGGATCCCCATATAACAGCGCCAATGCGCGAAAAACTCGTCCACCGACTGCAAAGATAGCAAATTGATCGTCAGGAAGAATGCCCAGGATTGGGGATCACCCTTGAGGGAGACAATCCTCGCACGCTGTTCCTCACTCCCCTGTAGAACGAGAACGAAGCCTGAAATATAGTTTACAGGCTTCTTTAAGTACAATAAACTTATCTCTCCCTCCAGAGAACCTGTCAGGGAGAAATATTTTGGGTTCCGGTTGAGCCTGGACATGAGCCGAGAACCCCAACACCTGCTGAAACTGCTGCACCATCTTGACACTGCAGCTCCTTAACCTCATCTATGAGGGTCTGGATCAGGTGAGCAAAAGCCTGTGTTCGAGCCAAAGGTTCACCGGAAAAAAGTACTGGTTGGTGACAATGTCACGATCCCACGGGGGGTGGGGGGTCGGTCAGCAGACAGCACCACACACACTCAGCGGGATGGAAATGGAGAGAGGAAGGCCTTACCGATAGGGAATGAGGGATGGACACCTCCTGAGCTCCAAGCTGAGCCTGTCCCTCCTCTCCCCTAACGCCCTAAGCGGCTCCTTCCCCCGCCGATGCCTTCATGAACCTCGTCCCTCTCTGTCACCTTGCACTGCCCTGGCTAGTGCACTGGCTGGCAAGGGCGCTAGCCTCACCACTGCAGATGGTACAACACAGAGGGGGTGGTGACAAGCATGAGACAGACAAGGTAAAAACACAACACTTAGCTTCCAGACTCCGCTGCCAAGCTCCACACCACAGAGGACACGGAAACTGAACCCCCGAACTCCAGCGCTGACACCAGAGAGCTGCAACTGCAAGTCTGGTCTCCATAGAATCACTCTATCACCGACAGTCTACTGATGCATCAGGTGACCATTTAAAGGATGGTGGGAGTGGTCACCACCCACATCAGCTGACATAGCAAACCAGCAGCTGCAGCATGCTGCCAGCATGGAAAACTGACAACCTCTGCTGGCCTGAAATGAAAAAAAGCTACATTTAAATTAAAGAGGAGTCAGAGCTGCCATACATCCAAAAAGGGATCGTGACAAGGACAAAGCAAAAATAAAAATTTGTCGTTGTAGGAAGGGGTTAGATCTCGGCAGTGTGTCCATGAATTTTCACTCTTGAGAGGGAAATAAAACACTACCAGACCCATCGGGCAGTGGCCGTTCAGGCTCCTTCATAGATGAACCCCTTTTGTGCCCCCACTGTATATTGTCCTTATACTGTCCTTATGAAAGTCCCTTTGTCATTAATTAAGAATTATATCAATCACTTGTGCAATGGTTTTCGCTGACCAAGTGGAACATTCTTTACACTGCAGCTCTGCTTTTTCAGATTAGCAGTTATTTGGCCGGTCAGAGCTGATTTTTTTTTCCCACAGAAATGATTATTAGACCAGATCACTTAAAGGGACAGAACTGGAGATCTGCCCTAAACTAACCGTGTGTAATTTTATCTTTATAACTATGTGGTGTGTATTGTGATTGGCACTAAATCTGTCTTTTCTTGCTTTTCATGGATCCAGGAGCTCAGGAGGTTCTCATAGATCCAGGTAGGTAAATGAAAAAAAAAATCCTGCACCCCCTGTAGTGTAATGTATGGGCAGCCCAGAATCGGCTTGTAAATAGAAGCACTTCCCAATTTACTGCTTATTAAATTTTTCAGTCGATCTTGAGATATTAACACTTTTTTATTATTATTGTTTTTTGTTTGTTCCCAACATTAAAAGTTATCACCTATCGGCAGGTTAGGTGATCACTCTGATCGGTGGGGTCCGAGCATTTGATCTCACATTATCCTTAAACATTGGGCTCCAAAATGGCCCCTCGGATAGCGTGATGGCTGTACATTCTCTGTAGTCCCTGTCCGTCTGCTGGAGACAGATGAGGGTAATGTTCGGCCTTTTCCAGCAGCAGCATAGACAATGAATGGATCCGTGCATTGCAAGCATGGCCATCGCTTCATTCTGTCACTGACATTCACTCTCCCCTTCGTTAGACATAATTACTATCTGGAGGTAGCGAGAGATCAACCGCAGTTCTCGCTTCCTTCAGATATCTGATTGGTCCGTTGGAGAGAACTGCAAGCCAGCGCTGATTCGCCTCAGGGATTGCATGACATCATAACGTCACGGGAGCCCTGGGAGAGCCAGTGCCGACACTGCTGGAGAAACGCTGGCACCGGACGGGAGTATAGATGTTTTTATTTTACTGGGATCGAGAAGGGGTTGTCCTAAGTAGTTGCACTCCCTGATATTGGGTTCGGACGATGGTCAAATGTGTATGAGGGCTCCGGCTGACTGATCGTCAGGGGAGATAAAAATCAGGCACGTCCATTTTCAGGCTCCCGATCACATTGTTTGCCAGGAGTTAAACCATCGGCGGAGATAAAAAACAAACAAAAAAAAAAAAACGGGAGCGCTTGGCCGAGCTGTGTATAGGGACGATCGGTTGAAGCATGACTCAACCGACAGCCATCTGTTGTGTGTGGAGGCTTCTGCCTGACATCACTGATCTCGCTATATGAAATTACACTTAAAGGGATTGTCCACAGCTGTGGGTTCTGCATCCTGCAGCAGCTCTCAGCCCCTCCCGCTATTGCCACCATATACCCACGTATAAAGTACACCACCCCACTAAAGTAAAGCACTGAACCCTCGGCCTGTAATAGTGTATATAAGGGGGCTCATTCCTCAGCCGAACCCCACAGCCAGCCTTACCTCAGCAATGGCTGATAACAGGGAGCAATAGATGACACTGAAGTGCACATTACGCAGAGATCAGAGTGATGAAGGCACGTGCCTTTAATAATATACATGTTTCCAGGCGCTCTCTCCACCAACGGGATAAACATGGACGCCAGCACCGAGATCGGACGCGCAAAGAACTGCCTGAACCCCGATGATATCATAGAGAAGTACAAGGAGGCCATCTCCTACTACGGAAAGGTGGGCTGACCTGCCGGCTGTGGAAGGTTTTCATTAGTACTATGGGGGTAAGAGGTTTATCCAGCGCCTCTCACGGCCATAGAGAGGTGGAGAGACGTGCAGAAATGGCCCCCGCCAGCTGCTTGGCATCTATCCTTCATGCCGTCAGTTATGGTGCACCCTACTATTGGGGAGATACCCATAAGGCGTCCTACGTGTCATCTGCTGCACCTTTCCGCTTCCGATACTCTAACAAGGGGCGCTGGATTGCTCCTTTATGTTGGGGGGAGATGTGTCTCTTATCGGCGACTCTTAACCAAGTGTTGTGTTCAGTCCAAGGCGGCCGGAGTGATTGAGCTGGAGACCTGTGTGAAGGCCGTCCGGGTCCTGGCCATACAGAAGAGGAGCATGGAGGCTTCAGAGTTTCTACAGAACGTGGTCTACATAAATCTGCGCCAGGTGAGCTGATAGCGCCACAATTCTACTTGTGAATCTTAATCCGTCGTTTTCTGACATTTTCTTGACTTCAGGCGATTCCTCACTGTTCGCGAATGTCTCCTTTTGCAGCTGCGGTGTTAACAGTTGGCCATTAGGTGGCGCTAGAGCTTTATATATTGTGGATTATTATGCAGGGACCATGCTCTGATGTAAGTGCTGATACCGTAACCCCTTGACGGCTGCTTGTATGTGCTTTTATGGCAGCTGAATTAAGGGGTCTACAGAATAAGCTATGCATTGGTGTCCCGGCTACCCCTAAGCGGGTGTTCAGCTTTTCAATGACCACCTACTGCTGTTGTAACCCTTAGAGCACTATAGTGACGGCAGCATTTTTAACCCCTTAGCACATATGGATATGACGGTACGTCTCTTCCTTGGTCAGTGCTGGAGCCCCCTGCATGTGTGGCAGATGCCATCTGTGTTACCCGGCCAGCACATGCCCCTATTGGCAGTGAGTGGAGCTTCATTAATCACTTAGGTTCTGCTGTCAATCACTGATGCATGTATCGGCTCCCATTGCCCCCCCACAACTTCTCGACAAGATTGTGGGGTGCAGATGGGTTATCATGGCAGCTGAAGGCCCACATGACTGTTAACCTGGCTGGACTTCATAGGAGACAGTGGTTTGTCCTATATATTGCCAGTACTAAGGTATTTCAGTATAAAGAGCAAGCAATAAAATATTGGGGGGCTCAAGTCTTTAAGGAGACAAAAATAAGGTATAAATTAAAATATATATATATTTCCCCTCTTTTCATCTGCTGAAAATAAATGAATAAAAAAAAGATATATTTGATGTAGCCGCATCCGTAAAAGTGCGATCTATCAAAATGTGAAATTAATCCAATTGGTAAATACTGCAAAGAGAAGAAAAAAAATGACATTCCAGAATTGCAGGTTTAAAGTCACAGCACCGAACTAAAACAATATCAATAAAAATCCATCAAAAAGTCATCTGCATTCCAATAAAAGCGTCCGCTCGGCTCACAATGAAACGAGCCCTGCCACCGCTCTATTAACGGAAAAAAACGGTCTCAGAAAAGGCGAAACAGGTGTATATATATATATATATATATATATATATATATACACACACACACATGTATAATTTTATTTTTTTTTTGTGCTAATTTTTTACAAACTTGCTAATTTTTTAACACCATCAAATAAAATAAAACGGGAAAATAAAAATGATGGCTCTTGAAAAAGAGGAGAAAAAAATGAAATCTCGTCTGGGAGTGAAGTTAAACGGAACTCCCTCTCGCTGTGGGAACTCGGTGCCGTCACCCTGGCTGCTTATGAAGACCCCCAGGACTTTCTGTACATATAGCCGATTATTAGGGTACAGTTTCCATATGGCTTGGGTCGGAAGCGATGATGTCATGTTTTTCAGTCCCATGACTGCTGAGCCGTTTGATTAGCTGCAGCGGTCACATGACTGAAAGGTGAAGTTACCAGATGCACACTCCTGTTACATCTCATTCCAGCTTGTGATTGGCTGCAGCGGTCAGATGACTGGAACGGGACGTCATCAGATGCACACCCCATGGTGTCTCAATCCAGTTTGTGATCGGCTGCAGTGGTCATGTGACCAAAACATGAGTCATCATCATTCCTGGGTGGGAGCAAAGGGGTTTAACCTGGGAAATATTTCTATGTACCCCCTCCCTGCATGAATCGGAGCTTTATACTGCTGCCTACTTCTGGAGACATCGCTGCAGTGCTTGTTACAGTGTGTCAGTGCTCTGCATTTCTCCTGTGTCAGCTGGACGCCGCCACAAATGCTCTTCAGCCTCCGGATGTAAACATGAAGGATATCGTTCACTGACAGCAAGCAGAGAACATGGCAGAATAGCGAGCATTCTTTCCTGTCATTGCAGTGGTGACCCTGTAAGCGTCCTGTTGAGGTGACGAGACCTCCCACAGCAGGACATTTGAAAGGACACGACTCCTTCAGTCATGACTGGAAATATCTATTGTTCTTTGTTATCAGCCAAACCATACCCCAATATACATCAAAATATGTCTATTACTAAGACTGTACTTGTTACCTATAGCAACCAATCAGAGCTTAGCTTTCATTTCTAAAAAGGCTTTGGAAATATGAAACCTGAGCTCTGATTGGTTGCTAAGGGCAACAGTGAGCCAGCCTTGAGAATTGAGGCCTAGTGCAAAATCAGAATAACGTCTAAAAGAAAAACAGTCTCAGATTCACCGTCACTTTTTTTTTTTACCTTCGTCACTCGTCAGCTACTTTGGATGCCAGATAGAAGGAATAAAAATATTATAACTAATAATAAACTATTATTAGTATTAACCCCTTGGCAATATCAAGTGTGAGAGCGATATTTTAAAAGGCTTTAGCGTGGAAGCGTGTCTGTTCTTACGGCCATCGGACCTCCTGCGAAATTCAATCAGAGGGTCCCGATGGGTTGTCATAGCAGTTGGGGGTCCTACCGAAGGCCCCCACGTCAGCCATGTTTGTGCAGATTTGTGCATTTCAGAATACACAATAATACTATACTATGACAGTTCACAGTGTAAGCAATATATATAAGAATGGGGGAAAAAATAGTAATGACAAAGTTACTATATTTTTTGTCACATTATGTCCCAAAAAATTAGAATAAAAAAAATCAGAAAGATATGTGGACCCCAAAATGTTAAATAAAATCTAAAAAAAAACAAGCCAAGATTCAGCTATTTGAACCGCAAAATAAAAAAAATGATGGCCTCCAGAATATGGCGCCTGGAGTCCCTTTTTTAAAAAAAAAATAATTTTTTTTTTGAGAGGAAGAAATTTTGGATTTACCATAATTAAGTAAAACACAAATAAATTTGGTCTCGCCATAATCCTAGTCACCTGTAGTACTAAGCTACCACAAATCGACCTAAAAAAAAAAAAAAAAAAAAAAACCCCAAAAAACAAAATGGCAGGATTACATTTTTTTTATTTTCACCTCTTGCGGAATTTTATTTTTGCCATTTTTCACTACAGTATATGGTAAAGTAAATGGTGCGGTTCGAAACTTCAACTCGTCCTCTTAAAAAAACAAGCCCTCATGGCTATTATGTACACTGAAGAATAAAAAAAAGTTTGGGCTCTTGGAAGAAAAAGAGAAAATAACAAAAGCGCAGAAATAAAAAAATAATTGCCCGGTCCTTGTAGGGTTAAAATTGATTTTTTTTTTTTGTGGGATCCATACTTACAAACCTGCAGAAGTTGTTGTTAAACATACCTTTATTATTCCTTCTGCTCAGGTGCGTTCAGTGTCAAGAAAGCTGCGAGCATCAGCTGTGGAAATGTGCATTGTTATAGGAAAGAGATGCTGCAATGTAAAGCATGGAGGAGAAATTAGAAACCGAGTGGTTGTAGCTCTGTAATTATTAATCCCAGTGTTTTGCTTTCTTGTAGCTTTCGGAGGAGGAGAAGATCCAGCGATACAGTGTTCTCTCCGAGCTTTATGAGCTCATCGGCTTCCACCGAAAATCTGCTTTTTTCAAGAGGGTGGCTGCAATGCAGTGCGTCGCCCCTACGATCCCGGAGCCGGGCTGGAAGGCTTGCTACAAGCTGCTCCTAGAGACGTTACCCGGCTACAGTTTATCACTGGACCCGAAAGATTTCAGCAAAGGTAATTGTCACATCCAGAGCTGCACTCAGAATTCTGCTCCCCATTTCCAAGCAATTAACACCTTAGATACCTTGGTCATCTAAGGTGTCCCTTTGTTACCCCATGGCTCCACTTCCCCCAACATGATCACAGGTTGCTTAACAATGGCTCCCACAGCCATCTAGGCAGATGTGCTTAATAGAATGCTTGTGAGTGTGATGGACACAATATCCTGTAGTGTAGAAGTCCTGCAGGTCTAGTGCGACAAATAAAATGGTGTTAAAAGAGAAAAAAACAAAGGAAATGAACTTTTTTACTTACGGTAATTATGTTCCAGGCATTGCAAAATTGTTTTTTGTAATATGCTTCATTTCCCTTTTCTGCTTCCCAAATACTGTCCTGCAGTGTTGTTGCAATGCCCTGTTTGTGGTCCCTTAAAAGCTGCTTTGCTGCTCAGCATGAATCCATGCACTATATTGACACAATCTGTATAGGGGACTTTCTCTGGCGAGCCACCTCACATCTCTCCACTGTAGTACAGTCAAATTGCAGTACTCGATCTTTGAGTATAGTTAGCGATCTCTGCTGAGCAGCAATTGAAAGCAGCTTCTAAAGGAGAATGAACTCTGCAATGAAACTGCACTGCAGCAGAGTACAGCATCCAGCTAAGCAACATAACTTTTAAGATTCAGTTGCTAAGAACACAGTGATATTAACTTTGAACTTTTTTCACTTATACACAATGGAGCATATAATAAAATCACTATTTTCCCTTATTTTTAATATTTTGAAACATTTCGTTGAGAAGTATTTTTTTTTTATTCTATTATCCTCCACGCATTGCAGACTTTTGTAATCTACTTAATTGCATCACTTTAGTTTCTTCTCTCCGTAACACTATTGTGTTGCTGTTTTAATGCCCTTCAGAAGCTGCTTTTAACTGCTGCTTAGAAAAGTTCTGTACACTGCATTCAAACTGTCTGTTTTTGGAATTGCTCTGTCTAATTATGGGTGTATGGATCAGAGAGGCTCAGACAGAGAAAGACCATTACGCTGACTGATCCAATGCAATGCATGGATTCATGCTGAGCAGCATCTGAAAGCAGCTCCGAAAGGAGCATGGAGTTGGCATTGAAACAGCAAGGGGTTGTCCAGGTTTGGGGTTCAAGTCTGCAGTCACTCTATGTGGCTGCAGACTTGTGAATCCAGGATTCCCCAGTGTCAGGGCCGGGAGCATACATGTGGTCACGTGCCGACTAGACATGCACATCCTTGCACAATACAAGTGAATTAAGCGAAGCCGGACAGTAGGCAAAATGCATGCTTGGGGTCACCTGACCGCCCGCTCCCGGTGTAGTTACTGTGTACAATCCTGCCAACAGGTTCCATTTAAGTAATCAATATTAGATTGATGGAAACCCGACAGATCAGCTGTAATACCAGGGATGGGGATCCTTTTTTCTGGCGGGGGCCATTTGGATATTTAGAGCATCACTTGGGGGCCGTACAAAGTTATCAGCTTGGAAATTACCCTGCTATGTTTTGATAAACATTTAATTAACTCTCCCCTAATGTGACGGCTGCTGCTGCTCTTCTTTTTTGTGGCTGTGATGTCAGGTGGGATGGATGATGTTCCTACTCTCAACGGCTTTTCCAGATTTGCGTCGGTCTGGTAGCGCAGGCGACTCTTTGCACTAATGAGTTTTGTGAAGAAATCGCGGCTGTAAGTTGTACCAAACACAGATATATATTACACTGCAGGTCTCCTCACAGTGCGAAATTCATCACTGCTCACATAACGTTTATAGAACTCCATAGAAGATATCGAGACTGCTGTATACATCACATAGGAGACACCGAGACCGCTGCATATACAAAACAGGAGACATGAGGCTGCGGTATATACATCACATAGGAGACACCGAGACTGCTGCATATACATTACAGGAGACATGGGGCTGTGGTATATACATCACATAGGAGACACAGAGACTGCTGCATATACATTACAGGAGACATGGGGCTGCGGTATATACATCACATAGGAGACATGGAGACTTGACTGCTGCATATACATAACAGGAGACATAGAGATATGGTATATCCATCACATAGGAGACACCGAGACTGCTGCATATACAAAACAGGAGACATGAGGCTGCGGTATATACATCACATAGGAGACACCGAGACTGCTGCATATACATTACAGGAGACATGGGGCTGCGGCAAAAACATTACAGGAGACATGGGGCTGCGGCATATACATTACAGGAGACATGGGCTGCGGCATATACATTCCAGGAGACATGGGGCTGCGGTATATACATTACAGGAGACATGGGGCTGCGGTATATACATCACAGGAGACATGGGGATATGGTATATACATTACAGGAGATATGGGGCTGCGGTATATACATAACAGGAGACATGGGGCTGCAGCATATACATCACATAGGAGACATGGGGCTGCGGTATATACATTACAGGAGATATGGGCTGGGCTGCGGTATATACATTACAGGAGACATGGGACTGCGGTATATACATTACAGGAGACATGGGGCTGCGGGTATATACATCACAGGAGACATGGGGCTGCGGATATACATCACAGGAGACATGGGGCTGCGATATACATTACAGGAGACATGGGGCTTCGGATATACATACACAGGAGACATGGGGCTTGCGGATATACATTACAGGAGACATGGGGCTGCAGCATATACATTACAGGAGACATGGGGTGCGATATACACACAGGGAGACATGGGGCTTGCGGTATATACATCACAAGGAGACATGGGGCTGCAGCATATACATCACAGGAGACATGGGGCTGCAGCATATACATCACAGGAGACATGGGGCTGCAGCATATACATCACAGGAGACATGGGGCTGCGGTATACATCACAGGAGACATGGGGGCTTGCAGCATATACATTACAGGAGACATGGGGCTGCAGTGTATACATTACAGGAGACATGGGGCTGCGGTATATACACCACAGGGAGACATGGGGCTGCGGTATATACATTACAGGAGACATGGGGCTGCGGCATATACATTCCAGGAGACATGGGGCTGCGGTATATACATACAGGAGACATGGGGCTGCGGTATATACATCACAGGAGACATGGGGATATGGTATATACATTACAGGAGATATGGGGCTGCGGTATATACATAACAGGAGACATGGGACTGCGGTATATACATACAGGAGACATGGGGCTGCGGTATATACATTACAGGAGACATGGGGCTGCGGTATATACATTACAGGAGAATGGGCTGCGGATATACATACAGGGAGACATGGGGCTGCAGTATATACATCACAGGGAGACATGGGGCTTCGGTATATACATCACAGGAGACATGGGGCTGCGGCATATACATTACAGGAGACATGAGGCTGCAGGCATATACATACAGGAGACATGGGCTGCAGCATATACATCACAGGAGACATGGGGTTGCGGTATATACATCACACAGGAGACATGGGGCTTTGGCTTATACATCACAGGAGACATGGGGCTGCAGCATATACATCACAGGAGACATGGGCTGCAGCATATACATACAGGAGACATGGGGTGCGTATATACATCACAGGGAGACATGGGGCTTCGGTATATACATCACAGGAGACATGGGGCTGCGGTATATACATTACAGGAGACATGGGGCTGCAGTGTATACATTACAGGAGACATGGGGCTGCGGTATATACATAACAGGAGACATGGGGCTGCAGTGTATACATTACAGGAGACATGGGGCTGCGGTATATAACCACAGGGAGACATGGGGCTGCAGTGTATACATTACAGGAGACATGGGGCTGCAGTATATACATTACAGGAGACATGGGGCTGCGGTATATACACCACAGGGAGACATGGGGCTGCGGCACAGAGATCAAAAGGAGATGCTGCAACTATGGTCCCCAGGAATCTGCCGGAGAAACGGTCATCGAGGCCTTGGGCCTGAGGGTCCTCACCCTTCTGTTACACGGTCAATGTCAGATACAAAATATGTAAATGAAAAAAAAAAGTTTAACTAAAATAACTAAACAATTGTTACCCTTAAGGGGTTGTTCAGGACGGAGATATTTTGGTGGGGTAGGAGGTAAATATCAGGAACCATCCTGATCAGCTGTTATCAAGGCTGTGGACGGAGTTGTAGCTCTACAGCGCCGTGCACTGGACGTTCCTGGGTAATGCAGCTCACTTCTGTAACTAAAAATGGAAAAAAAAAAAAAAGTTAAAAAAAATGCGAAAATAAAAAATGTACAAAAAAATTGAAAGTAAAATAAGAAGGATTTGGGCTTCTTGGCTCGGTAATTTGTTTTATGCCTGCAGACACCATGTTTTCCATAGAAACCTGCGCACAGATATTTCGGCAGCTCCCTATAATCTCACTTAGGAGCGTTTAATGTTCTTCTTTTGTCAGCGACATGAAAGCCTCCGCCTCGGTTGCTTTCTCATATTTATTTATTTATTTTTTTTTTCTATTTTTATTTTAAAGGCAGAAGTTGCTGAAGTATAAAAGCTTTTATAAATCTGCGTTTAATATTTTAATTTCATTTCGTGGTCGCCGGCAGCAAAGCGCGGCTCCTAATCTGTTTAAGAAGCAAAACAAAAAGCAAGAGAGGGAAAAGAATAGTAAAATCATCTCTGGTGCGACTCAGCCTGAGAGAGAGCTCAGCTCCGGAGAAAATTAATTCTGGATTATTGGGGTAGAGAAGCCGGATTGATGATAGAATTTATTAAGACGTTCAGCATGGTGGAACTGAGCCAAGGCGCGGGGTACTCCGGGAGTCTTCTCACAGACACAAATTTGGGGAATAAATTGTAATAGATTTTAAATTACCTTTCCTCCTGGCAAAGATGAATTGACTGTGATTGCAGATAGCAGCCACTAGGGGGAGCTCACAGTTTCCACTGATTTTTAATAGGAGCTGTATAATACATATGTTGAGAGCTCCCTCTAGTGGTGGCTACAGATGGGATTTTTATCATTGCACAAGCTGCATGATTGACCCTATTCATGTGCATCTCCCAAGTGTTCTCATCTTGTCTGATGACAGAATTTTGACTTCTTCCTCTCCAGGTGCTCACCGAGGATGGGCAGCTGTGCAGATGCGGTTATTACATGAGCTCGTGTACGCCTCACGGAGGATGGGCAACCCTGCCCTGTGTGTTCGCCATCTGTCCTTCCTTTTACAGACCATGCTGGACTTCTTGTCTGATCAGGGTAAGTGTCGAGCTCACGCCAAAAACTGAGTGGTACAGAAGCTATACCGTCAATAGCCAAAGACTCGTCACACTGCAATATTTCTGCCGTGCATTTTATTTAAAAGCCCCAATAAAATGTGAAAAAAAGTTCCTGTGTTACATCTTGTATTATACCTCAGAGCAGCATTCACTATTCTGCTGGTGGTGTTACAGGATGTCACTCAGGATCAGTTCTGTAATGTATGTACACAGTGACTACACCAGCAGAATAGTGAGTGCAGCTCTGGAGTATAATACAGGATGTCACTCAGGATCAGTAATGTAATGTATGTACACAGTGACTGCACCAGCAGAATAGTGAGTGCAGCTCTGGGGTATAATACAGGATGTAACTCAGGATCAGTAATGTAATGTATGTACACAGTGACTGCACCAGCAGAATAGTGAGTGCGGCTCTGGGGTATAATACAGGATGTAACTCAGGATCAGTAATGTAATGTATGTACACAGTGACTACACAAGCAGAATAGTGAGTGCGGCTCTGGGGTATAATACAGGATGTAACTCAGGATCAGATGTAATGTATGTACACAGTGACTACACAAGCAGAATAGTGAGTGCGGCTCTGGGTATAATACAGGATGTAACTCAGGATCATAATGTAATGTATGTACACAGTGACTACACAAGCAGGGAATAGTGAGTGCGGCTCTGGGTTAATAAGGATGAACTCAGGATCTAATGTATGTACCACAATGACTGCACCAGCAAATAGTGAGTGCAGCTCTGGAGTATAATACAGGATGTAACTCATAGAATCATAGAATGGTAGAGTTGGAAGGGACCTCCTGGGCCTTCTGGTCCAACCCCCTGCTCAAAGCAGGATTCTCTAAATCATCCCAGACAGATGTCTATCCAGCCTCTGTTTGAAGACTTCCATTGAAGGAGAACTCACCACCTCTTGTGGCAGCCTGTTCCACTCATTGATCACCCTAACTGTCAAAAAGTTTTTTCTAATATCTAATCTGTGTCTCCTCCCATTCAGTTTCATCCCATTGCTTCTAGTCTTTCCTTGTGCAAATGAGAATAAAGATGATCCTTCTACAATGTGACAGCCCTTGAGATATTTGTAGACAGCTATTAAGTCTCCTCTCAGTCTTCTTTTTTGCAAGCTAAACATTCCCAAATCCTGTAACCGTTCCTCATAGGACATGGTTTGCAGACCGGTCACCATTCTGGTCTCTCTTCTCTGAACTTGCTCCAGTTTGTTGATGTCTTTTTTAAAATGTGGTGCCCAAAACTGGACACAGTATTCCAGATGAGGTCTGACCAAAGAGGAGTAGAGAGCAATAATGACCTCACGTGATCTAGACTGTATGCTTCTGTTGATACATCCTAGAATTGCATTTGCCTTTTTTGCTGCTGCATCACACTGTTGACTCATGTTAAGTCTGTGATCAATTAGTATACCCAAGTCTTTTTCACATGTGCTGTTACTTAGCCCTATTCCTCCCATTTTGTATATGCTTTTTTCATTTTTATTGCCCAGATGTAGTACTTTGCATTTTTCCCTGTTAAAATCCATTCTGTTAGTTGCTGCCCACTGCTCCAGTTCAGGATCAGTAATGTAATGAATGTACACAGTGACTACACCAGCAAAATAGTGAGTGCAGCTCTGGAGTATAATACAGGATGTTACTCAGGATCAGTAATGTATGTACACAGTGATTGCACCAGCAGAATAGTGAGTGCAGCTCTGGAGTATAATACAGGATGTAACTCAGGACCAGTAATGTAATGTATGTACACAGTGACTGCACCAGCAGAATAGTGAGTGCAGCTCTGGAGTATAATACAGGATGTAACTCAGGATCAGTAATGTAATGTATGTACACAGTGACTGCACCAGCAGAATAGTGAGTGCAGCTCTGGAGTATAATACAGGATGTAACTCAGGATCAGTAATGTAATGTATGTACACAGTGACTGCACCAGCAGAATAGTGAGTGCAGCTCTGGACTATAATACAGGATGTAACTCAGGATCAGTAATGTAATGTATGTACACAGTGACTGCACCAGCAGAATAGGGAGTGCAGCTCTGGAGTATAATACAGGATGTAACTCAGGATCAGTAATGTAATGTATGTATACAGTGACTGCACCAGCAGAATAGGGAGTGCAGCTCTGGAGTATAATACAGGATGTAACTCAGGATCAGTAATGTAATGTATGTACACAGTGACTGCACCAGCAGAATAGTGAGTGCAGCTCTAGGGTATGATACAGGATGTAACTCAGGATCAGTACAGGATCAGTAATGTAATGTATGTACACAGTGACTGCACCAGCAGAATAGTGAGTGCAGCTCTGGAGTATAATACAGGATGTAACTCAGGATCAGTAATGTAATGTATGTACACAGTGACTGCACCAGCAGAATAGTGAGTGCAGCTCTGGAGTATAATACAGGATGTAACTCAGGATCAGTAATGTAATGTATGTACACAGTGACTGCACCGGCAGAATAGTGAGTGCAGCTCTGGGGCATAATACAGGATGTAACTCAGGATCAGTAATGTAATGTATGTACACAGTGACTGCACCAGCAGAATAGTGAGTGCAGCTCTGGGGCATAATACTAGATTTATGATGGAATAAACGCTATAACATGCAGGCAGACACTTGAAGATGAGAATTTCCTTGGTTTCGTGCTCCTGTATTCCTCAGGTTGAGTTTATTCTATGTAATATGGCATTGCGAGGATTCAGTGCATGAAATGATAGCGTTCAGTCTCGCCACGGCCGCGATTCATTAGCCATGCCGTCTCTTATTTTGAGGCCGAGGATTGTTCACGTCAGGATAAATTAAGTCTCCAATCCCTCATGTTAAATTAAAAGGAAAATAACCACAATCGGACGATGGCGAGCTTCCCCGTCGCTTCATTTGTGATGTCACAGGCAGAGAACTTCAGTTCAGGTCTCTCGATTTGTATGCCGCCGGCATCGCTTATGTATTAGAAAATCGCCTAAGTAACAATTCCTTAATATGTAAGAAAAGCCGCCATGGTGATCAACCGGTACAGGTGGAAGTGATGTCTGTTTATGCTGATATAATACCAGAGAGGTCAGGACTCTGCCGTTATGGAGCCATAAGACCGGTGGTGACTCTTCTGCCCTCTGCTCCTCAGCACTCAGCCCCCCGCTCTGTAACGTTACGGGGTATCCACTTTGTGGCTGATTTTATACACTGGGGACGGGGTTTACACAGTGAGGAGCTGATGGTTATATACCGTGAGCGGGGGGCCAGAGGTTATACAGTGAGGGAGAGGCGCCGGAGGTTATACACCGGGGTGTAGGAGAGGTAATACATGAGGGGCGAGAGTCCGGAATATATACACGGGGGGCGAGGAGCGGAAGGTTATACAGTCAGGGCGAGGGGCCGGAGGTTATACACCGGGGTGTAGGAGAGGTAATACACGAGGGGCGAGAGTCCGGAATATATACACGGGGGGCGAGGGGCCGGAGGTTATACAGTGAGGGCGTGGGACCGGAGATTATACACCGGGGGTGGGGGGCCAGAGGTTATACAGTGAGGGCGAGGGGCCGGAGGTTATACACCTGGGGCGAAGGTTGGCAGGCTGGAGGTTATACACCGTGGTGTAGGAGAGGTTATACACGAGGGGCGAGAGGCCGGAAGATATATACAGGGGGGGCTAGGTGCGGGAGGTTATACAGTCAGGGCGAGGGGCCGGAGGTTATTATAAGGGGGCGGGGGGCCAGAGGTTATACAGTGAGGGCAAGGGGCTGGAGGTTATACACCAGGGGCGGCGGACCGGATGTTATACAGTGAGGGTGAAGGGCCGGAGGTTCTATGGCGAGTTCGGGTGGTTATATACTGGGGCTGGATGTTAAACATTGGGGGCGAGGGGCGGGGGGCCGGATGTTACACATTGGGGGCGAGAGGCAGGAGGCCGGATGTTATACACTTGGTGCGAGGGGCGGGAGGCCATATGTTATACACTTGGTGCGAGGGGCGGGAGGCCATATGTTATACACTTGGTGCGAGGGGCGGGAGGCCATATGTTATACAGTGGGTGCGAGGGGCAGGAGGCCGGATGTTATACGTGAGGGGTGGGAGGCCGGATGTTATACATTGGGGACGGGAGGCCAGATGTTATACGTGAGGGGTGGGAGGCCGGATGTTATACATTGGGGACGGGAGGCCGGATGTTATACGTGAGGGATGGGAGGCCGGATGTTATACGTGAGTGGTGGGAGGCCAGATGTTATACACTTGGTGCGAGGGACGGGAGGCCGGATGTTATACATTGGGGGCGAGAGGCCTGATGTTATACATTGGGGGCTAGGGGCGGGAGGCCGGATGTTATACATTGGGGACGGGAGGCCGGATGTTATACGTGAGGGGTGGGAGGCCGGATGTTATATATTGGGGACGGGAGGCCGGATGTTATACATGAGTGGTGGGAGGCCGGATGTTATACACTTGGTGCGAGGGACGGGAGGCCAGATGTTATACATTGGGGGCGAGAGGCCTGATGTTATACATTGGGGGCTAGGGGCGGGAGGCCGGATGTTATACATTGGGGACGGGAGGCCGGATGTTATACATTGGGGGCTAGGGACGTTAGGCCGGATGTTATACATTGGGGGCGGGAGGCCTGATGTTATACATTGGGGGCTAGGGGCCGGAGGCCGGATGTTATACATGAGGGGCGGGAGGCCGGATGTTATACACCTGGTGTGAGGGGCGGGAGACCAGATGTTATACACCTGGTGTGAGGGGCAGGAGGCCAGATGTTATACATTGGGGAGGGGAGGCCGGATGTTATACATGAGGGGCGGGAGGCCGGATGTTATACATGAGGGGGGAGGCCGGATGTTATACATGAGGGGCGGGAGGCCGGATGTTATATATGAGGGGCGGGTGGCCGGATTGTATACATGAGGGGCGGAGGCCGGATGTTATACATTGGGAGAGGGAGGCCAGATGTTATACATGAGGGGCGGGAGGCCAGATGTTATACACCTGGTGTGAGGGGCGGGAGGCCGGATGTTATACATTGGAGAGGAGAGGCCGGATGTTATACATGAGGGGCGGGAGGCCGGATGTTATACATGAGGGGCGGGAGGCCGAATGTTATACATGAGGGGCGGGAGGCCAGATGTTATACACCTGGTGTGAGGGGCGGGAGGCCGGATGTTATACATTGGGAGCGGGAGGCCGGATGTTATACATGAGGGGCGGGAGGCCAGATGTTATACACCTGATGTGAGGGGCGGGAGGCCGGATGTTATACATGAGGGGCGGGAGGCCGGATGTTATACATGAGGGGCGGGAGGCCGGATGTTATACATGAGGGGCGGGAGGCCGGATGTTATACATGAGGGGCGGGAGGCCGGATGTTATACATGAGGGGCGGGAGGCCGGATGTTATACATGAGGGGTGGGAGGCCGGATGTTATACATGAGGGGTGGGAGGCCGGATGTTATACATGAGGGGCGGGAGGCCGGATGTTATACATTGGGGGCGGGAGGCCGGATGTTATACATTGGGGGCAGGAGGCCGGATGTTATACATGAGGGGCGGGAGGCCAGATGTTATACACCTGGTGTGAGGGGCGGGAGGCTGGATGTTATACATGAGGGGCGGGTGGCCGGATGTTATACATTGGGAGCGGGAGGCCGGATGTTATACATGAGGGGCGGGAGGCCAGATGTTATACACCTGGTGTGAGGGGCGGGAGGCCGGATGTTATACATGAGGGGCGGGAGGCCGGATGTTATACATGAGGGGCGGGAGGCCGGATGTTATACATGAGAGGCGGGAGGCCGGATGTTATACATGAGGGGCGGGAGGCCGGATGTTATACATGAGGGGCGGGAGGCCGGATGTTATACATGAGGGGTGGGAGGCCGGATGTTATACATGAGGGGTGGGAGGCCGGATGTTATACATGAGGGGTGGGAGGCCGGATGTTATACATGAGGGGTGGGAGGCCGGATGTTATACATGAGGGGCGGGAGGCCGGATGTTATACATTGGGTGCGAGGGGCGGAAGGCCGGATGTTATACATTGGGTGCAAGGCCGGATGTTATACACTGGGGACGAGGGGGGAAGGCCGGATGTTGTACACCGGGGGGAGGGGCGGGAGGCCGGATGTTATACATTGCTCGGCTGTCACTCTCGGCTGTCCCAGCTGCTGGTCGGTGTCTGACGCGTCCGCTGCGTGTCGCTGCCAGTTTTGGGCTGGTAGCTGGCCGCTTGCTGCTGCCTGTGATCCCTTCCTTGCTCTTTGCTGTCGTGGAGCCGCTCGCTGCTGCCTATGATTCCTTCCTTTCTATTCACTCTTGTAGAGTCGCTCTCTGCTGCTGCCTGTGATCCCTTCCTTGCTCTTCGCTCTTGTGGAGCTGCTCGCTGCTGCTGCTTGTGATCCCTTCCTTGCTCTTCGCTCTCGTGGAACTGCTCTCTGCTGCTGCCTGTGATCCCTTCCTTGCTCTTCGCTCTCTTGGAGCCGCTTGCTGCTGCTGCTGCCTGTGATCCCTTCCTTGCTCTTTGCTCTCGTGGAGCCGCTTGCTGCTGCTGCCTGTTATCCCTTCCTTGCTCTTTGCTCTCGTGGAGCCGCTCTCTGCTGCTGCCTGTGAAACCTTCGCTGCTCTTGGCTCTCGTGGAGCCGCTCTCTGCGGCTGCCTGTGATCCCTTCCTTGCTCTTCGCTCTAGTGGAGCCGCTCGCTGCTGCTGCCTGTGATCCCTTCCTTGCTCTTCCCTCTCGTGGAGCTGCTCTCTGCTGCTGCCTGTGATCCCTTCCTTGCTCTTCACTCTCGTGGAGCCGCTTGCTGCTGCTGCCTGTGATCCCTTCCTTGCTCTTCGCTCTCATGGAGCAGCTCGCTGCTGCTTGTGATCCATTCCTTTCTCTTTGCTCTCGTGGAGCCACTCTCTGCTGCTGCCTGTGATCCCTTCCTTGCTCTTTCGCTCTTGTGGAGCCGCTCGCTGCTGCTGCCTGTGATCCCTTCCTTGCTCTTCGCTCTCGTGGAGACGCTCGCTACTGCTGCCTGTGATCCCTTCCTTGCTCTTCACTCTCGTGGAGCCGCTCGCTGCTGCTGCCTGTGATCCCTTCCTTGCTCTTCGCTCTCGTGGAGTCGCTCTCTGCTGCTGCCTGTGATCCCTTCCTTGCTCTTCGCTCTCGTGGAGCCGCTCGCTACTGCTGCCTGTGATCCCTTCCTTGCTCTTCGCTCTCGTGAAGTCGCTCTCTGCTGCTGCCTGTGATCACTTCCTTGCTCTTCCCTCTTGTGGAGTCGCTTGCTGCTGCTGCCTGTGATCCCTTCCTTGCTGTTCGCTCTAGTGGAGCCGCTCTCTGCTGCTGTCTGTGATCCCTTCCTTGCTCTTTGCTCTCGTGGAGCCACTCTCTGCTGCTGCCTGTGATCCCTTCCTTGCTTTCGTGGAGCCGCTCGCTGCTGCTACCTGTGATCCCTTGTTTGCTCTTCGCTCTCGTGGAGCTGCTCACTGCTGCTGCCTGTGATCCCTTCCTTGCTCTTTGCTCTCGTGGAGCCGCTCACTGCTGCTGCCTGTGATCCCTTCCTTTCTCTTTGCTCTCGTGGAGCCGCTCGCTGCTGCTGCCTGTGATCCTTTTTTTGCTCTTTGCTTTCGTGAAACCGCTCTCTGCTGCTGCCTGTGATCCCTTCCTTGCTCTTTGCTCTAGTGGAGCCGCTCTCTGCTGCTGCCTGTGATCCCTTCCTTGCTCTTCGCTCTCATGGAGTTGCTCACTGCTGCTGCCTGTGATCCATCCCTTTCTCTTTGCTCACGTGGAGCCGCTCTCTGCTGCTGCCTGTGATCCCTTCCTTGCTCTTCGCTCTCGTGGAGCCGCTCGCTGCTGCTGCCTGTGATCCATTCCTTTCTCTTTGCTCACGTGGAGCTGCTCTCTGTTGCTGCCTGTGATCCCTTCCTTTCTCTTCACTCTAGTGGAGCCGTTGGCTGCTGCCTGTGATCCCTTCCTTTCTCTTTTCTCTCGTGGAGCCACTCTCTGCTGCTGCCTGTGATCCCTTCCTTGCTTTCGTGGAGCCGCTCGCTGCTGCTGCCTGTGATCCCTTCCTTGCTCTTCGCTCTCGTGGAGCCGCTCTCTGCGGCTGCCTGTGATCCCCTTCCTTGCTCTTCGCTCTCGTGGAGCCGCTCACTGCTGCTGCCTGTGATCCATTCCTTTCTCTTTGCTCACGTGGAGCCGCTCTCTGTTGCTGCCTGTGATCCCTTCCTTTATCTTCACTCTAGTGGAGCCGTTGGCTGCTGCCTGTGATCCCTTCCTTTCTCTTTTCTCTCGTGGAGCCACTCCTGCTGCTGCCTGTGATCCCTTCCTTGTTTTCGTGGAGCCGCTCGCTGCTGCTGCCTGTGATCCCTTCCTTGCTCTTCACTCTCGTGGAGCTGCTCACTGCTGCTGCCTGTGATCCCTTCCTTGCTCTTCGCTCTCGTGGATCCGCTCACTGCTGCTGCCTGTGATCCCTTCCTTCTCTTTGCTCTCGTGGAGCCGCTCACTGCTGCTGCCTGTGATCCCTTCCTTTCTCTTTGCTCTCGTGGAGCCGCTCGCTGCTGCTGCCTGTGATCCCTTTTTTGCTCTTTGCTTTCGTGAAACCGCTTTCTGCTGCTGCCTGTGATCCCTTCCTTGCTCTTCGCTCTAGTGGAGCCGCTCGCTGCTGCTGCCTGTGATCCCTTCCTTGCTCTTTGCTCTCGTGGAGCTGCTCTCTGCTGATGCCTGTGATCCCTTCCTTGCTCTTTGCTCTAGTGGAGCCGCTCTCTGCTGCTGCCTGTGATCCCTTCCTTGCTCTTCGCTCTCGTGGAGCCGCTCTCTGCTGCTGCCTGTGATCCCTTCCTTGCTCTTCACTCTGATGGAGCCGCTCTCTGCTGCCGCCTGTGATCCCTTCCTTGCTCTTTGCTCTCGTGGAGCCGCTCGCTGCTGCTGCCTGTGATCCCTTCCTTGCTCTTCGCTCTCGTGGAGCCGCTCGCTGCTGCTGCCTGTGATCCCTTCCTTGCTCTTCGCTCTTGTGGAGCCGCTCGCTGCTGCTGCTGCCTGTGATCCCTTCCTTGCTCTTCCCTCTCGTGGAGCCGCTCGCTGCTGCTACCTGTGATCCCTTCCTTGCTCTTCCCTCTCGTGGAGCCGCTCGCTGCTGCTGCCTGTGATCCCTTCCTTGCTCTTCGCTCTCGTGGAGCCGCTCGCTGCTGCTGCCTGTGATCCCTTCCTTGCTCTTCGCTCTCGTGGAGCTGTTAGCAGATAAAACCTCTTTGTGGAGAGCAGTCGCCTCCTGTAATCTCTGCTGCGGATCTCTTACACAGAATCTTCTTGTATCTGTTTTCTTCTGTTTTAAGTTTTCCTTCCAGAGGAAAAGTTGTGTTTGTTTCCAGCCGCCAACAGCCGGATGATCTCATCGCGTCCAGGGCGGATGATTCCTAGAATGTTCTAACTCATCTCTGTTTTTCAGTCCTTCCCCAATTTCAGTATCTCTGCTTGCTGTCCATGTAATGCAGATGTCACATCCAAGTGGTGAGAAACACGACAGCTCTATAAAGGTTTCAGCAGCTTTTTACCCCGTGCGAAGGGTGAAATCCTGCTGCAAAATTTTCCCACAATTTTGCACATTTTCAATCTTCGTGGATTAGGTTCCTCTACGTGCAGTTAAGGTTTTGTAGCCTGGATTGTACTGTACTTTGTCGTAGATTCTTAGTGCAAATTCTGCACGAGTTCTGCTTTGCTCAGTCCTAGCCCTATACTTCTGACAGCTGAGGATTTGTTGCACTGTATCCAGACCAATAAATCATTGAAATAAACTTATCAAAATAAAGCCACGGCCAGAGATGACGCCATAAAAGTTGCTGTTGCTTTAGCATGCCTTCGTGACAGTGCATTCATTAAGGTCCAATGTGGCATTGCTGCCCAAATCTAGAGAATACGGGACACATTTGTAGCAAAACTTCAGCTGTCAAAAGAACTGGATCTCTACAGATTTCTATCCTGTGGATGTAAACAAAATATTCTCATCACTGACATCAAGCAGAGATTTTAACCCCTTCTCTCATGGCCGTTAAATCAGTTTTTTTTCCCCTCCTTCCAAGTGGGGAAATTTTTATTAACTTAACCCCTTAGTGATGGAGCCAATTTGCAGCTTAATGACCGGGCCAATTTTTACAATTCTGACCACTGTCACTTTATGAGGTTATAACTCTGGAACGCTTTAATGATTCCCGCTGATTCTGAGATTGTTTTTTCATGACATATTGTACTTCACGTTAGTGGTAAATGGTTTTTGATATGACTTGTGTTTATTTATGAAAAAACGGAAATATGGCGAAAATTTTGAATATTTAACAATTTTCAAACTTTAAATTTTTATGTCCTTAAATCAGAGAGATATGTCACACAAATTTCTTCATAAATAACATTTCCCACATGTCTACTTTACATCAGCACAATTTTGGAACCAAAATTTTTTTTTGCTACGAAGTTATAAGGGTTAAAAGTTGACCAGCGATTTCTCATTTTTACAACACCATTTTTTTTTTTTTTAGTGACCACATCACATTTGAAGTCACTTTGAGGGGTCTGTATGATAGAAAATACCCAAAAGTGACACCATTCTAAAAACTGCACCCCTCAAGGTGCTGAAAACCACATTCAAGAAGTTTTTTAACCCTTTACGTGCTTCATAGGAACTGAAGCAATGTGGAAGGAAAAAATTAACATTTAACTTTTTTTTTGCAAAAAATTTACTTCAGAAGAATTTTTTTTTTATTTTCACAAGTGTTAAAAGAGAAAATTAACCACAAAATTTGTTGTGCAATTTCTCCTGAATACACCGATACTCCATGTGTGGGGGTAAACCACTTTTTGGGCGCACGGCAGAGGTCGCAAGGGAAGGAGCGCCGTTTGACTTTTTCAGCGCAGAATTGGCTGGACGCCATGTCGCGTTTGCAGAGCCCCTGTGTGCCTAAACAGTGGAAACCCTCAACAAGTGCCCCCATTTTGGAAACTAGACCCCTTAAGGAACTTATCTAGATGTGTGGTGAGCACTTTGAACCTCCAAGTGCTTCACAGAAGTTTATAACGTAGAGCCGTGAAAATAAAAAATCATTTTTTTCCTCAAAAATTATTTTTTAGCCCGTTATTTTTTATTTTCCCAAGGGTAACAGGAGAAATTCGACCACAAAAGTTGTTGTGCAATTTTTCCTGAGTACGCTGATACCCCATATGTGGGGGGAACCACTGTTTGGGCGGATGGGAGAGCTTGGAAGGGAAGGAGCGCCTCTTTGTAATGCAGACTTTGATGGAATGTTCTGCAGGCGTCATGTTGTGTTTGCAGAGCCCTTGATGTGCCTAAACAGTAGAAACCCCCCGCAAGTGACACCATTTTGGATTATTTTTCTACTGCCGAAGCTTTGTGAGGGCTCATTTTATGTTTTGTGCTTTAGTTTTTATTTGATGCCCCCTGAAGAAGCACATTGCGAAACGCGCGTAGGGGTCGGCTTCTCCCACGTCTGCTGCAGGTTTGTCTCCTTTGTCTATTTATGGGTGTTATTGTCAGCGACATGAAATGCAGTCGCGGGGACTCGAACATATTTTTCGAGCATGGCGAAGACACTGTTAGCACCCGAGCATGCTCAGATAACACCTTATCCCAGCACGTTCGTTCATCACTAGTGCTGCCTAAGAGCAGTGAGCCGGCAGTCAATCACCATAAAGTCAGCATTCACGCCCTGTCGACAGAACAGCCCGGAAGAAGAAGAGCTGCTCTGTTGATGTCAAGAAGCTAGGAGCGCCGGGTAGAACAGGCAGATAGTTAGCGACTATCTGCCTGTTACTTTTTAATTCCATAGTTAGAAAAAAAAATATCTTTGGATTAACACTTGAAATGCCATTGTCAGAGATTGGCCGCTGCATTTTGGGGGGTTAGAAAGCAGCAGTCGAGTCTTAGCTCTGATCACTGCTATTAGTTGTGAGCACAGGTTATATAACGGGGATGGGGAGGCTCGGGTCCTGAGCCGCTTCATACACCTGATATGTTGAGCTGCTGCATCTAAGTCGGGTTCAAATTTATTGGGATAAATGAAATGAGAAAAATCATGCTGCTATTCCTTCACGCTTTGCCGTGTCTAGCATTGAGTTGAGCAGCCATTTATACATCCTATTTAACTATTAAGGGGTTAACAAATGGATTTCTATAAAATTTAGGCACGAATACTGTAGAAAGTAAATATGGTTGTTTGAAAAGAAGAGCTGCAGTGTAAAGCACCTGAAAATCAAGCGTCGCAGAAAAACAAAGCTCAACCACCTTAGACTCCAATAGACAGTGCAGCGAAGCTGGAGATCACAGATCACAGCTGATCCTTAATACACCAGACGAGGATCGCACCAAGGTGGGGATGATGATGTATCTGTAAAAACTTACCTGTGCGCTAATCTGACCCTGCACACCCTGTCTAATAACCAGCAGGTCTCAGGATGAACGTCGCTGTAACTTGCTGTCTGCCTGCGGATCTCGGGTTGTCTCTTTTCATCCTGTATCACCTGTACGACGGAGGATTTTTCTATGCTTAGTACAATTCTCTTTTCTTTGGAAACACTTGACATTTGACGTCACTAGATTTTGTTATTTTTCTGTTTTCTCCTTTTGTTTTGTTTTTTTTTAGCAGCTGGATCGTATTGTGCTCTGAATCGAGTTGCACCGCTTTATCCAACATAAAGAAAAATCTATAAAGTCTGAGGAATAAAAAAAAAAATAAAATAAAAGGGATTGTTGCCGCTGCAAGCCAGCAGCGAGTCAGGCAGGTGTTCAGCGGTAACTATAGATTGTCTACATATCCAGAAATCTATTCATTAGGACGGAAGGTCCTGGCACCCGATCAACCCCACACAATATCCGTGCGCTGGAGCGGGAATAGCCTGAAGGCTGCAATCTCCATTTCTCCATTCATTCTCACCCCCTGATTTGCAGCTCGCAACCTGCTCCTCATTTAAAACATTTTCTTTTTTAACCAAGATATAAAGTTTTCCTGCTCCTTCACAGAGAGTGAATGGAGCGGAGGAGCCCAATGCCAGACATACACTCCTTTCTTTGGGGATCCAATCGTTGGGACCCATCCCACGCGATCAAGAAGTTATCCACATCTTGGTACATACATTTAACGTTTTAGTGTCTATTGTCTACGTGTCCAGAGTTTCTGCTGTTTGCATTGGTCAGTACAGCTTCATTCCTTCACCGCTTTCCCCTTCTACGGCTCATCAGGAATCTGTTTTCACTGAAGCTTCATGTGTGCGCACGGTTCCTCCTCCTGCATACTCGGCATGGCTTTTTTTTTTTACTCTGTTTTGGGGTATGTGCACACTTTATGTATTTGCAGCTTCATTTCTGCACCAAAAATGTGTCACTTGGCAGGAAAAATACTGCAAAAAGTGTAGAAAAATATTTAGAATTGAGAGTCCTCAGTGGTTGATACCTTTTAATGGCTAACTGAAAAGATGGTAACAAATTGCAAGCTTTCGAGACTACTCAGGTCTCTTCATCAGGCTAAACTAATACAAAATCTGAAGTGTATGCATTTTTGTGTTCCTTCCCCATTCATTTGAATAAGAGAAAAGCGCTGCAAAAATGGTGAAAGAATTAAATGCTGCAGAGCTGAAACTGAAAGGAAAAATTAGGCAACATGTGCATTAGATTTCAGAAATTTCATTCACTTTGCTGGTACTTAAAATGCTGCTTTATGCGGAACAAATGCCACGTGTGAACAAAATTATTTTACTGATTGTTTGATTCCTCCTGCAGGTTCTGCCATGGGTCATCGCCTCTCTCTTTATACTGCATCTATTTATTTGACTCCTGCAGATTCTGCCATGGGTTCTCCCTTCTTTCTTTATACTGCATCTATTTATTTGCTTCCTCTTCCTTCAGCAGATTCTGCCAGATATCCTGAAAAATATCCCCTCATTTGTTGGAATTCAGTGATTGACAAAAAGATGTTGCTTCTTTGTAGTCCCCCCTCCATATTAGAAAAATAATGTAATTATATATTTTGTATAGTAGTACATAATGACAGATGGGACGAGGGTATGTCTGCCATAAACAGGTTTGCACAACTTGGGGTTAAACGTGTCCCCATTGCGGTACCTTTGTAGAAAACTGAAAGTATTATTGTTTAGAATGAATTGCATACCCCTGTGGTTAAATGAGGCCATTTCATCTTCTAGGTGGGGATCACTTTCTAGATAATGTTATAGGCTCTTGTTCTAATGTGGTGATAAATAGCAGGTTTTCAGCCTGGGAGTAAATTTGCAGTTCTGTAATCAACTGTGTGGAGTCACTGAGGTAAGCTGGTGACATATTTTTGGAGCAGACGATCCAAATAATGTGATAAACGAGTTGTTGGTGAGTGGATGTCAGAGATCAGGGGGCGACCTGAAAGGTTATTGAGTGATTTGTGTATCTTGTATTAATGGTAGAAAAATGGAGTCCCTCTGGCAGAGATTGATCAGTCAGTGATGACTCTGACCGCCGCTGTTACAGGACGATGACGGCTGTGTAGCACAGTCTCCATCTTCCTGGTATGGTGTGGGCTGTGCTCCTGATCCTATTCCATACTCCAGCACCAAACATATGACTTGCGATTGTTGCATGTCAGGAAACAGGTTTAGATAAACGTGGCTACTTTCTTCCAGAAACAGTGCCACCCCTATCCACAGGTCGTGAGCGGTATTGCTGCTTAGCGGAATTACATGAAGCTTAACTGCAATACCAGACACAGCCATGTTTGGATGTGGCGCTGTTATGGAACAACATCCAGCTTGAAGCTTTAATGGAGTAATTCTTGGAGTGATTGATCTCCTCTGCTCCCTCGTCAGCTCTGATTACCTGGACATGAGGTTTCCAGTTTTTGTGCCGTCTCCATTACACTCACCTGCTTTCTTAATTATCCACAATTAGATGCAATCTCCGCCGTGCGTCACATGACACTTTACTTCCTTGGCTCCTGTCGCTTAAATCAATGGAGCCCATTAGGCTTCTACCAAGTGTCCTTCGGAGCGGTCCTCTGACTGTCGTCCAAATGGGATTTTTATTTTTAGGCGTTAATTAATCCTCATCTGGGACATGTGATAAATCCTTCCGGGGGCCGCGCCGCAGAGCACGCGTCTCGTCCCCGACCCTAATATCGTGGACCGTGAAGATGTAGTGACCTATCAAAAGTGATGTCATTGTGAGAAACTCAGAGGCAATGCTCCTGATTGTGTTACTGCACCAGTCTTACAGCAGCACAGAGTATTTCAGGAGATGGTTTTGCTGATGTAACTTCAGATGATGTTTGCGAGAACATGACTGCATGTGATAGGAGCAGCCGCACCGAGCACTGGCTCTGGAGGCAGAGGCAGAAGGTGGATTCCTGCAGCACAGAGTATTTCAGGAGAGGAGCAGGTTGATCTGGGGAAGGAAGAGGTGTCCTGATGATGCTAATCAGGATACAAGGACATGAGTTAGAGGGGAGGTCACAAGGGTCCCAGCGGCACAGAGTATTTCAGATAAGGAGGGTTTTGATCTCGTGGGACGTTACATGATAGAAAGAGCCACAGCAGCACAGAGTATTTCGGGAGAGGAGCAGGTTGATCTGGGGAAGGGAGAGGTGTCCTGATGATGCTAATCAGGATACAAGGACATGAGTTAGAGGGGAGGTCACAAGGGTCCCAGCGGCACAGAGTATTTCAGATAAGGAGGGTTTTGATCTCGTGGGACGTTACATGGTAGAAAGAGCCACAGCAGCACAGAGTATTTCAGAATAGAAGGAATATGGGATCCTGCAAGGGTGTTAGAGACTGAGAGCTGGATGGTGGATAGAGGAGGGTCCAAGCAGCACAGAGTATTTCGGTATAGGGGTCCTGATCTTGTGTGAAGTCACAATTTACATGGTAGAAATATCAGGGTCCCAGCAGCGCAGAGAATTTCAGAAGAAGGGTCCTGTAGAAAGTCAGAGTGTGAGCGTAAGACAGTAGAAAGGCCCAGCAGCACAGAGTATTTAAGAAGAGGACCTGTAGGATGTAAGAAGATGAGACACGTGTGTTTATTATTGATGACCTATACTTAGGATAGTTGCAGGGTCTGCAGGAGCACAGAGTATTTCAGGAGCGCGCCAACCTTTTAGGAGGCTGAACGATGCATAGAGGAAGGAGAAGGTTATCCCAGCAGCACAGAGGAATTCAGGAGAGGAGCCCTGTCATGTGATGACGGTAGTGAGGACAGAGATTCACGGAGCAGGGGCGAGGTCATGGGAGGAAAGCTTGTATGGGTAGGGTCCTCAGCAGCACAGAGGAGTTCAGGCGGGGAGTGTGACTGAGATTTACATGATCCCCGCAGCACAAAGTATTTCAGGCGAGGAAGGTGCTGATCGTGTGTTAGGTGAGTGTGGAGGTTACATAGTTAGGAGGATCAGGAGCCCCAGCAGCACAGAGCATTTCAGGACTGGAGTGTGGGGTGTAGTAATTGGTCCTCTCATATGATGGTCAGGGCTGTATGTGACGGGCGGGGTCGTAATGTGAAGAAGGGAATGGACACGGTTACATAATGGAAGGAGCAGGGTCTCCAGAAGAGTAGAGATGATTTATATGTTATATTTTGGGGGTTTGCCCCCTGATATAATGGTTAGTGTGGTCAGAGCTTGTGATCGGCACACAGAGGAGGTCGGGAGCTTTATCCTTCCCTCCAGTGCTTTTAGTTACTGCTGTTGATGGATCTCTGTAATTTCTGCTCCTCTGCGGATTTTCTGGCCCTCGGATCATTAGATAATATCATTAATCCCCGATCCACTTTGCCCCTGATATTCCATTATTCATTATTGTGATATGTGTCACCCGCTGATGGCACCTGACATTGCCGCCCCACGGTCGCTGCTCCTTGACGTTGCCGGCACAGGACTAGCCGATTATTACCGCCATCCCAGGTCTTGTTCTTTACGGTTCACCATTGTCCTACTTGTTTGCGGCGAGTATCCGGAGCCGCTGCACCAGGGATGAAGTTATTAAGCCCCTGTCTGTCCTGCTCGTGACGTTGGGACAATGTAGATAAATGCGACTTCATTACTCTAATTAAACAGCTCTATTCAATGCAGAGGGGCCTGCGTGGAGCCCAGACCACACGGCTGCACGCCGCTCCGCCACCCCGGCGATGTCCGCTTTTCTGCTGAGCTTGCAGACCGCACAACCTTTGTTCTCGCAGATACATGAAAGGCGTTCAATTAATTTTAGCTGAGCAAATCCATCACACGAGGCGACTCGGGCTGAGATAGGAGAGGTAAATGGAGCAGGCAGCGATTCCGGCAGGTCCATTTACAGTGTGTGACTCCATGCAGTAAGAGAGATCGATAAACCCTTCATTAGGAGAAGCCGGGGATGAGGTCTGCAGCCCTAACACGGGGCGCGCTGACGGGGTACATAATTCAAGGTCACCCAATGTACCTCATTCAGGATGCGACCCTTTCTCTGTTTCAGCTTTCTTGGTAAGTAGCTGATGAGGCCTTAAAGGGATTGTTCCATAAACGCTGATCAAGGATAGGCGATATGTGTGTGATGGCTGAGAGTCCAACTGCTGGGATCTCCACCGATTTATGAGAGCTGTAGAGGGCATGTACGACCATGGCTTCATTTACTGATTATATAGGAATAATGGTCGCACACGGTCACTATCGCTCCGTTCACCGCCTGTAGGACTGGTGGTTGCACACACTCAGTATGCTACTCTCACTGTCTATAGGACTGGTGGTTGAACACGATCACTATGCTCCAGTCACTGTCTATCGGACTGGTGGTCGCACACACTCTCTATGCTCCAGTCATCGTCTACAGGCGTGGTAGTCGCACATGCTCACTATGCTCCAGTCACTGTTTATAGGACTGGTAAATCGCAGTCGCTAACTAAGCTTCAGTCACTGTCTATAGGACTGGTGGTCGCACACTCTCATTATGCTCCAGTCACTGTCTATAGGACTGGTGGTCGCACATGCCCACTACCACTGCATTCACCACCTTTAGGACTGGTGGTCGCACATGCCCACTACCACTGCATTCACCACCTTTAGGACTGGTGGTCGAACATGCTCACTACTAACTCTTCACGGTTTATAGGACTGGTGGTCATACGCTCGCTATGCTCCAGTCACCGTCTACTGTAGTGGTAGTCGCACATGCTCACTATGCTACAGTCACTGTCTATAGGACTGATGGTCTCACACGCCCACTACTTCTCCATTCACCACCTTTAGGACTGGTAGTTGAATGTGCTGATTACCTCTTCAATCACAGTCTATAGGACTGGTGGTGGCACATGCTCACTACTGCTCCATTCACCGTATATAGGACTGGTGGTCGCGCATACTCACTACCACTCCATTAATTGTCTGTAGGACTGGTGGTCTCAAACGCTCACTATGCTCCAGTCACCTCCTTTAGGACTAGTGGTCGCATATGCTCAATACTGCTCTAGAGGGAGTTGGCCCCTGTTCTCTGGATCAGTGGGGGATTCCCGCAGCCAGGACCCTCAGCAATTATGCATTTACCTTTTCTGAGGATGGGTGATGATTATTTACGGGACAACCCTCTTTAGTGGCCACATTTGAGGAATAAGTCAAAGCTCTCCCAATGCACAACTTGTAACACCGCCCCGTCTCTCCCCCAGCGTCATGTGCTGTTTATAATACTATGGCCTCATTATGTGGCTGAGAGTCAGAAGAGGGGTTGTTTTGCCAGTAAGTGGAATTCGTAAGGCCTCGGTGTGCAATTAAAAAAAAAAAAGTGGTATTCCCCTCCACCAATCCACAAAACACTCCCAAACACGCTGCCTACTTTCCTGCCGGCCTCTACTCTGTACAGCCTCCGCACACAGGACATGCCCTCTCCTCTGCTCACTGGTCACAGCGGTGCCCCTACTGACAGCCTGAGCGGCATCTTTTTTGTGTAAGCAGAGAGGTGAAGATGAGCCCAAGCTGTACAGGACCCCCGCGACTAAGGAGCGTAGGGAAGGTCCCGGCAGGGCTCTATTTAGACCTAGGAGGGGTCTACGTAGAGCCCTGCCGGAACCTAGGAGGCGTCAATGTAGAGCCCTGCCGGGACCTAGGAGGCGTCAATGTAGAGCCCTGCCGGGACCTAGGAGGTTACTATGTAGAGCCCTGCCGGGACCTAGGAGGCGTCAATGTAGAGCCCTGCCGGGACCTTGGAGGCGTCAATGTAGAGCCCTGCCGGGACCTAGGAGGTTACTATGTAGAGCCCTGCCGGGACCTAGGAGGCGTCTATGTAGAGCCCTGCCGGGACCTAGGAGGTTGCTATGTAGAGCCCTGCCGGGACCTAGGAGGCGTCTATGTAGTGCCCTGCCGGGACCTAGGAGGCGTCAATGTAGAGCCCTGCCGGGACCTAGGAGGCGTCAATGTAGAGCCCTGCCGGGACCTAGGAGGTTACTATGTAGAGCCCTGCCGGGACCTAGGAGGCGTCAATGTAGAGCCCTGCCGGGACCTAGGAGGTTACTATGTAGAGCCCTGCCGGGACCTAGGAGGCGTCAATGTAGAGCCCTGCCGGGACCTTGGAGGCGTCAATGTAGAGCCCTGCCGGGACCTAGGAGGTTACTATGTAGAGCCCTGCCGGGACCTAGGAGGCGTCTATGTAGAGCCCTGCCGGGACCTAGGAGGTTGCTATGTAGAGCCCTGCCGGGACCTAGGAGGCGTCTATGTAGTGCCCTGCCGGGACCTAGGAGGCGTCAATGTAGAGCCCTTCCGGGACCTAGGAGGTGTCAATGTAGAGCCCTGCCGGGACCTAGGAGGTTACTATGTAGAGCCCTGCCGGGACCTAGGAGGCGTCTATGTAGAGCCCTGCCGGGACCTAGGAGGTTGCTATGTAGAGCCCTGCCGGGACCTAGGAGGCGTCTATGTAGTGCCCTGCCGGGACCTAGGAGGCGTCAATGTAGAGCCCTGCCGGAACCTAGGAGGCGTCAATGTAGAGCCCTGCCGGGACCTAGGAGGCGTCAATGTAGAGCCCCTGCCGGGACCTAGGAGGCGTCTATGTAGAGCCCTGCCGGGACCTAGGAGGCATCTATGTAGAGCGCTGCCGGGACCTAGGAGGCATCTATGTAGATCCCTGCCGGGACCTAGGAGGCGTCTACGTAGAGCACTTCCGGGACCTAGGAGGCGTCTACGTAGAGCCCTGCCGGGACCTAGGAGGCGTCTATGTAGAGCCCTTCCGGGACCTAGGAGGTGTCTATGTAGAGCCCTGCCAGGACCTAGGAGGCATCTATGTAGAGCCCTGCCGGGACCTAGGAGGCATCTATGTAGAGCCCTGCCGGGACCTAGGAGGCGTCTACGTAGCGCACTTCCGGGACCTAGGAGGCGTCAATGTAGAGCCCTGCCGGGACCTAGGAGGCGTCTATGTAGAGCCCTTCCGGGACCTAGGAGGCGTCTATGTAGAGCCCTGCCGGGACCTAGGAGGCGTCAATGTAGAGCCCTGCCGGGACCTAGGAGGCATCTATGTAGAGCCCTGCCGGGACCTAGGAGGCATCTATGTAGAGCCCTGCCGGGACCTAGGAGGCGTCTACGTAGAGCACTTCCGGGACCTAGGAGGCGTCAATGTAGAGCCCTGCCGGGACCTAGGAGGTGTCTATGTAGAGCCCTGCCGGGACCTAGGAGGCGTCAATGTAGAGCCCTGCCGGGACCTAGGAGGCGTCTATGTAGAGCCCTGCCGGGATCTAGGAGGCGTCTATGTAGAGCCCTGCCGGGCTCTAGGAGGCGTCTATGTAGAGCCCTGCCGGGACCTAGGAGGTGTCTATGTAGAGCCCTGCCGGGACCTAGGAGGCATCAATGTAGAGCCCTTCCGGGACCTAGGAGGCGTCAATGTAGAGCCCTGACGGGACCTAGGAGGTGTCTATGTAGAGCCCTGCCGGGACCTAGGAGGCGTCTACGTAGAGCACTTCCGGGACCTAGGAGGCGTCTATGTAGAGCCCTGCCGAGACCTAGGAGGCGTCTATGTAGAGCCCTGCCGGGACCTAGGAGGCGTCTATGTAGAGCCCTGCCGGGACCTAGGAGGCATCAATGTAGAGCCCTGCCGGGACCTAGGAGGCGTCAATGTAGAGCCCTGACGGGACCTAGGAGGTGTCTAGGTAGAGCCCTGCCGGGACCTAGGAGGTGTCTACGTAGAGCCCTGCCGGGACCTAGGAGGTGTCTACGTAGAGCCCTGCCGGGACCTAGGAGGCGTCTATGTAGAGCCCTGCCGGGACCTAGGAGGCGTCTATGTAGAGCCCTGCCGGGACCCTTCTGTAGCAAAAGAATAAAATACAATGATACAAAGAAAAAACATGCTGCACCGCAATGAAACCACAGTGCCAACAATTCAAAGTGCATAGGAATGTATCAGACCATGACCTGCATGAATGAGCCATTACTTCGGGTGCACACAGAGGAGGTTACTATGTAGAGCCCTGCCGGGACCTAGGAGGCGTCAATGTAGAGCCCTGCCGGGACCTTGGAGGCGTCAATGTAGAGCCCTGCCGGGACCTAGGAGGTTACTATGTAGAGCCCTGCCGGGACCTAGGAGGCGTCTATGTAGAGCCCTGCCGGGACCTAGGAGGTTGCTATGTAGAGCCCTGCCGGGACCTAGGAGGCGTCAATGTAGAGCTCTGCCGGAACAAAGGAGGCGTCAATGTAGAGCCCTGCCGGGACCTAGGAGGCGTCAATGTAGAGCCCCTGCCGGGACCTAGGAGGCGTCTATGTAGAGCCCTGCCGGGACCTAGGAGGCATCTATGTAGAGCGCTGCCGGGACCTAGGAGGCATCTATGTAGAGCCCTGCCGGGACCTAGGAGGCGTCTACGTAGAGCACTTCCGGGACCTAGGAGGCGTCTACGTAGAGCCCTGCCGGGCTCTAGGAGGCGTCTATGTAGAGCCCTGCCGGGACCTAGGAGGCGTCTATGTAGAGCCCTTCCGGGACCTAGGAGGTGTCTATGTAGAGCCCTGCCAGGACCTAGGAGGCATCTATGTAGAGCCCTGCCGGGACCTAGGAGGCATCTATGTAGAGCCCTGCCGGGACCTAGGAGGCGTCTACGTAGCGCACTTCCGGGACCTAGGAGGCGTCAATGTAGAGCCCTGCCGGGACCTAGGAGGCGTCTATGTAGAGCCCTTCCGGGACCTAGGAGGCGTCTATGTAGAGCCCTGCCGGGACCTAGGAGGCATCTATGTAGAGCCCTGCCGGGACCTAGGAGGCATCTATGTAGAGCCCTGCCGGGACCTAGGAGGCATCTATGTAGAGCCCTGCCGGGACCTAGGAGGCGTCTACGTAGAGCACTTCCGGGACCTAGGAGGCGTCACTGTAGAGCCCTGCCGGGACCTAGGAGGCGTCTATGTAGAGACCTTCCGGGACCTAGGAGGTGTCTATGTAAAGCCCTGCCGGGACCTAGGAGGCGTCAATGTAGAGCCCTGCCGGGACCTAGGAGGCGTCAATGTAGAGCCCTGCCGGGACCTAGGAGGTGTCAATGTAGAGCCCTGCCGGGTCCTAGGAGGCGTCAATGTAGAGCCCTGCCAGGACCTAGGAGGCGTCAATGTAGAGCCCTGCCGGGACCTAGGAGGTGTCTATGTAGAGCCCTGCCGGGACCTAGGAGGCGTCAATGTAGAGCCCTGCCGGGACCTAGGAGGCGTCTATGTAGAGCCCTGCCGGGACCTAGGATGCGTCTATGTAGAGCCCTGCCGGGATCTAGGAGGCGTCTATGTAGAGCCCTGCCGGGCTCTAGGAGGCGTCTATGTAGAGCCCTGCCGGGCTCTAGGAGGCGTCTATGTAGAGCCCTGCCGGGACCTAGGAGGCGTCTATGTAGAGCCCTGCCGGGACCTAGGAGGCGTCTATGTAGAGCCCTGCCGGGACCTAGGAGGCATCAATGTAGAGCCCTGCCGGGACCTAGGAGGCGTCAATGTAGAGCCCTGACGGGACCTAGGAGGTGTCTATGTAGAGCCCTGCCGGGACCTAGGAGGTGTCTACGTAGAGCCCTGCCGGGACCTAGGAGGTGTCTACGTAGAGCCCTGCCGGGACCTAGGAGGCGTCAATGTAGAGCCCTGCTGGGACCTAGGAGGTGTCTACGTAGAGCCCTGCCGGGACCTAGGAGGCGTCTATGTAGAGCCCTGCCGGGACCTAGGAGGCGTCTATGTAGAGCCCTGCCGGGACCCTTCTGTAGCAGAAGAATAAAATACAATGATACAAAGAAAAAACATGCTGCACCGCAATGAAACCACAGTGCCAACAATTCAAAGTGCATAGGAATGTATCAGACCATGACCTGCATGAATGAGCCATTACTTCGGGTGCACACAGAGGAAAAAAAGAATGTCCACATTGAAAGCAAGAAGAAAAAAAAGATGCGGTGGCACTCGTCCATACTTTATTATACACACGGGTTACAGCATCTTCAAAGGGAGAAAGGGATCAGGAGTGTGCGGCATCTTTTATTCTTCTTGCTTTCAAAGAAGAGTAAAATATCCTGCAAGCTCAGATTGGACTCAGGACTGTCTCCAGACAGCATTTTTTTTTATATACCCAGCTTTATTATTGATCAAATGACTTGACTGTTGCTCACTTGCCTCATTTGAGAAGGTGTTTTCAATCTTATTAGATTTTTTTAAATTGCTTTCTCCTCCCGTTTTGCAGAGAAGAAGGACGTGGCGCAGAGTCTGGAGAGTTACACCTCCAAATGTGCAGGAACCATGGAACCGATCCAGTTACCGGAAGGCCTGACGCTGCCGCCCGTGCCCTTCACTAAACTGCCCATTGTCAGGTTTGTGCCATTTTATGCTTTTGTTTTTTTTCTCTTTTTCTTTGTACTTGTTTTACAAAACCAAATAACATTATTCAACGAATTGCCGGATGGTTCCAGACAACCCTCTATAAACAATCTGACCACTGCCATAGGATTATGGTTGACCGGAGTCCGCCTCCCTGCAGAGAAAATCCCAGGATGACTGATTCTCAGTTGATCCCGTCATACTGGTCCCCGAGCTTAGATTACTGGAAGGAACAGGCATCTGACCACTGCAGCAGCTCATCACCGATTGACTGCAGTGGTGACGCACTCGTCCCCGCCAGAAACCCGGGGCAGCGGTACAAAATAATGCCCATTTAAGCCAGGAAAAGGATTAGGGTGAAATCCCCAGAAAATCTGCAGCAAATTATCCCAGAGAAACATGAAGATGTCTTTGTGAAAAATCACCACGGATTTACCAATGACCCTAGAAAATTAGAAAAGTAAAACTATGCGTCAATTCATGAGGCTGAAGGTACGTCGCTCAGTGCCAGACGACAGAAGGGTTAACCGCCATCATCGCTGCCAGACGTCTGCTAGATGCGCAGGCGGCTCCGTGTCCCATAAGCCGGATGTTTGATCTGCTCATACACAACATTTCTGGAATGGGGTCACCTCCGCAGCGTGATTGTCACCCCCTCTCTGCCTCTCATCTTCACAACAAACGGGAAAGGTTCTCAAAAGGTGGCAGTACCATGTTCAGGCGGCTGCTCCACTGTCCCAGTGTTGCCCATTGTATTTCCATCATCTTTCTTGTCACTAAATAAAGCCAAGAATGGCAGCAATAAGATGGCCCATCCCCCGACATTGTGGGTGATCACTGAGAGAAAAGCACATGGGTGCTTAGCGTTTCCAATACCTTTTAGGGTGTGTGCACACGTTGCGGATCCGCTGCAGATCTGCAAGTGATTTACAGTACAGTGTAAATCAATGGGAAAAAAAAACCCGCTGTGCACATGCTGCGGAAAAATCAGCTCAGAAACGTAGCGGTTTATTTTCCGTAGCATGTTAATTCTTTGTGCCGATTCTGCAGCGTTTTTACACCGATTCCATTATAAGAATCCGCAGATGTAAAAACGCAGGGCAAATCCGCACAAAATGCGCTGTGAATCCGCAGGAAAAACGCACGGATTTTGACCTGCGGATTCTGCCAAAAATAGCAGATTCCGCTCGGAAAATTCCGCACACGAATCCGCAACTTGTGTACGCACCCTTAAAGGGAAGACCCTGCCGTGAAATTAAGTGCAGAATTCTGTGCCCATTCATTCCCCAATATGTCTTTATATGGTGGTGATGACTTTGTATTACTTGTACATATTCGCTATGTGTATTATCCCTGTACTGTGACATCACTGTGTGTATTATCCCTGTACTGTGACATCACTGTGTGTATTATCCCTGTACTGTGACATCACTGTGTGTATTATCCCTGTACTGTGACATCACTGTGTGTATTATCCCTGTACTGTGACGTCACTGTGTGTATTATCCCTGTACTGTGACAACACTGTGTGTATTATCCCTGTACTGTGACATCACTGTGTGTATTATCCCTGTACTGTGACGTCACTGTGTGTATTATCCCTGTACTGTGACATCACTGTGTGTATTATCCCTGTACTGTGACATCACTGTGTATTATCCCTGTACTGTGACGTCACTGTGTGTATTATCCTGTACTGTGACTCACTGTGTGTATTATCCCTGTACTGTGACATCACTGTGTGTATTATCCCTGTACTGTGACATCACTGTGTGTATTATCCCTGTACTGTGACATCACTGTGTATTATCCCTGTACTGTGACATCACTGTGTGTATTATCCCTCTACTGTGACATCACTGTGTGTATTATCCCTGTACTGTGACATCACTGTGTGTATTATCCCTGTACTGTGACGTTACTGTGTGCATTATCCCTGTACTGTGACATCACTGTGTGTATTATACCTGTACTGTGACATCACTGTGTGTATTATCCCTGTACTGTGACATCACTGTGTGTATTATTCCTGTACTGTGACATCACTGTGTGTATTATCCCTGTACTGTGACATCACTGTGTGTATTATCCCTGTACTGTGACATCACTGTGTGTATTATCCCTGTACTGTGACGTTACTGTGTGTATTATCCCTGTACTGTGACGTTACTGTGTGTATTATCCCTGTACTGTGAGTTACTGTGTGTATTATCCCTGTACTGTGACGTCACTGTGTGTATTATCCCTGTACTGTGACGTTACTGTGTGTATTATCCCTGTACTGTGATGTTACTGTGTGTATTATCCCTGTACTGTGACATTACTGTGTGTATTATCCCTGTACTGTGACATCACTGTGTGTATTATCCCTGTACTGTGACATCACTGTGTGTATTATCCCTGTACTGTGACATTACTGTGTGTATTATCCCTGTACTGTGACATCACTGTGTGTATTATCCCTGTACTGTGACATTACTGTGTGTATTATCCCTGTACTGTGACATCACTGTGTGTATTATCCCTGTACTGTGACATACTGTGTGTATTATCCCTGTACTGTGACATTACTGTGTGTATTATCCCTGTACTGTGACATTACTGTGTGTATTATCCCTGTACTGTGACATCACTGTGTGTACTATCCCTGTACTGTGACATTACTGTGTGTGTTATCCCTGTACTGTGACATCACTGTGTGTACTATCCCTGTACTGTGACATACCTGTGTGCATTATCCCTGTACTGTGACATACTGTTGTATTATCCCTGTACTGTGACATTACTGTGTGTATTATCCCTGTACTGTGACATTACTGTGTGTATTATCCCTGTACTGTGACATCACTGTGTGTACTATCTCTGTACTGTGACACCACTGTGTGCATTATCCCTGTACTGTGACATTACTGTGTGTATTATCCCTGTACTGTGACATTACTGTGTGTATTATCCCTGTACTGTGACACCACTGTGTGTATTATCCCTGTACTGTGACATTACTGTGTGTATTATCCCTGTACTGTGACATCACTGTGTGTATTATCCCTGTACTGTGACATTACTGTGTGTATTATCCCTGTACTGTGACATCACTGTGTGTATTATCCCTGTACTGTGACATTACTGTGTGTATTATCCCTGTACTGTGACATTACTGTGTGTATTATCCCTGTACTGTGACATCACTGTGTGTATTATCCCTGTACTGTGACATTACTGTGTGTATTATCCCTGTACTGTGACATTACTGTGTGTATTATCCCTGTACTGTGACATCACTGTGTGTACTATCCCTGTACTGTGACATTACTGTGTGTATTATCCCTGTACTGTGACATCACTGTGTGTATATCCCTGTACTGTGACACCGGTGTGTATTATCCCTGTACTGTGACATTACTGTTTGTATTATCCCTGTACTGTGACATTACTGTGTGTATTATCCCTGTACTGTGACATTACTGTGTGTATTATCCCTGTACTGTGACATCACTGTGTGTACTATCTCTGTACTGTGACACCACTGTGTGCATTATCCCTGTACTGTGACATTACTGTGTGTATTATCCCTGTACTGTGACATTACTGTGTGTATTATCCCTGTACTGTGACACACTGTGTGTATTATCCCTGTACTGTGACATTACTGTGTGTATTATCCCTGTACTGTGACATCACTGTGTGTATTATCCCTGTACTGTGACATTACTGTGTGTATTATCCCTGTACTGTGACATCACTGTGTGTATTATCCCTGTACTGTGACATTACTGTGTGTATTATCCCTGTACTGTGACATTACTGTGTGTTTATCCCTGTACTGTGACATTACTGTGTGTATTATCCCTGTACTGTGACATCACTGTGTGTATTATCCCTGTACTGTGACATTACTGTGTGGTTATCCCTGTACTGTGACATCACTGTGTGGTTATCCCTGTACTGTGACATACTGTGTGTATTATCCCTGTACTGTGACATCACTGTGTGTATTATCCCTGTACTGTGACATTACTGTGTGATTATCCTGTACTGTGACATCACTGTGTGATTATCCCTGTACTGTGACATCACTGTGTGTACTATCCTGTACTGTGACACCCTGTGTGCATTATCCTGTACTGTGACATTACTGTGTGTATTATCCCTGTACTGTGACATCACTGTGTGTATTATCCCTGTACTGTGACATTACTGTGTGTATTATCCCTGTACTGTGACATCACTGTGTGTATTATCCTGTACTGTGACACCACTGTGTGATTATCCCTGTACTGTGACATTACTGTGTGTATTATCCCTGTACTGTGACATTACTGTGTGTATTATCCCTGTACTGTGACACCACTGTGTGTATTTCCCTGTACTGTGACATCACTGTGTGTATTATCCCTGTACTGTGACATACACTGTGTGCATTATCCCTGTACTGTGACATCACTGTGTGTATATCCCTGTACTGTGACACACTGTGTGTATTATCCCTGTACTGTGACATACTGTGTGTATTATCCCTGTACTGTGACATACTGTGTGTATTATCCCTGTACTGTGACATCACTTGTGTATTATCCCTGTACTGTGACATCACTGTGTGTATTATCCCTGTACTGTGACATCACTGTGTGTATTATCCCTGTACTGTGACATCACTGTTGATTATCCCTGTACTGTGACATCACTGTGTGTACTTATCCCTGTAACTGTGACACCGCTGTGTGCATTATCCCTGTACTGTGACATTACTGTGTGTATTATCCCTGTACTGTGACACCACTGTGTATTATTTATGCCCTGTACTGTGACATTATCTGTGTGTATTATCCCTGTACTGTGACATCACTGTGTGTACTATCTCTGTACTGTGACACCACTGTGTGCATTATCCCTGTACTGTGACATTACTGTGTGTATTATCCCTGTACTGTGACACCACTGTGTGTATTATCCCTGTACTGTGACATTACTGTGTGTATTATCCCTGTACTGTGACACCGCTGTGTGTATTATCCCTGTACTGTGACATTACTGTGTGTATTATCCCTGTACTGTGACATCACTGTGTGTACTATCTCTGTACTGTGACACCACTGTGTGCATTATCCCTGTACTGTGACTTTACTGTGTGTATTATCCCTGTACTGTGTGAATACTTTTCCATCCAATTATGACAAGAGCATTCTTAAGGTGATACCTTTATTGGCTAACCAGAAAATTATATGTTCGCAAGCTTTCAGAGCGCAGAGGCTCCTTCTTCAGGCAAGATTACATTTGGAATAATAAGAAAGACACATTAGATGCTTACTATAGTAGGAAATTTGTTCAAGACCTGGGAGGTGTGATGCCTTCAAAAGATAAGCAAAGGAAATCAAATTAGCATTTTCTTACAAATGGAGAGCTAGTGGGAATGTGTTATTGGCTATCTGGAGTCCTTCTGGTGAAGGTGTGAACTGTGTCTATGTAATGAGTCATAAAACCGGGTGTTAAGTTGAGTCCTAGTGTCAAAGTATTGAACATCCTAATAAGTTTGAATTCCCATATTTTTCTCTCTCTGTCATCCTTAACCCCTCTCTGACATTAGACGTACTATCCCGTCCATAAAACCCGTGCCATTCTGACCATGGACGGGATAGTACGTCATAGGCGATTAGCTGCGCTCCCCGAGGGAGCGCAGCTAATCGCCGCCGGGTGTCAGCTGATTATCACAGCTGACACACCGTGACTGTGTGTCAGGAGCGGTCACGGACCGCTCCCGGCACATTAACCCCTTGCACACCGCGATCAAACATGATCGGGGTTTGTACTGGGGGCACAGGGGAGGATCGCGCAGTGTGGGGGCTCCCTGCGCGCCCCCCTGAGACCCTCAGACCAGCGCGATGTGATCGCGCTGCTCTGAGGGCTTCCTCCCTCCCAGGACCCGGATCCAAGATGGCGCTGGGGTCCTGGAGGGAGGCGGCTTCCTCAGTGCCTGCGAGAGCAGGCACTGAGAAGCCTGCTGCACTGCCTGAGCGATCGCTGGTGTGACAGAGTGCTGTGCACACTGTCACACCAGCGATCTGATGAAATACAGTGATGTCCCACCCTGGGACAAAGTAAAAAAGTAAAAAAAGTAAAAATAAACATGTGTAAAAAAAAATCCAAAAAAAAAAAAAAATATTCCCCAATAAATTCATTACTTATTGTAAATAAAAAAAATAAAACAATAAAAGTACACATATTTGGTATCGCCGCGTCCGTAACGACCCCCCTATAAAAATGTCCCACTAGTTAACCCCTTTTGTGAACCCCTTAAAAAATAAAAAATAAAAACGAAGCAAAAAATCAGTGCTTTATCATCATACCGCTGAACAAAAAGTGGAATAACACGCGATCAAAAAGACGGATATAAATAAACATGGTACCGCTGAAAACGTCATCTTGTCCCGCAAAAAAACGAGCCAGTCACACAGCATCATGAGCGAAAAAATAAAAAAGTTATAGCTCGCAGAATAAAGCGATGCAAAAATAATTATTTTTTATATAAATTGTTTTTATTCTATAAAAGCGCGAAAACATAAAAAAATGATATAAATGAGGTATCGCCATAATCGTACTGACCCGAAGAATAAAACTGCTTTATCAATTTTACCACACGCGGAACAATAAAAACGCCTCACCCAAAAGAAATTCATGAATTGCTGATTTTTGTTCATTCTAACCTCCCAAAAATCGAAATAAAAAGCGATCAAAAAATGTCACGTGCTCAAAAATGGTACCAATAAAAGCGTCACCTCGTCCCGCAAAAATTAAGACCTCACATGACTCTGTGGGCCAAAATATGCAAAAATTATAGCTCTCAAAATGTGGCGATGCAAAAAACTACTTTTTGCAATAAAAAGCGTCTTTTAGCGTGACAGCTGCCAATCATAAAAACCGCTATAAATAGTAAATCAAACCCCCCTTTATCACCCCCTTAGTTAGGGAAAAAAAATAAAATAAAAAAAATGTATTTATTTCCATTTTCCCATTAGGGTTAGGGTTAGGGTTTCGGCTAAAGTTAGGGTTAGGGTTGGCGCTAAAGTTAGGATTAGGGTTAGAGTTTGGATTAGGTTAGGGTTGGGATTAGGGTTGGGACTAGGGTTAGGGGTGTGTTGGGGTTAGGGTTGGAGTTAGAATTGGGGGGTTTCCGCTGTTTAGGCACATCAGGGGCTCTCCAAATGTGACATGGCGTCTGATCTCCATTCCAGCCAATTCTGCTTTGAAAAAGTCAAACGGTGTTCCTTCACTTCTGAGCTCTGCCATGCGTCCAAACAGTAGTTTATCCCCACATATGGGGTATCAGCGTACTCTGGACCCCAAGAGTTATTGTGAAATTTGTCCTATTTCTTCTGTTACCCTTGGGAAAATAAAAAACTGGGGGCGAAAATATTATTTTTGTAAAAAAAATAAGATTTTTTTGTTTTTACGGCTGTACATTATAAACTTCTGTGAAGCACTTGGGGCTTCATAGCGCTCACCACACATCTAAATAAGTTCCTTGTGGGGTCTATTTTCCAAAATGGGGTCACTTGTTGGGGATTTCCACTGTTTAGGCGCATCAGGGGCTCTCCAAATGCGACATGACGCCCCCAGACCATTCCATCAAAGTCTGCAATCCAAAACGTCACTACTTCCCTTTCCGAGCCCTGACATGCGCCCATACAGTAGTTTTCTCCCACATATTGGGTATCAGCGTACTCAGGACAAATTGGACAACAACTTTTGGGGTCCAATTTCTCCTGTTACCCTTGTGAAAATAAAATATTGGGGGCGAAAAAATCATTTTTGTAAAAAAAAAAAGGATTTTTTATTTTTACGGCTGTGCGTTATAAACTTCTGTGAAGCACTTCGGGGTTCAAAGTGCTCACCACACATCTAGGTAAGTTCCTAGTGGGGTCTATTTTCCAAAATGGGGTCACTTGTGGGGGGTTTCCACTGTTTAGGCGCATCAGGGGCTCTCCAAATGCGACATGACGCCCCCAGACCATTCCATCAAAGTCTGCAATCCAAAACGTCACTACTTCCCTTTCCGAGCCCTGACATGCGCCCATACAGTAGTTTTCTCCCACATATTGGGTATCAGCGTACTCAGGACAAATTGGACAACAACTTTTGGGGTCCAATTTCTCCTGTTACCCTTGTGAAAATAAAATATTGGGGGCGAAAAATCATTTTTGTAAAAAAAAAAAGGATTTTTTATTTTTACGGCTGTGCGTTATAAACTTCTGTGAAGCACTTCGGGGTTCAAAGTGCTCACCACACATCTAGATAAGTTCCTTGTGGGGTCTATTTTCCAAAATGGGGTCACTTGTGGGGGGTTTCCACTGTTTAGGCGTATCAGGGGCTCTCCAAATGCGACATGACGCCCCCAGACCATTCCATCAAAGTCTGCAATCCAAAACGTCACTACTTCCCTTCCGAGCCCTGACGTGCACCCATACAGTAGTTTTCTCCTACATATTGGGTATCAGCGTACTCAGGACAAATTGGACAACAACTTTTGGGTTCCAATTTCTTCTGTTACCCTTGTGAAAATAAAATATTGGGGGCGAGAAAATCATTTTTGTAAAAAAAAAAAAGGATTTTTTATTTTAAGGCTGTACGTTATAAACTTTAGTGAAAACCTGGGGGTTCAAAGTTCTCACCACACATCTAGATAAGTTCCTTGAGGGGTCTAGTTTCCAAAATGGTGTCATTTGTGGGGGGTTTCCACTGTTTAGGCAGATCAGGAGCTCTCCAAACACGACATGGCGTCCAGCCAATTCTGCGTTGAAAAAGTGAGACGGCGCTCCTTCCCTTCCAAACTCTGCCATGCACCCAAACAGTGGTATACCCCCACATATGGGGTATCAGTGTACTCAGGACAAATTGCACAATAACTTTTGGAGTCTTGTTACCCTTGGAAAAATAAAAATTCGGGTGAAAAGATCATTTTTGTGGAAAAAATATGATTTTTAAATTTTACGGCTCTACGTTATAAACTTGTGTGAAGCACTTGAGGGTTCAAATTGCTCACCAAAGATCTAGATAAGTTCCTTAGGGGGTCTAGTTTCCCAAATGGGGTCATTTGTGGGGGGTTTCCACTGTTTAGGCACATCAGGGGCTCTCCAAATGCAACATGGCATCCAATCTCAATTCCAGCCAATTTTGGTTGGAAAAAGTCAAATGGTGCTCCTTCCCTTCCGAGCTCTGCCGTGCGCCCAAACAGTGGTTCCCCCCCACATATGGGGCATCAGCGTACTCAGGACAAATTGGACAACAACTTATGTGGTCCAATTTCTCCTGATACCCTTGGTAAAATAAAAAATTAGTGACTAAAAGATAATTTTTGTGGGAAAAAAATAGGATTTTTTATTTTCATGCCCGGGCATTATAAACTTGTGTGAAGCACTTGGGGGTTCAAAGTGCTCACCAAAGATCTAGATAAGTTCCTTAGGGGGTCTAGTTTCCAAAATGGGGTCACTTGTGGGGGATTTCCACTGTTTAGGCTCATCTGGGGCACTGCAAACGGAACATGACCCCCATCAACGTCTGCATTCCAAAACGTTACTACTTCCTTTCCAAGCCCTGCCGTGCGCCCAAACAGTTTTCCACCCCCACATATGGGGTATCAGCGTACTCAGGACAAATTGGACAACAACTTTTGGGGTCCAATTTCCTTGGGAAAATTCAAAAATTTAGGACTAAAAAATCATTTTTGTGGAAATTTTTTTTTTTTTTTTTCACACCCAGGCATTATAAACTTTTGTGAAACACTTGGGGGTTCAAAGTGCTCACAACAGATCTAGATAAGTACCTTAGGGGGTCTAGTTTCCAAAATGGTGTCACTTGTGGGGGGTTTCCACTGTTTAGGCGCATCAGAGGTTCTCCAAGCGCGACATGGCGTCCAATCTCAACTCCAGCCAATTTTAGTTTGAAAAAGTCAAACGGCGCTCCTTCCCTTACGAGCTCTGCCGTGTGCCCAAACAGTGGTTTTCCCCCACATATGGGGTATTGGCGTACTCAGGAGAAATTGCATAACAACCTTATCTGTCCATTTTCTCCTTTTACCCTTGTGAAAATAAAAAAAAAGTTTGTAAAAGATCATTTTTGTGGCTAAAAAGTTAAATATTCATTTTTTCCTTCCACGTTGCTTTAGTTCCTGTGAAGCACCTGAAGGGTTAATAAACTTCTTGAATGTGGTTTTGAGTACCTTGAGGGGTGCAGTTTTTAGAATGGTGTCACTTTTGGGTATTTTCTGTCATGTAGACCCCTCAAAGTGACTTCAAATGAGAGGTGGTCCCTAAAAAAAATGGCTTTGTAAATTTTGTTGTAAAAATGAGAAATCGCTGGTCAACTTTTAACCCTTATAACTTCCTAACAAAAAAAAATTTTGATTCCAAAATTGTGCTGATGTAAAGTAGACATGTGGGAAATGTTATTTCTTAACTATTTTGTGTGACATATTTCTCTGTTTTAAGGGAATAAAAATTCAAAGTTTGAAAATTGCTAAATTTTCAAAATTTTCGCCATATTTGCGTTTTTTTCAAAAATAAACGCAAGTTATATGGAAGAAATTTTACCACTAACATGAAGTACAATATGTCACGAGAAAACAATCTCAGAATCGCGAAGATCCGTTGAAGCGTTCCGGAGTTATAACCTCATAAAGAGACAGTGGTCAGAATTGTAAAAATTGTCCCGGTCATTAACGTGCAAACCACCCTTGGGGGTGAAGGGGTTAAAATGACCTTTTAGTATTAAGACTTTTAAGTCTGTCATACAATGTCCAGTTCCAGAGAAATGTTTTCCCACAGGCGTGTCCATTTCATTCCTGATCGTATGTCTGTGTAGATTCATCCTTGTTTGTAGTTTTTGCATGGTTTCCCCAATATAGATAGCTCCAGGGCACCTTGTACATTGTATCATGTACACCACATTGGAGGATGTACATGAAAAGGAACCCATGACCTTATAGTCCAGATTTGTGTTTGGCACACGGACTGTATTTGTTGGTAATATGTGGGTACAAGTTTTGCATTTTTTGTTGTTACATGGGAATGTGCCAGTCACTGATGGTGACGAAAGGACACTTCTGACAAGGAGATTCCTTAAGTTAGGGGGCTGTTTGTAGGAGAGGAGTGGTAGTTCTGGGAATATGTCTTTCAATTTGTGGTCCCTGTGGAATATGGGTTGGAGATCAGCACCAATTTTCCTTAGGATGCTCATGTGGGGGTTGTATGTGACCACAAGAGGTCCCCTGTTGTTGTCCTCTCTCAGTTTGTAATCCAGGAGGTTGCTTCTTGGGATTCTTGTAGCCCTGTGGATCTGTTCATCTATTGCCAGTGGATGGTATCCTTGTTGTAGGAATGTATTCCTCAGAGATAGCAGCTGTAGTTCCCTGTCTTTACTGTCTTGAACAGATCCGAATATATCTCAGAGCTGACTGTAGATGATGGATTTTTTTGTGTGTCTTGGATGAAAGCTGTTCCATCTAAGTATGTTGGACGTCCTGTGGGCTTATGGTAAATTGATGTTTGTATGGCGTTGTCCTTGATGTATATGGTCAAGTCCAGAAAATGTATTTGAGACTTTGAAAAGTGAGGGTGAGCTTGATGGTTGGTGGTATTTGTTGAAGTTATTGTGGAAGGTGAGCAGATCATCTTTTGAGCCTGTCCAGATTATTAGCAGATCATCAATGTAGCGGAAGTATGCAAGAGGTTTAATATGGCAAGATGACAAAAACTCCTCCTCCATTTTCGCCATAAATAGGTTGGCATATTGTGGGGACATTTTGCTTCCCATGGCGCTGCCCATGCACTGTTGGTATAAAATTGTTCCCAAAAGAAAATAGTTGTGATGAAGCACAAACCTGATGAATTGCAGTGTTGGTTCTGTGGCCAGATTGTTCTTTGAAGGAAAATATTTACATGCTGTGATTCCATCCTCATGAGGAATGTTGGAATAGAGAGACTCTAACGTCCATGGTGGCTAGTATCGTGTCCCTGGAAGTGGGCCCAGCGCTGACAATTTGCAAAGATATCCGTGGTGTCCTGGATATAGCTGGGTGTGCTCCTCACCAAGGGTTTTAGAATGTTCTCCACCCAGCCGGAGATATTCTCAGTAAAGTCCAATACCAGAGATGAGGGCCTCCAGGATTACCTCTTTTTGGGATTTTTTGGGAAAGTGAAGGGTTTA
>JARQOD010000006.1:441549328-441587449 GCA_033576555.1 Oophaga sylvatica
AGTTAGCTGTGCTGTTGTGTAAGCCATTTAAACCCCTTTTGAAGGTTTTCAGCGTGGGACTGACGAGCACGGTGGAAAAAAATAAACTTGTTTTTTTTTTTTTTTTTTTAAATGGAGAAAAGGCTTCGCAAGGAGTATGTAAAAAAAAAAGATGGTCAAAATGTGTTTTATTTCTTTTAAATGATTTTAATTAAAGTGGGTGTGTTTTTTTTTTTTTTCAAAATAGGTTAATAATTGACATTTGTCTAATTGAAAACTTCAATTTTTAACCTGGTTTTAAAGTCCCTTCCAATGCAGGTGGTTTTAAACCCTTTATTAAACCCTTAGCCCCGCTACAGGGCAATGGGAAATAGTGGGTAAGTACCGAAAGGGGATAGTTATAGATTTGCCTTTTCTGGGGTGGCTGGGGGAAGATTTTTTTTTAAGGGCCGGGGGGGGGGGCAAAAATAATCCCCCCTCCCTGCGCTATTTTATCTCCCCCCATCGTGGTTTTTGGTTGGTCCCTAATGTATGAAATTTTGCTTTGGGGGGTAATCTGGACAAATGGGGGCATAATATGGGATATGGGGGCAAAAAATTAGGGGCATATGGGGGCATAATCTGGAGCATATGGGGGCATATTGGAGATATGGGGCATAAGTGGGAACTTATGGGGGAAAATTGGGCATTGGGGGATAATATGGAGTTTGGGGGGCTAAAACTGTGGAACATTGGGGATAATCTGGGTTATGGGGGTAATGTGGAACATATGGGGCTTTTGGAGCTTATGGGGGCTAATTGTGGACATTTGGGGCAAAATCTGGGAATATTGGGGGCAAAATTTCCCCTTTAAAAGCATATTGGGAAAATTGGGATATGGGGCATAATCTGTGGAGCATTTTGGGGAAATTAAATTGTGGAGAGTTTTAGGGGGCTAATTCATTTTTCACCCGGTTATCGCGTGTCAAAAATTTTCCCAGTTTTTGTGGAAAAATTAGGGGGGGGCGCTTATAATGGTATTTGGTATATCCAAACAAGGGGCTTTTCCGTGAGCGTTGTAGGGAAAAAGTGGAAGATTTTTTGCAAAAAACTCTTAATATTTAATGAATGAAAAGTTACATAAGAGACAAAAATTTTTTACCCCTTTCCCCCCCCCCTTAAAAATAGCGTTTTGGCGGATGCCTTTACAATTGTTATTGGCTTTTGCAGTCTCGAAAAATAAAATGTCTTCCCGTTGCAAGGGAACAATTCATCACACATGTGCAAGCATTTAGGTTTAAGCGATCAATCCCCCTCCAAGAGTTTTTCCCTTTAAAAAACATGCGTTTTAATACAAAAAATAGTAAACCATTACAAAATTCCAAACTTTTAAAAGTTGTGTTGTCCCGTGTGCCGAGCAAAAAAAACTACCCCCTCAATGTTAATTTTTAAAAAAACATGCCCAAAAGCTATCCACGAAAAGTTGTTGTGCAGTTCAAGAGAAAAAGGGTGTTGGAGGGAAAAAATGATTTTTTTGGGGTTTACAAAATGTGGTCCAAACTCCTGGAGGGTTCTAAAAAAAACAGCCCTATTGTGTAGACCCCTTCAGAGACATTTAGTGAAAAAACAAAAGTGATTTAAAAAGTGAAAAACCATCTCGCGGAATTTAGGGGGCCCTTACCAGCCGTGGTCCTCTCATGTTTCTATAAACAAGCCGTTTAAAGTCTACATACGAGAAAAGTTAAATTTAAAGGATGGCTGTGGCAATTATGACCCGATGTTAGGGGGTGAAAAGAGGACAGCAGAAGGAGGTTACCTGCCTTTCTCTGTGTCCGGAACCGTGGTGGGCAGCGGTTTTTTGCAGGGGGGAAGATAATGACCGGGACCGCCGCACCTATGCCGGGGGGAGTTGTGGGGGGGAAAGGGCCGGCTGTGGGAGGAAGGCAGAAGGCGCAAAAAGCAAACGCGCAGAGGCTTGTGCGTTGCGTGGAGGGAGCAGTCCTCAAAGCCCGTAAAAAGGGGACCCCCGGCCAAAGCTCTGACTTAGAAATCGTGACACAGTCGACCCCCTTGCGAATACGTAAACGTGGAAGCCTGTTGGAGGGGGGCTTCCCCCCCGGAGTAAGAAAAAGGAATTGTAGTTTCGACCCCGACTTTCCCCGGGGGCAGGCCCCAAAACCCCGGAGTGCTGGGGATTTGCAAAATTGTTTGCTTTATTTTGCTTATAACTGTAGCCTGTTATTAGGCGATTTGAGCGGGGACCCAGCCCCTTTCCCGTTCCTCTGTCCCCGTTTAACCAGATTTTTTTCCCGTTTTGGCGAAGAATAGGGACAGACTGTGGAGACTTAAAGTCCCGTGTTGACGGTGCCTAATTGGAGGGGGGGGACCCTGAAATAAAGGTTTTCGAATGAAAAGTTCCCGGAATACATTTTCTTCTTCGTTGTTGCTTATTGAAGGGCTTTTTTCCCTTAGTTTAAAGTTTCTTTGCTGAATTACGTTTGTTCCTCTTTTCATTCCTGCGAGGAAATTCCCCCTTTTTAAATAAACCCTTCCCACTGTTGGTCTGTCCTGGTCCGTGGGCAGTTTTTGCCCGCACGTTTCTTACGTTTTCACATGACCCCAAATGAAGCTGAAGGGCCACTTCATTCAATTTTTGTGAGTGGGGGGGAAAACACTTGGCGATCAGTGGAAGGATGAAACTTTTTAAGTTCTTCAAAACATGTGGGATTGCAAATGCCTTAGATGGCACCGGGGGCGGTTTGCTTAGAGGACAGTGGGAAAGTGACACTAATGACTGGAGGATGAGCTTCTGTCTGACAGCAGTAGAGGAAATTTCCCGGGAAATTCCCCGACTGAAGATTTCGGTCCTTAAGTTCTCCTCATTGTCATCGAACATGGTTCTTTCTGTTACTTACGCTACGGGATGTTCTTACATGTTCCACAATGTGCTGTTGACTCAACTTGTTAAATAAATATTTTGTTATTTAATTAAAGGTTTTTTTGCACTTATTTGGCTAAAAAATATTTTTTTTTTTTTTTTCCTCTCTAAAACTAGGTGCGTCTTATAATCAGGTGGTTTTTTAAAAAGTGAAAAAGGTATTTTGTGGCCCCCAGGGGCCCGGTTGCCACGTGGCATTTCCTCCCTCAAGGGGGGGTGATGTCATGCGGGAAGCAAGGAGGGGTCCCTTTACCGGGGTCACCCCAGCATCCAGCACTTTTCCTGACTCCAAAACCAGAAGGGGGGCTCTAGCACCGGTTTCAGGGGAACCCCCTATAAGTTCAGGCCTGGGGGGGGGTTAGAGTAGTTAGTTGGGAGAGTGAGAGGAGGGACTTTAGGGGAACCCAGGGAGGGGAGCGAAACCCAAGCTCCCCCCAGAGTTAAGGCTAGAAATGGGCGCCGGAGTCCGTGGTTGGGGGTATGAGCCGGCAGCTAAATGAAGGGCGGGGGATTGAGGTCTCTGGGCCCCTTTAAATACCCGGCGGCCAGAGCTTTTTGAGAGTGGGAGCCCCCCGGGGGGCGTTACTTTGACAGACTAAGCGCCTGCATAGGGAAAAGGACTTAAGGCGAGACAGAAAAAGGCCCAAAAAATGTTTAGGCAGCAAAGACCAAAGAAGACGCACATGGGAAAGGGGCCTCCAAAAATCACGGGGTGAGTGGATCCTAAATTGCCTCGGGCCCGCCCCGGACCCCCTTTATTTTTTAGTGCTGGTCTGCCCTCGCCCATCAAGAAAAGAAAAAGGGAAAACTACACCCCCTTGTGTCCCCAGTCATTTCTTGCCCCCTGTCCTCCCCCCCCAATGTCTAAAATCCTTTAAAAAAAACCCGTTTTTGTACCCCGGGGCCCCATCCCCGGGGGAGCAAAACCATCCCTGCTGTCACCATGGGCCCCGGGGTCTCCCCAGCAGCGTCGGCCATTTGTTGCGACCCACAGGTGGGTTTCCGACTAATCCCCTATAAAATTTTCCCCTGATTTTTTTGCAACCAGGGCCACGGACCGGGTCATTTGCTGCCGGACCTTTTCCCCCAAAAAATGTTCAAAACCCCGAGGGTTCACCACGGCCAAGTGGGCCCCGGGTTGTCAGGTCAGCAGACAGGTCAACAGGATTGGATAAAATAAAAGGGGGATAAAGGAAAGGATTAAAAATTTTGGGAAACGTATCCACAGGTAGGTTGATAAGGTCAGCAGACAGTATCACACAGGCTAGGATTAGATAACAGCTCAGCAGTCAGTATCACACAGGATAGGATTAGATACACAGCTCAGCAGACAGTATCACACAGGATAGGATTAGATACAGCTCAGCAGTCAGTATCACGCAGGATAGGATTAGATAACAGCTCAGCATTCAGTATCACACAGGAGAGGATTAGTTTACACGGCTCAGCAGTCAGTATCACACAGGATAGGATTAGTACACAGCTCAGCAGACAGTATCACACAGGATAGGATTAGATACAGCTCAGCAGTCAGTATCACACAGGACAGGATTAGATACACAGCTCAGCATTGAGTATCACACAGGATAGGATTAGATACACGGCTCATCAGACAGTATCACACAGTAGAGGATTAGATACAGCTCAGCAGTCAGTATCACACAGGAGAGGATTAGATACACAGCTCAGCAGTCAGTATTCACACAGGATAGGATTAGATACACAGCTCAGCAGACAGTATCACACAGGATAGGATTAGATACACGGCTCAGCAGTCAGTATCACACTGGATAGGATTAGATACACAGCTCAGCAGACAGTATCACACAGGATAGGATTAGATACACAGCTCAGCAGACTATCACACAGGCTAGGATTAGATACACAGCTCAGCAGTCAGTATCACACAGGATAGGATTAGATACACAGCTCAGCAGACAGTATCACACAGGATAGGATTAGATACACGGCTCAGCAGACAGTATCATACAGGATAGGATTAGATACACAGCTCAGAAGTCAGTATCACACAGGATAGGATTAGATACACAGCTCAGCAGACAGTATCACACAGTAGGGATTAGATACAGCTCAGCAGTCAGTATCACACAGGATAGGATTAGATACACAGCTCAGCAGACAGTATCACATAGGAAAGGATTAGATACACAGCTCAGCAGACAGTATCACACAGTAGAGGATTAGATACACGGCTCAGCAGTCAGTATCACGCAGTAGAGGATTAGATACAGCTCAGCAGTCAGTATCACACAGGATAGGATTAGATACACAGCTCAGCAGACAGTATCACACAGTAGAGGATTAGATACAGCTCAGCAGACAGTATCACACAGTAGAGGATTAGATACAGCTGAGCAGTCAGTATCACACATGATAGGATTAGATACACAACTCAGCAGTCAGTATCACACAGGATAGGATTAGATACACAGCTCAGCAGACAGTATCACACAGTAGAGGATTAGATACAGCTCAGCAGACAGTATCACACAGTAGATTAGATACAGCTGAGCAGTCAGTATCACACATGATAGGATTAGATACACACTCAGCAGTCAGTATCACACAGGATTAGGATTAGATACACGCTCAGCAGTCAGTATCACACAGGATAGGATTAGATACACGACTCAGCAGTCAGTATCACACAGAATAGGATTAGATACACAGCTCAGCAGACAGTGTCACACAGTAGAGGATTAGATACAGCTGAGCAGTCAGTATCACTTATGATAGGATTAGATACACAACTCAGCAGTCAGTATCACACAGGAGAGGATTAGATACACAGCTCAGCAGTCAGTATCACACAGGATAGGATTAGATTACACAGCTCAGCAGTCAGTATCACACAGGATAGGATTAGATACACGACTCAGCAGTCAGTATCACACATGATAGGATTAGATACACGGATCAGCAGTCAGTATCACACAGGATAGGATTAGATACACGGCTCAGCAGACAGTATCACACAGTAGAGGATTAGATACACCCCTCAGCAGACTGTATCACAACGGATAGGATTAGATACATGGCTCAGCAGACAGTATCACACAGTAGAGGATTAGATACACGGCTCAGCAGACAGTATCACACAGGATAGGATTAGATACACGGCTCAGCAGACAGTATCACACAGTAGAGGATTAGATACACGGCTCAGCAGACTATCACACAGGATAGGATTAGATACACGCTCAGCAGACTGTATCACACAGGATAGATTAGATACACAACTCAGCAGTCAGTATCACACGGATAGGATTAGATACACGGCTCAGCAGACAGTATCACATAGTAGAGGATTAGATACACGGCTCAGCATACTGTATTACACAGGATAGGATTACTAAACGGCTCAGCAGTCAGTATCACACAGGATTGGATTAGATACACGGCTCAGCAGTCAGTATTACACAGGATAGGATTAGATAACACAGCTCAGCAGACAGTATCACATAGGATAGGATTAGATACACGGCTCAGCAGTCAGTATCACACAGGATAGGGTTAGATACACAACTCAGCAGTCAGTATCACACAGGATAGGATTAGATACAGGCTCAGCAGTCAGTATCACACAGGATAGGATTAGATACACGGCTCAGCAGTCAGTAATCACACAGGATAGGATTAGATACACGGCTCAGCAGTCAGTATCACACATGATAGGATTAGATACACAGCTCAGCTGTCAGTATCACACAGGAGAGGATTAGATACCAGCTCAGCAGTCAGTATCACACAGGATAGGATTAGATACACAGCTCAGCAGTCAGTATCACACAGGATAGGATTAGATACACGGCTCAGCAGTCAGTATCACACATGATAGGATTAGATACACGGCTCAGCAGTCGTATCACACAGGATAGGATTAGATACACGGCTCAGCAGTCAGTATCACACAGCATAGGATTAGATACACAGCTCAGCAGTCAGTATCACACAGGCTAGGATTAGATACACAGCTCAGCAGTCAGTATCACACAGGATAGGATTAGATACACAGCTCAGCAGTCAGTATCACACAGGATAGGATTAGATACACGGCTCAGCAGTCAGTATCACACAGGAGAGGATTAGATACACGGCTCAGCAGTCAGTATCACACAGGATAGGATTAGATACACAGTCAGCAGTCAGTATCACACAGGATAGGATTAGATACACGGCTCAGCAGTCAGTATCACACAGGATAGGATTAGATACAGCTCAGCAGTCAGTATCACGCGTTATCTCTGGATATTACGTTTTTCTTACGCTGCAGACGTTTTTGATGACATTTTCTCTCACGTTTTTGCAATAATAAAGTTCATGTGCATAAAGAAATGTTATAATAATGTTTGTCAATAAAGTTATGCAAAAAAAGCCAGTCTTTCGCTACTTTTCCCGCCTCCTGTTGCGGCTATATCAGCGCATGCGCGGCCACGCCCCGCCCTCTTTCCGTAGTGACGGCAGAGTTGTGAGGTGCTCGGTCCTTCCGCTGAAGCTAAGGCCTGGTGTCCATCCGGCGGCTAGCACCCTGTAACCCGGCCATCCACCCCCGCAGACGCGTCCCGCACAGCCCAGCCATGGCCTCCGTGTCCGAGCTCGCCTGTATTTACTCGCGCTCATCCTCCATGATGACGATATCACAATCACGGTGAGTGGAGGGGAAACATGGCGGCGGCGGGGAGAGTCCCAGCCCGGCGTTCGTACAGAGCGGCGACTCCAGCTCTCAGCAGACCCGGCAGCGCGGACTACGACGCCCATTATATCACTGGGACTACAACCCCCCACAATGCCCAGAGAGTGGTTCCTCTCCCGGCTGCTGTGTGCACGTCCGGGCCGGTAATCTGCAGTGTCACAGCTGAGGGTCTGTCACAGTGTATCCAGTCCTCTGCTGTGGAGATTTGGATCTGGGGCTGTACTGACAGCAAGCGGAGATCGTGCTGCCAGTCTCACTGCCCGCATCATGCCTAAATAGGGGGGCTGGATGACTGTAGTATGGTGGGGGGCTGGCTGTGACTAGTATGGTGGGGGGGCTGGCTGTGACTAGTATGGTGGGGGGCTGGCTGTGACTAGTATGGTGGGGGGCTGGCTGTGACTAGTATGGGTGGGGGGCTGACTGGAGTATGGGGGGGTGGGGGGGGGGCGCTGTTAAAACCTTTACTGTCACTCTTATTCATTCTTTGGACTACAACTGATTGGTCTCTAACCAAACCTATTTCTGTCCAGCCTCTTCCCTTATGCCTCCACCCTGTGCCACTCATTGCACTAGTTGCCCATCCGCCACAAAATACAATATGATCCAATTTCTCACCCACAAAGCCCACCATAGTCCTGCACCGGCCTAGATCTATCCCTCGTTATAATCTGCCTCCATTCTGCAACTGATCTAAGATTAACATCCTCCATAATCCAAGCCTCGCACATCCATTTCTAAGTCTTCTCTCTCGCTGCGCCAGTGTTCTGGAATGCACTAACCCATACAATGTGACTAATATCTGTCCCTCATAATTTTAAGCTGCTTTTAAACCACATCTCTTTAGACGGCAGATCACTGCAAGTCCTTCACCTAACGGGGTCCTTACTCCTTCTGTAACTGGTGAATTGTTGTTTTGTATTGTTTGTCTGTACATGTCCGCTTAGGCTGGTTTCACACATCCGGCGGGCGCCTTGCGGCGCCCCCGGAATTTTCCCGCAGCGCCGCATCTGAAAATCTGATGCGCCGCATGCGGCTTTTTTCGCATTGACATGCATTAGCGCCGCATGGCGCCGCATGTCAATGCGTTGCATGCGGTTTTGTCCGGATGCGGCGCAAATGTACATTGCGGCGTCCGGAAAAAACGCTGCATGTAACGTTTTTTTTTTTTTGCCGGATGGTTTCTTATCTCTCCAAGCATCAGAAACCATCCGGCAAAAAAAGCCGCATTTTGGCCGCCGGATGTGTGAAAGCTTTTCACATGCGGCGCTGCGGCTAAATGCCGGGGGCGCCGTTTAGGCGCCCGCCGGATGTGTGAAACAGCCTTAGTTGTAAAGTGTTGCTGAATGTTAATGCTACAGAAATAGGTGATTGGTTGGTCCCCACAGCTGAGCGGTTGGGGTAAATGAAGGGGGTTTCTGTGGCTGAGTAGTTGGGGGGGGATAGCTAGGTTTCCCCGCACACGTTTAAAGCTCGGAGTGAGGCCGTCACTGGCCGATGAGCTCGGGGTGTCGGAAGTGTGCTACAGGAACATGGCAGATTTTTTCGCTAACACCACAAGGGGCTGCGGCTCCGATGACTGGAGTTTGATAGTAATTCTTGCCACACGTCGTCTGTACAGGAGTTAGTCGCCTGGGCCCAGGAGCTCTTGATCATCTCGTGCATACCTTATAGATGCTGTGTTCTAGTCTAAGAACCCATGATGACGGGCAGTACACAGTTGTACGGTCATTGGTGTTAGATGGTTGCACTGGCTGACTGCTCTGAGCAGCAGGGCCGTGGAGGTGGTAAGCCAAACCTCTGACTCCACAGCATCCGTCACTACTGAGCGTGGACATAAAGTGCAGCACAGATTAATCACAACTAAAAGCCGAGAGCCTCAGATCAGGAACAAAACCGGCACTTACAGGACATCTTATAACTTTCCCAAATTATGAAAAATATTTAGACTTGAGAGTCCTCAGTGGTTGATACCTTTTAATGGCTAACTGAAAAGATGGTAAAAAATTGCAAGCTTTCGAGACTACTCCGGTCTCTTCATCAGGCAAAGACTAAAACAAAAAACTGAAGAATCACATATATATATATATATATATATATATATATATATATATATATATATATATATATATATTATATATATATATATATTATATATACATATACAAGAGGACACAGGAATAGTGCAATAGGTAAGACAAGTGACGTGAAGCAGAACTGTCATTATGGCAGACGAATGAACATAAATATTGGAACAGATCATAGATAAGGAGAGAGTTTTATTACCCTCTGATTGGGGTCTGGTGTTGTGTTTTGATGCCCCTAGAAGGTCAGAGACGCAGATTCCTTAATTGATATAGAATGACATGAATCCATGTGACACGTTCATTCCAGCACTAAGAGTGTCAAAGGTCATCATAAGTTTGTATTCCGAAACCTTTCTATCTTTCTAAATATTTTTCTATCTACTGGCTAACACGGTACGAAGATACACATCTTTCCTATACCAAATTATGAAAACATTTACAGCACTGAACTATTGTGCCCAATTTATTAGATATTTTAGGAGTCTGTCCGGTTTATACAGACTCCGACTCCACCAAAATGGATGCGGACTCTACAGCCCGTGACCTGTGGACCTTGACCTGGAGACCTTGTAGACCTTGTAGCGCCGTGACCTGGAGACCTTGTCAGGATGCCACGTAAATGAGATGTGACTGACGCCAATTTTCTCTGCAGGAAGACAAGATCCTTGCTCTCATCAAAGCAGCCGGTGTCAGTGTGGAGCCTTTCTGGCCGAGCCTGTTCGCTAAGGTACGTTATCTGGTGAATTGATTGTATGACAATGATGGGTGTTATGATACATCCTGCAATATGTAGGAGCTTATACAATGACTCGCTCCTGTAACCAATGTGGGCTCCAGCGCTGAGCCCACCACTTTTCTGGCACGTGTCAGCTGATTTGAATCATGATCCACCCGCTGCTGTTAACATGTTAAATGCCGCTGTCAATCTCTTGACAGCAGCATTTAGCATGATCGTGTCAGAAGCGCATTTTAAACCCTGTCCACCAGCGCCCGTGTCACATGACTGTGGGTCGCCGATGGGTTGGCCTGACAACCCAGGGTCTGCAGCAGACCCTGTGGTTGTCATAGCTGGATTACTATGAGCGCCGCACAGCAAGTGAGCATTTCTACTACATAGAGTACAGCTACTGTAAATCACGCCCCATTCAAATAAAAAAAATACACATTTGGTATCTCTTGCTTTCAGAATCGCCCAATCTATCAATATATAAAGAATTAATCGATTGATAAACAGCATAAGAAAAATGTCAATACCAGATTTACTTTTTTCATTAAAATGCAATAACGGACGATCAAAACATCGTATCTACTCCAAAATGGTATCACTAAAAATGTCAGCTCGGAGAGCAGATAATAAGTCCTCACCCAGCCCCAGATCACAAAAAATTGAGACACTTTTAATTAATTTTTTTTTTTAACAAACTTTGAATATTTTTTTTCACCACTTAAATTAAAAAGATCCTAGACATGTTTGGTGTCTATGAACTCGTAATGACCTGGAGAATCATAGTGGTAGGTCAGATTTTGCATTTGGTGAATGTGGTAAAAAAAAAATTGTGGAATTGCACTTTTTTGCTATTTTACACACTTGGAATTTTTTCCCGTTTTCCTGTACACTATATGGTTAAAATCGGTTATTGTTCAAAAGTACAATTCGTCCTGCAAAAAACAAGCCTCACATGGCCATATTGACTGGAAAATAAAAAAAAAGTTGTGGCTCTAGGAAGAAGGGGAGCGAAATGCAAGTGCAGAAAACTATAATGGGCTGTGGTTGTGAAGGGGTTAAGGCTTTTGCTAGTTTTAATGGGCCTTCCATGTTGTATCTCTAAGATGTGAGTGGGGGGTCAGAAAATAAGGCCTCATCCAATGTCTGTTTTCTCCTCAGGCTCTCAACAATGTCAGCATCGGCAGCCTGATCTGCAACGTCGGTGCTGGAGGTGGAGCCCCCGCGCCTGCCGCTGCTGGTGCTCCCACGCTGGTGGTGCCGCTCCAGGTAATGTGACTTGTCCCCATCTTCTTCCCCACTGTGACAGATGTGTGGGATGTCCAGGGTGAGAAGTGTCCGTCAGAGCATGGGAAATCGCTGTATATGCAGGGTCTTTGATGTCCCCGAGTTCCAGATGGGGTCTCTCTTGACCACATGTAGTTATTGTGCATGTGCTGAGCAGCTGATACTTGTTCTGCAGTCAGCTCTGCGTCTGTTCACACTGGAGGATTTTCTTGGGTTCATCCAGCAGATCTCGCCTACAGTAGCGGCTTCTTTTGCCATATGCTACAAGGTGCCGCACTGCTGAATTGTGTGCACACTATTCTACATGCTCTGGATGCCAGAAGGGGGCGCTCTCCATCTGTCATGGTGCAGGGTGCCCCGATTTACTAATGGTTGATGTGTATTGTGCATGTTTGTCCCGCACATGGTTAAAGCTCGGAGCTGAGGCCGTCACTGGCCGATGAGCTCGGGGTGTCGGAAGTGTGCTACAGGAACATGGCAGATTTTTCGCTAACACCACAAGGGGCTGCGGCTCCGATGACTGGAGTTTGATAGTAATTCTTGCCACACGTCTTGTATATGGGGGTATACATGAGTTTTAAAGTCCTGGGACCCCTGAACCTCAAGTTCTGGGGCCCAGCTGGAAAGGTCTGATGCTTATTGACCACAGTAGCGAGTGAGATCCACCTTCTCTTTTCTCAGTCAAGTTAATCATTTTTGTCTTTTTTTTTTTTTTTTTTGTTGAAGAAAAGAAAAAGGAGGAAGAAAAGAAGGAAGAATCTGAGGAGTCGGACGACGACATGGGCTTCGGTCTTTTTGACTAAAACCTTTTGTAAGAAGACTTGTAATAAAGAGAATCCATCTAAACCTGAGTGGCTCCTTCTCTGATCCTGACACCTCACAAGAGTTACGCAGCAGCTCAGGCACATGTCACAAATAGGCAAGCGATGGTGAGCGCTGCTGAAAATGGCACGGTACAGTATGTTCTCCGGGTTGTCTAGTAGAAACATGGATTTTTTGAGTCCAGATGCATAAGCCTGCACTCTGTCTGATCTGGAAATGCCAGTGCTGGTCCCAACAGCTTCACTCCCTGGTTGCCTGGTCTGTGATGGTGGAGCCAGCTCTTTCTCCATGCCCCAATCCTAGATGTGGAGGGGGCTGGCTTAGCTATTGACGTTTGCCAGTGAGCCAGCGATGAACACAAGTGGAAGTAGAGCTGCTGTGATGGCACTGTCACATGATCAGGCTCTTTTCAAAAGAAATTGCAGCATACAGGATTTGCATCTAATTATGGGATTGCACTCGGCCATTAATGTACAAGTCCTTCAAGAAAATCAGACTGCACTCGGGTGACATCTGAGTGCAGTCTGATTAACACGCAGACAATGGAGATGTTTTTTTTTTTTTCACCTTTTCTACATGTAGACAAATCTGATCAGTGTGATTGGCACAATTGAACTGATTTTCTCAGGAGAAAATATCTGATTGTGTGACTACATCCTAATGGTGAGAGTTCCAGTGCATGGACTGTACAGCCAGCCTTTCTGTGTTGTAGTTAGGTGATCAACCAATTACGCTTCCCCCATCCTATTATAGAGCCGATTAATATAACCAAGCGCATTGCTCAGGTATTTCAGTCCCATAGACTATGAGCGGCAGCGTGCGAATGCTTCTCGGTGATACATGGCCCTTGTTACGATTGATAATGCCCTACTCTGGATCCACTGATCTAGCATGGCATCCAAAGAATTTCCTGGGTCTGTACCAAATGTGTGCGGCAGGATTTATTGAGCACTGTCAGGTCTGCGGTAATACATGAATCAAACTTGAGTGAGCATTTCACATCTTAGGACTGCCGGCTATGAACTCCCAATGTGGCTGCATTAATTTTGTATTGCCTATGGCTCAAGCACTCTCCTCCATGCTTTAAACTGCAGCTCTGTAGGTTCTGGTTGCCTTCAGTGAAATTCCAGCATATAATGCCAATTTCAAGGGGTTGTCTCCAGTACCTATGCTCAGGTGCACGTCACGATGCGCTCCTGATGATTGGCAGGTCAGGCTGGCAGCAAAGCTGGAGAGCGCAGAGTCCGGTCAGGACTCTGTGTCACAAGCAGAAGCGGCTCTGCAGAAAAGAGCAGGAACACGGAGGCCGGTCAGAGCCAGTGATCCAGCCAGCTTCACAGAAGCACTTGATGGCGTGCGCTCCTAGCAAAGGAGACCATCCAACACTAAGGTGGATGCTAACATAGGCAGTGGTGATGAGCGAGCCTAATGGGCAACAAGCAATAAACGGAAATAAAAAATCTCCAATCCTGAGAAAGGCGAGTATTTTAAAGAGTTAAATTGCAAAATTGCTCTGTTTTACAAGCGCTTTGTTCCTAATCTTGTATAATAGGTGACCTCTTAAGTTTTTTAATCTGCACCTAGCTCATTGATCGGGGGCTGTGTATACTTGGGGTAATGCGCCTTGATATCAGAGCTCAGAAATCTGTCCAAATTCAGCATTCACCATTCAGTTTTTATTGCTGTTATGTACATGATTGATGCCCCCCAAAAATTATGGGGTTGATTGCTGGGAGCCCCAATGACCTCAACATCTAAGCAATGTAACTCCTTCCTTACTGGAGCAGAGATGCGCATGTTGAACGCTGGCTCCATACACTGTCCTCCAGAGATGGTTAACCTGATCCCAGGCACAGGGGGTGTTTTTTCCGGAGAATAATCCTTTTATTCCCGTAACTTCCCCCATGGTTGTTTACAGCTTCATGACCAAGCCAAATTTTACAATTCTGACCAGTCCCTTTGAGGCTATAACTCTGGAACACTTCAACATATCCCACTGATTTGGAGACTGTTTCTTTTGTGACATATTGTACTTCATGATAGTGGTAAAATTTCTTTGCTATCACTTGTGCTTATTTGTGAAAAAAATATAAATTTGGAGAAAGTTTAGCAATTTTCAAACTAATTTGTATGCCCTTCAATCAGTTCTATCACAATAGTTAATATAAATAACAATTTTTTTTGTTAGGATGTTATAAGGGTTAAAAATTGACCAGCGATTTCTCATTTTTCCATCCAAATTTACAAAACCATTTTTTAGGGACTACATCACATTTGAAGTGACTTTAAAAGGGGCCTATATCACAGAAAATACTCAAGTGACACCATTCTAAAAACTGCACCCTCAAAGTGCTCAAAACCACATTCATGCTTCACAGGAATTAATGGAAGGGAAAAAAAATGAAAACTTAAGTGTTTTTTTTCACCAAAATTTTACTTTAAATTTCTTTATTTTCACAAGGCAAACAGGAGAAAATAAACCCAAATTTTCTCTTCACCACAACAGCACCCACAGAGAGGGGATCTGCCCCAAGGAACAGGAAACCTACAGAGAGATAAAAGGGGCGGCCCCCCCTCGCTCCTCAGTTGGTTTCCTGTTCCTAGAAGAGGAACCTACTAAGAAGAGGATGCCTGGGCTAGGATAGCCACCTGCGCAGTTTCTATGAGAGCAGCAGGGCTCCGGCACCAGACGCAGCGTCGGGGGAGTCTGAATTCATGTCCCCCCTCGACTGAGGAAAGCCACCTGGGACTCCCAGGACGCTGTCATGGAGAGACGAGGATCCCTGGTCCAGTGGATAATAACGTGGGCTGGAATGGGACGTATGGAGACCAGGTGGTGGTGCGAGGCCAGGAGCAATATAGCTCTGGCTCGCATAGTACAGTGTGTGTGGTGCGGCTGTGGCTGCCCTACCTTCAAAATGCTGGGAGCCATTATGTGATGCAAGTCGGCGTGGAGGGGCCGCTGCCTCCCTCTGCTGTAGAGTAGGGGCGTGCCCGGAGTTCCCTGGCAGGGAAATACGGCACAGAGCAGGTGCGCGCATTCAGTGATCCCCGGAAGTAGAATTAGACCTCCGGGGATACCATAGAGGAAGACAGCGTTGCAGAGCGGCTGCACAAGCGCAGGAGAGGCGGAACCCGGAAGTGAAGGCGGGACACTTCTGGGTCAACGCTGAAGAAAAAAAAAATAATTTTTTTTCTTTGCTTGTTGTGGGGAGCTGCATAAAAGCACCAGCTGTTTGGCCTCCAGTGTGCAGCAATGTCATCTCCAGGTGACCCTGTTTCACGCCCCCCCCTGACGACATGGTAGAGCCACGTTGCAGCAGCAGCAAGAAAGGTGGAAGTGGACACTCTTAAGCGAAGTGGTTCCACTAACAGATGGAGGAAAATCATCTCACTCCACGCCGCAGCCAGATCCTTCAACTCCGAAAGCCGGTACCTCGCTGACAAAAGAGCTTCACTGGATGAGTGTTTTAAATCACACCTGTCAAGCTGATGGCCCTTCCCCCTCTTTCTATCTGTCCTTAGGCGAAAAAAAACTGAGAAATCCAAACACAAGGAATGTGCCCTATGTTCCCAGCCCCTCCCGGACACGAATCCTAAAAGATTGTGTCAAATATGCATTGGCCATACGCTTCAGGAGGAGAGTTCAGTTAGAACAGAAAACATCCGCCTGATTGATTAGAGAAGAGCTACAGGCCCTAGGGGGAGCAAGTAGCATCACGGGAAGGAGATCCCTTAGAGAGGTCACCCCGCCCACAGTAGCATCTTCTTCGGAAAGTGGAGAACTTAATTCACAGGAATCTGTGTCCTCGGAGGAGGAGGAACATACGTGTTTTCCGACTGATAGCATAAATAACCTTATTAAATCAGTGAGGAACACTATGGGATTGTTGGACGTTAAAGACCCTAAAACTCCCCAAGAGATTGTTTTCGGGTCTCTCCCAACGAAAGGGTCGAGTATTCCCAATAATTCCAGCCATAAAGGATTTGGTTAAAAAGGAGTGGGAGAAGCAAGGGCAGAGAGGTTTTATGCTGGCGGCATCCAAAAGACGATACCCCTTCAAGGGTGAAGATCTGGCCTCTTGGGCAAAAGCGCATAAAGCAGATGCGGCTGTAGCCTCAACTTCCCGCCAGTCCTCTCTACCAGTAGAGGATACTGGAATGCTATCAGACCCCCTGGATCGGAAAGCAGACACACTGCTTAAAAGATTATGGGAATCATGTATAGGGGCATTCAAACAAGCAATATCGGCCACATGGACTGGCAGAGCCATGTTAATATGGTTAGACCAGTTGGAGGACAATATAAAAAATGGCCTATCCAGAGATAAACTACGTTCCTCCATCCCGCTAATTAAAGGTGCAGCAGCCTTTTTGTCGGATGCTTCAGTAGATTCTCCGCCGTGCTAGATGACATCCTAACCAAGGCAGCAGAGAGAAAGAAAGGCTTCCCTAATCCATACGTTCCATCCTACAGGAGGTCATTCAGGAAGCCAGCGTTTGGCAGAAAGAAAGACTTTAAAACCCAGAACTCCTGGAATAATAAGGACTTCAGGCCGAAAGGAAATTTATTCGGTAAACGTCCCTTCAAATCAGGAGATAAATTCCGGTAGTGTCAACCTACCTTTGGGTGGCAGGCTGTTACACTTCTGCTGTCACTGGGAGAAAATCACATCTAACCCCTGGGCCATTAATATTAAAAAATCAGGCCTAGCATTAGAATTTGTCCGGAACCCTCCGGACTCCTTTCTATTGACTTCTTTAAAGTCTCAGGCTCAACAGGAGTCATTAGAATTAGAAATTAAAGGCCTATTAGACAAAAAAGTACTGGTGGAGGTTGCGGTTCATCAAAGAGGAAAATGCTTTTATTCTCCCTTGTTTCTGGTATCTAAACCAGATGATTCATAAAAGCTGAATACCTTTTTGAAGGCCCGAACTTTTAAAATGGAGTCTATACGGTCAGCCATTAAACTTCTATTTCCCAGATGCTACATGGCGGTCGTGGATCTCAAGGATGCGTATTACCATCTGCCGATACAAATTTTTCAGCGCTTTCTACGAGTAGCAGTACATTAGAAGGCCGGATCCGTCATCTTCAATTCGTGGCAATGCCCTTCGGACTATCTATGGCACCCCGCGTCTTCACCAAACTAATGCTGGAGGTGATGTCATATTTACAAATTAAAGATACCCTGGTAATCCCGTACCTGGATGATCTTCTAATAGTGGGAAATTCGTATCTGCAGTGTGAGCGCAGACTATCTGACGTAATCTCATCCTTGCAGAACTTAGGTTGGCTGATAAACTGGGAAAAATCCAGGCTACACCCGGTAACCTGTCAGACGTTCCTAGGCCTTCATCTGGATTCAGTAAGTCAGAGATGTCTGCTGCCGGAGGCAAAGAAGTTAACCGTGATTAATAAAGTACGTCTTGTGGTAGATAATCCCATAATATCCCTAAGAGAAGGTATGTCCTTGCTGGGCTCCTTGACCTCCTGTATTCCGGCAGTCCAGTGGGCCCAGTTTCATACAAGGAAATTACAAAGAATCATCCTGCAAAAAGAAGAGAGCCTACAGGGACAGTTAGAAAGTATAATATCCCTGCTGTCGGAAATGATCAGTTCCCTAACCTGGTGGCTAGATCCAGATATTCTCTTGGGAGGGGTTCCTTGGGTAGTGGTCCCCTCGAATATAGTAACCACAGATGCCAGTCCCTTGGGATGGGGAGCACATTTAAGAGAAAATATGGTGCAGGGAAGGTGGTCTAGATCAGAGGCAGAGGACTCGTCAAATATGAGAGAATTAAAAGCTATATATCATGCTATATATAACTTTCTTCCGCAGCTACAAGGAACTCATACAAGGATTCTATCGGACAACACCACCTCTGTAGCATACCTAAACCACCAAGGAGGAACACGATCGGTAGCGCTCATGTCTATCGCGGGAGAAATTCTAAAGTTGGCAGAAAATCATCTCCTGTCCCTATCAGCACTGCATGTCAGAGGGGCAGACAATATCAAAGCAGATTTTCTCAGTCGCCATACTCTACATCAGGGAGAATGGGTGCTCAGTCGCCGAATCTTCGACATGATAGCAGTCAGATGGGGCAGGCTAGAAATAGACCTGTTTGCCACGAGGAACAACAGGAAGGTCGAAAGGTTCGCTTCACTATTCAAGATGGACAGTCCGGACATACTGGATGCTTTGCAGACCCCGTGGACTTTTCGCCTAGCTTATCGTCATCTGGAAAATCAGGGAGGAAGGAGCAAGAATTATCTTAATAGCTCCGTTCTGGCCCAAGAGGCCATGGTTCTCATGGCTGAGGGCCATCTCGGTCTCAGATCCATGTATCATCCCTTGGGACCAGGACCTTCTCTCACAGGGGCCCTTCCATCACCCTCAGGTCAAAGGCTTGCGCCTCACGGCTTGGAATTTGAAAGGCTGCTATTAAAGCAAAGAGGTTTTTCAGACGGTCTAATTAATACCCTTCTGCAAAGCAGGAAAGAGACCACAACTAATATATATTGCCAGAGTCTGGAAGAAATTTTTAACATTTCATTCAGCACGCCTATCCGGTGAAGTACCTATTCCGGCTATCCTAGAATTTTTGCAAAAAGGACATGAGTTAGGACTATCAGTAAATACACTTAAAGTCCAAGTGTCGGCTCTGGGAGCCTTAAATAGTCAGGATGTAGCTGGCAATAAATGGGTGGCTCGGTTTATCTCAGCCTGCCATCGAGCACAGCCAGTCCATATACCACGGATGCCATCTTGGGACTTAAACTTAGTTCTAGATGCCTTAACGGAAAGTCCATTCGAGCCCCTTCATTCAGTACCAATAAAATATGCTTCATTTAAAACCATTTTATTAGTGGCCTTGGTCTCAGCAAGAAGAGTGAGTGATCTCCAGGCCTTATCGATAGATCCTCCTTTCCTGTCGGTATTTCCGGACAAGATAGTCTTAAAAACAGACCCGTCTTATCTCCCTAAAATGGCGACAAAATTTCATAGATCCAGGAGATCTACCTTCCTTCCTTTTATGATAGCCCCTCATCACCACAGGAAGAAAGATTTCACACTTTAGATGTTAAAAGGGCCGTCTTAACGTATCTGGACAGGACTAGACCCTGGAGGCAGAGCAGGGCTCTTTTTGTCTCGTTCCAGGGCAGCCGTAAAGGTGCAGGAGTGACGAAGAGCACGCAGTCTCGATGGATTAGAGATGCAATATCACTAGCATATGTGACAAAGGGGAAAGTCCCACCACAGGGCGTGAAGGCACATTCCGCACGGGTCATATCTTCCTCCTGGGCAGAAAGAGCAGATGTCCCGATAGACCTTATATGTAAGGCCGCAACCTGGGCTTCACCTTCTATGATCACTATAGATTAGATCTATCTTCCTCAGCAGACCTAGTGTTTGGTAGATCATTTCTTGACACGGTGGTCCCTCCCAGGTGATTGTCTCTGAAAATCTCTCAGTGGGTGCTGTTGTGGCGAAGAGAAAAAACCGGATTACTTGCCGGTAATGCTCTTTTATAGAGCCCACGACAGCACCCACTCACTTCCCTTCCCTAGTTATAGTACACACGGTGCATCCCGATGGGTGAAGGGTTAAGTGTATATAGTTACTGTACATAGTCTAGCAGTGTAAATTTGTACAGTCATGGCCAAAAGTTTTGAGAATGACACAAATATTAATTTTTACAAAGTCTACTGCTTCACTTTTTCTAATGGCAATTTGCATATACTCCAGAATGTTATAAAGAGTGATCAGCTTAACAGCAATTACTTGCAAAGTCAATATTTGGCTAGAAAATGAATTTTATCCCCCAAAACACATTTCAACATCATTGCAGCCCTGCCTTAAAAGGACCAGCTAACCTCTTTTCAGTGATTGCTCCATTAACACAGGTGTGGGTGTTGATGAGGACATGGCTGGAGATCAATCTGTCATGATTAAGTAAGAATGACACCACTGGACACTTTAAAAGTAGGCTGGTGCTTGGCATCATTGTTTCTCTTCTGTTAACCATGGTCATCTCTAAAGAAACACGTGCAGTCATCATTGCAATGCACAAAAATGGCCTAACAGGGAAGAGTATCGCAGCTGGAAAGATTGCACCTCAGTCAACAATCTATCGCATCATCAAGAACTTCAAGGAGAGAGGTTCCATTGTTGCCAAAAAGGCTTCAGGGCGCCCAAGAAAGACCAGCAAGCGCCAGGACCGTCTCTTAAAAGTGTTTCAGCTGCGGGATCGGGCTACCAGCAGTGCAGAGCTTGCTCAGAAATGGCAGCAGGCAGGTGTGAGTGCATCTGCACGCACTGTGAGGCGGAGACTCTTGGAGCAAGGCCTGGTCTCAAGGAGGGCAGCAAAGAAGCCACTTCTCTCCAGAAAAAAACATCATGGACAGACTGATATTCTGCAAAAGGTACAGGCAGTGGACTGCTAAGGACTGGGGTAAAGTTATTTTCTCTGATGAATCCCCTTTTCGATTGTTTGGGACATCAGGAAAACGCCTCATTCGGAGAAGACAAGGTGAGCGCTACCACCAGTCTTGTCTCATGCCAACTGTTAAGCATCCTGAAACCATTCATGTGTGGGTTGCTTCTCAGTCAAGGGAATCGGCTCTCTCACAGTCTTGCCTAAAAACACAGCCATGAATAAAGAATGGTACCAAAATGTCCTCCAAGAGCAACTTCTTCCAACCCTCCAAGAGCAGTTTGGCGATCAACAATGCCTTTTCCAGCATGATGGAGCACCTTGCCATAAAGCAAAGGTGATAACTAAATGGCTCAGGGAACAAAACAGAGATTTTGGGACCATGGCCTGGGAACTCCCCAGATCTTAATCCCATTGAGAACTTGTGGTCAATCATCAAGAGACGGGTGGACAAACAAAAACCTAAAAATTCTGACAAAATGAAAGCATTGATTGTGCAAGAATGGACTGCTATCAGTCAGGATTTGGTCCAGAAGTTGATTGAGAGCATGCCAGGGAGAATTGCAGAGGTCCTGAAGAAGAAGGGTCAACACTGCAAATATTGACTTGCTGCATTAACTCATTCTAACTGTCAATATAAGCTTTTGTTACTCATATGTTTGCAATTATATTTCTGTCTGTGATAAAAACATCTGTCAAACACACATAAAAACCAGAGGGCAGCAGATCATGTGAAAATATAATATTTGTGTCATTCTCAAAACTTTTGGCCATGACTGTATATATACTTTAAACGTATTATGGAGCAAATTGACTGAAACTTGTGTGGCGGTTCCTCTCATTCTCTGTAATCCAACTGAGGAGCGAGAGGGGCCGCCCCTTTTATCTCTCTGTAGGTTTCCTGTTCCTAGGGGCGGATCCCCTCTCTCAGTGGGTGCTGTCGTGGGCTCTATAAAAGAGCACTACCGGTAAGTAATCCGTTTTTTTGTGCAATTTCTCCTGCATACACTGATACCCCATATGTGGGGGAAAGTACCATTTGGGTGCACGGAAAGGAGCACCGTTTGATTTTCTGAATGCAAAATTGGCTGAAATCAAGAGGATGCCATGTCCTGTTTGGAGAGCCCCTGATGTGCCTAAACAGTGAAAACCCTCCACAAGTGACCCCATTTTGGAAACTAGACCTCTTCAAGGAATGTGTTAATGTGTAATGATCACCTTGAATCCCAGGTGCTTCGCAGAAGTTTTATGATGTTGAGTTGGGAAAAAAAAAATATTTCTCCCATAAATTATTTAACCCCCAATTTTTTTATTTTCACAAAGGTAACAAAAGAAATGCACCATAATGAAAATTCCCCTGCTTACGCAGATACCCCACATGTGTAGAAAAACTACTGTTTGGGTGCACAGGAGAGCTTAGAAAGGACGGACTGATGTTCTGGAATGCACACTTTTATGGAATTGTGGGCAGATTATGTGTCATGTTTGGAGAGCCCCTGGTGTGTCTAAATAGTTAACCCCCCCACAAGTGACCCCATATTGGAATCTAGACCCCCTCAAGGAATTTAATGTGTCGAGCACCTCTAACCTCCAGGTGCTTCACAGAATTTTTCAATGTTGATCTGTGAAAATGAAAAATATTTTTTTCCCACAAAACTTGTTTTAGCCCTAATTTTTTTCATTTTCACAAGGATAGCAGGAGAAAATGGACCCCAAAATTTGTTGTGCAATTTCTCCTGAGTTCACCAATACCCCATATGTGGTCGAAAACCAAGCTCAGAAGGGAAGTAGTGCCATATTTGAGTTCAGATTTTGATGGACATTCCAGAGCCCCTGAGGTGCCAGAACAGCGAAACACCACCCTCCCCAGGAGTCCTCATTTTACAAACTACACCTCAATGAATTCATTTAGGGGTGCAGTGATCATATTGACACCACATGTGCATAACAGAATTTTATACTATTGGGTGGTGGAAAAAAGAATATTTTCCCCCTAAAATGTTGTTTCAGCCCTAAGTTTTTAATTTTTCTAAGGGCTAATGGAAAAAAAATAAATCTCCCGTTTGTTGTAAACATTTCTCCTGAGTGCGACAATACCCTACATGTAAATGGGAAATACTTTCCAGGCACAGTGCAAAACTCCGAAGGGAAGGAGCGCCATATTATAGTGCAGGTTTTATTGATATGGTTTTCAGGTGCAATGACCCATTGGCAGAGCCCCTGATGTGCCAGAACAAAATGCATCTCTCGATGAATGACACAGGTGTGCTGCAGAATTTTATACCATTGGGCAGTGAAGAAAAAATAATTACATTTTTACCACCAAAATTTTGTTTTAGCCCCAGATTTTATTTTCAGAAGAAAAAAAGGGTTAAAATGCCACAAAAATACAATTTCTGCTGAATATAGAAATAACTCGTATGTGACTGTACAGTACTGCTTGGCCATACGGAGAGACTCTGGAGGAACGGAGCGCTATTTGCTTCCTGGAGCGTAGATTTTCCTAGAATAGTTTGCGGACTCCATATACAAAGCTCCTAGGTGCTAGAAGAGCATTTTGGAAATTATACTCTTGGGAATTTAGCTACAGGTGTAGCGACTATTTTGACTCCATGGGTGTTCCAGAAAGAAGCAGCAATGTATGTTGGCAAGTGAAAGTTGCAAACTGCCGTTGTAGTGACCAGTACATTGTAGTGACCAGTACCTTATGCCAAGCTCATGCTTCTGGAGACATGCACCTGTAAATTAGGCAGGCTCTCATCGCTACAGAAATGCCAAACGTGGATGCTAAATGTGGTTTAGGTACACTGGGGCTCAGAAGGGAGGGGGGCATTTCGATTTGGGAGTGCAGAATTAGGCCGGGATCCCACATGCGAAAAATACGGTCTCGCATGTAAATCCCAGCACTGGCGCCGGCACTCGGGAGTGGAGTGCGCGGCTGCATGTATTTCTATGCAGCCGCTCGCTCCACTCCCGAGTGCCAATGCTGGGATTTCACATGCGAGACTGTGATGATACTGCTAGCTTCATGTCTTGTGCTGTTGCTAGAACTACAACCCCCACTGTTTGCAAGCACAGGGCAAAGTACCCCTCCCTCCTTCTCTCTGCAGCGCACTCGATCTCTCATCCCTCCCACCTCAGGAATTTTCCTTTGTCTTCGCAAACCCTGCAAAAGTCCTATAGCAGCCATTTTGGAGAATTCATTCTTTTTTGGAATAACACGGTGGGAGCATTCGCTAGAAACACGAAAGTTACTGTGTTGAACCATGCGCCGACGGGCATCGTTCCCGTGGTACTGGTAAACCCGTAACTCCAACAGAACCCGAGAAATGGAATTCTCGGGTGCCCCATGTACTAGCCCACCCAAGTGTGGGCTCATTGGAACCATCATTTTAGAGTAAGATCATTGATAGGTCTGCCGTTATTCTGCTAGGTTCACAGGACGAGTTATGAACCTTATGATATTGCAGAGCTCAAACCATAGCTTGTAGCCAGGGAGGTGGCCAGAAAACCAGCCCCTTTTTAGTGAGGTCAGAAGCTGACATGCATAAGTCTTGCAGTGAAGTTCCTTAGGCACTTTTCTGCTGGGATGTCCTGAGTAAGAGATCTGTCAATGAACTATGACGTGTGGCTCCTTCCCCCAGCCTGGCTTGCCTGTAATGATCTAACAACCATGTGAGTTATCTTTCATTCTTAATCCCATTTTATTTTATAACTGCATCTGTACATAACGATATTGTCTCAGTTTGTTACATCTTTTTATATTATATAAGCACTGCCTGTTTTTTTAAGGAATAAACCTATAAATTTATTAGTTTGTTTCTCCTGCTCTATAAACGAATTTGCACGTGCCTGAAGCACTACGCTACTGTTTTGGGGTTGCTACGGACCCTCTTGATAAATTGTTCATCAAAAGCCGTAGCTGGTGGCAGCTAAAAGGAAGGGGTGTAAAGTGTTAATCTATTGGGTGACGCTGGCAGTGACGGAGCGGGGTTTATAAGGGTACTGCCTGACTGCAGCCAGGAGTAATTATAATTCCCTCACTGCAGCGTGCCCAATAGCCAGCACACATCCAAGTGACCCGTCTGGCGACTAATTATCCTAGGTGCAGTTCCCTGACTGACCTGAGGGTAAGGGGGGCGCCAGAGAGCTGCAAGTTCCTAAGTGGAAGTGGGATAATTATAAATCCCTGCAGTTTACTGGGTCGGACGGCAGCAGCCGTCGTGTGTGTGCGCGTTTTCGTCACAATTTGCAGCACGGAGGGATCACAAGCCGTGATACCCCGGGCTACAGTGTGGCGGACCGCGTGCCCGTTCATCACATATTGGTGGCAGCGGTGGGATTATAGAGCATTAGTGATCTGGTTTGAGCAATCATTCCCTCACTAAAAAACTTGCACGGTTCTTCAGCGACCCTGCAGCTAAAGTTTTGGAGAACAGACTCAGTGTTTATTAGTCCTGAGACAATTGTGTGTACTTGCGGTTACCCCTCCCTTCTCTTTGTTTTTCTATCCTATCTTTTATTTGGCAACCATGGCTACAAGAGGAGCAAGTTGGTTCGAAAAGCAGAACAGGGAGACTCTTGTGGGAATCTGCGTGTACCACGGCCTTGACCACAAGAACCAAACCAAAGACGCAGGAGCAGAGGCCCAACCCCTGACTGCTTACGCCCAGAGAGAGGTGGACCCTTACCTGCAGGCGGCCCTGGAGGGACTCACCGCTGACAACCGGGAAGAACGCCTGAGGCTGATCCAGCAAGCTCAAGAGAGAGCCGACCAGCGAGAGGCCAAACAGCGAGAGGCTGAGAGAGCCGAGCGGGAAGCTCAGAGAGCCCATGAACTGGAGCTGCTCAGACAAGGGGCAATGCCCACCACAGCCCAGAGCGGTACACCCAGCAGCTCTCAGAGTCCCAAGCCCCGGCCGGAGCACTTTCCCGTGCTGGAAAAGGAAGGAGACTTGGACACTTTTCTGCGGGCCTTTGAGAAAGTCTGCAGACAGTACCGGCTGCCTGCCGACCAATGGGCCAGGTACTTGACCCCGGGCTGAAGGGCAAAGCTTTGGAGGCGTTCGCTTCCCTCGCACCAGATCAAGACAGTGACTATGAGGCCATCAAGCAGGCCCTGATTGCCAAGTACCAGCTAACCCCTGAGGTATACCGAAAGAAGTTCCGGAACCTCCAACGTGGCCCACACGACAGTTATAGCGATGTGGTGCAAGGACTCAGGAACCACTTTGACCAGTGGATCCATGGACTGTCAGTTGACACCTATGAGGAGCTGAAAGACCTGATGATCAAAGACCAGTTCCTGCATCTGTGCCCAGCTGAGGTCCGACAGTTCATCCTGGACCGAGAACCGGAGGACGCGGTCACAACAGCACGGATCGCCGACAGGTATGAGGCCAACCGGAAACCCGAGGGGCGGAAGCCCGTCGCCACCCGCTGGGGAGGGGGTAAGCCTGCAACCAACCCCAGTGCCCCTGCCAGTCGTCCCTCTGGAGGCACTATCCCCTTTGCCAGCGCTAGGCCTACATCAGACCCCGCCAGTGTTTCTCCTGCAAAAGGACTGGTCACATCAGCGCCACCTGTCCGGAGAGGCAGAAGAACCCCCCAGCCAAGGCCTCCGGGCCCAACGCCTCTGTTCTTTTGGTGGGTGGTGTGGTGGGGAGGGTTGATGACAACGTGCAGCCCGTCCGCGTGGGGGCCCGTCTTGCTACAGGCCTCAAGGACACCGGGGCTGAACGAACCCTCATCCGACCCGAACTGGCGGCCCCTGAAGAGTTGATTCCGGGGAAAACCTTAACTGTCACAGGGATTGGGGGCGTCCACTACCCCTTGCCGATAGGCCGAGTTTTCATATACTGGGGTACCGGGAGCGGGGTGAAGGAAGTGGGGGTGTCCGAAAACCTGCCCACTGATGTTTTATTGGGGACTGATCTGGGGAGGATGGTGGCGTACTATGTCCCTGACACCCCTTCCCAATCTGATGATAAGGTTAACGTTAACCATGATGTTGATGTTGATGATGATGGGAAACTGATTGTGTTACCTGCTAATGCTTTGTGAAGTGATGATGCAACTGATAACCTTTCTTTCCCTAGGACTGATGTTGATAGTGATGTATCTGTGCCATCTGAATCTGTTAACCCTTTCCCTGAAGTGGTAGATGTGTCCACAGGTACAGAAGCGTTCAGTCCCGACGCTCTGCGGAGTGAGACGGCTGAGGAACCCCTAGCAGGAGCAAGCGACAGTGCTCAAGGAAATGGGGAGGTGCATGGGAACCGGGAGGAAGGTGACGCCATGACACTGACCAGTGCCACCGAGGAAGGTAACTGGCCCATAAGTAGCACTGCTCCTGAAGTGTTGGGGGTGGATGGGGAGGTAGAGCCCATAGCAGCGCAGGCTGATGGGTCTATAGAAATCCCCGGGGAGACTGCATATGTAGCTGCTGTCACCCGCAGTCAGAGTGCCCGGATCGCAGGTAGCGCCCTGCCATCTGGACCCTCCTCCGCTACAGGAGAGACTGAACCAGAGGTGGACCCAGAGCCGGTCCCAGAGGGTCCCAGTGAGGAAGGAACCCTGACGTCACTTCTGGCTGCCTCCAGCCAGGAGTTCCAGGCCGCTCTGCACTCAGATGCGAGCCTGGGGAACTTGAGGCACCTCGCCGAGACGCCCACCTCCGTGACTGATAAGGAGAGGGTGTTCTGGGAACGAGGAAGGTTGTACCGGGAGACAGTACCCGGAGGTTCCCAAAAGGAGTGGTTGAGGGAAAAACAGCTGGTCGTCCCGCACCAGTTCCGAGGTGAGTTGTTGAGGATTGCCCATGAGATTCCACTTGCTGGACACTTGGGGATTAGCAAAACTAAGGCACGGCTGTCTCAACACTTCTATTGGCCCAAGATGGGGACAGATGTGACTAACTACTGCCGCTCCTGTATCACCTGTCAAAGAGTGGGGAAGGCGGGGCCTGCTCTTAAGGCTCCCCTGATCCCGTTGCCAGTGATAGAGGAGCCTTTCCAGAGGATCGCGGTGGACATTGTGGGCCCGCTGGCCGTCCCCAGCAGCTCTGGAAAGCAATACATCCTGACTGTGGTAGACTACGCTACCCGGTACCCGGAGGCAGTAGCTCTGTCCTCAACTAGGGCAGATAAGGTGGCGGATGCACTGGTGACCATCTTTTCACGGGTAGGATTTCCCAGGGAGATGCTTACCGATCAAGGGACCCAATTTATGTCTCGCCTAATGAAGGCTCTCTGCAGCAAAATGCAGGTGACGCGTATGGTATCGAGTGCGTATCACCCACAGACCAATGGTTTGTGTGAGCGCTTTAACGGTACCCTCAAACAGATGCTCCGCATGCTGGTTGAGACCAAGGGACGCGATTGGGAGCGGTACCTCCCACACCTGCTATTTGCCTACAGAGAAGTCCCGCAGGCCTCGACGGGGTTCTCCCCCTTCGAGCTCCTGTATGGTAGGCGAGTCCGGTGTCATGTGTGCATCGCCACGAAGATCGTCGCGGTTGCACATTCTGACTTCTCACAGCTGAGTTGCTGTTTCTTTGTGTTTGGCAGTTAGGGAGTTAATTCTGTCTGTGCTCAGTTCTGGGACTGGGTGCAGTTTTCTCCCGGCTGCAATTAATTATTTGTTGATTGGTTTCCTTTAAATCTCTGGTTGTCTGTGTTGGGAGTTGCCAGTGAAATTCTTCATGCAGACCACAGATAGGATTGTATCTGTATAGACTTAAGTTAAAGAGCTCCTTAGTTGTTTTAAGCTCACCTTGCTTAGAGTTTAATATCCCAGATCATTTATGTTCCTTCTGTGTTTGAGTGTGTATGCAAGTCTGTGTTTTCTCCAGTCTGTCTTATATGTCTAATCTGTGTATTTAGCAGAGATCAGCCCATATCCCTTTGGTGGTAATCAGAATCCTTCTTAGGACTGATTACAGGGTTCAGGGACTGATAGGAGACAGGGTTAGGCTGGAGACTTGGACCTCTGAACCATTATCAGTACCTCCAAGGTGAGGGATTAGTTAGGACCCCAGTTTAGGGTCAGGTTAGACCCCGGTCCTCCTCTTTCCTGTGACAGTGTATCAAGTCCTCAAGATTAACCCTGAGTTCAACGGATATCGTATCAGGTAAATCTATTCTATATTTACATGCTGATGTTGCTAATCTATATGTTGTATAGAGTGTTGTTCTTTTAAGAATAGTTTACTGACATCGTACACATATCATAAGACCGCGTGACATCCGGGGACCCCTTGGGTTGATAAGAGAATCCTGGGAAGATGAGCCAAACCCCACGGAAGTGTCCATCGTGGATTATGTCATGCGCTTCCGCGACAAGATGCAGACCTTGACGCAGTTGGTGCATGACAACATGACGCAGGCTCAGGCTGACCAGAAGCACTGGTACGACCAGAACGCCCGGGAGCGGACCTACCAGGTGGGTCAAAAGGTGTGGGTGCTGGTCCCCGTACCAAAGGATAAGCTTCAGGCAGCCTGGGAAGGCCCGTACGTCGTGCACCAACAGCTCAACCCAGCCACCTACGTGGTCACGCTTGACCACACTCGGGGTAGGCGCAAGGCCTTTCACGTCAACATGATGAAGGCCCATCACGAACGTGAAGCCTGCGTCCTACCGGTCTGCAATCTGCCCGAGGACGGGGAAGAGGATCCCCTCCTAGACATGCTGGCCCAAGCTAATGCCAATGGGTCCATTGAGGACATGGAGGTAAATGCCTCGCTAACCGCCTCCCAGCGGTTGCAGTTGCTGACCACTCTGGAATCCTTTCGGGCCGTGTTCACTAACCGACCCGGAAGGACCGAGTTGGCAGTCCACGAGGTGGACACCGGGAATCACGCCCCGTTACGGCGGACACCTTATCGGATCTCTGAGGAAGTGCAGCAGATTATGCGCCAGGAGATCCATGAGATGTTGCAGCTGGGGGTGATCCGGCAGTCCAAAAGCGCGTGGGCCTCACCTGTAGTTCTCGTGCCAAAAAAGGATCGGACCACCCGGTTCTGCGTGGACTACAGGGGGCTCAACGCCATCACTACCTCTGATGCGCACCCAATGCCACGCATCGAGGATCTGCTGGAGCGGTTGGCGAATGCCAAGTACATATCCATCATGGATCTGAGCCGGGGATACTGGCAGATTCCCCTGAGCCCTGCGGCGCAGGAGAAATCTGCCTTTATCACCCCTTTTGGATTGTACGAGTCCACGGTCATGCCTTTCGGCATGAAGAATGCCCCTGCCACTTTCCAGCGGATGGTCAACCACCTGCTTCAGGGACTGGAGGAGTACGCTGTGGCGTACCTGGACGACATTGCCGTCTTCAGTTCCACCTGGGAGGAACACCTTCAGCATCTCCAGGAGGTGCTCAAGCGTATTCACCAGGCAGGTCTGACCATCAAGCTGGGAAAATGCCAGATGGGCATGAGGGAGGTCCACTACCTGGGGCACCGGGTAGGTGGGGGTTCCATGAGTCCAGAGCCCGAGAAAGTGGACGCGATCGTGTCCTGGCCCACCCCCAGGACCAAAAAGCAGGTGAAGTCCTTCCTGGGCACTGCAGGGTACTATAGGCGTTTCGTACCGAACTATAGCGCCATTGCAAAACCCTTGACGGACCTCACCAAGGGCGGTCTACCCCAAACAGTCAGCTGGACAGATGGCTGTGAGGCGGCATTCCGAGCTTTGAAAACAGCCCTGTGCAGCTCTCCGGTGTTGAGAGCCGTCGACAGCAGTCGGCCCTTCCTGGTACAGACTGACGCCATCGAATTTGGCCTCGGTGGTGTACTCAGCCAGGTTGATTCGGGGAACCAGGAGCACCCCGTGTTGTACCTGAGCCGGAAACTTCTGCCAAGGGAAGTGGCATACTCCACCATCGAGAAGGAGTGCCTGGCCATGGTCTGGGCACTGCAACGTTTGCAGCCCTACCTGTACGGGCACACCTTCAAGGTGGTCACCGACCACAACCCTCTGAGCTGGCTGCACACAGTGTCCGGAACCAATGGTAGGTTGCTACGCTGGAGCCTTGCCCTGCAGCAGTATGATTTTGCCGTACAACACAAGAAAGGCAGTGATCATGGGAATGCTGATGGGTTGTCCCGACGTGGCGAACCCGCTGAGGTGCGCATGGCGGATTACCGAGAGGTCATGCCTCCGTAGCGCCCTCTAAGGGGGGGAGGTGTGATGACACTGCTAGCTTCATGTCTTGTGCTGTTGCTAGAACTACAACCCCCACTGTTTGAAAGCACAGGGCAAAGTACCCCTCCCTCCTTCTCTCTGCAGCGCACTCGATCTCTCATCCCTCCCACCTCAGGAATTTTCCTTTGTCTTCGCAAACCCTGCAAAAGTCCTATAGCAGCCATTTTGGAGAATTCATTCTTTTTTGGAATAACACGGTGGGAGCATTCGCTAGAAACACGAAAGTTACTGTGTTGAACCATGCGCCGACGGGCATCGTTCCCGTGGTACTGGTAAACCCGTAACTCCAACAGAACCCGAGAAATGGAATTCTCGGGTGCCCCATGTACTAGCCCACCCAAGTGTGGGCTCATTGGAACCGTCATTTTAGAGTAAGATCATTGATAGGTCTGCCGTTATTCTGATAGGTTCACAGGACGAGTTATGAACCTTATGATATTGCAGAGCTCAAACCATAGCTTGTAGCCAGGGGAGGTGGCCAGAAAACCAGCCCCTTTTTGTGAGGTCAGAAGCTGACATGCATAAGTCTTGCAGTGAAGTTCCTTAGGCACTTTTCTGCTGGGATGTCCTGAGTAAGAGATCTGTCAATGAACTATGACGTGTGGCTCCTTCCCCCAGCCTGGCTTGCCTGTAATGATCTAACAACCATGTGAGTTATCTTTCATTCTTAATCCCATTTTATTTTATAACTGCATCTGTACATAACGATATTGTCTCAGTTTGTTACATCTTTTTATATTATATAAGCACTGCCTGTTTTTTTTTTAAGGAATAAACCTATAAATTTATTAGTTTGTTTTCCTGCTCTATAAACGAATTTGCACGTGCCTGAAGCACTACGCTACTGTTTTGGGGTTGCTACGGACCCTCTTGATAAATTGTTCATCAAAAGCCGTAGCTGGTGGCAGCTAAAAGGAAGGGGTGTAAAGTGTTAATCTATTGGGTGACGCTGGCAGTGACGGAGCGGGGTTTATAAGGGTACTGCCTGACTGCAGCCAGGAGTAATTATAATTCCCTCACTGCAGCGTGCCCAATAGCCAGCACACATCCAAGTGACCCGTCTGGCGACTAATTATCCTAGGTGCAGTTCCCTGACTGACCTGAGGGTAAGGGGGGCGCCAGAGAGCTGCAAGTTCCTAAGTGGAAGTGGGATAATTATAAATCCCTGCAGTTTACTGGGTCGGACGGCAGCAGCCGTCGTGTGTGTGCGCGTTTTCGTCACATTTGCAGCACGGAGGGATCACAAGCCGTGATACCCGGGCTACAGTGTGGCGGACCGCGTGCCCGTTCATCACAGAGACTCGGCCGTGTTTCTTGCATGTGGGATCCCGGCCTTAGCCAAGTTTTTTTTTTTTTTTTGGGGGGGGTGGGGGAGAGGAGCCATTTTGCCTTTCCAGAGCCTTTGTGCTACCAGTAACGAGGAAGTCCCCTATATTTCCGTTGACAGATCTGAGTGAGGGAGAGCTTGCTTTTTTTGTGGATTGAGTTGAAGCTTTTACTCAAAACATTTTACATAACCTTTTGGGATCACATTTATCCTGCGCTCTACGCTGAGCACTTATTTTGTGATTTCTATCTAAATCTCCCAGTGACGTGATTCAGATGAAACCCAGAGGGATCCATTCACTATAATGAGGTAGCAGAGTTACTCTGGACTCTGTCTCCCCTCTGTTCAACGTGGTCCTTTTTCAGAAGTGCGCAAAACTGTCGCTTTATGCACGCATTAAAAGATGGACACCACCGGATAACGGGTCACAAAGGCGTCCACCATGCCTCCATCTGCCTCATTATAGGGAATCTTCCAACGGAGGATCCGTCTTAATCACATTGAGATTTACACAATAACCCCGATGTAAGCGCTCGCGCAGAGAGCAGGATAAATGTGGGCCAGGCCTTACTGCGATCTTTGGGAGGCAGCGTGAACAAATCAATAACAGAGCTATAGTTTTTCCATGTTTTGGCCGACAGGCATGTGAGGGCTTGTTTGCAGGATGAGTTGACATTTTTATTCGTACCATTTTCGGGCACATAACACTTTTTGATCACTTTCTAATATGATTTTTGGGAGGCAGAATGAACAAAAACCAGCAATTCAGGAATTTTTTAATTTTTTTTTATGTTCTGCCTGTGGCAAAATTGATAAGGCAGCTTAATTCTTCGGGTCAGTACGATTACAGCGATATCACATTATTTTTTTTTTATATGTTTTGACGCACTTAAAAATTTTTTAGAAAAAAATATTTTTGCGTTGCTTTATTCTGAGCGCTATAATGTTTTTATATCTCCACTAAAGGACCTGTATGGCAGATTTTTTTTTTGCGGAACAAGATGTTTTCAGCGGTATCATTTTCATTGATCTTTATGATCACGTTTTATTCCACTTTTTTGTTTGCTGATATGAAAAAGCATTGTTTTTTTTGCCCCATTGGTGTTATTTTACGGTGTTCACTGAAGGAATTAACTAGCGGGACAGGTTTATGGAGGAAGTTGTCACAGCAATAGCAAACGTGTACTTTTTTTTTTAACTAAAAAAGACATTTATATATATATATATATATATATATATATACATATATATATACTAGATGGTGGCCCGATTCTAATGCATCGGGTATTCTAGAATATGTATGCGGCCGACACAGCGGTGTTTAAGTTTAGTGGCAAGATCGTTGATTGGTCGCGGTGAAAGACCGCGACCAATCATCGAATTGTATTGTGAGGACCGGAGAGCGCCGCTGCCTATGCGGCTACTTCCGCTGCGAGAACCCGGGACATGAGCGGGCGCTCGCAGCAGAAGTATCCCGACCCGCAGCGCCGCTCCCGGTCCTCTCTTGACATCCTAGCCGCATGGATGTCAGCGCCGCTGCCTGTGCGGGTACTTCCGCTGCGAGAACCCGGGACATGAGCGGGGGCTCGCAGCAGAAGTATCCGGGCCTGTGCACACTGCGGATTCCTAGCGGTTTTGCCGCGGTTTTTCGCGGCGGAAACGCTGCGAAACCGCGGCAAAACCGCTTACACAATACAACTCATTATGGCCTATGGGATTCCGCAATGCTGTGCACATGCTGCGGGTTTTTCCGCAGCGGAATCGCATCGCGGGAGAATCCGCAGCATGCTCATTCTTTTTTGCGGAACCGCGGCAATTCCGCCGCCATAGGAATGCATTGAACCGATTACTTTCCGCATGTGGCTGTGCCCACCATGCGCAAAGTAAGCGGTTCATGTGCGGATGGTACCCAGGGTCTGGAGGACAGGAGACTCTCCTCCAGGCCCTGGGTACCATATCCATGTAAAACACGGATTTTGGTAAGAACTTACCTGTAAAATCCTTTTCAGCGAAGGAAGGAAGAGAGACACAGTAATTCATTACTGATGGGTAGGCGGAGCCCCAGATCAGGATGACACCTCAGATCAAAAGCTTGTTGACTGGCTGGCTCCTCCAGCTCGGGCTCCTCCTACTCAGCTCCTTCAGTCGTACCAAAGCTTTAGGGAAGAACCAAGATCACCAGCGGAGCAACATAACCCCTTCTGAAGGAACTTCAGATGAAACACAAGAATACAGGTTATGCATGCAAAGTAAGCCAAAAACCACAGAGTTCCAGGTGCTACTCACTGAACCTGACTACTGTGATGAGCTGGTGATGCTGGAACAGAGCCTTAGAACGCTGACCTCAGCCCAGATATCGCAATCAGATAAGGATCGCGCTGCATCTGAAAACATCAACACACTTCTGCCTTGGGAGGGTGCTGTGTCTCTCTTCCTTCCTTCGCTGAAAAGGATTTTACAGGTAAATTCTTACCAAAATCCGTGTTTCAGCTGCAGATGGAAGGAAGAGAGCCACAGTAATTCATTACTGATGGGACGTCCCAAAGCAGTTCAAAAATAAGGGTGGGAAAAAACCAACAAAAGGCAGAAACCCAACAACCTTAACAACAAAGCGCAACCAGCGCTAAACACAAGTTCATCCAGAACTTTAAACTACAGCTGCCTGCAGGACCCTACGTCCGAGGGCTGCATCAGCGGAAGCACTGACGTCCACTTTATAAAACTTTGTAAACGTGTGGACAGAGCGCCAAGTTGCCGCCCGGCAGAGCTGCACCGCCGAGGCACCTTGATGAAAAGCCCACGATGAAGCCACAGCTCTCGTGGAATGGGCTCGAATCTTAATCGGGCAAGATTCACCCCAAAGGCGGTAAGCTTCCAAAATAGCTGACCGGATCCAACGAGCTATAGAATCCTTGGAAGCTCGTTGACCACGCCGACGACCTGCTGGAACCACAAACAGGGAGTCCGTCTTACAAAAACCTTGAGTAATAGATAGATAAAACTTCAAGGCCCGCACTAAATCCAATGTGTGTAAATCTCGCTCTTTCGCATTCTTCGGATCCGGACAGAGTGAAGGCAACACAATATCCTGGTTAACATGAAATTGTGACACCACTTTTAGAAAATCACCCCGTGTGCGAAGCACTACACGATCCGGAAAAAACTCCAGAAAAGGAGGCGAGCAAGAAAGAGCTGCTAATCCATAGGCTCAAAAGGTTTATGCTGAAGAGCCTCCAAAACAAGATTGAGCCGCGAAGGAGACACAGGTGCCTTCCGCAGCGGAAACTTACGAGCTATACCGCGGAAAAAGGAAAGCACATCCCTATGCGAGGCAATGGTTCTCCGAAACAATAAGGACAGAGCAGAAACCTGACCTTTCAGGGTGCTGACTGCCAAACCCTTGTCTAACCCATGCTGCAGAAAAGCCAACAGATTGGGAATGGAAAATTTTCTCGGGTTCCGAGAGGACCCCAAACACCACGAAAAGAAGGTTTCCCAAGTTTTGTGGTAAATCCTAGTAGTAGCCGGACTTCTTGCAGCACGAAGAGTAGCAATGACCTCGGCTGAAAAACCTCTACGGGTTAAGATTTCGGTCTCAAGAGCCACGCCGTCAAACGCAGAGACTTCAAGTCCGGATGACAAACGAGCCCCTGAGTCAACAAGTCCGGATGACAAACGGGCCCCTGAGTCAACAAGTCCGGTCGAAGAGGAAGTGGAAAAGGAGGTGCCGCCAACAGCGACATTATTGTCGAGAACCACATCCTTCTTGGCCAATCTGGAGCTATCAAAATAGCTGGAATTCTCTCTAGTCTGATCCGACGCAGTACTAGAGGAAGTAAGGATATCGGCGGGAATACATAGATTAGCTCGAACTGATCCCACTGAGCCACTAGAGCATCCACCGCCACAGCTTTTGGGTCCTTGTACCTGGACATGAACGTCGGTAACTTGGCATTGGACCTGGATGCCATCAAATCCACTTGGGGAGTTCCCCAACGGGAGCACAGTAGTGCAAAAACTTCCGGGTGGAGACTCCATTCTCCGGGATCCATCTTCTTGCGACTGAGAAAGTCCGCTGTAACATTCTGAACCCTGGAATGTGAATCGCAGAAATGGCTGGTACTCTGGCCTCGGCCCAAATCAGAATCTGGGACACCTCCACCATGAGTTTGGAGCTCCTTGTCCCGCCTTGGTGATTGATATACGCGACAGCCGTCGCATTGTCTGTCTGCACTCGGACTGGCAGACCGCTCAAAGGGACCGTCCAATGCTGGAGGCAAAGGAAAATCGCCCTCAATTCCAGGATGTTGATCGGAAGAACAGACTCTTCCGATGACCATACCCCTGAATCCAGAGATTGTTCCAAACACCCCCCCAGCCCGTCAGGCTGGCATCGGTGGTTATGACTGACCACTTCGGAGGGAGGAAGGACTTCCCCAGGGAAAATGCCCCTGGACGTAACCACCATCCTAGGGAATCTCGCACCGCGCGAGAAATGGTGACACTGCAATCCAGCGATTGCGACCGATTCCATCGACTCAGGATGAACCTTTGGAGAGTCCTGGAATGAAACTGGGCAAAAGGAATTGCCTCCATGGACGCCACCATCAGTCCCAGAAGACGCATACACTTCCGTAGGGACATTGCTGTCGAGGATTTCATAATCTGCACATGTCGAAGAAGACATGACTGTTTGTCTGGCGGTAGAGAAACTACTGTCCGAATCGTGTCAAAATGCATCCCCAAAAAGAGGATTGCCCTCGATGGTTCCAGGAACGACTTCTCCCAATTGACCAGCCAACCGAAGTCCTTCAGAAGCTGAAGAGACAAATCGCGAGCCGTCACTGCCTCCTCTTCCGAGGAAGCCACTATCAAAAGATCGTCCAGATAAGGAAGAATCGTAACCCCCTGTCTTCGAAGGATTGCCATGAGGGGCGCCAGAATTTTTATAAAGACTCTGGGCGCTGAGGCTAAGCGAAAGGCAGAGCCACGAACTGATAGTGATCCTGTCCTATGGCAAACCGAAGAAAGCGCTGATGAGCCCTTCCGATGGGAACATGCAATAGGCGTCGCGAATGTCGATTGACACCAGAAAATCGTTCTGTGACAAAGCTGCTACAACGGAGCGAAGTGACTCCATGCGAAATATTCCGGGTGTGGACAATGCCGGTTTAATCGCTTGAGATCCAGAATCGGGCGAAATTTGTTCTCCTTTTGGGAACTACAAAAGGTTGGAATAAAAACCTTTTCCTCGGTCCTCTGACGGAACCGGTATTACTACACCCTTTTGTAGCAGAAATTCAACCTCTCGCTGTTTGAGCGACAAAAAGCTCGGGTTCTGACGGAATGCGAGACTGACAAAAACATTTGGGGGTCGAGAAGAAAACTCTATGAAATAGCCTGCCGACACTACCCGCGTTACCCAGGAATCTGGAACGCGAGACATCCAAGTCGCCTTGAAATGAAGCAGGCGACCCCCACTCGAGTCCTCGAGTGGACCCCTGGCGTCAGTCTGACTTGGCGGGCTTCTTATCAGATTCCCGCTTGTCCTGACGGAAATTCTGCTTCTAGGGAGTACGAGCTTTCTGAGAGGACTTCTTTCCCGAGAAAGAAGAA
>JARQOD010000006.1:441587549-441790710 GCA_033576555.1 Oophaga sylvatica
TTAGGGTCAGGTTAGACCCCCGGTCCTCCTCTTTCCTGTGACAGTGTATCAAGTCCTCAAGATTAACCCTGAGTTCAACGGATATCGTATCAGGTAAATCTATTCTATATTTACATGCTGATGTTGCTAATCTATATGTTGTATAGAGTGTTGTTCTTTTAAGAATAGTTTACTGACATCGTACACATATCATAAGACCGCGTGACATCCGGGGACCCCTTGGGTTGATAAGAGAATCCTGGGAAGATGAGCCAAACCCCACGGAAGTGTCCATCGTGGATTATGTCATGCGCTTCCGCGACAAGATGCAGACCTTGACGCAGTTGGTGCATGACAACATGACGCAGGCTCAGGCTGACCAGAAGCACTGGTACGACCAGAACGCCCGGGAGCGGACCTACCAGGTGGGTCAAAAGGTGTGGGTGCTGGTCCCCGTACCAAAGGATAAGCTTCAGGCAGCCTGGGAAGGCCCGTACGTCGTGCACCAACAGCTCAACCCAGCCACCTACGTGGTCACGCTTGACCACACTCGGGGTAGGCGCAAGGCCTTTCACGTCAACATGATGAAGGCCCATCACGAACGTGAAGCCTGCGTCCTACCGGTCTGCAATCTGCCCGAGGACGGGGAAGAGGATCCCCTCCTAGACATGCTGGCCCAAGCTAATGCCAATGGGTCCATTGAGGACATGGAGGTAAATGCCTCGCTAACCGCCTCCCAGCGGTTGCAGTTGCTGACCACTCTGGAATCCTTTCGGGCCGTGTTCACTAACCGACCCGGAAGGACCGAGTTGGCAGTCCACGAGGTGGACACCGGGAATCACGCCCCGTTACGGCGGACACCTTATCGGATCTCTGAGGAAGTGCAGCAGATTATGCGCCAGGAGATCCATGAGATGTTGCAGCTGGGGGTGATCCGGCAGTCCAAAAGCGCGTGGGCCTCACCTGTAGTTCTCGTGCCAAAAAAGGATCGGACCACCCGGTTCTGCGTGGACTACAGGGGGCTCAACGCCATCACTACCTCTGATGCGCACCCAATGCCACGCATCGAGGATCTGCTGGAGCGGTTGGCGAATGCCAAGTACATATCCATCATGGATCTGAGCCGGGGATACTGGCAGATTCCCCTGAGCCCTGCGGCGCAGGAGAAATCTGCCTTTATCACCCCTTTTGGATTGTACGAGTCCACGGTCATGCCTTTCGGCATGAAGAATGCCCCTGCCACTTTCCAGCGGATGGTCAACCACCTGCTTCAGGGACTGGAGGAGTACGCTGTGGCGTACCTGGACGACATTGCCGTCTTCAGTTCCACCTGGGAGGAACACCTTCAGCATCTCCAGGAGGTGCTCAAGCGTATTCACCAGGCAGGTCTGACCATCAAGCCGGGAAAATGCCAGATGGGCATGAGGGAGGTCCACTACCTGGGGCACCGGGTAGGTGGGGGTTCCATGAGTCCAGAGCCCGAGAAAGTGGACGCGATCGTGTCCTGGCCCACCCCCAGGACCAAAAAGCAGGTGAAGTCCTTCCTGGGCACTGCAGGGTACTATAGGCGTTTCGTACCGAACTATAGCGCCATTGCAAAACCCTTGACGGACCTCACCAAGGGCGGTCTACCCCAAACAGTCAGCTGGACAGATGGCTGTGAGGCGGCATTCCGAGCTTTGAAAACAGCCCTGTGCAGCTCTCCGGTGTTGAGAGCCGTCGACAGCAGTCGGCCCTTCCTGGTACAGACTGACGCCATCGAATTTGGCCTCGGTGGTGTACTCAGCCAGGTTGATTCGGGGAACCAGGAGCACCCCGTGTTGTACCTGAGCCGGAAACTTCTGCCAAGGGAAGTGGCATACTCCACCATCGAGAAGGAGTGCCTGGCCATGGTCTGGGCACTGCAACGTTTGCAGCCCTACCTGTACGGGCACACCTTCAAGGTGGTCACCGACCACAACCCTCTGAGCTGGCTGCACACAGTGTCCGGAACCAATGGTAGGTTGCTACGCTGGAGCCTTGCCCTGCAGCAGTTTGATTTTGCCGTACAACACAAGAAAGGCAGTGATCATGGGAATGCTGATGGGTTGTCCCGACGTGGCGAACCCGCTGAGGTGCGCATGGCGGATTACCGAGAGGTCATGCCTCCGTAGCGCCCTCTAAGGGGGGGAGGTGTGATGACACTGCTAGCTTCATGTCTTGTGCTGTTGCTAGAACTACAACCCCCACTGTTTGCAAGCACAGGGCAAAGTACCCCTCCCTCCTTCTCTCTGCAGCGCACTCGATCTCTCATCCCTCCCACCTCAGGAATTTTCCTTTGTCTTCGCAAACCCTGCAAAAGTCCTATAGCAGCCATTTTGGAGAATTCATTCTTTTTTGGAATAACACGGTGGGAGCATTCGCTAGAAACACGAAAGTTACTGTGTTGAACCATGCGCCGACGGGCATCGTTCCCGTGGTACTGGTAAACCCGTAACTCCAACAGAACCCGAGAAATGGAATTCTCGGGTGCCCCATGTACTAGCCCACCCAAGTGTGGGCTCATTGGAACCATCATTTTAGAGTAAGATCATTGATAGGTCTGCCGTTATTCTGATAGGTTCACAGGACGAGTTATGAACCTTATGATATTGCAGAGCTCAAACCATAGCTTGTAGCCAGGGGAGGTGGCCAGAAAACCAGCCCCTTTTTGTGAGGTCAGAAGCTGACATGCATAAGTCTTGCAGTGAAGTTCCTTAGGCACTTTTCTGCTGGGATGTCCTGAGTAAGAGATCTGTCAATGAACTATGACGTGTGGCTCCTTCCCCCAGCCTGGCTTGCCTGTAATGATCTAACAACCATGTGAGTTATCTTTCATTCTTAATCCCATTTTATTTTATAACTGCATCTGTACATAACGATATTGTCTCAGTTTGTTACATCTTTTTATATTATATAAGCACTGCCTGTTTTTTTTTAAGGAATAAACCTATAAATTTATTAGTTTGTTTCTCCTGCTCTATAAACGAATTTGCACGTGCCTGAAGCACTACGCTACTGTTTTGGGGTTGCTACGGACCCTCTTGATAAATTGTTCATCAAAAGCCGTAGCTGGTGGCAGCTAAAAGGAAGGGGTGTAAAGTGTTAATCTATTGGGTGACGCTGGCAGTGACGGAGCGGGGTTTATAAGGGTACTGCCTGACTGCAGCCAGGAGTATTTATAATTCCCTCACTGCAGCGTGCCCAATAGCCAGCACACATCCAAGTGACCCGTCTGGCGACTAATTATCCTAGGTGCAGTTCCCTGACTGACCTGAGGGTAAGGGGGGCGCCAGAGAGCTGCAAGTTCCTAAGTGGAAGTGGGATAATTATAAATCCCTGCAGTTTACTGGGTCGGACGGCCAGCAGCCGTCGTGTGTGTGCGCCCGCGTGCCCGTTCATCACAGAGACTCGGCCGTGTTTCTTGCATGTGGGATCCCGGCCTTAGCCAAGTTTTTTTTTTTTTTGGGGGGGGTGGGGGAGAGGAGCCATTTTGCCTTTCCAGAGCCTTTGTGCTACCAGTAACGAGGAAGTCCCCTATATTTCCGTTGACAGATCTGAGTGAGGGAGAGCTTGCTTTTTTTGTGGATTGAGTTGAAGCTTTTACTCAAAACATTTTACATAACCTTTTGGGATCACATTTATCCTGCGCTCTACGCTGAGCACTTATTTTGTGATTTCTATCTAAATCTCCCAGTGACGTGATTCAGATGAAACCCAGAGGGATCCATTCACTATAATGAGGTAGCAGAGTTACTCTGGACTCTGTCTCCCCTCTGTTCAACGTGGTCCTTTTTCAGAAGTGCGCAAAACTGTCGCTTTATGCACGCATTAAAAGATGGACACCACCGGATAACGGGTCACAAAGGCGTCCACCATGCCTCCATCTGCCTCATTATAGGGAATCTTCCAACGGAGGATCCGTCTTAATCACATTGAGATTTACACAATAACCCCGATGTAAGCGCTCGCGCAGAGAGCAGGATAAATGTGGGCCAGGCCTTACTGCGATCTTTGGGAGGCAGCGTGAACAAATCAATAACAGAGCTATAGTTTTTCCATGTTTTGGCCGACAGGCATGTGAGGGCTTGTTTGCAGGATGAGTTGACATTTTTATTCGTACCATTTTCGGGCACATAACACTTTTTGATCACTTTCTAATATGATTTTTGGGAGGCAGAATGAACAAAAACCAGCAATTCAGGAATTTTTTAATTTTTTTTTATGTTCTGCCTGTGGCAAAATTGATAAGGCAGCTTAATTCTTCGGGTCAGTACGATTACAGCGATATCACATTATTTTTTTTTTTATGTTTTGACGCACTTAAAAATTTTTTAGAAAAAAATATTTTTGCGTTGCTTTATTCTGAGCGCTATAATGTTTTTATATCTCCACTAAAGGACCTGTATGGCAGATTTTTTTTTTGCGGAACAAGATGTTTTCAGCGGTATCATTTTCATTGATCTTTATGATCACGTTTTATTCCACTTTTTTGTTTGCTGATATGAAAAAGCATTGTTTTTTTTGCCCCATTGGTGTTATTTTACGGTGTTCACTGAAGGAATTAACTAGCGGGACAGGTTTATGGAGGAAGTTGTCACAGCAATAGCAAACGTGTACTTTTTTTTTTAACTAAAAAAGACATTTATATATATATTATATATATATATATACATATATATATACTAGATGGTGGCCCGATTCTAATGCATCGGGTATTCTAGAATATGTATGCGGCCGACACAGCGGTGTTTAAGTTTAGTGGCAAGATCGTTGATTGGTCGCGGTGAAAGACCGCGACCAATCATCGAATTGTATTGTGAGGACCGGAGAGCGCCGCTGCCTATGCGGCTACTTCCGCTGCGAGAACCCGGGACATGAGCGGGCGCTCGCAGCAGAAGTATCCCGACCCGCAGCGCCGCTCCCGGTCCTCTCTTGACATCCTAGCCGCATGGATGTCAGCGCCGCTGCCTGTGCGGGTACTTCCGCTGCGAGAACCCGGGACATGAGCGGGGGCTCGCAGCAGAAGTATCCGGGCCTGTGCACACTGCGGATTCCTAGCGGTTTTGCCGCGGTTTTTCGCGGCGGAAACGCTGCGAAACCGCGGCAAAACCGCTTACACAATACAACTCATTATGGCCTATGGGATTCCGCAATGCTGTGCACATGCTGCGGGTTTTTCCGCAGCGGAATCGCATCGCGGGAGAATCCGCAGCATGCTCATTCTTTTTTGCGGAACCGCGGCAATTCCGCCGCCATAGGAATGCATTGAACCGATTACTTTCCGCATGTGGCTGTGCCCACCATGCGCAAAGTAAGCGGTTCATGTGCGGATGGTACCCAGGGTCTGGAGGACAGGAGACTCTCCTCCAGGCCCTGGGTACCATATCCATGTAAAACACGGATTTTGGTAAGAACTTACCTGTAAAATCCTTTTCAGCGAAGGAAGGAAGAGAGACACAGTAATTCATTACTGATGGGTAGGCGGAGCCCCAGATCAGGATGACACCTCAGATCAAAAGCGTGTTGACTGGCTGGCTCCTCCAGCTCGGGCTCCTCCTACTCAGCTCCTTCAGTCGTACCAAAGCTTTAGGGAAGAACCAAGATCACCAGCGGAGCAACATAACCCCTTCTGAAGGAACTTCAGATGAAACACAAGAATACAGGTTATGCATGCAAAGTAAGCCAAAAACCACAGAGTTCCAGGTGCTACTCACTGAACCTGACTACTGTGATGAGCTGGTGATGCTGGAACAGAGCCTTAGAACGCTGACCTCAGCCCAGATATCGCAATCAGATAAGGATCGCGCTGCATCTGAAAACATCAACACACTTCTGCCTTGGGAGGGTGCTGTGTCTCTCTTCCTTCCTTCGCTGAAAAGGATTTTACAGGTAAATTCTTACCAAAATCCGTGTTTCAGCTGCAGATGGAAGGAAGAGAGCCACAGTAATTCATTACTGATGGGACGTCCCAAAGCAGTTCAAAAATAAGGGTGGGAAAAAACCAACAAAAGGCAGAAACCCAACAACCTTAACAACAAAGCGCAACCAGCGCTAAACACAAGTTCATCCAGAACTTTAAACTACAGCTGCCTGCAGGACCCTACGTCCGAGGGCTGCATCAGCGGAAGCACTGACGTCCACTTTATAAAACTTTGTAAACGTGTGGACAGAGCGCCAAGTTGCCGCCCGGCAGAGCTGCACCGCCGAGGCACCTTGATGAAAAGCCCACGATGAAGCCACAGCTCTCGTGGAATGGGCTCGAATCTTAATCGGGCAAGATTCACCCCAAAGGCGGTAAGCTTCCAAAATAGCTGACCGGATCCAACGAGCTATAGAATCCTTGGAAGCTCGTTGACCACGCCGACGACCTGCTGGAACCACAAACAGGGAGTCCGTCTTACAAAAACCTTGAGTAATAGATAGATAAAACTTCAAGGCCCGCACTAAATCCAATGTGTGTAAATCTCGCTCTTTCGCATTCTTCGGATCCGGACAGAGTGAAGGCAACACAATATCCTGGTTAACATGAAATTGTGACACCACTTTTAGAAAATCACCCCGTGTGCGAAGCACTACACGATCCGGAAAAAACTCCAGAAAAGGAGGCGAGCAAGAAAGAGCTGCTAATCAACTCTAAGGCGTCAAAATCGGTTTATGTAAGAGCTGAAGAGCCTCCAAAACAAGATTGAGCCGCGAAGGAGACACAGGTGCCTTCCGCAGCGGAAACTTACGAGCTATACCGCGGAAAAAGGAAAGCACATCCCTATGCGAGGCAATGGTTCTCCGAAACAATAAGGACAGAGCAGAAACCTGACCTTTCAGGGTGCTGACTGCCAAACCCTTGTCTAACCCATGCTGCAGAAAAGCCAACAGATTGGGAATGGAAAATTTTCTCGGGTTCCGAGAGGACCCCAACACCACGAAAAGAAGGTTTCCCAAGTTTTGTGGTAAATCCTAGTAGTAGCCGGACTTCTTGCAGCACGAAGAGTAGCAATGACCTCGGCTGAAAAACCTCTACGGGTTAAGATTTCGGTCTCAAGAGCCACGCCGTCAAACGCAGAGACTTCAAGTCCGGATGACAAACGAGCCCCTGAGTCAACAAGTCCGGATGACAAACGGGCCCCTGAGTCAACAAGTCCGGTCGAAGAGGAAGTGGAAAAGGAGGTGCCGCCAACAGCGACATTATTGTCGAGAACCACATCCTTCTTGGCCAATCTGGAGCTATCAAAATAGCTGGAATTCTCTCTAGTCTGATCCGACGCAGTACTAGAGGAAGTAAGGATATCGGCGGGAATACATAGATTAGCTCGAACTGATCCCACTGAGCCACTAGAGCATCCACCGCCACAGCTTTTGGGTCCTTGTACCTGGACATGAACGTCGGTAACTTGGCATTGGACCTGGATGCCATCAAATCCACTTGGGGAGTTCCCCAACGGGAGCACAGTAGTGCAAAAACTTCCGGGTGGAGACTCCATTCTCCGGGATCCATCTTCTTGCGACTGAGAAAGTCCGCTGTAACATTCTGAACCCCTGGAATGTGAATCGCAGAAATGGCTGGTACTCTGGCCTCGGCCCAAATCAGAATCTGGGACACCTCCACCATGAGTTTGGAGCTCCTTGTCCCGCCTTGGTGATTGATATACGCGACAGCCGTCGCATTGTCTGTCTGCACTCGGACTGGCAGACCGCTCAAAGGGACCGTCCAATGCTGGAGGCAAAGGAAAATCGCCCTCAATTCCAGGATGTTGATCGGAAGAACAGACTCTTCCGATGACCATACCCCCTGAATCCAGAGATTGTTCCAAACACCCCCCCAGCCCGTCAGGCTGGCATCGGTGGTTATGACTGACCACTTCGGAGGGAGGAAGGACTTCCCCAGGGAAAATGCCCCTGGACGTAACCACCATCCTAGGGAATCTCGCACCGCGCGAGAAATGGTGACACTGCAATCCAGCGATTGCGACCGATTCCATCGACTCAGGATGAACCTTTGGAGAGTCCTGGAATGAAACTGGGCAAAAGGAATTGCCTCCATGGACGCCACCATCAGTCCCAGAAGACGCATACACTTCCGTAGGGACATTGCTGTCGAGGATTTCATAATCTGCACATGTCGAAGAAGACATGACTGTTTGTCTGGCGGTAGAGAAACTACTGTCCGAATCGTGTCAAAATGCATCCCCAAAAAGAGGATTGCCCTCGATGGTTCCAGGAACGACTTCTCCCAATTGACCAGCCAACCGAAGTCCTTCAGAAGCTGAAGAGACAAATCGCGAGCCGTCACTGCCTCCTCTTCCGAGGAAGCCACTATCAAAAGATCGTCCAGATAAGGAAGAATCGTAACCCCCTGTCTTCGAAGGATTGCCATGAGGGGCGCCAGAATTTTTATAAAGACTCTGGGCGCTGAGGCTAAGCCGAAAGGCAGAGCCACGAACTGATAGTGATCCTGTCCTATGGCAAACCGAAGAAAGCGCTGATGAGCCCTTCCGATGGGAACATGCAAATAGGCGTCGCGAATGTCGATTGACACCAGAAAATCGTTCTGTGACAAAGCTGCTACAACGGAGCGAAGTGACTCCATGCGAAATTTCCGGGTGTGGACATGCCGGTTTAATCGCTTGAGATCCAGAATCGGGCGAAATTTGTTCTCCTTTTGGGAACTACAAAAAGATTGGAATAAAAACCTTTTCCTCGGTCCTCTGACGGAACCGGTATTACTACACCCTTTTGTAGCAGAAATTCAACCTCTCGCTGTAGAGCGACAAAAAGCTCGGGTTCTGACGGAATGCGAGACTGACAAAAAACATTTGGGGGTCGAGAAGAAAACTCTATGAAATAGCCTGCCGACACTACCCGCGTTACCCAGGAATCTGGAACGCGAGACATCCAAGTCGCCTTGAAATGAAGCAGGCGACCCCCCACTCGAGGTCCTCGAGTGGACCCCTGGCGTCAGTCTGACTTGGTGGGCTTCTTATCAGATTCCCGCTTGTCCTGACGGAAATTCTGCTTCTAGGGAGTACGAGCTTTCTGAGAGGACTTCTTTCCCGAGAAAGAAGAACGGCCCGATCCCCACGAGGAGTGACCGAATCGTCCTCGGCCCCGAAAGGACCGCCGACCGCTATAGACACCAGGCTTGCTAGACACCGAAGCCATGGCCCTACGCTGTGGCAATGCTGTTTCCTTCGCCTTTGCTTTGGAAATCAGCTCTGTGAGGTCGGATCCAAAAAGGAGGCCACCCTTGTAAGGTAAGGCCAATAAACCTTGTTTGGAAACTGCGTCCCCGGCCCACTGTCTGAGCCATAAAGCTCTTCCGACTGTGACCGCTGTAGCTTGCGCTCTGGCCAGAAGGGATGCCGTATCCAGACCCGCATCAAAGATATAACAGGCTGCAGTTTCTAACCATTCGCAAATTTCCTGTACATCAGATAACGGAGATCCGTTCTGCAACGCCGTCTTTAGACGTGCCAACCAGCCTAGAGAAGCTCTAGAAGCACACATGGATCCTAGCACCGCTCGGAATCCATGACCCGCGGCCTCATAGCTTGATTTTGCCGCCATCTCCGTTCTTCTGTCCAACGGCTCCTGCAAACTCGCCTTCCCTTTAACAGGGAGTAGTGAGGATTTACTAAGCTGGGATAAGGAAACATCCACTTCAGGAGCAGAAGTCCAATTATCCTTTAACTCCGCAGAGCAAGGATAAAGTGCATCAAAGAAATGCGTTCCGTGAAAACGCTTATCTGGACACAGACGTTCCTCTTCTATTACACTCTTAAGCTCCTCCAGAGCTGGTAATGTTGTACGCGAAGTACGGTACTCCTGGAACATACGTGCTGATTTACCAGGACGACTAGGTACCACCTCCGGTAACTGTAAAACCTCTCTCATGGCGTCAATCAATGCCTCCGTACGTCTCGCCAGAGAAGAACGCCCCTGCCGTTCGTCCTCATCTGAATCGGATATTTCTCCATCCGAAATTAAAGGGGAACCCAGTCCACCATCCAAATCAGATACATCTGATTCGCTTCGTGTAGAGGCCGGTAACGGCCTGCGTCGCTTCCTATGAGAGGAATTAGCAGACACATATTGACCTAAAAGGTCAGACAAGCTGTTAATCGAGCGAGCGATATCATCCAATTTTGCACCACTGTCGACCGCAGTGCTAGACGCTGTTGAGGTCTGCGTATCAGATTGCCGCAGTGGCACTGGGACGTGGTCCGCGGCATCTGAACTCTGTTCAGACATGCCTCACCTGTATTAGCAGGTCAAAGCGGCAGTACCAGCAAAAAATGCGTTTTTTTTTTTTTTTAAATCGCTGAAGGGTTAACGCTCTCTTCAGGTAGAGCTACCCCAGCGGCATTCAGCAAAAAACGCTGGTAGAAATAACCCTCAGAAGGGTTAATGTCGCAAACTCCCCACAATATATTTGTGTGAGCCCCAGCTAACAAATTTTAGGTCTCTAATGAGACCGCAGCTGCAGGATAAGGATCTCTGCGCTGCGGGGTGAGGGATCAGCACTCACCCAGCTGGCCGTGGTGTCTATGAGGAGAGGAGCGGTCTGAGGAGCCCAGGAGCCTGGTAATGGCCGCCGCAGTGAGGGAGTCGGAAGCGAAGCGCCAGAGCGCGCGTCTTCCTGCACAGAAGACCGGGAAGCGTTAGGCCACGCCCCCCGCCAGCTCAAATATTGAGGCGAACTCCCTCGCTCCTGCTCCCTCTCTGTCCTGCAGGTATCTGCCTGCGGACAAAAGTTCACCACATCTACATGTAACAGCGCTGTCACCGCAGCGCTGAAGCATACTGATATACATGTAATAGCGCTGCCACTCTCAGACGCTAAAGCACTCACACATTATTATAATAAAAATTGTGTGAAGTACTCACCAGCTTAGCGCCACAGGGACCCCTCAGGATTTGTGGCGCTTGTGCCCATGCTCCCCCCAGGGCGAGGAACGCAGTGACCGCACGTGTGGTTTGCGTCCCCGCCAGGGAAGCTCTCCTCATCCCCCAGGGCCGGCAAGATTCTGCAGGGACCATAATGTAAATACAGATCCGCCAAGGGAGAGGTTGGGGCACAGCAGCGCTGGTACCCCTGAGACCTCTAGACCAACTGGTGATCCAAGTCTCTTGTCCGAAATAAAATAATAAAATCTTCTGAGGAGCTGCATTAGCAGCGACCATCCTCTGAGACCTCAAATCTTAGACTGAAGGAGCTGAGTAGGAGGAGCCCGAGCTGGAGGAGCCAGCCAGTCAACACGCTTTTGATCTGAGGTGTCATCCTGATCTGGGGCTCCGCCTACCCATCAGTAATGAATTACTGTCGCTCTCTTCCTTCCATCTGCAGCTGAAAACAATAATTAAAATAATAAATAATGATATTCTCACCTTCCGGCGTCCCCCGCAGCTTTCCCGCCTCTCAGCGACGCTCCCGGCCAATCCCGTTCCCAGTAATGCATTGCGAGAATCACCCAGATGACGTAGCGGTCTCGCGTGATGCTACGTCATCGGGGTGATTGTCGCAAGGACGCTGGGAACGGGATTGGCCGGGAGCGTCGCTGAGGGGAAAGCTGCGGGGGCCGCCGGAAGGTGAGAATATCATTATTATTTTTTTTTATTATTTTTACATTAGATCTTTTTACTATTGATGTGACATAGGCGGCATCAATAGTAAAAAGTTGGTCACACGTGTCTGGGGGACGGAGGTCAGCGGCGAGGCAGCGGGGAGATGACGGCGCGAGGCGCTATCTCCGGCCGCTAGCAGCAGAAGGACCTCGACCGAAGGCGCCGCTGACCTCCGTCCCGCAGATGAGCGCTAACGCACCATTTTTTTTGTGAAATCCGCGGCGCTGATTGGCCGCTGCCAGACCAATGAGCGACGCGGGGTTTCCTAGACAGACAGACTGGATAAGACAATTATATAGTAGATATTGGTTTATTTTAAAAAACTTATTTGTCCACTATGGGACTTCACTTCAGCAGCGCAATTATTGGTCAGTCTGTGAAAGCCCTAAGCGTGCTCTGCACATGTTGACCTGGGACCCGGATTTCTTACGATGACATCGGTCACATGCAAGATAGCAGGGTGCCAATCGGGTTCTGCCTGATAACTTATTTGGCCATTATTGGAGCTTTTCTCTTTTCTGAACCCTATTTTTTTCACGTTATATGCTAAAATATGTTGACCACTAGGGAGAGCTCACAGTATATTATCTCATGTACTGGGTCTAAGGGGTAAGGTTTCTCCTTGTGGAGCGTGACATACCGGCTCTGGCGTGTCAAGGTTAGGAGGCTTATTCGCCGTGCAATGCTCCTCTGGGAAATTTAATATGCAAATTGCCTCTGCAGAGAGAAAGAGGACTTGAACTCTATAGCGCCACCTGTTGGAAGTAGCGATCCTACAAGTAACAAGGATCGCTACTTACAACAGGTGGCGCTATAGAGTTCAAGTCCTCTTTTTCTGAAGAGGCAATTTGCATTTTATCTCATGCACAAATTAGTGAGCTCCCCCTAGTGGTGGCTGCAGGTCAGGGCCAGCATCAACACCACTCAATGTCAGGGACATCGGCACACTATGGGGGCCCGGTGTCTGTGCCAGTGCCGACTCCCATAAGTGGGCCCCCGCTTGCCCAGGGCCCTGTAATTTGTGATACTTACCTCTCCCGTTCCATCACTGCGGCGTCTTCTGTGACGTTCAGGTCAGAGGAAGCTATGACATCACGTCTGTGTGCCCTCTGCCTGAACAGTCACAGTGCAGAGAGCTGGAGGATGGCGACGCTGAGGAGTCCGGAGCAGAGCAGCAAGGAGAGGTATTTCATATTTTTTTTTATGGTTGGAGCATTATATATAGGGACCATCATATACTGGTACGAGGCCCATTATAATCTGAAGCATCGTATATGGGGCCAATTATATATGGATCATTATATGGGCCCATCATATACTGTATGGAACATTATATGGGCCCTTTATATATGGAGCAATATATGTGGCCTATTATATACTGCATGAAACAATATAAGGGGCTCATTATTCTGCATGGAGCAATGTATGTGGCTCAGTATTCTGTATGTAGCAATATATGGGGCTCATTATTCTGTATGGAGCATTATATGGGGCTCATTCTGTATGGAACAATATATGGGGCTCATTATTCTGTATGGAGGAATATACTGTCCGATTTCTGATCTATTGTAGAATTTACAATAGATATCACTCATGTAATGTAAGAAGTGAAGTATTTGGCATTGTACTATACCTATATTTCTCTGCCGTATCGGAGCATCATGAATTGTGGTATGTGTTAAAGGGGCCCACGACAACCTGGAACCTGCCCGGCTGCAGGTACACAATAGAATTGGGAGCTGTCGTTCTACAAGGGGCCAGATTAGGCAACGCTTTTGCACCAGTTGTTTTTTTTGTGCCCTATTCTGCTTTCCATTTTTTTTTCTTTATGTGGGCAGGAACTAGGTTTTCCAAAAGATTTCACCCGATTTATCATTTGCAACTTATTAACTCTTCATGCCAGGGCCATTTTCTGTTTTTGTTTTCATTTTGCTCACCTTCAGCCCAGAGCCATCATTTTTTTTTATTTTTCTGTCAATATGGCTTGTTTTTTTGCGGGATGAGTTATAGTTTTGAACCACACCATTGATTTTACCATATATTGTACCGGGAAACAAAACTTTAACCCCTTCCCGACCTGTGACGCCACGTAGGCGTCATGAAAGTCAGTGCCAATCCGACCTGTGACGCCTATGTGGCGTCATGAAAGGATCGCGTTCCTGCGGGTCGGGTGACCGGGGTCACTGAAAGGTCACCCGACCCGCAGGCACAAGACCCTTTGTGCTTCACCACCAGGGGGGTTGGCTTAACCCCCCCATGGCCACGATCGCTCTGATTGGATGTTAAAAGTTAAACAGCCAATCAGAGCAATCTAATATTTCACCAATAAAATTGGTGAAATATTACAATCCAGCCATGGCCGATGCTGCAATAGCATCTGCCATGGCTGGAGACCGAGAACCGACCCCCCCCCCACATCAAGTCACGGCGGCGATCGGCCGCCACAACCGAAAAATGGCGGCGAACGGTCACCGCCGTCACTAACAGCTCCCCTCGTCCTGGCCTCTGCTGCCCCCACCTTCCGATCCCCCCCTCACCTTCTGACCCCCATACTCACCTCTCCCGGTCCACCGATGTCCGATCTTGGAAAATGGCGGGCGCATGCGCAGTGCGCCCGCCGGCCGGCGCATGCGCAGTGCGCCCTGCAGATTCCAAAAATTTATTTTGATCACTGTGAATAAACTGTCACAGTGATCAAAATAAAAAAAAGATTTTTGTGTACTCACCGTAAAATCCTTTTCTCCGAGACGCTCATTGGGGGACACACAGACCGTGGGTGTTATGCTGCTGCCACTAGGAGGACACTAAGCAATACAAGCACAAAGGATTAACTCCTCCTCCTGCAGTATACACCCTCTGTTGGCTCAATCCTGAACCAGTTCGGTGCCAAAGCAGTAGGAGCTCATAACAGAGTGCAATATGCCAACAAATCAAATGAACAACGAGGCTACAAGTTAAACAAGGGTGGGAGCTGTGTCCCCAATGAGCGTCTCGGAGAAAAGGATTTTACGGTGAGTACAAAAAATCTCCTTTTCTCCTTCGCCTCATTGGGGGACACACAGACCGTGGGACGTCCCAAAGCAGTCCCTGGGTGGGAACACATCCACAGATGAAGCCTCGTGAACCTCATGCATTTAACGCTTAAGCAGTTAACAGACAACTTACAGATGCGTAACAGCTGATTGCAGAATCTGTCTGCCGAGAGCCGCATCTGAAGAAATTTGAGCATGAATTTGGTAATGCTTGACGAAAGTATGAAGACTGGACCAAGTCGCAGCCTTGCACACTTGCTGTGCCGAAGCCTGGTGCCGAATGGCCCAGGAGGCCACCACAGAACGAGTGGAGTGTGCCTTAATCCCAGCCGGGATAGGCTGACCTTTAACACGGTACGCCTCTTGAATCGCAGAGCGAATCTATCTGGCTAACGTGGCCTTGGAAGCAGGAAGACCCTGTCTGCGTCCTTCCGGAAGCACAAACAGAGCGTCCGATTTTCGGAAAGATGCCATTCTCGAAATATACCTTCGGAGAGCCCTCACCAAATCCAAAGTGTGAAGGGCTTTTTCAGTACGGTGAATTGGCGCCGGACAGAATGAAGGCAAAATTATCTCCTCATTGATATGAAAAGCCGAAACGACTTTTAGCGTGAAAGACGGAGAAGTCCTAAGGACCACCCTGTCCTAGTGAAAAAAGAGAAAAGGAGATTTACAAGATAAGGCTGCCAATTCCGATACTCGTCTGATAGAGGTAATCGCCACTAGGAAGACCACCTTCCAGGAAGAAGCGATAAGGACACTTCCGGCAAAGGTTCGAAGGGGGAGTCCTGTAAGGCACTGAGGACCGAATTAAGATCCAAGGCTCCAAAGGTCTCTTGTAAGGTGGAAAAAGATGAGACACTCCCTGAATAAAAGTCTTGACCTGAGACTTAGATGCGATCCGTCGTTGGAAAAGGACGGACAAGGCAGAAATCTGTCCCTTGAGGGAAGAAAGGACTAATCCCGAATCCATTCCTGCTTGGAGAAATTCCAGAATGGAAGGGATAGAGAAAACCAAAGGTGAACGACCTTTGTTCTCCACCAGGAAAGGAATGTCTTCCAGACACGATGATAAATGCGGGCGGAAGCCGGCTTCCTGGCATTGACCATTGTAGAGATGACTTTGTGAGAAAAACCAGCCTGAGTTAAGATCCAGGCTTCAATGGCCGTAACGTCAAATTCAGCGCTTTTGAATTGTGATGGTAAATCGGACCCTGTGAAAGGAGGCCCGGTCGATCTGGTAATCTCCAGGGAACGTCTGCGACCAGACGCACTAGTTCCGCATACCACGGACGGCGAGACCAGTCCGGAGCGATCAAAATAAGAGGAACTCCTTCCGCCTTTATCTTCCGAATCACCCTGGGGATTAACGGAAGAGGGGGAAAAATGTAAGGAAGGCAAAAATGACTCTAAGGGAGGACTAGCGCATCCGAGCCGACGGCTAGTGGATCGCGAGAGCGACTTATGAAAGTCTGAACCTTGGCATTCAGTTTGGATGCCATGAGGTCTACATCCGGCATGCCCCATCGCTGGCAAATAAGATGGAACACTTCCGGGTGCAGGGACCATTCTCCTGAGTCTAGGCCCTGGCGACTGAGGAAGTCGGCCTCCCAATTGTCCACTCCTGGAATGTGAACCGCGGAGATGAGCGAGCGGTTTTTCTCGGCCCAGCACAGAATGTGCGATACCTCGAGCATCGCTGTTCTGCTCCGAGTGCCCTCCTGACGGTTGATGTATGGCGTTGTCTGACTGAACCCTGATGGGACGACCGGCCAGGAGATGATGGAAGTGCACGAGAGCTAACTTGATAGCTCTGATCTCCAGGATGTTGATCGGGAGACGGGACTCTGGTAGAGACCAGTGGCCTTGAGCCGAGTGATTCAGTGATGAGGCATTCATCCACCATCTTAAGGAGCTTCTGACTGTGGGAGACAGACGGAAGCGGCGACCTAGAGACGCTGGGTTCCTATCCCAGACTGATATCAACTCCTATTGAAGAGAGCGGAGATGAAACTAGGCGAAAGGTACTGCTTCGATGGAAGCTACCATTTTCCCGAGTACCTGCATGGCGCTCCGCAGAGAATGAGGGCGGTTTTGCGACAATAGGAGCACTCCCTGCTTCAGAGAGATAATCTTCTCTGGAGGGAGAGATACCGACCCTTGGGAGGTATCCAATCATTCCCAGAAAAGGAAACTTCTGAGAGGGAATGGGAAGAGATTTGTCCAAATTGACTAACCAACCGAGGCGAGAGAGGGTGTCGATAGTGATTTCGACGCTCTCTTCGCAGGCTCGAAAAATCGGAACTTTTATGAGTAGGTGGTCCAGGTCCGGGAGGACTACCACACCCCGAGAGTGTAAATTGACATGGCGGCCGCCATGACCTTTGTGAACACTCTGGGGGCGGTTGCGAGACCGAAGGGCAGAGCGGCAAGCTGAAAATGATCCTCTCTGCCAGCAAAACGCAGAAACTTTTGATGTCTGCTGAAAATCGGAATGTACAGATACGCATCCTTGATGTCGATAGACGCCAAGTATTCTTTCCTTTCTAGAGATGTGACAACAGAACGGAGGGATTCCATCCTGAAATGACGGACTCTGATGAATTTGTTTAGCAATTTCAGGTCCAGAATAGGACGCAAGGAGCCGTCCTTTTTTGGGAACCACAAAGAGGTTTGAATAAAACCCTTTGAATTTTTCGTTGTGAGGAACTGGGACGATGACTCCGCTGTAACGGAGCGTGTTCAGAGCCTGAAGAAAAGGATTTGCAAGATCCTTGGACTTGGGGAAGCGAGACTGAAAGAAACGTGTTGAGGGAAGGGACAAGAATTCAATCTTGTAACCTGAGTGTACTAGATCGAGGACCCACTGGTCTTGAACTACTGACCCCCAGAGTCTGTGAAACAAGAGTAGGCGGCCGCCTACCTTGTTTGGGTCCCCCATCCCCAGCAAGGAGTCAATGTGATGACAATTTGCGAGAGGAGGAGCTCCTATCTCCTGCCTGAGAAAAAAAAAACTGTTTTCTCCAGGGCTGAGAGGATCTGGACGATGGTTGCGAGCCCTTATCTCTACGAGATGAACGGGGTGCTCGAGCAGAGGACGAAGGAGGGGACCAATTAAAGGAGCTACGAAATGGCCGGGAACGACCTTGGTATTGAGACCGAAAAGGCCTACTGATTCTGCGCTGTGGGAGAAATTTGCTTTTGCCACTAGTAGCGTCAGAAATAATCTGATCAAGGCGATCTCCAAAAAGACGCCCTGAACGATAAGGCAATGAAGTCAAAGTCTTCTTTGAAGCAGCGTCTGCACGCCACTTACGGAGCCATAGAGACCTCCGAATGGCGAAAGCATTGATGGCCGTGAGAGCAGCGCAATTAGCTGCATCCAGGGACGCATGAACCATGTAGTCACCTGCCCGAGTAATCTGATAGGCTAGATTACGTGCCTCGGGGAAAGAGGGATATCACTAGTCATTTTGACTAGGGTCTCAACCCAAGCCACCGTAGCCCTTGCCACCTAGGTGGCTGCAAAGGAGGGAGATAGAGATGCTCCAGCCGCCTCAAAAATTGATTTGGCGAGGTTGTCAATCTGTTTATCTGAAGGGTTCCTAATGGATGAACTATCAGAAACAGAGAGTAGGGTTTTGATGACAGACGAGATACTGGAGGATCTACATCAGGAGATTCAGTCCATTCTTTCGCCACAGTTGCTGAAAAAGGGTATCGTGCCTTCAGAGACTTCAGTCCTGAAAAGAACGTCTGTCCAGACGCTCCCTATGTGCCTGAACAATATCAGTAAATTCAGGGTGGTTACTAAACACCTTGTGAACACGTTTTGCCCTTTTGAAGGAGATAGGATGATTCGGCTGAGACCCAGGTTCTTCTTCTAGTTTGAGGATTGTATTAATTGCCTCAATTAAAGAATCTAACGACTCCTGAAATTCTGGCGAGTTGGGATCATCACCAATGTCCGACTCGATTCCGAATCGTGGTCACTAATATTTCTGGGAGAAGGGGAACGAGAACCTGAGCTCGCAGATGCTGAACCGCTAGATGGATTGGGAGATGCATTATGGCGGCGTTTTTTGGACGACCGCTTTGCGGACGCCGTGAGACGGCCCCTGTCAGATGAGACCTCTCTGAAGGCTAACGGGCCCCTCTCTGGAAAAAGGTGCTCTGGCTAGAAGCAGAGAGTTTATGGAGTGCGCCAGATATTCGGGCCACCCTGAAGAACCTGATTCAATGGGATCAGGAATAGGTAGGGACTCCTGCTCGTTGTAGGGGGGTCCTGAGCAGAAGAAGCCATGGGCTCCTGGGCACATGATGCACAGAATTGGGAACTATGCATTGATGGCAGGGGAGCGTTGCATGAAGCGCAGACGGCGTATACTACAGAGTAGTTCGTCAGCCTTTTTAATTCCCTTTGATTGCGACATATTTCTGCACCAGAGAACCTTCTGCATGCGAAGGGTTAAGCGCTGTGTATGCAGCGCTGTCCCAGGAGAATATGGCGCCCGAGATCATAATCGCGCTTCCCGTGTGAGACGAGAAGCGCCAGAAGCAGTGGGAGGAGAGGGGGAGGAAACAGAGGAAGACCCCTGTTAACTGGCAACGGCCAATAGCGTGCGGTGTGGGCGGAGCCACACGGACCGCCCTCTCCCCTTGAGGCCTATCCCGGGCCGAAGCCGGGGAGTAAATTTTAAAGTTGCGGCCTACCCTGGGCCGAAGCCGGGGAGTAAATTTTAAAGTTGCGGCCTACCCTGGGCCGAAGCCGGGGACTAAATTTGAGGCCGTGGGGCGCGATTGAGAACGCCAGCGGCGCGATGCTGTGCTGCGGCGGCGCAACGCCAATGTGGGCGCGGTGCGCAGAAGCGGTCGCGGTGACCGGTATTACAATGCCCCCCATATGGCTGTACTCACTGCGGGGAGAGCCCGGAGATGGAGGAAGGGGGGAACTCCACAGCACTACAGCGACTATGGCTGTACCTCCTCAATCCACCAACCCCTTTCAATAGGGGGGTGGAGAGGGCTCTTACATGCCTCCAGACCGCCACCGCTTTCAAGAGAGGTGGTGGGGGTATTCATCCAATGGTGCCACGCAAGTCTCATCATCATCCTCATCGAGGGATATCTCATGGGGAGAGCGGCCTGTTTGTAAGGATCTGTCGCCCCATGGTAGCGTGGCAGGAGGGATACGTGGAGGGGACACTCGCACGATGCTGCCTGTTGATGGTTTTTGGGAGATCGTGACTTTTCGTACAAGTCCCGTCGCCCATCCATGCGTGAAGAAAGTAAAATAATAAAAAATTTAAAAATCAGAAAAAAATCAGAAAAAAAGTGGGGTCTGAGAGCAGACCCTAGTGCCTCCTACAGACACTAAGCAAGAACTGGTTCAGGATTGAGCCAACAGAGGGTGTATACTGCAGGAGGAGGAGTTAATCCTTTGTGCTTGTATTGCTTAGTGTCCTCCTAGTGGCAGCAGCATAACACCCACGGTCTGTGTGTCCCCCAATGAGGCGAAGGAGAAAAGTAAGTGAACCCCACTGTCATAGGTAGGGACAAATAATAAAGAATTTTTTTTTTCCTATTAGGCCCTGTGCACACGTTGCGGATTTTGCTGCGGATCAGCAGCGGATTTTGCTGCGGATCAGCAGCGGATTTTGCTGCGGATCAGCAGCGGATTTTGCTGCGGATCAGCAGCGGATTTTGCTGCGTATCAGCAGCCGATTTTGCTGCGTATCAGCAGCCGATTTTGCTGCGGATCAGCAGCGGATTTTGCTGCGGATCAGTAGCCGATTTTGCTGCGTATCAGCAGCCGATTTTGCTGCGGATCAGCAGCCGATTTTTGCTGCGGATCAGCAGCCGATTTTTGCTGCGGATCAGCAGCGATTTTGCTGCGGATCACACGATTTGCGCGGATAGCGTTTGCTGCGGATCCGCAGCGGATTTCGCGATGCGGATCCACAGCAGATCCAGAAACCATGTACAGTACAATGCAAATAAATGGTAAAAAAAAAACGCTGTGCACATGCTGCAGATTTTTCAGCGCGGATTTGCTGCGGTTTTAAATCCGCAGCATGTCAATTCTTTGTGCGGATTCCGCAGCGATTTTACACCTATTCCATTATAGGTGTAAAACCGCAGGGAAAAAACGCAGTAAATCCACGCTAAATACGCAGGTAAAAGGCAGGTCATTTTACCCTGCGGATTTTAGAAAAATCCGCAAGTGAATCCGCAACGTGTGCACGAGGCCTCAGGGGTTAGGCTGGGTTCATATTGCATTATGGCAGTCCGTTAACGCTACCATTCACCCCATTTGTGTGCGCATCGCAACGCATGCCGTGAAGCGGCATGCGTTCGCGACGTGTCGTCATTCAGTGACGGAGCCTTGGACGCGGGCTGCAGCGTCTGGGCTCCGTCACCGCTAGCACAGATGAATCATAGCTGATTCCTCTGCACTAGCGGGTATAGCATAACGCGATCGCGTTATGCTATACCGTTACCAGCCCGTCAACACTATGTGTTGAACGGGCTGGTAAAACGCAATATGAACCCAGCCTTAGGGTTAGAACTAGGTTTAGAACTAGGGTTAGGGTTGGAATTAGGGTTAGAATTAGGGTTAGGGTTGGAATTAGGGTTAGGTTTGTGGTTAGGGTTAGAGTTAGGATAAGTGTTAGGGGTGTTTTGGGGTTAGGGTTGGGATTAGGGTTAGGCTTGTAGTTAGGTTTATGGTTAGAGTTGGGATTAGGGTTAGGGGTGTGTTGGGGTTAGGGTTATGGTTTGTATTAGGGTTAGGGTGTGTAGGAGTTAGTGGGGTTGGAGTTAGAATTGAGGGATTTCCACTATTTAGGCACATCAGGGGGTCTCCATACGCGACATGGCGCCACCATTGATTCCTGCAAATTTTGCATTCAAAAAGTCAAACAGTGCTCCCTTTATTCCAAGCCCCGATGTGTGCCCAAACAGTGGTTTACCCCCACATATGGGGTATCAGCGTACTCGGGAAAAATTGCACAACAACTTTGGGGGTCTAATTTCTCCTGTTACTGTTGGGAAAAAAATTGGGGACTAAAAAAGTTATTTTTGTGGAAAAAAATGATTTTTTATTTTCACGGCTCTGCGTTATAAACTTCTGTGAAGAACTTGGAGATTCAAAGTGCTTACCACACATCTAGAGGAGTTCCTTGGGGGATCTAGTTTCCAAAATGGGGTCACTTGGGGGGGTTTCTACTGTTTAGGCACATCATGGGCTCTGCAAACGTAACATGACACCCGCAGACCATTCCATCAAGTCGGCATTTCAAAACGTCACTACTTCCTTTCCGAGCCTCGACGTGTGCCCATACAGTAGTTTTCTCCCACATATGGGATATCAGCGTACTCAGGACAAATTGGACAACAACTTTTGGGGTCTCCTGTTACCCTTGGGAAAATAAAAAAATTGGGGGCTAAAAGATCATGTTTGTGGAAAAAATATGATTTTTTTATTTTCATGCCCCGGCGTTATAAACTTCTGTGTAGCCCTTGGGGGTTCAAAGTGCTCACTACACATCTAGTTAAGCTCCTTGGGGGGGTCTAGTTTCCAAAATAGGGTCACTTGTGGGGGGTTTCTACTGTTTAGGCACATCAGGGGCTCTGCAAACACAACATGACGCCCGCAGAACATTCCATCAAGTCTGCATTCCAAAATGGCGCTCCTTCCCTTCTGAGCTCTCCCATGCGCCAAAACAGTGGTTCCCCCCCACATATGGGGTACCAGTGTACTCAGGACAAACTGTACAACAACTTTTGTGGTCCAATTTCTCCTGTTACCCTTGTGAAAATAAAAAATTGCGGGTTAAAAAAATCAGTTTGAGGAAAAAAATGATTTTTTTATTTACACGGCTCTGCATTACAAACTTCTGTGAAGCACGTGGGGGTTCAAGGTGCTCACCACACATCTAGATAAGTTCCTTGAGGGGTCTAGTTTACAAATTGTGGTCACTTGTGGGGGGTTTCTACTGTTTAGGCACATCAGGGGCTCTGCCCGCCTGCAGACCATTCCATCAAGTCGGCATTTCAAAGCGTCACTACATCCCTTCCGAGCCCTGACGTGTGCCCAAACAGTGGTCCCCCCCCCATGTGAGGTACTAGCGTACTTAGGACAAATTAGACAACAACTTTTGGGGTCCAATTTCTCCTGTAACCATTGTGAAAATAAAAAATAGTGGGCTAAATAATCATTTTTTGAGAAAAAAAAATGATTTTTTATTTTCACGGCTCTGCGTTATAAACTTCTGTGAAGCACCTGGGGGTTCAAAGTGCTCACTATGCATCTAGATAAGTTCCTTAGGGGGTCTAGTTTCCAAAATGGGGTCATTTGTGGGGGAGCTCCAAAGTTTAGGCATACAGGGGCTCTCCAAACATGACATGGTGTCCGCTAACGATTGGAGCTAATTTTCCATTCAAAAAGTCAAATGGCGCTCCTTCCCTTCTGAGCCCTGCCGTGCGCCCAAACAGTGGTTTATGACCACATATGAGGTATCTGTGTACTCAGGAGAAACTGCCCAACAAAGTTTAGGATCCATTTTATCCTGTTGCCCATGTGAAAATGAAAAAACTGAGGCTAAAAGAAAATTTTTGTGAAAAAAAAGTACTTTCTTTTTTTTACGGATCAATTTGTGAAGGACCTGGGGTTTCAAACTGCTCACTATGCATCTAGAGAAGTTCCTTGGGGGGTCTAGTTTCCAAAATGGGGTCACTTGTGGGGAGCTCCAATGTTTAGGCACACAGGAACTCTCCAAATGCAACATGGCAAGCGCTAAATATTCCAGCATATTTTCCATTCAAAAAGTCAAATGGCGCTCCTTCCCTTCTGAGCCCTGCCGTGCGCCCAAACAGTGGTATATGACCACATATGATTTATCTGTGTACTCAGGATAAATTGCCCAACAAATTTTAGGGTCCATTTTATCCTGTTGCCCATGCAAAAATGAAAAAATTGATGCTGAAAGAAAAATTTTGTTGGAAAAATTAATATGTCCATTTTTTCCTTCCACGTTGCTTTAGTTCCTGTGAAGCACCTGAAGGGTTAATAATCTTCTTGAATGTAGTTTTGAGTAGCTTGAGGGGTGCAGTTTTTATAATAGTGTCACTTTTGGGTATTTTCTGCCATATAGACCCCTCAAAGTGACTTCAAATGTGAGGTGGTCCTAAAAAAAATGGTTTTGTAAATTTTGCTGTAAAAATGAGAAATCGTTGGTCAACTTTTAACCTTATAACTTCCTAACAAAAAAAATGTTGTTCCCAAAATTGTGCTGATGTAAAGTGGACATGTGTGAAATGTTATTTATTAACTATTTTGTGTCACATAACTCTCTGGTTTAACAGAATAAAAATTCAAAATTTGAAAATTGCGAAATTTTCAAAATTTTGGCCAATTTTTTTCACAAATAAACGCAAAAATTATCGACCTAAATTTACCACTAACATGAAGCCTAATATGTCACGAAAAAACAATCTCAGAATCGCTAGGATCCGTTGAAGCGTTCCTGAGTTATTACCTCATAAAGGGACACTGGTCAGAATTGCAAAAAATGGCCAGGTCATTTAGGTCAAAATAGGCTGGGTCATGAAGGGGTTAAGTGCAGTGAAATTGCAAATAAAGTGCAATTCCACAACTGTTTTTTTTTCTATCTTATTCACTAAATGCTAAAACTGAGCGCCCATTATGATTCTCCAGGTCATTACGAGTTCATAGACACCAAACATGTCTAGGATCTTTTTTATTTTAGTGGTGGAAAAAAAAAATCTGTAAAAAAAAAAAAAAATAAAGACGACATTTTATTGATACTATTTTGGGCTAGATACGATAGTTTTGATCGCCCGTTATTGAATTTTATTGCAATGTTGCGACGACCATAAAATGTAATTCTGGCATTTCGATTTCCAATCGGATTCATTCTTTATTGATAGATCAGGGGCTGATTTAAATGCGCCAGAGCCCTCAAAGGGGGAGACCCAACATGGACCGCAAATGTAGGGCGCATGTTGTGAAGGGGTTAAAACGCTGCAAGTTTTTTGCACAAATGTACTCCAGGCCCCTTGGAGTGTTTTTATGTTCAACAGAAATGTTTACCATGTACGTAACTGCAACTGCTAGAAAAATAAGAAAGGTTAAAGACCGTGAGGACAAGTTTTGACTGCGCAAAATTCATCAACCATTTAAGAATTTGGCGCAAAAATCACAAGACAAAAAGCAAAAATGATAAAAAAAAGTTTGTTCTTGCTCCTCCATTATTAGTGATAAGTTCTTACACCAGATAATTGGACTCCTAAAAGATGGATTTTGGTAAGAACTTACCTGTAAAATCCTTTTCAGCGAAGGAAGGAAAGGAGACACACTAGTAATGACTAGTGGGTAGGCGGAGCCCAGATAGGATTGACACCTCAGATTAAAAAGAGTGTTGACCGGCCCCTCCAGCTCGTGCTCCTCCTACTCCTGCTTCTTCAGTCGTACAAAAGCTTAGGGAAGAGCAAATATCACCAGCGGAGCAACATAACCCCTACTGAAGGACTTCAGAGAAAAAGCAAGAATACAGGTTATGCATGCATGTAGGCAAAAAACCACACAGTTCCAGGTACTACTCACTGGACCTGACCACCGCGATGAGCTGGCAATGCTGGAAAGAAGCCGTAGCGCGTCAACCTCAGTCCAGATAATCCTATCAGAAGAGGGTCACGCCGCATCTGAAAACACATCAACACACTTCTGCCATGGGCGGGTGCTGTGTCTCCTTTCCTTCCTTCGCTGAAAAGGATTTTACAGGTAAGTTCTTTCCAAAATCCGTCTTTCAGCAGCAGAATGGAAGGAAAGGAGACACACTAGTAATGACTAGTGGGACGTCCCAAAGCAGTCCAAAAATTAAGGGTGGGAATATAACCAAGAAAAAACAGGCAGAATCCCAACAACCTTGGTAAATGCGCAACAGGGGCCAAATACAAGTTAACTAGAACTTTACACTACAGCCGCCTGCAGGACCCTGCGTCCTAAGGCCGCATCAGCGGAAGCACTGAAGTCCACCTTTTAAAACTTTGTAAACGTGTGGACGGAGCGCCAAGTCGCCGCTCGGCAGAGCTGAGCTGCCGAAGCCCCTTGATGAAAGGCCCACGATGAGGCCACAGCCCTCGTGGAATGAGCACGAATCTTAATCGGGCAAGGTTCGCCTTTAAGTCGGTAAGCCTCCAAAATGGCTGACCGAATCCAACGAGCTATAGAGTCCTTGGAAGCTCGTTGACCACGTCGACGACCTGCTGGAATCACAAACAAGGAGTCTGACTTCCTAAAACCTTGAGTAACAGACAAATAGAACTTCAAGGCCCGCACTAAATCCAATGTGTGCAAAACCCGTTCCTTTGCATTCCTCGGGCCCGGGCAAAGTGAAGGCAAAACAATATCCTGGTTAACATGGAATTGCGACACTACCTTAGGTAGAAAGTCGCCCCGTGTGCGAAGCACTACTTGATCCGGGTAAAATTCCAGGAAAGGAGGCGAGCAAGAAAGAGCCGCCAACTCAGAAACCCTTCTCAAAGAAGTGACTGCGACTAGGAAGGCAACCTTCCAAGAAAGCAAAGAAAGGTTAGCAGAATCCATTGGCTCAAAAGGCCCATGCTGAAGAGCCTCCAGGACAAGGTTGAGCCGCCAAGGAGACACAGGTGCCTTCCGCGGCGGAAACTGACGGGTTACCCCGCGAAAAAAGGAGCGCACGTCCCTACGCGAGGCGATAACTTTCCGGAACAACAGGGACAGGGCAGAAACCTGACGCCTCAGGGTGCTAACTGCCAAACCCTTGTCCAGCCCGTACTGTAGAAAAGCCAACAGATTGGGAATGGAAAAAATCCTCGGGTTCCTTGAAGAACCCAAACACCACGAGAAGAAGGCTTCCCAGGTCTTGTGGTAAATTCTAGTAGTAGCCGGACCTCTGGCAGCTCGCAGAGTGGCAATGACTTTGCCTGAAAAACCTCTACGGGTCAGTATTTCGGTCTCAAGAGCCACGCCGTCAAACGCAGAGACCTCAGGTCCGGATGACGGACAGGACCCTGGGTTAACAGGTCCGGGCGAAGAGGAAGTGGAAATGGCGGTGCTGCCAAAAGCGACACCAGTGTCGAGAACCACGTCCTCCTTGGCCAATCTGGGGCTATCAACATAGCCGGGATTCTCTCCAGTCTGATCCGACGCAGCACCAGAGGAAGTAAAGATATCGGTGGAAACACATAGATTAGCTTGAATCGGTCCCACGGGGCCACCAGAGCATCCACCGCCACAGCCTTCGGGTCCTTGTACCTGGACATGAAGGTCGGCAACTTGGCATTGGATCTGGATGCCATCAAATCCACTTGGGGAACTCCCCAAAGGGAGCACAGCAGTGCAAAGATCTCCGGATGAAGACTCCATTCTCCGGGATCCATCTTCTCTCGACTGAGGAAGTCCGCCGTGGTATTCTGAACTGCTGGAATGTGAATCGCAGAGATGGCTGGTACTCTGTCCTCGGCCCAATTCAGGATCCGAGACACTTCCACCATGAGCCTGGAACTCCTCGTCCCGCCTTGGTGGTTGATATACGCGACCGCCGTTGCGTTGTCTGTCTGCACTCGGACTGGTAGACCGCTCAAAGGGACCGTCCAGTGTTGGAGGCAAAGGAAAATTGCCCTCAATTCCAAGATGTTGATCGGTAGAACAGACTCTTCCGATGACCATACTCCCTGAACCCAGAGATCGTTCCAGACACCCCCCAGCCCGTCAGGCTGGCATCGGTGGTTATGACCGACCACCTCGGAGGAAGGAAAGACTTCCCCAGTGATAACGTTCCTGGACGTGACCACCAACTTAGGGACTCTCGCACCCTGCGAGAGATGAGGATACTGCGATCCAGTGCAATCTGCGATCAATCCCAATGACTCAGAATGAGCCTTTGGAGGGCTCTGGAATGAAACTGGGCAAACGGAAGTGCTTCCATGGAAGCCACCATCAGACCTAAAAGGCGCATACACTTCCGAAGGGACATTGCTGTCGAAGACTTCATAGTCTGTACATGTCGAAGGAGACATGCCCGCTTGTCTGGAGGTAGGGACACCACTGCCCGTACCGTGTCGAAATGCATCCCCAAAAACAGGATTGACTGCGACGGTTCCAGAGACGACTTCTCCAATTGACCAGCCACCCAAAGTCCTCCAGGAGCTGAAGGGATAGATTGCGAGCCGTCACCGCCTCCTCCTTTGAGGACGCCACAATCAAAAGGTCGTCCAGATAGGGAATAATCGTGACTCCCTGTCTTCGAAGAATTGCCATGAGAGGCGCTAGAATTTTTGTAAAAACTCTGGGCGCTGAAGCCAAGCCGAATGGCAGGGCCACAAATTGGTAATGGTCCTGACCTATGGCAAAACGAAGGAAGCGCTGGTGAGCCCTTCCGATGGGAACATGCAAATAAGCGTCGCAAATGTCGATTGACACCAGAAAGTCGTTCTGCGACAGGGTTGCCACAACAGAGCGAAGTGACTCCATGCGGAATTTTTGGGTGTGGACATGCTGATTCAATCTTTTGAGATCCAGAATAGGATGAAATTTGTCCTCTTTTTTGGGGACCACAAAGAGATTTGAATAAAAACCTTTTCCCCGGTCCTCTGTTGGAACCGGTATTACTACACCCTTCTGCAGAAGGAATTCCACCTCTCGTAGCAGAGCGGCAAATAGCTCGGGCTCTGACGGAATGCGAGACTGCCAAAAACTGTCCGGGGGTCGAGAAGAAAACTCTATGAAATAGCCTGCCGACACAACTCGCGTTACCCAGGAATCCGGAACGCGGGAAATCCAATTCGCCTTGAATTGGAGCAAGCGACCCACCACTCGAGAGCCCTCGAGTGAGGACCTGGCGTCAGTCTGCCTTGGTGGGCTTCTTGTCAGTTTCCCGCTTGTCTTGACGGAAACTTTGTTTCTAAGGGGTGCGGGATTTCTGAGAAGACTTCTTTCCCGAAAAAGAGGGACGACCCGATCCCCAAGAAGACTGACCGGATCGTCCCCTAGACCGAAAATACCGCCGACCATTACCGGCACTAGGTCTGCCAGACGTAGAAGCCATAGCCCTTCGCTGTGGTAAAGCCGCTTCTTTAGCCTTTGCCTTGGCAATCAGCTCTGTGAGATCAGATCCAAATAGCTGACCACCCTTGTAGGCTAAAGACAGTAAACCCTGTTTGGAAACCGCGTGCCCGGTCCACTGTCTAAGCCACAGTGCTCTTCTGACTGTGACCGCTGAGGATTGCGTCCTGGATAATAATGACGCAGTATCCAGACTTGCATCACAGCTATATCGGGCTGCAGTCTCCAATAAATCGAGAAGTCCATCTATCTCGGATAATGGAGATCTATTTTGCAACGCCTTCCGTAAACGGACCAACCAGCACAGGGAAGACTTAGAAGCACACATGGATCCTAGTACTGCTCTGAATCCATGACCTGCAGCTTCATAGATGGATTTCGCCGCCATCTCCGTTTTTCTGTCCAGCGGCTCTTGCAGACTCGCTTTCCCTTTAACCGGAAGCAATGAGGATTTACTAAGCTGGGATAAAGGAACATCCACTTCAGGAGAAGGAATCCAATTATCCGTCAATTCCGTTGAACACGGATATAATGCTTCAAAGAACCGTGTCCCTTGAAAACGTTTATCTGGACACAGACGTTCCTTCTCCACTACCGTATTAAGCTCTTCCAGAGCCGGTAATGTTGACCGCGACTTATGGTACTCCTGGTACATGCGGCCCGACTTACCAGGCCGTGTAGTTACCTCCTCCGGTAACTGTAACGCCTCTCTCATAGCTTCAATTAAAGCCTCTGTTCGGCTCACAAGAGAGAAAGAATGTCCCTGCCGATCCTCCTTATCCGAATCGGATAACTCCCCTTCTGAGTTTGAAGGAGAACCCTGACCGCATTCCATATCAGATACCTCTGATTCGCTACGCGGAAAAGATGGCACCGGCCTGCGCCGCTTCCTGTCATGAGAGGATCTAGCTGACACCCACTGACCTAAAAGGTCAGACAAGCCATTAATTGACTGAGCGATGGCATCTAATTTGGTATCGCTGTAAATCGCAGCGCTTGATGCCGTCGAAGTCTGCGTATCAGATACTTGCGACTGATCCTGTAGCGGATCTGGCAGATGGTCTGCACCTTCTGGACCCTGAACCGACATGTCAGCAGTAAATGGCAGGTCAAAACCCTGTTAGTAACTGGAAACAGTGTGGTTACTAAGCAGACTGAGCAAGTACGCTGAAGGGTTAAAGCTCTTAAAGAAGAGTTACCCCAGCTATCTCTCAGTATATAAATAACCTCCTGCGTTCTGATCCCTACCGGGTAGAACCTGTGGCGGTTATTGCTGAAAGGGTTAACCCTTCATAGGGGTTAATGCCGCCAACTCCCCACAACTCCCTATATAAAATAAAAGGAGTGTGCGAGTCCCAGGTCTCTATAAGAGAACGCGGCTGCAGATAAACGCTATCTGTCACTTGGAACACAGATAGGTTCTGCGCTGTGGGGTGATGATATTCACTCACCCACTGGCCTCGGTGAAAGTATACCTTAAACAGGAGGAGCGGAGCATGAGGAGCCCGGAGCCTCTGTAATGGCCGCCGCGCTGAGAGAAGCCGGAAGAGAAGAACAGTGAAGCTGCAGTCTCCTCAGAGCGATTCCTGTCACAAAAAGAGCGGGAAGCGTGAAGCCACGTCCCCCTCCGGCTTCAAAAAGAGCGCGAACTCCTCGCTCTCTGCTCTCCTCTGTCCTGCAGGTATCTGCCTGCGGACATAAAATACAGTCACCAAACATGTCATCTAATACATGTACCAGCGGCTGCCGCAGCAGCCACTGAGAGCACACACACATTCACATAAAAATGCCGTACTCACCAGCCGAGCGCCACAGGGACCCCCAGGGGTTTGTGGCGCTGTGCCCATCGCTTCCCCCCCGGGCGGGGAACGCAGTGACCCCCGATGTGCGGTTTGCTCCCCGCCAGGGAAGCAATCCTCATCCCCCAGGGCCGGCGTGAAACTGCAGGGACCACCATACAGGGTATTACAGATCGCCAAGGGAGAGGTGGGGGTCCAGCAGCGCTGAGACCCCTGAGACCTCTAGACCACTTCTGGTGATCCAAGTCTCTTGTCCGATAAAAATAATAAAGTTTTCTGAGGAGCTGCTTCCAGCAGCGACCATCCTCTGGACCTCAAATTTTAGACTGAAGAAGCAGGAGTAGGAGGAGCCCGAGATGGAGGGGCCGGTCAACACTCTTTATAATCTGAGGTGTCTATCCCATCTGGGCTCCGCCTACCCACTAGTCATTACTAGTGTGTCTCCTTTCCTTCCATTCTGCTGCTGAAACCATCCGCACAATAGTGTCTGATTATCCACAGCTCAGTAAAAATGGAGAATACTTTGGCATCAACTCACAGGACCAGCTCAGAAACCATTCTGATGTAATACACATTATTGTCCTGTAGGTGGCACTGTTGTAGTGAATATCTGTCCTGTCTTAAAGGAGCATTAACCCTATAAAGAATGTTTAAAGTAAATAGAAGATGAAATCCACAGAAATTCCTGTACTATATACAGTCGTGGTTAAAAGTTTTGAGACTGACACAAGTTTTGGTTTTCACAAAGTTTGCCGCTTCAGTGTTTTTCGCTCTTTTAGTCCAATGTTTCAATTTCCACATTGATCCCATCACAGTAGAAGTCTCCAGACTCCTCTCGTCTGACTACAAGCACTACCGACCCCATCCCCTCCAGTCTCTCTCTCCAGTTGTCACAACTCACCTAACTACAATCTTTAATCTCTCACTCTCCTCTGGCATTTTCCCATCCTCCTTCAAACACTCCATCGTTACTCCACTACTAAAGAAACCCGCTCTCGACCCTTCCTGCACAAACAACTACAGACTGGTCTCCAATCTCCCCTTCATCTCTAAACTTTTGGAGCACCTAGTCTACTCCCGCCTCACCCGTTACCTCTCCACTCACTCCCTCCTAGACCCTTCACAGTCCGGCTTCTGACCCCTACATTCGACTGAAACTGCACTCATCAAAGTGACCAATGACCTTCTGACAGCAAAACGTAACGGCGACCACTCTCTGCTCATTCTTCTCGACCTTTCTGCAGCTTTCGACACTGTTGACCACTGTCTCCCACTGCCTAGGCTCCAGTCACTAGGTATTAAGGACACTGTTCTCTCCTGGTTCTCCTCCTATCTTTCTGACCGCTCCTTCAGTGTTTCGTTCTCTGACTCCACGTCATCTCTTCCTCTCACTGTCGGTGTACCCCAGGGCTCAGTCCTTGGCCCCCTTCTCTTCTCTTCACGGTGCCAATTGGACAGATTTGGCTTTCAGTACCATCTTTATGCTGATGACACACAACTATACACGTCATCCCCCGACCTTACCCCCGCTGTACTACAGAATGCCACCGACTGTCTGTCCGCAGTCTCCAACATCATGTCCGCTCTCTATCTGAAACTCAACCTCTCCAAAACTGAACTTCTTCTGCTCCCGCCGTCTACTAACCTCCCTAAATCTGACATTTCCCTCTCCGTGGGCGGCACCATAATAACACCCCGGCAGCAGGCTCGCTGTCTGGGTGTTATGTTTGACACCAATCTCTCCTTCACCTCCCATATACAATCTCTTGCCCGCTCTTGCCGCCTACATCTAAAGAACATCTCTAGAATCCGCCCTTTTCTCACCATGGAAACAAAAACCCTCACTGTAGCCCTGATCCACTCCCGCCTGGACTACTGCAACGCTCTATTACTTGGCCTCCCCATTACTCGACTATCCCCTCTGCAGTCCATCCTTAATGCAGCAGCCAGGGTCATCCATCTGGCTAATCGGTACTCGGACACGTCCGCTCTTCGCCAGTCCTTACACTGGCTGCCCATTCATTATAGGATCCAATTCAAAGTACTGGTTCTCACCCACAAAGCTCTCCACAGTGCAGCACCCCCCTACATCTCCTCCCTCATTTCTATCGGCCTAACCGACTGCTGCACTCTGCAAATGACTTTCGACTAACCTCTGCACTAATCTGTACCTCCCACTCCCGACTCCAAGACTTCTCCAGCACTGCGCCAATCCTCTGGAATGCTCTACCCAAAGAAATTAGGACTATCCACAATTTGCATGATTTCAGGCGCTCCCTCAAAACACATTTGTTCAGAGCGGCCTATCACATTCACTAATCAAAGTCATTCTATGTGTAAGTGTGTGTAGCCCATTCACTATCTCCATCCATCCATCACTCCCTCAAAATGGCTGGACCATCACTGTAAATGCACCATTGTATATACACACCTGTACTTTATCTCATAGAATCATAGAATGGTAGAGTTGGAAGGGACCTCCTGGGCCATCTGGTCCAACCCCCTGCTCAAAGCAGGATTCTCTAAATCATCCCAGACAGATGTCTGTCCAGCCTCTGTTTGAAGACTTCCATTGAAGGAGAACTCACCACCTCTCGTGGCAGCCTGTTCCACTCCTTGATCACCCTAACTGTCAAAGTTTTTTCTAATATCTAATCTGTGTCGCCTCCCATTCAGTTTCATCCCATTGCTTCTAGTCTTTCCTTGTGCAAATGAGAATAAAGATGATCCTTCTACAATGTGACAGCCCTTGAGATATTTGTAGACAGCTATTAAGTCTCCTCTCAGTCTTCTTTTTTGCAAGCTAAACATTCCCAAATCCTGCAACCGTTCCTCATAGGACATGGTTTGCAGACCGGTCACCATTCTGGTGGCTCTTCTTTGAACTTGCTCCAGTTTGTTGATGTCTTTTTTAAAATGTGGTGCCCAAAACTGGACACAGTATTCCAGATGAGGTCTGACCAAAGAGGAGTAGAGGGCAATAATGACCTCACGTGATCTAGACTGTATGCTTCTGTTGATACATCCTAGAATTGTATTCGCCTTTTTTGCTGCTGCATCACACTGTTGACTCATGTTCAGTCTGTTATCAATTAGTATACCCAAGTCTTTTTCACATGTGCTGTTACTTAGCCCTATTCCTCCCATTTTGTATATGCTTTTTTCATTTTTATTGCCCAGATGTAGTACTTTGCATTTTTCCCTGTTAAAAACCATTCTGTTAGTTGCTGCCCACTGCTCCAGTTTATTTATATCTTTTTGAATCCTCTCTCTCTCTTCTCTAGTATTAGTTACCCCTCCTAGCTTTGTGTCATCAGCAAATTTGATCAGTTTACCCTCAATTCCTTCATCTAAATCATTGATAAAGATGTTGAACAATACAGGGCCCAAAACAGAGCCTTGTGGTACCCCACTTGAGACATTCTTCCAACTGGATGTGCAGCCATTTACGACCACTCTTTGATTCCGATCACTAAGCCAGTTATGAATCCACCTAACAGTTGCCTTGTCCATTCCATACTTAGTCATTTTTTCAATAAGGATTGTGTGAGATACTTTGTCAAATGCTTTGCTTAAGTCAAGATATACTATATCTACAGCATTTCCCTGATCCACCCAGTCAGTGATTCTGTCATAGAAGGAAATTAAGTTAGTCTGACATGACTTATTAGTTACAAACCCATGCTGACTCTGTTTAATCACTTCATTCTTATGCAGGTACTTACATACATGTTCTTTAATAATTTGCTCAAAGATCTTTCCTGGTATAGAAGTCAGACTCACCGGCCTGTAGTTCCCTGGGTCCACCTTCTTCCCCTTTTTGAAGATAGGAACAACATTTGCTCTTCTCCAGTCTTCTGGGACTTCTCCTGTTCTCCAAGAATTTTCAAAGATTATGGACAGTGGTTCAAGAATTTCTTCTGCTATCTCCTTCAGTATTCTGGGGTGTAATACATCTGGACCTGGAGACTTGAATTCATTTAGGTTAGCTAAGTGTTTCCTCACTGTCTTTCTGTTTATAGATATCCTGGATTCTTCTATTCCTTTAATAGGACAGTGAAGATCAGTTGATGTTACATTTCCTTTCTGAGAGAAAACAGATGCAAAATAGGAATTTAACAGTTCAGCCTTCTCAACATCCTGTCTTACCATTTCATCATTTTCATCCTGTAAAAATCCTATAGCATCTTTGACTTTTCTTTTACTTTTGACGTATCCCCAAAATCCTTTTTTGTTGCTTTTGACATCTCTTGCAAGCCTTAATTCATTGTCAGCTTTAGATAATCTGATTTTTGCCCTGCAGGTTCTGCAGATGGCATTATATTCTTCTTTAGATATGCCTCCTTCTTTCCATTTGATAAACATTTCTTTCTTTCTTTTTAGCATGTGTTTAAGTTCTGTGTTCATCCATCCTGGTTTCCTTAAATGCTTCCCATTTTTCCCTCTTTTCGGAATTGTTAATGATTGTGCTTTGAGAATCTCATTTTTCAATATGTCCCATCCTTCCTGGACATTTTTGTCCTTAAGGATATCCTGCCATTGGATCCCTCCAATTCTCTTTCTGAGTCCCTTAAAATCTGCCTTTCTGAAATCTAACCTTGATGTCTGAGTCTTCACAGGTCTTCCTCCTCTTGTTATCCAAAATTCTAAAATAGCATGGTCACTACCTCCTAGGGTCCCAGCCACTCTTACCTCCTCAACCATTTCCTCCCTGTTTATAAGGATTAGATCCAAGGTAGCAGATCCCCTTGTTTTCTCCCCTACCTTTTGAAAGATAAAGTTGTCAGCAAGAGAGGATAAGAATTTCCTTGACCTGTTAGTTTTGCCTGAGAGAGATTCCCAACAAATGTCTGGATAGTTGAAATCTCCCATGACCACTATGTCATATTTTTTGGAGAACTTGGCCATTTGATGCATAAAGAGTTCATCCATATCTTCAGCTTGCATAGGTGGCCTGTAGTAAATGCCTACAATGGTGTCCTTTCCATTGTTCTGTCCTTGTATTCTTACCCAAACAGTTTCCACAGAACTCCCAGTCTCTGAAGCGTCAATCTCTGTGCAGATATACGCTTTTCTAACATACAATGCGACACCTCCTCCTCGTTTATCAAGTCTGTTTCTTGCAAATAAGTTGTATCCTTCTAGCCTTGTATTCCAGTCATGTGTATCGTCCCACCAAGTTTCAGTGATTCCAATGACATCATACTTCTTCCCCTGCGTTAGTAGTTCCAATTCTCCTTGTTTGTTGCCCATGCTTTGTGCATTTGTATAAAAACATTTTAGCTTGTGATTGGTTTCTCTTCCACCAATATTTTTGTTATTTAGATTGTTTTGTCTTCGTTTTTCCTTTCCACTTCTAATAGCCGAGTTCTCAATAGTATTTGTCAGGTGTATGGCTTTTTCTGGCGTTTTGCTTCCCTTCCCACATTGTTCTAGTTTAAAGCTCTACTGATGAGTGTAGCAAGGCGATTTCCAAATACATGTTTTCCAGTCTTCGTAAGGTGCACCCCATCTCTAGCAAGTAGTCCATCGTATAGGTAATTCACTCCGTGATCCAGAAAACCAAATCCTTGCTGACGGCACCATCGACGTAGCCAGTTGTTCACCTGCAGAATCTTATTCCACCTCCTTGTTCCATGGCCATCCACTGGGAGGATGGATGAGAAGACCACCTGCGCACCCAGTTCTTTCACTTTCTTGCCTAAGTTTTCAAAGTCACTGCAGATGGTTTCCAGGTCACTTCTTGTGGTGTCATTTGTCCCCACATGTATCAGCAGGAATGGGTAGTCATCATTAGGTCTGAAGAGTCCTGATATCCTGTCAGACACATCTTTAATTTTTGCACCTGGAAGACAGCACATTTCTCTTGAGGTTATATCCGGTCTGCAGATAGCGGTCTCTGTTCCTCTCAACAGGGAATCCCCCATGACCACAACTCTCCGTTTCTTCTTCACAACATTTTTCTTTCTCCATTCAGGAGGACTCTTAGGGCTTACAAGGTTGCTCTTTGTGGGCAAAGTTTTATCCTGATGTATTTCTTCATCATTCTCCTGTGTGAGAGCCTGGTACTGGTTCCTGAGCAGTATGGGTGCTGACTGCCTCACGATCCTCCTGCTTCTCTGGGTCACATGCTTCCATTCCTCTGTTTCTTCGGGTGCTCTTCTAATTTCTTCTCTTTCTGCACCATGAAGAGATAATTCTCCCCCACCTCATTGTAGATTGTAAGCTCTCACAAGCAGGGGCGGCTTATTTTGCTTTAATTATTGTATTGTTAACGTTGTTACTTATGACTTGTGTTTTGAAACTGTTAAACTGTAAAGCGCTGCGGAATATGATAGCGCTATATAAATAAAGATTATTATTCTTTGGTTACTGAAGTACAATGATAAACATTTCATAAATTTTAAACTTTTGACAAACCCATGACGTTTCTGTGACGCCTCCATATTCCCAGCGCTGCCCTTATTCTCCAGACTTCGGCCCCTCGCTCCGGCAGCTGGACATCTGCTTCTGGGCCGATCCTGACTGATGGCCGCCTGTTCCTATCTAATCAGTGCAGTTTCTTTGTTTTTTATATTTGTCCTCCCACATTCTGAGGATTGACCACACATTTTCAGATAGCGATTTGGGGAGTTTTCTCTCCTGTCAATGTTTTGCACGTGGAGCCCACTTTAGTTGTCGCTTTTCCCTTGCGACATTGGTCTCCTTCAGGCTGAGAAAAGCATCATCACCACATAGTCCTGGATGATGGGAGGAGTTGCTCTTAGATCCCAGTCTTAGGTAAATTATGAGTGCGCCCCCCTCCAGGGCTGAGAAGCCCCCAAACATGAATGTTCTCAGGAGGCGACTTTACTATACACAACAGTACTCGTGGCAGCACTCACCTTTTCTACTCCGGACAATCACTCATCTGGATGTACTAGACAGTCTGAAGGGGCTTCATCAGAGAATGTCAGTCCTTGATGTTTATTTTTGGATAGAACTGGCTTATTCATTGCCCTCCTCGATACCAGACAGCAGTCACTACACCCTCGCTGTGTGCAGATGCAGCGACACCTGACTGCTGCCATTCCTGAGCAAGCTCTGCAAAAAATAAAACGAGCTCCCACAAAAATAAAACGAGCATATACCCTATAATGAGTAAACAGTACATCTACATTTCATTTATATAGCTTTCCATGGACAGGTGGATGAACAGTCGGGTCTCTGTCCTTTCTTATTCACACTGATGCTGGCTGACAAGGGTTTAATACTAGACAGGATAGGACTGTCTTCTCTGGGTACACCTTGTCAAGGTGGGATGGCTTTTACACTTTTTTGATCAAAAAAATGTTCACCAAGTACCCTGCTATTTACATTTGCTCATTTTGTTTTGGTCTGTGGAATGTGCTTACAAGTAGCAATGTCCTTGCCTGTAAAGCCTTTGTGATGCATAGCACTGATAACTATAAGTATTTCCTTGGAGGTAACTATGGATAACAGAAGACTGCGCTTTCACACACCAGCTCTCTTTTATAGTAACCAGACTGCACTTATCACTCTTTCATACTGATTGAATTATATCAGCTGCCTTGTCGTTGATAACACAAGCTAAACAATAAGCTCACTGAAATAACATAAGCATGTCATGTTGTGTCAGCTGAAATTCAGTGTAAATTGTTTTTTTTGTATTACGTTAATTTTCATTGTGGGGAATGACTGACATTTTTTGCACCTAATCTGATAACTGTTCATAATGTAAAGTTAATGCACATGATGATCTAAAACCTGAAAAAGCATACATTGTGAAAATGCAAAGTTTTTGACCAGGATTGAAGACTAAGGGCTTTGTCAGTTCTCCGGTGTGGTATATATAGGATCTGCCACTGTCCTATGTGGTGTAGTATAGAGGATCTGTCCTGTGTGGTGTAGTATATAAAGGATCAGTCATAGATCATTCAGTGACATTGGAGCTCTAACTGCCACTGAGCTTATACAGTGCCTTGCGAAAGTATTCAGCTCCCTGGAACTTTTCAACCTTTTCCCACATATCATGCTTCAAACAAAGATACCAAATGTAAATTTTTGGTGAAGAATCAACAACAACAAGTGGGACACAATTGTAAAGCTGAACGAAATTTATTGTTTTTTTTTAAAATTTTTGCGGAAATCTCAAGGAGCACTGTGCAAGCGATCATAATGAAATGGATGGAGTATCATACCACTGCAAATCTACCAAGACCCGGCCGTCCCTCTAAACTTTCATCTCAACCAAGGAGAAGACTGATCAGAGAAGCAGCCAAGAGGCCCATGAACACTGTGGATGAACTGCAGAGATCTACAGCTGAGGTGGGACAGTCTGTCCATAGGACAACAATCTGTCGAACACTGCACAAATCTGGCCTTTATGGAAGAGAGGCAAGAAGAAAGCCATTTCTCGAAGATATCCATAAAAAGTGTCGTTTAAAGTTTGCAACAAGCCACCTGGGAGACACACCAAACATGTGGAAGAAGGTGCTCTGGTCAGATGAAACCAAAATCAAACTTTTTGGCAACAATGCCAAACAATATGTTTGGCGTAAAGGCAACACAGCTCATCGCCCTGAACACATCATCCCCACTGTCAAACATGGTGGCAGCATCATGGTTTGGGCCTGCTTTTCTTCAGCAAGGACAGGAAAGCTGGTTAAAATTGATAGGAAGATGGATGGAGCCAAATACAAGACCATTCTTGAAGAAAACCTGTTGGAGTCTGCAAAAGACCTGAGACTGGGACAGAGATTTGTCTTCCAACAAGACAATGATCCCAAACATAAAGCAAAATCTACAATGGAATGGTTCACAAATAAATGTATCCAGGTGTTAGAATGGCCAAGTCAAAGTCCTGACCTGAATCCAATCGAGAATCTGTGGAAAGAGCTGAAAACTGCTGTTCACAAACGATCTCCATCCAACCTCACTGAGCTCGAGCTGTTTGCCAAGGAAGAATGGGCGAGAATTTAAGTCTCTCGATGTACAAAACTGATAGAGACATACCCCAAGCGACGTGCAGCTGTAATCGCAGCAAAAGGTGGCACAACAAAGTATTAAGTTAAAGAGGCCGAATAATATTGCACGCCCCACTTTTCAGTTTTTTGTATTTCCACAAAAATTTAAAATAACCAATACATTTTGTTCAACTTCACAATTGTGTCCCACTTGTTGATTCTTCACCAAAAATTTACATTTTGAAGCATGATATGTGGGAAAAGGTTGAGAAGTTCCAGGGAGCCGAATACTTTCGCAAGGCACTGTATGTCACCGACGATGTATGATGAGGTCAGAGGGCTGGAGACGCGGCACAAACGCTTGCTCCTGTGATAAAACAAGCAGGGAAATGCGTTACCTGAGAAAGCAGCTGCGAGCCCCTGCTGCGTGTCCGTTTATTCACTTGTGACTTAGGCTCCCCTACCCAGGAGATGCGCTGTGATCAATCCATATGTTCCTGTACCATCAGACATGGCCATTACACAGTAGGGGAACATTTATAAGATTATCTCAGCACAGGAACAATTTTTTTTTTTTAACATCCAATTGTGGAACTTATTATTATTATTCCAAGATCTAATGATTAAAATGTCCTTTGTTTGTGGTAAAACTTAAGGCTAAATAAACTGGTGGAGGCCTTTAATAAAAATGCAGTATTTTACTAGTCTGCTCAGCCACGGCCCTTTTCTGTACATTGTACCAAAGAGTCTAGTGAGGTGCAAAAATCACCGATAAATGTAGCGTACGGCACCGTTCTGCCGTAATCCCAATTGTGCCCCATGCGTGCAAAAATCGTATTACAAAACTTAGTCGTCGCCTGAAGCCATATTGACGAGACTCCAATATCATTATATTCCAATGCTTTAATAACAGCCTGATGTTCATACGTGGAGCGTCCGTCCGACCGTCAGCCACAGACTCGGGATCTGCACAAATTTTGCCGTAATGGTTGATAAATAGCCGAGCGGCGGCCGATTTCAGGACGCTTCAGTAATCGCTCTGACAATCTGTACAAGGACTTTATATTCTTCCTGAGAATCATTTATATTCCCCCAACCATGCCAAGGCAGGGGAACACGGTTACATGAAAATAGTTAGAAATCGTTTCATAATTTATTTGGGTATTAAGGTTGTGATGTAGAAAAAAAAAAAAAAAAAAAAAAACACAAGAATCCCCTAAAGTAAAAAAAAATTAAAAAAAAATCTAAGAACAGGCAAGACATTTGTGAGAGCTGAAATGTTAGCACGGCCGTAAGATTTATTTATAAATTATATATTTTTAATATAAAAAAATGGGATATATATAATGGCTCTGGATCTCTCTAGGCAAATGTTCTGTCAGTTCAGCAGCGTGCTTTATACATAGCCAAAAAAAAAAAAAAAAAAAAAACACCTATCAAAAAAAAGTCTAAAAAAAAAAAAATTACACCAATTCTCACTGTTGTTTCCAATTAAAAATTACACACATCCAAAAAGAGGGAAGGTAAAGCTGGAAGGATCCATTCCACGTCTCTCCTCCAAAGTCTCCAAAATATAGGCTTGGTAGCATATTGCGACTTAACGTTCGTTAAAAACATAAGACAACAGAAGAGATTCCAGTTGCACCGGCCATCATGGATCCCACGTGGACGCTGTGTGCTCCCTGGTCCCCCCAAATCCCGGGTATCACTGGGCCTCACGGCCCGTCGGGCTGCACCGGATTTGCCCTCCTTCCTTGCTATTTTCGGAGATCTGGATCCGCCGATTCCCCAGAATCGCAGGCCAGCCACGTCACACTTGCAGGGAACTTTTTTTTTTTTCCTTTTTGGAAGGGAATTTAGGGGGTAACACTTCAAGTGGCACCTGCTGCCGAAAGTCAGCACTGCATGGCCGCCCACTGGTGACCAGAATCGCTGGTGGAAGGCGACGAGTCATCCCAAAAACGAGACACTTCAGACAGGTATGTGACAAGAGGGAGGATCACGGAGTTTTTTTTTAGTGCGGCCGTGACTGTCCGATCATTTTTAGCCGGGCTTGGTCAATGACATCTAGCAAATTCTTAGCGTCCACGGCCAGTGCGTGCGCGGCGGTCAGCATCTGCTTCTTGTACTCCTGCTGGAGACTGGTCATGACGTACTGCTGCGCCAGCTTCATCTTATTGATGAGCTCCGCCAGATCCGAATTCAACAACTTCTGTGCCATTTCAATCTATGAAATAAAGAAAATTTTTTTTTTTTCGTTTTTATTCCACAACTCTTAAAAAGGGCAAACGAAAAACGCACTACATTGCTCCCCCCTTCCCGCTATTACTACAGGCACAGTATGGTGGTCTCACACTCACCTCTCGGTGTGTACTGGCTGGAAGAACAGGAATGGTCTCGTCAACAGTCGCTAATAACGTTCTCAAGGCCAAACCGACCCCCTGCGAAGCGGAAGACCATCTACCGTTATTACGTCTCGTGTTACACCGGTGTCTGCGCGCCGGTCGCGGGATATCCTCACCTTCACCATTGGGACGTATTCCTCGGGCGGTGCCGGCTGGATCCTACTAGACATTTCAATCACAGCTTTTACCAAACCGGTCACGTTTTCATAGACTTTGTCGTTCGTGCGGTCCAGGTTCGCAGTTGGCGGAGGACTGATTTCCTGTGGCTGAATCTGGAAAGAAAGGATGACGTATGAGAATGGAAAATATGCTAAGCAAAAAAAAATGAATACACCATCTCCAAACAATCAGTGACCACTAGGTGGCGCTATGCATTAAAAGACCTGGAGGGAAGCTTCACGGCCAATAATGTGATTGGCCCCATGAAGAAGACTCGCAGTAGATGACTTCCCAGGGGGCTTCACCATAGGATGCCACCTTTGGTGGTGAGGGGCTCTACACTAAGCAGTGAGCACCTGCAGACACATCTGGACCTGTCTGCACAATGCCAAGTGTCTGCTGGAGAGGAATGAAAGCCATCACCGCACACTGCTTCACCCTGAGTATATTACATGGTGCCATCTCTGTAAAGTCTGGAAAAAAAAGGACTAGTGGGTATAAGATTAAAAAAAATACCCCAGAGACTCTCATGTGACCCCCAGAGTTCCTAAATCCGAGTGTAACACCCCCTCGAACTAATTGGCACGTGCACGTGCACAGACACAAACACACAGTGCTTACCCGCCACGGCTAGGTTCGAGCAGAGCGCGGGAGACAGAGGGTTAATAAAGGTTTAACCAAAGAGAAAAAACAAAACAAAACAAAAACAGGCAATTAATAAATGCAGGAGAGGGAACCATGCAGATAACAGAGATGGAGCACCGGGGGCCGGCCGGTAATGAACGCGGGGAGGGAGGGTCTCCGGATACTCGCAGCACATGCAGCAGGACAGGCTATGCAGCGCTAAAGGTTTCTGCATCCCATAGTGGATGAGTTGTCCCTGTGGAAGAGGATCAGGGACCCCCATTTCCCCCCCCAAAAAATAGGGGGTCAACAAGATTGACAGGTGACAAATATCCAAAATAGCAGAATTACTGTACATTCACTGCTGAATTGTCAGGTCACCAGGTACAATTCAGAACCAGCGCCCCACCTGTCCGCAGGTTGTCTCTGGTACTGCAGCTCAGTTCTACTGAAGTCAGTGGAGCTGTAATACCGCACACCACCTTTGGTCAGGGGTGGCGCCTTTTCTGAAAAAAAGCAGCCATGCACAAGAGGGAAAAAAAAAGGTTTGATCGCCCTGATCTGTAGATCCAGACCCGGGATCGGAAGAGCACAGCGCAATCACATCATTCTCGTCCGAAGCGTTGCTGAAATTCCTCCATCATCCAACATCAAACAAAGACCACCAGGTGGCCCGAATGCTGGCAGTGCCCGTCGTGGGCGCCATATGGCAGCACTACACATGTGCTCCGACCTCCACAGCACAGCTGGCACCGCGGCTGTCCAGGCAGGATCCACTCAAACACGGCGCTGAGTGGTCACCGGGAGAACCTTTGAAGGAATCCAGGAACCAGAGAACTTTCCATGGAAAATCACTGACGTCTCCGGAGTTTACAGATCTGATTTATACGCCAGAAACTGCGAGGAGCAAGAATAATAACTCACCAGCTCCACGTCCAGCGCAAAACCTGGGACTGCTCTACTGCACAACACAAACCACTGCCAGGAGGAGCTATAGGAGCCTCCAAAATCAGAGAGTGGTTCAACGAACCCCGGGAGCCAGCATCACTATCCCGCACAACGGGAGCCAGAGTCACTATCCCGCGCCCCGAGAGCCAGCGTCACTATCCCACGCCCCGGGAGCCAGCGTCACTATCCCGCACAACGGGAGCCAGAATCACTATCCCGCACAACGGGAGCCAGCGTCACTATCCCGCGCCCCGGGAGTCAGAGTCACTATCCCGCGCCCCGGGAGCCAGCGTCATTATCCCGCACCCCGGAAGCCAGCGTCACTATCCCGAACGGGAGTCAGGGTCATTATCCCACACCCCTGGAGCCAGGATCACTATCGCGCGTCCCGGGAGCCAGCGTCATTATCCCGCACCCCGGGAGCCAGCGTCATTATCACGCACCCCGGGAGCCAGCGTCATTATCACGCACCCCGGGAGCCAGCGTCATTATCACGCACCCCGGGAGCCAGCGTCATTATCACGCACCCCGGGAGCCAGCGTCATTATCACGCACCCCGGGAGCCAGCGTCATTATCACGCACCCCGGGAGCCAGCGTCATTATCACGCACCCCGGGAGCCAGCGTCACAATCCCGTGCCCCGGGAGCCAGCGTCATTATCCCGCACCCCGGAAGCCAGCGTCGCTATCCTGCACAACGGGAGCCAGAGTCACTATCCCGCACAATGGGAGCCAGCGTCACTATCCCGCACAATGGGAGCCAGCGTCACTATCCCGCGCCCCGGGAGTCAGAGTCACTATCCCGCGCCCCGGGAGCCAGCGTCATTATCCCGCACCCCGGGAGCCAGCGTCATTATCCCGCACCCCGGAAGCCAGCGTCACTATCCCGAATGGGAGTCAGGGTCATTATCCCACACCCCGGGAGCCAGCGTCATTATCCCGCACAACGGGAGCCAGAGTCACTATCCAGCCACCCCGGGAGCCAGCGTCACTATCCCGCGCCCCGGGAGTCAGATTCACTATCCCGCGCCCTGGGAGCCAGCGTCACTATCCCGCACAACGGGAGCCAGAGTCACTATCCCGCACAACGGGAGCCAGCGTCACTATCCCGTGCCCCGGGAGTCAGAGTCACTATCCCGCGCCCCGGGAGCCAGAGTCACTATCCCGCACAACGGGAGCCAGCGTCACTATCCCGCGCCCCGGGAGTCAGAGTCACTATCCCGCGCCCCGGGAGCCAGCGTCATTATCCCGAACGGGAGTCAGGGTCATTATCCCGCACCCCGGAAGCCAGCGTCACTATCCCGAACGGGAGTCAGGGTCATCCCACACCCCTGGAGCCAGCGTCACTATCCCGCGCCCCGGGAGCCAGTGTCATTATCCCGCACCCCGGGAGCCAGCGTCACTATCCCGTGCCCCGGGAGCCAGCGTCATTATCCCGCACCCCGGAAGCCAGCGTCTCTATCCCGAACGGGAGTCAGGGTCATTATCCCACACCCCTGGAGCCAGCGTTACTATCCCGCCCCCAGAAGCCAGCGTCACTATCCCGCACCCCAGGAGCCAGCGTCATTGTCCCGCCTGCTTTGTCGCACCTATCAGCTGACCATTTTTGTGAGCACAGAGGGCCTGAGCTGCAGCCTCATCCTCTTCCCGCTCTTCCGCTGGCGATGTGATTACACGTAGACACTTCCCACTGTGAGAAGGGAGGCGGCGCGGACGTGGGGAGAGAAACTGCAGCTGCATCCCCCTCCTCCCTGCATTGTGATGGTGTACACAGCAACTGAAGGATGAGCAGCAGAACATCAGCTCACTCCATGGTTATCTTATTGGTTGGGGGGCCACAGCAGATGAAGCCCACCGGCATGTCGCCACCTCACAGACACGGAGAGCTCGTCTTCTTACCTTCACTCCCTCGTTGTAGTTGTCCCCTGCGCTGTTCAGCCCGGCCAGATTACTCAGGTGACTGGGTGCTCCCGGCCGAGGTGGTTTCTTTGGTGGAGCCGAATGGTCTGAAAACAGAAGAAAAGAAGGTGAACTTACAGAAGAATACAGATCTGAGGATTCGCACAGACGTTCAGTAAAAACAGGGAGAAATAAGAAAACAATACATCCCTCTCACATGGAACGGTGGAGAACCATAACAGGGATATCCCCTTAAGAAATGTCTGACCAGCACGTACCCCGAGGCCACGGTGAGGAGCGGCTAGACAAGTGCACTTTTTGGCCCCATTTTGCAGGGAGACCTATCCTGAGGTTACAGCACACCCCCACCGCTCAGGATCATATGTCCTCTAATTAATCTTAATCCAAACCTGGAGATCTACAGAAACAGATGCCAAGTGAGGGTGCTCTCCATAATTGCCAATCTATTGTAGCCAGGCCGGCAGATGGCCCTCCTGGTAACCAGACGTGCCGCCCTGCGCCCCACATCTCACGTGCTTACCTGGCTTTCCGACGGGCTGATAGATGTGCTGGGTGCCAGCCTGTAACAGACGAGAAAACCATTTATATTGGTTCTGAGACACAGTGGGAAGAGAAACAAAGAAGTGACACACAGAGATCAACCGGAAGTGACTAGCGATCGCTAATCCAGACGCCAGGACTAGACACCGCCAGCCAGTCACGAGTGTCTAATATCGGTGTAAATACACAGTGCAGGGTCCGGACCCCGCACAACCCTCCGAAGCCCACCCTGGGAGCGGGCGCCTGTGCTCTCTGAAGGCCCTACCCCCAGAGCGGGCGCCTATGCTCTCTGAAGGCCCTACCCCCAGAGCGGGCGCCTATGCTCTCTAAAGGCCCTACCCCCAGAGCGGGCGCCTATGCTCTCTAAAGGCCCTACCCCCAGAGCGGGCGCCTATGCTCTCTGAAGGCCCTACCCCCATAGCGGGCACCTATGCTCTCTGAAGGCCCTACCCCCCAGAGCGGGCGCCTATGCTCTCTGAAGGCCCTACCCCCAGAGCGGGCACCTATGCTCTCTGAAGGCCCTACCCCCAGAGCGGGCGCCTATGCTCTCTGAAGGCCCTACCCCCAGAGCGGGCGCCTATGCTCTCTGAAGGCCCTACACCCAGAGCGGGCGCCTATGCTCTCTGAAGGCCCTACCCCCAGAGCGGGCGCCTATGCTCTCTGAAGGCCCTACACCCAGAGCGGGCGCCTATGCTCTCTGAAGGCCCTACCCCCAGAGCGGGCACCTATGCTCTCTAAAGGCCCTACCCCCGGAGCGGGCGCCTATGCTCTCTGAAGGCCCTACCCCCAGAGCGGGTGCCTATGCCCTCGGAGCGGGCGCCTTTGCCCTCCGGACCCCTCGGAGCAGGCGCCTTTGCCCCCTCGGCGGCTCAGATCTCTGTCCTCTGAAAAGCTCGCTGCACCGTCATCACAGTATACCTCTGCGTACAGAAGCGGCTTGTGATATGGACGATGCGCAGACAACATATCAGACACTTGAGAACAGATTCCAAAAATAGCCTGAAGATAAACAATGAAATTCCGAGAAAAACATCCAGAAAATATAAGTAAATTTTGTATAAAGAAAAACAGATGACAAAATAGTAGAAGACAGAAGCCAAAATTCCAGGTTCCCATGAACATTCCTCATCCACCATCATGTGACTTTATAATATCTACAATTTTTTTCTATTTTTGTGTTTTCCACAAACTATTTTTCATTCACGACTTTGAAATGGAAACCAAATAGACTGAGCCCCTGCTGCCCCTCCGGGGCTTCCACTGCACCGTGGGATTGCTGGAATTAAAAAAAAAATTAAAGACGCCAAGCGGGAAAGTTCTGATTTATTGGTAAAGTTAAGTTTAAAATAACAAAAAAAAACAAAAACACAACCCGGGAACCAAACAGCAAAAATGTTTCCAAACCTCATTATTCTGAGAACTTATCCTACAGATTGGTTGGGGCGGCACATCCAGCAGCGGATGTCTCCATGACACAGTGGTCCCCCATATTGTTTAGTCGCTGCCGAGGACAGATGGAGCAGATCGCAGCTGATCATGGGGGGTGTAGGGTCACAACGGTCTCATAATGACGACCTATGTAACAACACACCGGCAGGGGGGTGGCATCATTCTATGAGCCATCGACATCCCCATAACAAGATTGAGGGCAGCGATGGGCTGCTATGGCAGCTGAGGGTCTGAGCTCAAAGAACCCCTTTGAGTGCCTGCCTGTGGCCGGGCTGCAAATGCGACCATGATTATTACTATACGCAGTATATCCTGGTATTGCGGTATATAGCACAAGAGATCAGACGATCACAGCTTCAAGATAAGGACCATAAAAAGTATAAAAAAAAAAAAGTTTTCAGAAGTATGAAAAAGAAGTTCAAATCACCCCCTTTTCACCTATTAAAAATAAAAAATATGTATGTGGTATCTCCACATTCAAAACAAAGTCCAACCTATCAAAATGTCAAAATAATTCAAATAAATTCAATAAATCAAAATAAACAAATGATCAAAACATCTTATCGATGTCAGATGCTATCAAGAAAATGTTGTTGGAGCAGCAGCGTGGAGAGGACGGGTAGGTGGTAGACAGAGATGAGGGAATATGTAGGGCTGTGCAGCACTGTGGACAGTACAGGTAGGGTGGTAGACAGATGAGGAAAGATGTAGGGCGGTGCAGCACTGTGGAGAGGACAGGTAGGGTGGTAGACAGAGATGAGGGAAGATGTAGGGCTGTGCAGCACTGTGGAGAGGACAGGTAGGGTGGTAGACAGATGAGGAAAGATGTAGGGCGGTGCAGCACTGTGGAGAGGACAGGTAGGGTGGTAGACACAGATGAGGGAAGATGTAGGGCTGTGCAGCACTGTGGAGAGGACAGGTAGGGTGGTAGACAGATGAGGAAAGATGTAGGGCGGTGCAGCACTGTGGAGAGGACAGGTAGGGTGGTAGACAGAGATGAGGGAAGATGTAGGGCGGTGCAGCACTGTGGAGAGGACAGGTAGGTGGTAGACAGATGAGGGAAGATGTAGGGCAGTGCAGCACTGTGGAGAGGACAGGTAGGTGGTAGACAGAGATGAGGGAAGATGTAGGGCGGTGCAGCACTGTGGAGAGGACAGGTAGGTGGTAGACAGAGATGAGGGAAGATGTAGGGCGGTGCAGCACTGTGGAGAGGACAGGTAGGTGGTAGACAGAGATGAGGGAAGATGTAGGGCGGTGCAGCACTGTGGAGAGGACAGGTAGGGTGGTAGACAGAGATGAGGGAAGATGTAGGGCGGTGCAGCACTGTGGAGAGGACAGGTAGGGTGGTAGACAGAGATGAGGGAAGATGTAGGGCGGTGCAGCACTGTGGAGAGGACAGGTAGGGTGGTAGACAGAGATGAGGGAAGATGTAGGGCGGTGCAGCACTGTGGAGAGGACAGGTAGGGTGGTAGACAGAGATGAGGGAAGATGTAGGGCGGTGCAGCACTGTGGAGAGGACAGGTAGGTGGTAGACAGATGAGGGAAGATGTAGGGCAGTGCAGCACTGTGGAGAGGACAGGTAGGTGGTAGACAGAGATGAGGGAAGATGTAGGGCGGTGCAGCACTGTGGAGAGGACAGGTAGGTGGTAGACAGAGATGAGGGAAGATGTAGGGCGGTGCAGCACTGTGGAGAAGATGGTAGGGACCGTAGGGTGGTAGACAGAGATGAGGGAAGATGTAGGGCGGTGCAGCACTGTGGAGAGGACGGGTAGGTGGTAGACAGAGATGAGGGAAGATGTAGGGCGGTGCAGCACTGTGGAGAGGACAGGTAGGTGGTAGACAGAGATGAGGGAAGATGTAGGGCAGTGCAGCACTGTGAAGCGGACAGGTAGGTGGTAGACAGAGATGAGGGAAGATGTAGGGCGGTGCAGCACTGTGGAAAGGACGGGTAGATGGTAGACAGATGAGGGAAGATGTAGGGCTGTGCAGCACTGTGGAGAGGACGGGTAGGGTGGTAGACATATATGAGGGAAGATGTAGGGCGGGGCAGCACTGTGGAGAGGACAGGTAGGTGGTAGACAGAGATGAGGGAAGATGTAGGGCGGTGCAGCACTGTGGAAAGGACGGGTAGGGTGGTAGACAGAGATGAGGAGGAGATGCAAGGTAGAGCAGCACTGTGGAGAGGACGGGTAGGTGGTAGACATAGATGAGGGAAGATGTAGGGAGGTGCAGCACTGTGGAGAGGACGGGTAGGTGGTAGACAGAGATGAGGGAAGATGTAGGGCGGTGCAGCACTGTGGAGAGGACGGGTAGGTGGTAGACAGAGACGAGGGAAGATGTAGGGCGGTGCAGCACTGTGGAAAGGACGGGTAGATGGTAGACAGATGAGGGAAGATGTAGGGCTGTGCAGCACTGTGGAGAGGACGGGTAGGGTGGTAGACAATATATGAGGGAAGATGTAGGGCGGGGCAGCACTGTGGAGAGGACAGGTAGGTGGTAGACAGAGATGAGGGAAGATGTAGGGCGGTGCAGCACTGTGGAAAGGACGGGTAGGGTGGTAGACAGAGATGAGGAGGAGATGCAAGGTAGAGCAGCACTGTGGAGAGGACGGGTAGGGTGGTAGACATAGATGAGGGAAGATGTAGGGAGGTGCAGCACTGTGGAGAGGACGGGTAGGTGGTAGACAGAGATGAGGGAAGATGTAGGGCGGTGCAGCACTGTGGAGAGGACGGGTAGGTGGTAGACAGAGACGAGGGAAGATGTAGGGCGGTGCAGTACTGTGGAGAAGACGGGTAGGGTGATAGACACAGATGAGGGAATATGTAGGGCGGTGCAGCACTGTGGAGAGGACGGGTAGGGTGGTAGACAGAGATGAGGAGGAGATGCAGGGTAGAGCAGCACTGTGGAGAGGACGGGCAGGTTGGTAGACAGAGATGAGGAGATGCAGGGTAGAGCAGCACTGTGGAGAGGACGGGCAGGGTGGTGGAGATAAGGAGGAGAAGTAGGGCATTGCAGCACTGAGCTTATACAGTACTCTGTAGCGGATGGGCAACCAGCGCAATGACTGGCACAAGGAGGCATCGGTGTAGCGGCTGGAAAGAAATGCGATCCTGGCTGCTGCATTCAGGATGTATTGGGAGAGAAGATAGATTAGTAACAGGAGATCACGAAGATGGAAAATAATAATTTGTGCTCAAAAATTTGCGCATCTCTAGTATTTATGAGGCATTATTAGTCGCTTCTGTTTTCTTAACCTGCTGAATGCCAGGTGATAAGTGCAGAGTATGACTGCTGAATCGATGGTCCTTTGTAGTCGGGTGCCCCATCTCCGTAGGAGCTGCAAAAACAAAGCAGTTTTTTTCCCTCCATTTCTGAAGCAATGAGACAGTACAAAGTGGGGACGTTGATGCGGCTCCAGCTGCATCTTTTTTCCCACTGTTGATTTCCCGTCTCAGGCCCATTTTTCACCCTGTGAAGTATGGAGTGCAATCCAGGAGAAATGTTGCTTTGGCCGCAGCAGTGACAGGATCGCAGCTCTGAGGCTCTGGGATGGGAAAGAGAAGACGAGGAGGAGGATGGGGGGAGGAATTCTGCTGCCGTCTTATCTAAACCTTGGATTACTCCAGCGATCCTTTCATGGGCTTCCAACCACAGGAATTCTGCGCACTCCTCACCCCGAGGACGGGAGAGCGACTATTTCATGGGACAAGACAGGAATCCAGAGCAGAGCTAAATATTTATCTGTCACCATGCTGAGAAAGAGTCCTCTGCGCCCGCCAGAGGGGAGACAAAGACCCCTCTGCGCCCGCCAGAAGGGATAGAAAGAGCCCTCTGCGCCAGCCAGAGGGGAGAGAAAGAGCCCTCTGCGCCCGCCAGAGGAGAGAGAAAGAGCCCTCTGCGCCCGCCAGAGGGGAGAGAAAGAGCCCTCTGCACCCGCCAGAGGGGAGAGAAAGAGCCCTATGCGCCCGCCAGAGGGGAGAGAAAACTCCTCTGTGCCCGTCAGACGGGAGAGAAGATCCCTCTGTGCCCGCCAGAGGGGAGAGAAAGACTCGTCTGCACCCACCAGAAGGGAGAGAAAGACCCGTCTGCGCCCGTCAGAGGGGGTAGAAAGACCCCTCTGCGCCCGGCAGACGGGAGAGAATGACCCCTCTGTGCCCGCCAGACGGGAGAGGAAGACCCCTCTGCGCCCGTCAGAGGGGGGAGAAAGACCCCTCTGCACCCGCCAGACGGGAGAGAAAGACCCCTCTGCCCCCTGCCAGACGTGAAAGAAAGACACCTCTGCCCCCTGCCACACGTGAGAGAAAGACCCCTCTGTGCCCGCCAGACGGGAGAGGAAGACCCCTCTGCGCCCATCAGAGGGGGGAGAAAGACCCCTCTGCGCCCGCCAGACAGGAGAGAAAGACCCCTCTGCCCCCTGCCAGACGTGAGAGAAATACCCCTCTGCCCCCTGCCAGACGTGAGAGAAAGACCCCTTTGCCCCCTGCCACACGTGAGAAAGACCCCTCTGCGCCCGCCAGATGGGAGATAAAGACCCCTCTGTGTCCGCCAGAGGAGAAAGACCCCTCAGCGCCCGTCAGAGGGGAGAGAAAGACCCCTCTGCGCCCGCCAGACGGGAGAGAAAGACCCCTCTGCGCCCGTCAGAGGGGGGAGAAAGACCCCTCTGCGCCCTCCAGAGGGTAGAGAAAGACCCCTCTGCGCCCTCCAGAGGGTAGAGAAAGACCCCTCTGCGCCCTCCAGAGGGTAGAGAAAGACCCCTCTGCGCCCTCCAGAGGTAGAGAAAGACCCCTCTGCGCCCACCAGACGTGAGTGAAAGACCCCTCTGCCCCTGGCAGACGTGAGAAAAGACGGATTTTGGTAAGAACTTACCTGTAAAATCCTTTTCAGCGAAGGAAGGAAAGGAGACACACTAGTAATGACTAGTGGGTAGGCGGAGCCCAGATAGGATTGACACCTCAGATTAAAAAGTGTTGACCGGCCCCTCCAGCTCGGGCTCCTCCTACTCCTGCTTCTTCAGTCGTACAAAAGCTTAGGGAAGAGCAAATATCACCAGCGGAGCAACATAACCCCTTCTGAAGGACTTCAGAGAAAAAGCAAGAATACAGGTTACGCATGCATGTAGGCAAAAAACCACACAGTTCCAGGTACTACTCACTGGACCTGACCACCGCGATGAGCTGGCAATGCTGGAAAGGAGCTGTAGCGCGTCAACCTCAGTCCAGATAATCGCTATCAGAAGAGGGTCACGCCGCATCTGAAAACACATCAACACACTTCTGCCATGGGCGGGTGCTGTGTCTCCTTTCCTTCCTTCGCTGAAAAGGATTTTACAGGTAAGTTCTTACCAAAATCCGTCTTTCAGCAGCAGAATGGAAGGAAAGGAGACACACTAGTAATGACTAGTGGGACGTCCCAAAGCAGTCCAAAAATTAAGGGTGGGAATATAACCAAGAAAAAACAGGCAGAATCCCAACAACCTTGGTAAATGCGCAACAGACGCCAAATACAAGTTAACTAGAACTTTACACTACAGCCGCCTGCAGGACCCTGCGTCCTAAGGCCGCATCAGCGGAAGCACTGACGTCCACCTTATAAAACTTTGTAAACGTGTGGACGGAGCGCCAAGTCGCCGCTCGGCAGAGCTGAGCTGCCGAAGCCCCTTGATGAAAGGCCCACGATGAGGCCACAGCCCTCGTGGAATGAGCACGAATCTTAATCGGGCAAGGGTCGCCTTTAAGTCGGTAAGCCTCCAAAATGGCTGACCGAATCCAACGAGCTATAGAGTCCTTGGAAGCTCGTTGACCACGTCGACGGCCTGCTGGAATCACAAACAAGGAGTCTGACTTCCTAAAACCTTGAGTAACAGACAAATAGAACTTCAAGGCCCGCACTAAATCCAATGTGTGCAAAACCCGTTCCTTTGCATTCCTCGGGCCCGGGCAAAGTGAAGGCAAAACAATATCCTGGTTAACATGGAATTGCGACACTACCTTAGGTAGAAAGTCGCCCCGTGTGCGAAGCACTACTCGATCCGGGTAAAATTCCAGGAAAGGAGGCGAGCAAGAAAGAGCCGCCAACTCAGACACCCTTCTCAAAGAAGTGACTGCGACTAGGAAGGCAACCTTCCAAGAAAGCAAAGAAAGGTTAGCAGAATCCATTGGCTCAAAAGGCCCATGCTGAAGTGCCTCCAGGACAAGGTTGAGCCGCCAAGGAGACACAGGTGCCTTCCGCGGCGGAAACTGACGGGTTACCCCGCGAAAAAAGGAGCGCACGTCCCTACGCGAGGCGATAACTCTCCGGAACAACAGGAACAGGGCAGAAACCTGACCCCTCAGGGTGCTAACTGTCAAACCCTTGTCCAGCCCGTACTGTAGAAAAGCCAACAGATTGGGAATGGAAAAAATCCTCGGGTTCCTTGAAGAACCCAAACACCACGAGAAGAAGGCTTCCCAGGTCTTGTGGTAAATTCTAGTAGTAGCCGGACCTCTGGCAGCTCGCAGAGTGGCAATGACTTCGGCTGAAAAACCTCTACGGGTCAGTATTTCGGTCTCAAGAGCCACGCCGTCAAACGCAGAGACTTCAAGTCCGGATGACGGACAGGACCCTGGGTTAACAGGTCCGGGCAAAGAGGAAGTGGAAATGGCGATGCTGCCAAAAGCGACACCAGTGTCGAGAACCACGTCCTCCTTGGCCAATCTGGGGCTATCAACATAGCCGGGATTCTCTCCAGTCTGATCCGACGCAGCACCAGAGGAAGTAAGGATATGGCGGAAACACATAGATTAGCTCGAATCGGTCCCACGGGGCCACCAGAGCATCCACCGCCACAGCCTTCGGGTCCTTGTACCTGGACATGAAGGTCGGCAACTTGGCATTGGACCTGGATGCCATCAAATCCACTTGGGGAACTCCCCAAAGGGAGCACAGCAGTGCAAAGATCTACGGATGAAGACTCCATTCTCCGGGATCCATCTTCTCTCGACTGAGGAAGTCCGCCGTGGTATTCTGAACTCCTGGAATGTGAATCGCAGAGATGGCTGGTACTCTGTCCTCGGCCCAATTCAGGATCCGAGACACTTCCACCATGAGCCTGGAACTCCTCGTCCCGCCTTGGTGGTTGATATACGCGACCGCCGTTGCGTTGTCTGTCTACACTCGGACTGGTAGACCGCTCAAAGGGACCGTCCAGTGTTGGAGGCAAAGAAAAATTGCCCTCAATTCCAAGATGTTGATCGGTAGAACAGACTCTTCCGATGACCATACTCCCTGAACCCAGAGATCGTTCCAGACACCCCCCCAGCCCGTCAGGCTGGCATCGGTGGTTATGACCGACCACCTCGGAGGAAGGAAAGACTTCCCCAGTGATAACGTTCCTGGACGTGACCACCAACTTAGGGACTCTCGCACCCTGCGAGAGATGAGGATACTGCGATCCAGTGCAATCTGCGATCGATCCCAATGACTCAGAATGAGCCTTTGGAGGGCTCTGGAATGAAACTGGGCAAACGGAAGCGCTTCCATGGAAGCCACCATCAGACCTAAAAGGCGCATACACTTCCGAAGGGACATTGCTGTCGAAGACTTCATAGTCTGTACATGTCGAAGGAGACATGCCCGCTTGTCTGGAGGTAGGGACACCACTGCCCGTACCGTGTCGAAATGCATCCCAAAAACAGGATTGACTGCGACGGTTCCAGAGACGACTTCTCCCAATTGACCAGCCACCCGAAGTCCTCCAGGAGCTGAAGGGATAGATTGCGAGCCGTCACCGCCTCCTCCTTTGAGGACGCCACAATCAAAAGGTCGTCCAGATAGGGAATAATCGTGACTCCCTGTCTTCGAAGAATTGCCATGAGAGGCGCTAGAATTTTTGTAAAAACTCTGGGCGCTGAAGCCAAGCCGAATGGCAGGGCCACAAATTGGTAATGGTCCTGACCTATGGCAAAACGAAGGAAGCACTGGTGAGCCCTTCCGACGGGAACATGCAAATAAGCGTCGCGAATGTCGATTGACACCAGAAAGTCGTTCTGCGACAGGGTTGCCACAACGGAGCGAAGTGACTCCATGCGGAATTTTTGGGTGTGGACATGCTGATTCAATCTTTTGAGATCCAGAATAGGACGAAATTTGTCCTCTTTTTTGGGGACCACAAAGAGATTTGAATAAAAACCTTTTCCCCGGTCCTCTGTCGGAACCGGTATTACTACACCCTTCTGCAGAAGGAATTCCACCTCTCGCAGCAGAGCGGCAAATAGCTCGGGCTCTGACGGAATGCGAGACTGGCAAAAACTGTCCGGGGGTCGAGATGAAAACTCTATGAAATAGCCTGCCGACACAACTAGGGTTACCCAGGAATCCGGAACGCGGGAAATCCAATTCGCCTTGAATTGGAGCAGGCGACCCCCCCACTCGAGAGCCCTCGAGTGAGGACCTGGCGTCAGTCTGCCTTGGCGGGCTTCTTGTCAGTTTCCCGCTTGTCTTGACGAAAACTTTGTGTCACGCGGTCTTATGATATGTGTACGATGTCAGTAAACTATTCTTAAAAGAACAACACTCTATACAACATATAGATTAGTAACATCAGCATGTAAATATAGAATAAGTTTACCTGACACGATATCCGTTGAACTCAGGGTTAATCTTGAGTACTTGATACACTGTCACAGGAAAGAAGAGGACCGGGGGTCTAACCTGACCCTAAACTGGGGTCCTAACTAATCCCTCACCTTGGAGGTACTGATAATGGTTCAGAGGTCCAAGTCTCCAGCCTAACCCTGTCTCCTATCAGTCCCTGAACCCTGTAATCAGTCCTAAGAAGGATACTGATTACCACCAAAGGGATATGGGCTGATCTCTGCTAAATACACAGATTAGACATATAAGACAGACTGGAGAAAACACAGACTTGCATACACACTCAAACACAGAAGGAACATAAATGATCTGGGATATTAAACTCTAAGCAAGGTGAGCTTAAAACAACTAAGGAGCTCTTCAACTTAAGTCTATACAGATACAATCCTATCTGTGGTCTGCATGAAGAATTTCACTGGCAACTCCCAACACAGACAACCAGAGATTTAAAGGAAACCAATCAACAAATAATTAATTGCAGCCGGGAGAAACTGCACCCAGTCCCAGAACTGAGCACAGACAGAATTAACTCCCTAACTGCCAAACACAAAGAAACAGCAACTCAGCTGTGAGAAGTCAGAATGTGCAACCGCGATGATCTTCGTGGCGATGCACACATGACAGTACCCCCCCTTCTACGAGGGGCCTCCGGACCCTCAGGGCCAGGTTTGCCCGGGTGAGTTCTGTGGAAGGTCCGAACCAAACGATCTGCGTTAATGTCAGACGCAGGAACCCACGTCCTCTCCTCTGGACCATACCCCTTCCAATGCACCAAGTACTGAAGGGACCGGCGATTCAGACGTGAGTCAATGATCTTTGACACTTGAAACTCCAAGTTACCATTGACCACCACTGGAGGAGGAGGTAGAGGTGATGGTATGACTGGTGCCACGTACCTCTTAAGTAATGACTTGTGGAACACATTGTGGATTTTAAACGTAGGAGGGAGGTCCAGACGAAATGCCACAGGATTAATTATGGAACTGATCTTGTACGGCCCGATGAATCTGGGGCCCAGCTTCCAGGAGGGAACTTTAAGTTTTATATTCCTGGTAGACAACCATACCAGATCGTTCACATTAAGATCTGGACCAGAAACTCTCCTCCTATCAGCCATACGTTTATAACGCTTCCCCATAGCACTCAGATTATTCAATACACCTCTCCACACTGAAGCAAGTGACGACGAGAAACGCTCCTCCTCAGGAACCCCAGAAGGGCCCCCCCCATTGAATGTACAAAACTGGGGATGAAAACCATATGCCCCAAAAAACGGGGACTTACCAGTGGACTCGCTCCGCCTGTTGTTAAGAGCGAACTCTGCCAGAGGCAAGAAAGAAGACCAGTCCTCCTGGTTCTCTGAGACAAAACACCGAAGATAAGTCTCTAGGCTTTGATTCAGACGCTCTGTCTGACCATTGGTCTGCGGATGAAAAGCCGAGGAAAATGACAATTGCATCCCCCGACGTAAACAAAATGCCCTCCAAAACTTGGACACAAACTGAGACCCCCTATCTGACACCACATCAGAAGGCAACCCATGAAGTCTCACAATCTCCCCAATGAACACCTGCGCCAGAGTTTTAGCATTAGGGAGGGCAGGAAGAGCAATGAAATGTGCCATCTTACTGAACCTGTCAACAACCACCAGTATGACAGTCTTCCCTGACGACTGAGGAAGGTCCGTGATGAAGTCCATAGACAAATGAGTCCATGGACGCTCCGGAAGTTTCAAGGGTAAGAGGGTCCCAGACGGACGGGTATGAGGGGTCTTAGAGCGAGCACAAACCCCACAGGACGCGACAAAAGTTAAAACATCTTTATTAACGTTAGGCCACCAAAACCGGCGAGAAAGGAGATCTAAAGTAGCCTTACTCCCTGGATGTCCTGCTAAAGCAGAATTATGATGTGCCTCAATAACCTTTTGTCTCAACTGATTTGGGACAAACAGTCTCCCTGGAGGTCCTGCAGGGGCGTCCCCCTGAGCCTCTAACACCTCCTCCTCAAGCTCAGAACATACAGCCGACACTACCACCCCCTCCTGAAGGATAGGAATCGGGTCATCCATTTTCCCGGCCCCTGGGAAACTGCGAGACAAGGCATCCGCCTTAACATTCTTAGATCCAGGGCGATAAGTGACAACAAAATTAAACCTGGTAAAAAACAACGACCATCGAGCTTGTCTGGAATTCAGACGCTTAGCAGATTCCAAATACAGCAGGTTCTTGTGATCAGTAATGACGGTGACCGGGTGGACTGCCCCCTCCAAAAAGTGACGCCATTCTTCAAAAGCCAACTTAATGGCCAAAAGTTCCCTATTGCCGATATCATAATTCCTTTCGGCGGACGACAATTTTTTAGAAAAGAAAGCGCACGGATGCCATTTACCAGGGGACGGACCCTGGGACAATATTGCACCCACCCCTACGTCAGACGCGTCCACCTCCACAACGAACGGCTGTGATGCATCTGGTTGGATGAGAACGGGTGCCGAAGCAAAACATTTTTTCAAAGAGGAAAAAGCTTGGCAAGCTTTGTCCGACCATTTAGAAAAATCCGTCCCTTTTCTTGTCATGTCAGTGAGAGGTTTGACAACAGATGAGAAATTACAAATAAATTTCCGGTAGTAGTTAGCAAACCCCAGAAAACGCTGCAGAGCCTTAAGATCCTCTGGCTGATCCCATTCAAGCACTGCTCTCACCTTTTCAGGGTCCATACGGAAACTGGAGGCTGACACCAAGAAACCCAAAAACTGAAGTTCCTGTACGGCGAATACACACTTTTCCAGTTTGGCGTATAGTTTATTGTCTCGCAAGATCTGCAACACCTGTCTCACATGCTCCTGGTGAGACACAAGATCTGGCGAGTAAATTAAAATGTCATCCAAATATACGACCACAAACAGCCCCACCAGATGACGAAAAATGTCATTAACAAAATGTTGGAATATGCTGGTGCAGTAGTCAGACCAAAAGGCATGACAAGGTTCTCATAATGTCCCTCCGGCGTGTTAAACGCCGTTTTCCACTCATCCCCCTCTTTTATCCTAATCAGATTATACGCCCCCCTGAGATCCAATTTAGAGAACCATTTGGCGCCAACAATTTGATTGAAGAGATCAGGAATCAGAGGGAGTGGATACGGATCTCGAACAGTAATCCGATTAAGTTCGCGGAAATCCAAGCAAGGGCGTAGGCCTCCATCTTTTTTCTTCACAAAGAAGAACCCCGCGGCCACTGGGGAAGATGAAGGTCTAATATGCCCTTTGGCCAGACTTTCCGAAATATAATCTTTCATAGCCTGCCTCTCAGGACCAGAAAGGTTATATAACCTAGCTTTAGGTAACTTAGCATCAGGAAGTAAATTAATAGAGCAGTCATACACGCGATGAGGAGGCAACTCCTGACACCCCTCCTCAGAGAACACATCCCCAAAGTCCTCCAAAAAAGGAGGCAAAGTACTAGGCACGACCGCACTGATGACTGTGTTCATGCAGTTACTTTTGCAAAACTCACCCCATTGGCTTATATCTCTGGACTGCCAATTAATCACAGGGTTATGTTTAACCAACCAAGGAAGTCCCAACACAATAGGAGTAGGTAGACCCTCCAACACATAACAAGATAATAGTTCCCTATGTATTGCCCCTACCCGAAGGTCAATGTTATGAACCTCATGAACAAAGCTACCTTGGCCGAGAGGCCTGGCGTCAATGGAGAATATAGGGATCGGTTTGACCAATACACTCAGATGCATACCTTGAGCCTGAGCAAACTGAGCGTCAACCAGATTAGCCCCGGACCCACTATCAAGAAGAACAGAAAATCTCTCCACTCTCGTACCAACCACCACCTCCACTGGTACAAGGAACTGAGAAGAACTAGCGGACGAAATACATACTCCCAGGTTGTCGTCCACCACACAACCTGGGATTAACAGTTTTCCGGCGACTTTTTGCTCAACAAGGCACGGGATGGACATCCCCCAACAAAATGTCCCTCTTTCCCGCAGAAGAAACACCTTCTAGTCCTGCGGCGTACCGCCAATCCCCTCCTACGAAATGATGTCCCTCCCAACTGCATAGTCCTCCGAACAGACAAGGGGAACCTCAACATAAGGGACTTTAGTAGTAGGTGGAGTAACAACAGGGGCGGAGTTACCTCGCACCTCTCCCGGAGCCGTCTATCAGTACGGATAGCTAGGGCCATAGCAGCCTCCAGTGATGGAGGAGAATCATACTGAGCCAAAACGTCCTTTAATTTGTCAGAAAGCCCATGACAAAACTGGCTTCTAAGAGCTGGGTCATTCCACTGAGTATCTGTGGCCCATCTACGGAACTCAGAAGCAAATTCCTCCGCCGGACGATCTCCCTGCTGTATCTTACGTAATTTTGTCTCAGCAAGAGAGACCCGATCTGGGTCATCATATACCAAACCCAGGGCAGTAAAAAATCGATCTACTGACTGTAGAGCCGGGATCCCGGAGGAAGGGAGAAGGCCCAGGATTGAGGGTCCCCTTGTAGGAGCGAGATAACAATTCCCACTCTCTGCTCTTCACTCCCTGATGATCGAGGCCGAAGCCGAAAATACAATTTACATGCTTCCCTGAAGGTAAAAAATTTGTCTCGCCCACCAGTGAACCTGTCCGGGAGAGCTACTTTAGGTTCAAATCTGGTTTGCTCCGAGGGAGACAAAACTTTGGACTTAATGTCCGTCAGCTCCATGGATAATCCCTGCAACTGCAGAGCCAGCTGGGCTACTGGATCCATGGCAACTGGGAATAATTTTAGTGGCCAGTGAAAATGTCACGCGGTCTTATGATATGTGTACGATGTCAGTAAACTATTCTTAAAAGAACAACACTCTATACAACATATAGATTAGTAACATCAGCATGTAAATACAGAATAGATTTACCTGACACGATATCCGTTGAACTCAGGGTTAATCTTGAGTACTTGATACACTGTCACAGGAAAGAAGAGGACCGGGGGTCTAACCTGACCCTAAACTGGGGTCCTAACTAATCCCTCACCTTGGAGGTACTGATAATGGTTCAGAGGTCCAAGTCTCCAGCCTAACCCTGTCTCCTATCAGTCCCTGAACCCTGTAATCAGTCCTAAGAAGGATACTGATTACCACCAAAGGGATATGGGCTGATCTCTGCTAAATACACAGATTAGACATATAAGACAGACTGGAGAAAACACAGACTTGCATACACACTCAAACACAGAAGGAACATAAATGATCTGGGATATTAAACTCTAAGCAAGGTGAGCTTAAAACAACTAAGGAGCTCTTCAACTTAAGTCTATACAGATACAATCCTATCTGTGGTCTGCATGAAGAATTTCACTGGCAACTCCCAACACAGACAACCAGAGATTTAAAGGAAACCAATCAACAAATAATTAATTGCAGCCGGGAGAAACTGCACCCAGTCCCAGAACTGAGCACAGACAGAATTAACTCCCTAACTGCCAAACACAAAGAAACAGCAACTCAGCTGTGAGAAGTCAGAATGTGCAACCGCGACGATCTTCGTGGCGATGCACACATGACACTTTGTTTCCAAGGGGTGCGGGATTTCTGAGAAGACTTCTTTCCCGAAAAAGAGGGACGACCCAATCCCCAAGAAGACTGACCGGATCGTCCCCTAGACCGAAAATACCGCCGACCATTACCGGCACTAGGTCTGCCAGACGTAGAAGCCATAGCCCTTCGCTGTGGTAAAGCCGCTTCTTTAGCCTTTGCCTTGGCAATCAGCTCTGTGAGATCAGATCCAAATAGCTGACCACCCTTGTAGGCTAAAGACAGTAAACCCTGCTTGGAAACCGCTTCCCCGGTCCACTGTCTAAGGCCTCTTTCACACTTCCGGCGGGCGCCTAACGGCGTCCCCGCATTTTGCCGCAGCGCCGCATCAGAAAACCTGTTGCACCGCCAGCGGCCGCATGCGGTTTTTTGCCGGATGGTTTCTGATGCTTGGAGACATCAGAAACCATCCGGCAAAAACAAAAAACGTTACATGCAGCGTTTTGTCCGGGCGCCGCAATGTACATTTGCGCCGCATCCGGACAAAACCGCATGCAACGCATTGACATGCGGCGCCATCCGGCGCTAATGCATGTCAATGCGAAAAAAGCCGCATGCGGCACATCAGGTTTTCTGATGCGGCGCTGCGGCAGAATGCCGGGGGCGCCGTCAGGCGCCCGCTGGAAGTGTGAAAGAGGCCTAAGCCACAGTGCTCTTCTGACTGTGACCGCTGAGGATTGCGTCCTGGATAATAATGACGCAGTATCCAGACCTGCATCACAGCTATATCGGGCTGCAGTCTCCAATAAATCGAGAAGTCCATCTATCTCGGATAATGGAGATCTATTTTGCAACGCCTTCCGTAAACGGACCAACCAGCACAGGGAAGCCTTAGAAGCACACATGGATCCTAGTACTGCTCTGAATCCATGACCTGCAGCTTCATAGATGGATTTCGCTGCCATCTCCGTTTTTCTGTCCAGCGGCTCTTGCAGACTCGCTTTCCCTTTAACCGGAAGCAATGAGGATTTACTAAGCTGGGATAAAGGAACATCCACTTCAGGAGAAGGAATCCAATTATCCGTCAATTCCGTTGAACACGGATATAATGCTTCAAAGAACCGTGTCCCTTGAAAACGTTTATCTGGACACAGACGTTCCTTCTCCACTACCGTATTAAGCTCTTCCAGAGCCGGTAATGCTGACCGCGACTTATGGTACTCCTGGTACATGCGGCCCGACTTACCAGGCCGTGTAGTTACCTCCTCCGGTAACTGTAACGCCTCTCTCATAGCTTCAATTAAAGCCTCTGTTCGGCTCACAAGAGAGAAAGAATGTCCCTGCCGATCCTCCTTATCCGAATCGGATAACTCCCCTTCTGAGTTTGAAGGAGAACCCTGTCCGCATTCCATATCAGATACCTCTGATTCGCTACGCGGAAAAGATGGCACCGGCCTGCGCCGCTTCCTGTCATGAGAGGATCTAGCTGACACCCACTGACCTAAAAGGTCAGACAAGCCATTAATTGACTGAGCGATGGCATCTAATTTGGTATCGCTGTAAATCGCAGCGCTTGATGCCGTCGAAGTCTGCGTATCAGATACTTGCGACTGATCCTGTAGCGGATCTGGTAGATGGTCTGCACCTTCTGGACCCTGAACCGACATGTCAGCCGTAAATGGCAGGTCAAAACCCTGTTAGTAACTGGAAACAGTGTGGTTACTAAGCAGACTGAGCAAGTACGCTGAAGGGTTAAAGCTCTTAAAGAAGAGAGTTACCCCAGCTATCTCTCATATATAAATAACCTCCTGCGTTCTGACCCTACCGGGTAGAACCTGCGGCGGTTATTGCTGAAAGGGTTAACCCTTCATAGGGGTTAATGCCGCCAACCCCAACTCCCTATATAAAATAAAAGGAGTGTGCGAGTCCCAGGTCTCTAGAAGAGAACGCGGCTGCAGATAAACGCTATCTGTCACTTGGAACACAGATAGGTTCTGCGCTGTGGGGTGATGATATTCACTCACCCAGCTGGCCTCGGTGAAAGTATACCTTAAAAGGAGGAGCGGAGCATGAGGAGCCCGGAGCCTCTGTAATGGCCGCCGCGCTGAGAGAAGCCGGAAGAGAAGGACAGTGAAGCTGCAGTCTCCTCAGAGCGATTCCTGTCACAAAAAGAGCGGGAAGCGTGAAGCCACGCCCCCTCCGGCTTCAAAAAAGAGCGAAACTCCTCGCTCTCTGCTCTCCTCTGTCCTGCAGGCATCTGCCTGCGGACATAAAATCAGTCACCAAACATGTCATCTAATACATGTACCAGCGGCTGCCGCAGCAGCCTGAGAGCACACACACATTCACATAAAAATGCCGTACTCACCAGCCGAGCGTCCACAGGGACCCCCAGGGGTTTGTGGCGCTGTGCCCATGCTTCCCCCCCGGGCGGGGAACGCAGTGACCCCCGATGTGCGGTTTGCGTCCCCGCCAGGGAAGCAATCCTCATCCCCAGGACCTCAAATTTTAGACTGAAGAAGCTGGAGTAGGAGGAGCCCGAGCTGGAGGGGCCGGTCAACACTCTTTTTAATCTGAGGTGTCAATCCTATCTGGGCTCCGCCTACCCACAGTAATGAATACTGTGGCTCTCTTCCTTCCCTCTGCAGCTGAAAAGACCCCTCTGCGCCAGCCACATGTGGAAGACCCCTCAGCGCACGCCAGACGAAAGACCCCTCTACTCCCGCCAGACATGAGGGAAAGACCCCTCTGCGCCTGCCACATGTGGAAGACCCCTCTGTCCCCTGCCAGACGTGAGAGAAAGACCCCTCTGCGCCTACCAGACAGGAGAGAAAGATCCCTATGCGCCCACCAGACGTGAGAGAAAGACCCCTCTGCGCCCTCCAGACATGAGAAAGACCCCTCTGCGCCAGCCACATGTGGAAGACCCCTTTGCGCACGCCAGACGAGAAAGACCCCTCTGCGCACGCCAGACGAGAAAGACCCCTCTGCGCACGCCAGAAGAGAAAGACCCCCCTGTGCACGCCAGACGAGAAAGACCCCTCTGCGCACGCCAGAAGAGAAAGACCCCTCTGCGCACGTCAGACAAGAAAGACCCCTCTGCGCACGCCAGACGAGAAAGACCCCCCTGCGCACGCCAGAAGAGAAAGACCCCCCTGCGCACGCCAGACGAGAAAGACCCCTCTGCGCCTGCCAGACTTGAGAGAAAGACCCTTCTGCGGCCCCAGATGAACATTGCCATCACCGCTAACAGAAACTGGGAGAGGACAGAAAGTCCTGAATGAGAACTCACAGACATATAACATATCCGCTCCCGGGAAAGCTGGGTGACAAGATGGGCCCCCACCACAGAACCCTATAGGAGCTGTCCGCCATCTTTTCCAGACTTCTGAATGACGATAAGGGCTATGCTTGCATCAACTAGCCCCGACGACTCTCACACTGCTTCACATATGCTGTTCAGAACTCTAGAAAAGCTGGGTGGCACGCCTACTGGTGCAGTCATCCACCACGTCCAGTGGCACCAATGATGTACTCTGCCAACTTTAACTCCTTGACTTGCCACCCAGCTTTCCGGGAGTCCTGAACTGCACGTTGACTTTGCACTATAGCTCCGCAGACCTTATATTGCTGCTGCAAACATACTAGGATTTTAGGAAAGCTGAGTTTTCCCTCTAAGTCCCACACGAGATCTGTGACCCATCTCTCTCACAACCCAGAACGGCGCTGTTACTTCATTATGCATTCAACCATCTACCTCCAACTATGGGATGAATTGGGCTTTGATTGCAGCTCCCACACAGGACCGATCACCCATCTTTCCCAGACTCCAGAACGGCACTTAGCCATTCGCCTTCCATACTGCAACACATCTGCAGCTCAATGCAGACGGCCAAACCGTGCACGTGTGACGGCATCACCGCCCGGTCTCATCCGAGGAAGAAGACAGAGAATCGGAAGGAGAACGCAGAGCGATATCTGCAGAGCCACAAATACAAGGCCGTATATCAGGGAGAGCGACAAGAACCTCGCACCTCCAGCAAAAAGGAAACCTACCGTCACACCCAGAAACCACACAGCGACCCGTGCAAGCCCCACCTAATGCTGACACCGTGCACCTGGGTGTGCAAGAAGCACGCTGATGTAGCAGAGCCGAATACAGGGATACATGCATGATCGAAAGCCCTGAAACTTTGGGATATACTTAATTGTTTAGCTTTCCACCATTACCCAGCACTCTGCTTGCTGTCAGTGAATGGAAACACTGATTCTCAAGCAAAAACATAAAACCAGCAACAAACCCAATGCAACAAATGTTTACAATGAACATGAGTGCAAATCGCTCTCCTGTCCTGACTGCTAAAATGAGCGCGGGAACTCAGAGACTGCGGCACTGGGAATGATTGCAACAATCACATATGTAGGAGGTTTTTTTAGCCCGGGAATGTAAACAATATTATTTGCACTGACAGCCAGCAGAGATAATGGCAAAAAAAAAAGAAAAAAAGGTAACACAAAGTATATTGAGAAGTTGCAAAACTTTTTCATATGCAATCATTAACCCTTTTGCAAGACCCGCGGCAAAAACGATGCCATAATTAACCCTTTGATTTCACGAGAACGGACGACGACCCGACCCGCTTCAAGTTACAACCTGCGGAGCCCCGTTAACCCCTTCCTGTGCTTTCTATCGTAACAAAACAGCTGCAACAGCTTGAAAATGTCAACACTGTACCCGGGAGAATGAAGAAGCGGCCACTTACCGGACACTGTATGCCGCCGTCTACGTGGTCTATGCTGCTGCGGGAAAGCCGGACGTCAGGCTTCTAAGAACAAGAAATAAAATAAAAAAAATTGTGAATTTAATAGGTGCACAAAAAAAAAGTGAGAAGGTATTCCAGAGTTTCCGTAAGGAAAGGCAAAAAAAAAAAAAAGGAGCCGGCATGAACCCGTACCGTTCTGGACGCACAACACGTGAAGACCTGCATGGTGAGCGGAGGCGCGGTGCTCGCCTCCCTGGGCCGCTTCTCGAAAACAAATAGCAGCCCAGCTGCAGCATTAAGTCCAGTTTCCTGCGGGAGGACGGGTGATGAGCGCTCGGCTTGGCTGCAGCCACAGGACTGGAAGTGAAGCCAATTACTGGATGGTTTTAGCATTGCACAAGCTGCGGAGGGAGTGAGCGATACAGGAAGAGCGAGGAGAGAAGCAGCGGAGGCACAGATCATAAATAATCATCAGCGCCCCGGAGAACGGACACACATCGGGGTGATGCATGCTTCCCGAGATGTGAATCACGAGGATGAGGTGGTGCCAGGTAGGTGAACTGTGCCAACCCCAGGGAAAATAAATCACATGGGCGTCGTCGTATGCAAGAGGCGCTGCAGCGTCGGGTACGCCTGCCCAGGAATGGCTGCTGCTTAAAGAGACACAACCTGTCAACTGCTTTCCTCCCTACACCCCGACAGGTATTTGCTACGCTGCAATCTTTTTTTTTTTTTTTTTTTTTTTACATGGCACCACTATTCCAGTGCAGACTGTCAGGGCATGCTAGGAGTTGTAGTTCTACACCACCTTGCTACAGGTGATCGTCGGCTTTAAGATGAGTAAAAAGCTTTGCAGCTTTGTGAGAAAGGTGGTCAAAATTCAGACACACCGACGACAAGCACAGAACTTGCAAAATAAAAAAATAAATTTTTTTTTAGAATATGTAGAAACTTAATTTTCACACGGAAGAACATGAAATGTATGGGAGCAGCGAGAAGAGGACATCACCTGGCACATCAGACACATCCTCCTGGCCAGAGGGTCGCCTCCTGGGAGAACCAGGCAAATCAAGGATGTGTCTCCATCCCCTGCCCTGGTAAACGTGGGGGTCCCAGATAACTCACCCCCCAAGGGTGAGAGGAGCAGCGTTTATCAGTAACATCTGCCCCGACTGATCAGCTCATCAGTCTCCGCACTAGTGAGGGGAATCATCCGAGGAGATGGACGACCTTACACTACAGCTCATAAGTGATTCCAAAAAGAGGGGAAAAAGTGCACGGGCGGCTCAAGAGATTGCACGAATGATGGGCCCAAAGATGTCATAACATCCTCTATGTGCTGCAACACAAACTGATACGAAGAGCACATCATCACCGAACCATTACACAACCTGAATACTATAGTAGTTATATTCCTGTACATACGAGCAGTATTATAGTAGTTATATTCCTGTACATACGAGCAGTATTATAGTAGTTATATTCTTGTACATAGGGGCAGTATTATAGTAGTTATATTCCTGTACATACGAGAAGTATAATAGTAGTTATATTCCTGTACATACGAGAAGTATAATAGTAGTTATATTCTTGTATATAGGAGTATTATAGTAGTTATATTCTTGTACATAGGAGCAGTATTATAGTAGTTATATTCTTGTACATAGGAGCAGTATTATAGTAGTTATATTCTTGTACATAGGAGCAGTATTATAGTAGTTATATTCTTGTATATAGGAGCAGTATTATAGTAGTTATATTCTTGTACATAGGAGCAGTATTATAGTAGTTATATTCTTGTACATAGGGAGCAGTATTATAGTAGTTATATTCTTGTATATAGGGAGCAGTATTATAGTAGTTATATTCTTGTACATAGGGAGCAGTATTATAGTAGTTATATTCTTGTACATAGGGAGCAGTATTATAGTAGTTATATTCTTGTACATAGGGGCAGTATTATAGTAGTTATATTCTTGTATATAGGGGGCAGTATTATAGTAGTTATATTCTTGTACATAGGGGGCAGTATTATAGTAGTTATATTCTTGTACATAGGAGCAGTATTATAGTAGTTATATTCTTGTACATAGAGGCAGTATTATAGTAGTTATATGCTTGTATATAGGGGGCAGTATTATAGTAGTTATATTCTTGTACATAGGGGCAGTATTATAGTAGTTATATTCTTGTACATAGGGGCAGTATTATAGTAGTTATATTCTTGTACATAGGGGCAGTATTATAGTAGTTATATTCTTGTACATAGGGGCAGTATTATAGTAGTTATATCCTTGTATATAGGAGCAGTATTATAGTAGTTATATTCTTGTATATAGGAGCAGTATTATAGTAGTTATATTCTTGTACATAGGGGCAGTATTATAATAGTTATATTCTTGTACATAGGGGCAGTATTATAGTAGTTATATTCTTGTATATAGGAGCAGTATTATAGTAGTTATATTCTTGTATATAGGGGGCAGTATTATAGTAGTTATATTCTTGTACATAGGGCAGTATTATAGTAGTTATATTCTTGTACATAGGAGCAGTATTATAGTAGTTATATTCTTGTACATAGGGGCAGTATTATAGTAGTTATATTCTTGTGTATAGGGGCAGTATTATAGTAGTTATATTCTTGTACATAGGAGCAGTATTATAGTAGTTATATTCTTGTACATAGTGGCAGTATTATAGTAGTTATATTCTTGTACATAGGGCAGTATTATAGTACTTATATTCTTGAACATAGGGGCAGTATTATAGTAGTTATATTCTTGTACATAGGGGCAGTATTATAGTACTTATATTCTTGAACATAGGGCAGTATTATAGTAGTTATATTCTTGTACATAGGGCAGTAGTATAGTAGTTATATTCTTGTACATAGGGGCAGTATTATAGTAGTTATATTCTTGTACATAGGGGCAGTAGTATAGTAGTTATATTCTTGTACATATGAGCAGTATTATAGTAGTTATATTCTTGTACATGGCAGCAGTATTATAGTAGTTATATTCTTGTACATATGAGCAGTATTATAATAGTTATATTCTTGTACATAGGAGCAGTATTATAGTAGTTATATTCTTGTATATAGGGGCAGTATTATAGTAGTTATATTCTTGTACATAGGGGCAGTAGTATAGTAGTTATATTCTTGTACATAGGGGCAATATTACAGTTGTGTACAGTGAACGGCACTTCTAATTACCAGGAATCGCTCTTCTTTCTCCAGCCAGCGCTGGTCTTCTTCCATCTCCTGCTGTTGTCTTATTAGATGTTCCTCCATTAAATGTGTAGGTAGGACCTGCCCCAAACATCTCATGTCCAAGGGTCCTGAATCCTGTGTACACAAACTGGCATTACAATACTGTACAATATACTAAATACCAAATCACCCTTTAACCAAATAACTAATTTGACTTCTGTCGTACACGGTAACTCACCTCCATATTCGCCTGCCACATGTTAACATCTTGCGTCCGATGGTTCCAGGAATGTGAGGGTCAAGACTGGGCCTGGCGGGGGTAAAATGTTTCCAGCCTTGGGGGATTCTGGGGTTGCAGGATACCCGACACCTTTGGAGGCAGGAAATCATAATAGACGTCATTACATCAGTGTCCCAAACCCGTAGCTCTTAGCTGTTGTAAAGTTACCATCCCAGCTTGCCGGCTTGTATGCTGGGATTTGTATTTTTGGGCAGTAGGGTTGATATTGCAAAAGGATGTTAGATGCCGTGTACGATATGGGAGAGGAAGTGTACTCCCCCAATATGGGGGAAGGGAGCTGCGGGAGGACCAGGGCTGCAGCTTTGGCTGTGAGGGGAGTTTTAAGCACTCTTTATATATATTTTTTACCATCTGTCCAGCATGACTGGCTAAAATTTTCCCTCCCAGTTTTGTGCCCCCTTACGTTATCGAGCAGCACCCCTCCTCCACAGATTCTCCTGTGTTACACGCGTGTTGCGGCTCCCCCCGCGCTGCGACGGGTCGATCCCACATACTCCGTGTGCGAAATATCCCCGTTCCCATAGGTAAAGATTTAGAGGGTGACTACAATGACGCGCGGACCACGCACGGACAGAATGTATAGGGGACAACGGGGGGCTGTAATGACTGCTGGGAGTTGTGTAGCACTCCGTTAATTTGCCTGATTACGTTAAAACGTTTCCCGTATAGGTGAAATGGATTGAACGGGCGAGCCGAGACACCGGGTCTGTATTTGTGTTTTGGTGTCAAAATCTGCAAAAACCCAAAAAATTTCCGTGACACAGGAGAGGACATAAATTTTCTAAAATTTCATGTCGCCATAAAAAATCCTAAAGGGGGGGGGAATAAGTTTCCGAGGACAAGAAAGTTGTGAGGTTTATGCGCATCGATGTCCATCAGGGCCGTTTAAATGGGGGTTTTTGTGAGTCTCGAAAAATTTTTTTTAACCCCCCCCCCCCCCCCCTAAAACGAAGCAATTAAGTTTTGCCTCAGTGGTCCTTCATTTTCGGGGGTTGGAGGGCTCCAGCAATCATTAAAGGGCCCATTCAAATGTAAGTTACCCCCTATCCTCAGAATAGAGAAAACCTACTGACTGCGGGGTTTTAACCAATGGGACCCCAAATATAAGAATGGGGTTCTGGGACCGGACCGCAGCCCTGTCCAAAATTTAACGGAGGTGCACAGGTGATGTCGCACTTCATTGCTATGGGACGCCTATACAGCAACACTTGTCACCATCAGCCCTGTGGGCGATGACTAGAGAGGAGACCGAAGCGGTGATTCCCCCGGGGGCCCAATGGTCGGTATTAGGAGATAAAAAACAATCTAAATTTCTCACCCACTTTGCGCGTTTTCTGGAGAGGGAGCGGACATGCATTAAGCCTACTGGTAGTGGTTTGGCGCACCATGTGCTGAGGGCTGGGGAAAAAACCTTCGCTTGGACCTCGGGCTGGATATCCGGGTTACTGGCTGCAGAGCAAAAAGCAATGATAAGCAGTGTCGCGCTGAAAACCGACACGGGCGCCGGATGTGGGGGGGCATCAGTCCCAGCTGGGCCCCCATTGTGGGGTGCTGGGACGGTGCACAGAGCAGGAGGGAAGAACAGCAACGACCTTAACCCCTGTGTCAATACACATCTCAGCCTCCCCCCTCTGACGAGGCCCCCCAAATAAAGAGTGAGTTTAATTGGGGCCCTTTTTTTAATAACCGGGGAAAGGGAACGCTCAAATTTATGGGCAATTGCTTATTGACAAATTTCTCTGCAAAAAGTGAATTTAAAAAGGATTTTCCATTAAGGAGCAACAAAATGACTGCCCGTGATTTCCGGCCCGCTACTTCCCTCATGCAACATCTGCAGAGCTTTAAGGGGTCGCCATTACTTGGGGTAGGATTATTTATGAAGGTGTCCCGTAAATAAAACAGAAATATTCCCCTTTTTGGACCATGCCTCCGCGATATTAGGATGTATGTTAGATGACCGCTGCAGCAATCCGAGAGAAACAGCGGGGAGTCGATCGGGGGAGTTGAAATTTTTTTATTTTAGATGGCCTTTCTTTTATGAACGGATGAAAGTCGCGCCTTAAAGGGGTTGTGGGCTAAAAAAGTCATTTACACACAGGATGGGGAAAGGTGGGGGGTTTACGCTTCATTGGGGGCTTTTATCGTTTTTCCGTTTTCTTAAGGCACCTTGTAAAAGCGTCCGACCTGCGGGGAGTCATCTTGTAGGGGGGAAAAAGTTCCTCAATTGTGATTGTGGAATTAGCGGTGAGGGCAAAAATCCTATTTTTTTTCACTTGTTTTAATGGACAACCCTTTAAAAGGGTGTTGGAAAACTAGTTGGTTTCCAAAAGGAACAAAACCCCTTTTTTTTATCTATGCAATTTTTTTCGTTTTCCCGACAGCAAAAGTGAGTTATTGAAACTGAAAGTGGATGCGGGTTTCATTACACAGAAGTTGTACTGTAAACCTATAACTAACGTAAGAAAGGAAGGAGGAATGTATTAAAGGGCTTGTCGGTTCATAATTTTTGTGGCAAAGGGCCCTTTAATTTCCCGGGTCGGAAAAGGGAGATCCTCTGTTCAGGATCCTGCTGTCTTGATCAAATTTGTGACCAGTTATAAAGAGGTCTCCTCTCTGGAGGACCCGTCTTCCTTTTATTGAATGGGGCGTTTGTGTAATTCTTCCACTTCCCTTGGAGGCGGGTGGGGAAACTAAACCTTACTGCTGGGCTGTTTGCGATCTGCTTAATGTTGAGAACCCCCAAAATTTAACGAAGGAAGTGTTATTTTAACATAAAACTTTAACACCCTCGCGTTTTTCCCGCGGTAAAGAGTTTTTGCTCCCGAAATTTAAGACGGCGGTTCTGAGAGGAAATCTGCAGCCGATAGAAAACTATGAATAATCTATACGAAAAAAAAATTTCCCGTTTAAGTAAAAAAGATACACGGAGCAGTCTAAGGATGTGTGACAAGTGTGTTTGTGAAATTTTCGAGCCATTCATTTTTAATTTTATTTATATTTTTGTTTCTTTTCAATGACAGCAACGAAAAAATTATTATCAAATGTTTGAATTATTATAATCAATTTTTTTTTCAAAGATTCTCTGTTGCTGTCTTTTATACAGAACCCTGATGTTTACTGGGGAAAAACGGGCACCTGGCTTAATACCTGTGGGGTAATACGCTGTTGGCCCCCGGGGGTCATTCTAGGAGGGTATCTAAAGAATGAAGGTTCCTGCTGAACGACAGCAAGCCCGGAGGGGGTTTAAAAAAAGGGGGTTTTTATTTTGGGGGGGGGGAAATTTTTAACAAAAATAGTAAAGGGACGAATAAAAAAAGGGGGCCCCAAAAAGTCTATTTTGGCCCTGAGGCAAAGTTTGGGGTGCCGGGGAGCCCCCGGCCCCGAATCCCACCGGCCGCGCCTGGATCTCCCAAAGCTTTTGGGTTTTTTTTTTTCTGTTTACGAAAAAAAAGGGTGGTGGTGGGGGACAAAGGGGGGGGGGGGAAAAAAGGGGGGCGCCCCCCCAGCGCAAAACCCCCCCCCCCCTTTTTTTGTCGGATTACGTGCCAACCCGGGGGTTGGCAGGACACAAATTTTTAACCCAAAAAAACATCCAAAAAAAGACGCCCCCCCGGGAACAAGGCAAAAAGGGCCCAAAAAGGGCAAAAGGGTAAAGGGGCAAAGGGGAAGGGGGGCCGGGGGAAAAGGGCAAAAACCCCGGGGGGGGGGGGCCCAAACAAAAACCAGGGGGGGGAAAAAAAAGGGCACCGGGGGAAAAGGGGACAAAGAACCGGGGGAAGGGAAAAAGGGGGGGGGGAAAAAAAAACAAAAAGGGGGGGGGGAACGAGAACAAAAATCGGGGGGAAAAAAAAAAGGGGGGCACCCGGGGGCAAAAACAAAAAGGGCCCAGGGGGGGGGGGGAAAAAAGGGAAAAAATGGGGGGGAAAAAAAAAACGGGGGAAAAAGGAAAAAGGGGCGGGGGGGGGACCCTGGGGGGCCGGGGGGGGAAAAAAGAAAAAGGGGGAAAAGGGGGGGGGGGGGGAAAAAAGGAAAAAAGGGGCCCCGGGGGGGGGGGGGAAAAGAAAAGAAGGGGGGGGGAAAAGGGCAAAAAGGGCCCGGGGGGAAAAAAAAAAAGGGGCGCCGGGGGGGGAAAAGGGAAAAAAGGGCCCCGGGGGAAAAACAAAAACCCGGGGGGGCCCAAAAAGGGGGGGAGGGGCGCCGGGGGGCAAAAACAAAAAAGGGGCCGGGACAAAAAAGGGGGGGGGGAAAAAAAAAGCAGGGCGCCCCCAAAAACAAAAAGGGGCCGGGGGGAATAAGGCAAAAGGGGGCCGGGGCAACGAATAAAGACCCCCGGGGGGGGGGAAAAAAAAAAAGGGGGGGGGGGAAAAAAAAGGGGGCGGGGGGGGAAAAAGAACAAAAAGGGGGGGGGGGAAAAAAAAAAGGGTCTTAAAAGGCAAAAACCGGGGGGGAAAAAACAAAAGGGGGCCCCGGGGGGGGAAAAAAGGGGCGAAAAAGGGGCCCCAAAAAAGGGGGCCCGGGGGGAAAAGGACAAAGAAGGGCCCGGGGGGGGGGGGGGGGGGGGGGGGGGGGAAAAAGGGCAAAAAGGGGGGGCCCGGGGAAAGGGAGAAAAGGGGCCCGGGGGGGAAAGGGCGAGAGGGGCGGGGGGGAAAAAAGAGGGCAAAAAGGGCCGGGGGGGGGGAACAGGGAAAAAAAAGAGGGGGGGGGGCAACGAGGACAAAGGGGGGGGCCGGGGGGGGGGGGGGGGGAAAAAGAAACAAAAAGGGGGGGGCCCCGGGGGGAACAGAGGAAAAGGGGGCCCGGGGGGCAACGGGGGAAAGGAGGGCACAGGGGGAACAGAGGAAAGGAGGGGCCGGGGAAAAAGGGGGCAAGGAGGGCCCCGGGGGGAAAAGGGAAAAGAAAGGGTGCGGGGGGGAAACGAGGGCAAAAAGGGCGCGGGGGGGGGGGGGGGGGCAAAGAGGAAAAAGGGGCCCGGGGGAAAAAAAAGGGGGGCCGGGGGGGGGGGGGGAAAAAGGGGCAAAGAGGGGGGGGGGGCAAAGAGGGGAAAAGGGCCCGGGGGGAACAAGGAACAGGGGGCACGGGGGGGAAACAAGCAAAGAAAGAGGGCAACAGGGGGGGGGCAACAGAGGGAAAAGGGGCACCCGGTGGGAAAAAAGGAAAAAAAGGGGCCGGGGGGGGGGCCAGGGAAAAGGGGGGGGGCGGGGGGGGGGGAACAGGGAGAAAGGGGGAGGGGGTAACAAGACAAAAAGAGGGCCGGGGGGCAACAGGGGCCCGAAGGGGCCGGGGGACAACAAAAAAAGGGGGGCAAAATGGGGCCCGAGGCGAGAAAAAAAGGGCACTGGGGGGAAATACCGGGGGGCCCGGGCGAGAGGGAAAACGGTGGGCAAGCAGAGAGAATAAGTGGGGGAACTGGGGCAAGAGAGAAGTAAAAAGACCCAAAAGCAACACAGGAGACAAAAAGGATTAGGGCCAGCAGAAAAAGAGGGGGAATACTTAGAGGCAAAAGGGAAATTGATTAGAGGAATCAGGTTGAATATGCAGCGGGGTGCGAGTGGCTTGTGGGGAAGCAGAAAAAGAAAAGGTTGTGCGGCACAGCGGCTGGGGGCAGCTAAACAGGAAAGGCATCGGTTGCCGGAGGGGAGAGTTTGCTTTGCAGGGGTAGGGCACGGTGGAGCAGAAGTGTGGTTGCGGGGGAGACAGGCAGAAATCCCCGGGGGTACGGGCAGCTTTTCTTGTCAATTGAAAGTCATGAAAAAGCAAATTTCACCCTAAAAAGCAGTAAGCCCCTTTTTTTGGGGGGCCCTTCAGGCCCAGCAGGGGGCGGGGCCCCTGGCTCACATCGTGCTATTCAGGTGGGCCACAACCATAAAAATACTTTGAAGGCAAAAGGAACAGAGCAAATTCCATTTTCTGTTTTTACATCTGCACACGACCAGGGGCACAGACGCATTTAAGCCGCCCCAAAGATTTTCCCCGGGCCCGTGCAGAGGAGTAAGGGTGACAGTCTGCAGCCGATCCCCGGCCAGCGGGGCCCGGCCTCCCGCTCTGCTATGGGGAAATTGTTAAGGGTTGGAGGGCAGCCATCGTCCTGCGCTCTAAAACTAGGGAAAATCTCCCCGGTGACTTGAAAAGCCCCGGGCGGCTCTGTAAAGAGAAACCAAAACCCCCAATGTGTCCCCCCCTGGGCCCTGCCCTCCCGACCCCCCTTTTTACTTGCCCAACTTTATGGGCCGGCTCTAATCCCCCCCTGCCCATGTAAATCAAATTTTCCCTTTTTAAATCATGAAGGGAAGAGATGGGGGGCACTTTTACTTCCCTCGTTGTCCCCTCGCTTTTTGGGGGCCCGGGACACCCATCCAGCAAAAAAAAAGCACGGAAACACGGGGGGGCAGCGTTTGCGGGAAATAACGTGGTGCTTCGGGATCCCAAAAAGGGTTTCTTTACGGGCTCGTTTTTGGTTCCCCTCCCAATGACATTTGAAACAAACTTTCGTAGTAGTGAGGGGGCGAGGGGATTAAACACAAGTTTGATTTATCAGAGATTCGGCCTTTGGAGGTTTATTTTTAAGGCCCGGAATTTTTTTGAAAACTTTTAAAAACTATCAGCTGAGGAGGGAGAGATGAGAGATGCCCAAGTGCGGCGCCCCCCCCCAAAACCGTATAAATACCAGGGGCCCCCCGACCCATGGGGGAGCGCGGGCCTTCGTTAAAGTGCTGAATAATTACCCCCACAAAAGGATAATAGGACGGGGGGGGGCCAAGGATTTCCCGTTTGTGACTTTTTCCCAAAAAGCATTATTTTTAGTTTTAAAACGAGACTCGTTTCATGTTGGTTTTTTGGGCCCAAAAAAATTTGGGAGAAAGGGAAATTTCGCTGACAGCAAAGCAAGGTCCTGATAAAACTTTCATCTATCCCGGGGGGCTCCCCAAATGTTTACCCGTCTGTCCCTAGTCATAACCCCCAAAAAAGGGCTCAGAGCAGCCTATAAAACCCTGACCCCCGGGCCGCCCCCACACAGGGAAACGGTCTGCTGAGCCAAATCAGAAGGAAGCTGAAGTTTTAAACCCGGGTTGCAGCATCGGGGCCCTTGGAGAAGACGAGGAGTGGATCTTAGCCTGTTTAGGCTCCAAAGGACAAAACCCTTGAAAAAGGAGTCATAGCTGTGGGGGCATACAGAAGGGAGCATTTAAAACAGCAGGCTATTTCCCCTGAGACAGGGGGGAGGATTTTCAGACCAAACCCCAGACTCCCAAAAGACAGGGTAACAGGTGGAGTACTTTAAAAGGCTTGTGAAAATGAATGAAAAAGAGCTTTGAAGCACACAAAAAAAAACAAGCCCGAGGGAAAAAAAAATATTGTAAGGTTTCCGTCTTCCCCTCGACAATGACAATACTGCCCCCTTATCAATCCCAAAAAATTTCCAAACTAATGACTGAAGGGGGGGACGTGGGAGACGCACTTTAAATATAGCAGGGAAACTCGGCGCTTCCTATAAACTACGAGGGTTGACGGAGGTTTTACAGTGTATATCCGTGACCCCGCCCAGGCGATAAATTTGCGGTAAAAGAAAAAAGTGGATCTTTGACGTTTAGAGTCCCCTCGACATCTACAAGAGGGGCCCCATTCAGGGGAAAATTTGGGGGGGGGGCACAGGGGCGCTAAATTTATCCAGAAAAACGGGGAAGTGAAGATGCCGCAGTCAAGTGTTTCGAGTCTCAAGAGATGTCCTGGGAAATTTTTTTAAATGTGACCCCCAAAGTAGCATGTGCATGCTTTATTCTTGGGGGGCTGGGTTTTTGGGGGTCCCCCTGAATAAAAAAGACAGATGGGACAAATTTTCCTATAAAGCCTTTTTCTTTACAAAACGTAAATAGTTTAGGTGGGGCAGTGTTTTTACAGCCAGCACCTGCCCCTAAAATGCCGCGGCCAAAAGCTAGAAAACTTTCCCGCTGTTTAACCCCTTAAAAACCCGCTGGGCCCAAATTTAAAGATGGGGGCCATTTAATTTGCCCCAGGGCATCCCTTGTGCAAAAGGGCCCCCCGGGAACGTGATTTTAGCGGGTTTAATTTGGGAGCCAGGGGTCAGTGGAAACCTCTGTTGTAGCCCCCTATTGCGTTCCTGTGAACCCCAGCCCTTTGCCGAGCTTCACAGGAAAACCAAAACTTTCCTTATATACTGAAATTCTATAGTAAAAATTTTATGTTGAGAAAATAATCAAAAAGGATGTCGGGGGGAATAAAAATTTAAAAAACGGGGTTTTGCATTGGGTATTCCCAAACCCTTTTATGCACGGCTCCCTCCTATTCCCTTTTATGCAGGTCCAAACCCCATCCTTGAATGAAAGGCTCCAAACCCCATCCTTGTATGCACGGTCCTTCCCCTTTTCCTTGTATTTCAGGCTCCATCCCTATTTTTTGAATTTCATAGCCCCCCTTCTTTCATTTAATGCATGGCTCCTCCCTTTTGTGAAATTTTGGCTCCATCCCTAAAACGTGTTTGCATGGGGCCCTATCTGAATGCAAGGCTCAATCCCCTTTTCCCTTTTGTGCCGGTTCCATCCCTATTCCCTTTAATGCTGGCTCCATCCCTTTTCCTTGAATGCATGGCTCCATCCCTATCCTTGAATGCATGGGCCCATCCCCATCCTTGATGCACGGCTCCAAACCCTTTCCCTTTAATGCATGGCTCCTTTTCCCTTTTGAATGCCCCCGGGGCCCTCCCCATCCATGAATTTCACGGTTCCAAACCCTATCCCTGAAAAGCTTTGGTCCCTCCCTATCAAAGAATTTCCTTTGGGTCCTTCCCCATCCATGAATTTCATGGCTCCATCCCTATCCCTGAATGCATGGGGTCCATCCTTTCCATGTATGCCCTGGCTTCCCTCCCCATCCTTGTTTGCTTTGGGTCCATCCCCTTTTTGCTTTGGGTCATCCTATCCCTGTTTGAAAGGCTCCATCCCTATATGCATGGCTCTATCCCCATTGGGGTATGAATTTGGCCCCCATCCCCCTTTTCCTTTTTGATTGGGGTCCCTCACTATTTTTCATGGCTCTTTTCCCTATCCCTGTATGCTTTGGGTCCATCCCCATTTTTGAAGAATGCCTCCTACCTATTTCCCTTTTATGGAAAAACTCCTTCCCCATCTAAGAAATTTCATGGCTCCTCCCTATCCATGTAGCATTTGGCCCATCCCTATTGCACCGGGGTCCAAACCCCTATCCTTGTATGAAAGGCTCCATCCCTATCCTTGAGTACATGGCCCTTTCCATCCCTTTTTTGAAAGGCTCCATCCCTAACCGTGGGATGCTTGGGCCCCATCCTTATCCTGGTTTTGATTGGTCCCCCCCCAAAAAATAAAAAAATACGGATTTTTGGTTAAATCACCGTAAAATTTCCCTTTTTTCCGGGGACGCCCCATTGGGGGACCAAAGGGTGTGGGTGTTTGCTATGCCATAGGGGCTGACAATAAGTAAACATAAAAAAAATTTTTGCTCCCCTCCGCCGTATAAACCCCGCATGGCGCAGGCAAACCCCGTTTTTGTGCAAAAAGCCCGTAGGAGGGTAAAACAAAAAAAACAGTGTTAATACAGGTACAATATATCCAGAAGTAAATCTACTGATATAGACCCAAACAAACAAAATTAGCTTAGAAAGCAAAGCCATCCGGCTATAAGGGAGGGTGCTGTGTCCCCCAATGAGCGTCTCGGAGAAAAGGATTTTACGGTGAGTAACACAAAAATCCGTATTTCTCCTTCGTCTCATTGGGGGACACAGGACTGTGGGACGTCCCAAAGCAGTCCACTTGGGTGGGAAACTGACTCCACAGTGCAATTTATACATAGGCATTGCTCATAGGGGGCGCTACCGCGCCCTGAAGAATCCTTCTACCCAGGCTAGCATCCGCTGACGCCTGAGTATGGACATTATAATGTTTTGAAAAAGTATGCAAACTGGACCAGGTTGCCGCCTTACAAACCTGTTCCGCCGAAGCCTGATGCCGAAGAGCCCAGGAAGCCCCCACTGCCCTGGTGGAGTGTGCCTTGATTCCTGCGGGAACCACCGCGCCTCTGATGCGGTAGGCCTCTTGAATGGTTACCCGTATCCATCTAGCTAAAGTTGACCTAGACGCAGCGAGTCCCTTCCTGCGACCCTCAGGGAGGATAAACAGCGTGTCCGTCTGCCTAAAGGATGCCGTCCGAGATACATATCTCCTGAGTGCTCTCACCAGATCCAGCGTATGGAGAGCTTTTTCTACCCGGTGCGTCGGAGCTGGCAAAATGAGGGCAAAACAATGTCCTCATTGATGTGAAATGAGGACACGACCTTAGGCAAAAAAGGAGGTGCTGGCCTAAGAACTACCTTATCACGGTGGAAAAGTAAGTACGGAGCTCGGCAGGATAGTGCTGCCAGCTCCGAAACCCGCCTTATGGATGTTATGGCCACTAAAAACACCACCTTCCAGGAAAGGTATGTCAGGGAAACCTCCTGAAGAGGCTCAAAAGGAGATTCTTGCAGAACTCCCAGAACAAGATTGAGATCCCAAACATCTAAGGGAGCCTTGTAGGGGGGCACTATATGGACAACCCCCTGAATAAAGGTCTTGACCTGTAAATTAGATGCGATCCTTCGCTGAAAAGAACCGACAAGGCCGAAATTTGACGCCTAAGAGTACTTGGTGCTAAACCTGAATCTAAGCCTGCTTGGAGAAAAGACAGAATGTTGGGGATTGAAAAGTGAAGTGGGGAATAACCATGTTCCCTGCACCATGTAAAAAAGACCTTCCAAGTACCGTGGTAGATTACGAGCCGAGGTGGTTTTTCTGGCGCTAGCCATTGTGGCGGCGACCTTTTTGGAGAATCCCGCCCTAGTCAGAATCCAAGATTCAACGGCCAGGCCGTCAAACACAGGACCGCTAAGTTCTGGTGGTAAACTGGGCCCTGGGAGAGAAGATCCACGCGTTCTGGCAGACGCCAGGGTGCGTCGCTGAGCAGCTTTACCAGCTCTGCGTACCATGAGCGACGCGGCCAATCCGGAGCGATTAATATCGCTGGTACCCCTCTAACCTGATCTTCCTGATCACCCTTGGGAGCAGAGCCATTGGTGGAAACAAGTACAGAAGATGAAACTGATTCCATGGTAGAACCAGGGCATCCACTGCAATTGCCTGCGGATCTCGGTACCGGGAGACAAAGTTGGGCACCTTGGCGTTTATCCTGGAGGCCATCAGGTCCACATCTGGGGTTCCCCAACGTAGGCATATCTGCTGGAATACCTCGGGATGTAGCGACCATTCCCCTGACGCTATCCCCTGACGGCTGAGAAAATCCGCTGCCCAGTTCTCCTCGCCTGGAATGTGGACCGCTGATATCACAGAGTGATTTCTTTCTGCCCAAGATAGAATGTGTCCTACCTCGCGCATGGCTGCCCTGCTGCGGGTACCCCCCTGATGATTTATGTATGCCACTGCTGTGGCATTGTCCGATTGTATTCGGACAGGGCGGCCCGCCAAATGATGGTGAAAAATGCCTCAGAGCCAGCCGAACAGCTCGGACTCCAAAATATTGATTGGGAGGGTCGCTTCCTGCCGACACCAAGTCCCCTGAGCTGTATAGTGACGAAACACCGCTCCCCATCCGAGAAGGCTGGCGTCCGTTGTGACTATCAGCCAATGGACTGGAGGAAAATATCGCCCCTGGCGAAGAGTGATGTCCCTTGTCCACCACGAAAGCGTCTGTCTGACCTGCCGGGACAGACGGCACTGAAAATTGAGCGAGTAAGGGCTCCCGTTCCATACTGCCAAGAGAGCATGCTGAAGGGAGCGGAGATGGAACTGGGCAAATGGAATGGCTTCGATCGCTGCCACCATCCTTCCTAGGACCCTCATACAAAACCGGATGGTGTGAGGTATTGGTTGGCGAAGGATCCGTACCTCCTGACGGAGAACTAGAGCCTTCTCCTGAGGAAGAGTTATCAACCCTTGAGCAGTGTTGAAAATCATTCCTAAAAAGGTGATCCTTTGAGATGGCACGGGAGACGATTTCTTTAGATTCACCAGCCACCCCAGGCGAGCAAGGGTGTCTAGCGTAATGCTGACACTCTTCTCGCAAGCCTGATAGGACGGACCCTTGATGAGGAGATCGTCCAAATATGGCAAAATGACTATCCCCGGGAGTGCAGAATGGACACAACGGCAGCCATAACCTTTGTGAACACCCTGGGGGCTGTGGCTAGTCCGAACGGCAAGCTGTGAACTGGAAGTGAAGGTTGCCGATGGCAAACCGAAGGAAACCTCTGATGAGGAGGAAATATGGGGATGTGGAGATAGGCATCCTGAATGTCTATTGATGCTAGAAATTCCCCCTTTTCCATGGCTGCAATAACGATCGTAGAGACTCCATTCAAAAACCGTCGAATTCTGACAAATTGATTCAGTCGTTTTAGGTCCAAAATGGGTCTGACAGAGCCGTCCTTCTTGGGTACTATGAACAGATTGGAGTAAAACCCTGACCCCTTTCGACCTCTGGAACAGGAACAATGACCCCGCTGCGCCGAAGAGATTCGACCGCCTTGAATAAGGCGTGAACACGGGATTCTTTTCTGGGAAGACGCGAAGGAAAAAATCGATTTGACGGACGATTGATGAATTCTATTTTGTACCCCGAGGAAACTAACTCCCTGACCCACCTGTCGTGAGTAATTGATAGCCAAGCGGGCGAAACCAGAGTAAGCGGCCGCCCTACTTGGATAAATTGACCGGATTCTGCCTCCAGTCATTTATCCGAATATCTTTGGGATTTAGACCCTCTAGATCTTGGCTGTTGAGATCGCATTCTTCCCAAAGGGTTGGTCTTGTAGGAGACTTGGCGATCTCTGGCCTGATTAGGTCGACTGAGCCTGGAGGTGGCTGGCGCGGTCCAACCTGGGTTACGAAAGGCCCTAAAGCGAGGCTGAAGCTGTCGGCGAAAAGGCTGTCTAATCCTCTGCTGAGGAAGGAAACTGCTCTTTCCTCCCGTCGCATCAGATATGAGCTGATCCAACTTCTCGCCAAATAATCGGCCGCTCTGATAGGGTAAGGACGTAAGTGATTTCTTTGAGGTTGAATCCGCTCGCCAAGTTCTCAACCACAAAGCTCTCCTGATAGCAATCGCATTAGCTGCAGCTAATGCCGCGCAATTTGCCGCATCCATAGAAGCGTTAATTAAAAAATCTCCTGCAAGAGCTATCTGATTGGAGATTTCCGTTACCTCAGAAGGCACCTCTATACCGTGAAGGGCTCTATTTAGAGACTCCGACCAAGATATCATGGCCTTAGCAACCCAAGTCGCTGCAAAAGAAGGAGAGAGTGCAGAGCCTGATGCCTCAAACACTGAGCGGGCCAAACTTTCAACCAGACGATCCGTTGGATCCTTGATCGAGGAACCATTAGGAAGGAGAGAAGCGTTTTAGACGCTAAACGCGATACAGGAGGATCGACTGTAGGAGATTCTGCCCACACTTTCAGAAGTTCGGGAGCAAAAGGATATCTGGTATTAAGGGCCTTTTGTCCTGCAAAGCGCTTGTCCGGTTTTTCTCGGTGGCGCTGCACCAGCTCCTCAAACTCAGGATGAGCACCAAAAACCTTATGAGTTTGTCTGGCTCGTTTGAAAGACACCTTATGACCAGAGGCCAAGGTGGATTCATCCTCTATCCCCAGGGATTGATTGACAGCTTCAATCAGACTGTCAATTGTCTCCTGACAATACGGTGCCTCTAGATTGAGAGACCCTTCAGAATCAGAATCTGAATACTGATCACTTGCCTCCAAAGGAGAGGGAGAGCGAGAAACTGAGCTAAAGGATGCCGAGGCCCCGGACGGCATAGGCGACGCAGTATGGGTTCGCTTCCCATGCGTCTGCCTGGAAAGAGCGCGGCCCCTGCAGGCCGGAGGTTCCTGAGGCGTAGTGAAGCCGGGTGAACCACTGTCCCTGCTCCTATCGGGAGCTTGAAGGGACTCGATTGCTCTGGTTAATGACGCCACAGATTGAGAAAGAGACAAGGCCCATTCCGGAGGACCTGACGCACTAGGCTCGGTTATAGGTAAGGACTCCTGAGCCCGTTCGGAGTCACAGGCTTCGCAGACCCGATTAGTCTGGGCGTGCGGAAAAGGGGATCTACAGGCAATGCATGCAGTATAAAACACCGTGTGGGTTTTAGCCCTTCTGGACATACTGGATCTGTCACAGATTTCCTTCTGTCAATAATTGGATGTGGCGGTGCGGGTAGTAGCGGTGCGGAGCGCAGCAAAAAAACGGAGCAACCAGGCTGGAGGTAGTAGCACTTACCCCAGTCCTGTTCCCCGAACGTCCTTTAAAGATTTTTCACCTCACTTGCTGGACCGTGTGGCGTAAAAAGGAAGACGGAAGCTCCAGACTTCCAAAAAAAAAAAACGCGCTCCCCTTTCAGGGAGGCGTTCCTAAATAGCCGAGCCCTAGGGGGAGGGGTCGCAGGGCGCGGCCTAGCGCCGGCAGAAGCCGGGGACCTGATTTCCAGCCGCGGCCTAGTCTCCGGCCGAAGCCGGGGGCTAAATTTCAGGCCGCGGCCTAGCGCTGGCCGAAGCCGCGGCCTAAATTTTCGGCGGCGCCCGCTCGGATCAGGGGGGCGGGCCCGCCGGAAGTGTCGCTGCTGGGGGAGGAGCCCGAGAAACGCGCCCATCCTCTGGAACGCCGAACTACCTCCCACACTGCCTGACCCTCGGCAAAAGCCGGGGGCTAGATTTCCGCCCGCGGCCTAGCGCCGGCATGAAGCCGGGAGGTAAATTTTTGGCGGCGGCCGCCCCTGTGTCGGAGAGCAGGCCGCCGGATACAGGGGGAGGGGTATGGGGAACTCAGCCATGGACTTGCCCGCTTTTGCTTTGGAGCTGCTCCTGAAAACACCAGACCGCTTTGCCTTTTGCTCCAACTCTTCCACGACCGAAGATCCTGGATTAAAGGTGGGTTCCCGGCCGTGATCCACTGGAGCATATGTAGTCTCCCAAAAAAAGGTCCCAGCGTCTCTCAGCCACAGTGGTTAGAGAGGGGCTTCCCAGAAAAAAAAAAGGGGGTGAGGATGGTGCAGGCACCCTAACTCCATCACCCCTTCAGGGGGTGAGGAGAGGGACCATCCGCCTCCTTGCAGCACCGAGGTCTTGCCTTGGTGGTGCAGTGGGGGCCGCACGGACTATTTACTGCCTCTGTACAGCCTAGGGTTTCGATACCTTAGGGTGGTCAGGGCTGAGTCCGGCATTCGTGTCCCACGTCGCGGGAGAGGATACATGGAGGCTTTACTCCACGTGCTCGCCCGTTGATGGTTTGGGGAGATCGGACCCCTTCAATAGGGTCCGTCGCCCCTGTCAAATCTTCGTGGGAAAATAGAGAGAAAAAAAAAAAAAATGGTCTGGAAGAAACCAGACGTGTGCCTCCATCAGACACTAAGCATGAACTGGGTTTGCCTGCGGCCAGTGCTGAGGTGTATACGGCGGAGGAGGAGCTAACCTTTTTTTATGTTTACTTAGTGTCAGCCTCCTAGTGGCAGTAGCATACACCCACAGTCCTGTGTCCCCCAATGAGACGAAGGAGAAATAAACCATTACACTTAGCCTTCCTGCGCTCTCTTGCAACGTCCTGCTCTGGTGCCAGCAGCAGCTTTATGCTTGTAAGCAGCGCATGGAAGGGACGTCATGTGCTGCTTACAAGCAGAGCACAGCTGCCGGAATACTCACCGCTCCCCACGCCGGAACTATGTGCGTGGAGGGCAGTGAGTATTAAGTAGCATGCACAGTGTCCACCGCCGGGTGATCACATGTGCCGCTACTTAAGAGAAATGAATACTCACTTCTCTCCACGCCCATGGAAGTGGAGAGAGGTGAATATTCATTTCTCTTAAAGCGGCACACGTGACCGCCCGGCAGCTGCAGGAGTCGGCGGCTGACACTGTGCGCACTATTACAGAGAAATACATATTCATTGCCAGTGCAGTGAATATTAATTTCTCTTTAGCAGCAAGCACAGGCGTCCTCCATGTTCTGGACACCTCCCTCAAGTATAAATGGAGGGGAGCGTTTTCAGCACATAAAAATGTGCTGAAAAACTCGGATTATACTCGAGTATATACTCTGTAATTAAAAAGTAGCTAAAAAACAAAAACTCTAGTACACCTGTGTTGACAAAAGAAAATGGTTGTATATATGTGGGGTGGGGTCATACTTTGGGTCTCCTGCAGCATCTCAGTAATGCAGCACTTATTTATTTTCGTGAAGGTCCTGTAAATATTCACTCCAGCACCAGCAGGGGATGAAAACCGGGAAACCGATGTGTAAATCTCCCCGTGGGGCAGCTGAACGTCGTGTTTAGATGTCGAGTCTACAGGGAGGATCCGAAGATCTATAAATTAATATAGCCGGCTATATACAGGGTGTGGGGGGCACAGACGGCACCATGGGCAGCGCCAAACACCACTGATAAAGTTTCATCTCTGGGTAATGAAAAGTCAGAAAACCTTTCTGCAAAGATTCCCAATGCTTCAAATTCTCATTATACTCATGTACCCGTTTACTGTCAGTGAATAGAAACAGATGAGGGCTGGGGTTACAGCGTCTCGATAGGATGAAATACTAAAAGTGATGAATGAGGTCTGGGAAGGTTTCGGGCTCCGAAAAATGTCCACACTCACTAAAAACTAGCAGAGATAGTGGTACAAAACCGAAGCAGAAGGACTACTAGAAAGTCGGAGAACCAATTGTATTGTCCAATAAATATAAATTTGCTAAAAGGTGAAAAAATTAATTAAATCACTTTTTGGCCCCCAGTAAAATCCGAATATGAAGGGGTTGTAAGTCTCCATGCACATTAGTGGAGAGAGGTGCTGCTGGCTTTACAACCCCACGATCGTCAGGTATCACCCATTTCCTGCGCAGCCACCATGGCAGGTATGTGGTGGTCCTAATGCCAGCGGCACTGCTCACCTTTGTTCTATCGATGACAATCAGCCGTTACTCCACAGGGTGGTCTCTTACCTTAGTTGTGCTTTGAGCTCTGTAAACCGCGGCCTCCGGCTGGGGTCGTACGCCCAGCACTTTGTCATAAGGCTATAGAGTGTCGGGGGGCAGTTGGGGGGCATGGGCAGGCGCTCGCCGTTCTCTATCCGGCCGATCACATCATTATTCTTCACCCCCTGGAAAGGCTTCACCCCATACATTAAGATTTCCCACATGCACACACCTGGGGGGAAAAAAAAAATCACAACCCTTATCATCCACAGAAAATTTCATCCATCTGGCATAAAAGGGAAGGGACAGGTGCCGGATTACCAGATATTCTGGATTATTCTGAGCTGAAGCATTGATAGGATCTTGGTCCAGTGGCCATGTCTGAGCACGGCGAGCCTGCTACCTGCAGCATCCCCGATGACTCTCCGGAATAGACCGGATGTGACATCGTCATACTATGACGCACGCAAGACTCTGTGGCAACTAATCGGAAGGGGGCGCAGACTACAGACGTGGCTACTGAACCAGGCCCTGAAATTGTTTTTTTTTTTTTACTTTACTTGGGACAGTCACAAAAAATGAAAAGACAAAAAAAAAAAAAGTTTCGGGAAATTGAGTGGGGGAGGGACAGGACGTGATCATATTCGCCTGTCAAATTCATCAGTAGTGTCGGCGTTAGGCCAGAAATGTTACTCCTGTCCTCTAAATGAGTGACGTAACCGGAGCGGCGCACGCCAGTGATACGGTGCGCTGAACTCATTGTGTCGTGCGCCTCTTAAATTTCTATGATTTCTGCACGCCCATCATAAAGACTAACGCATAAAATGCCAAATCTCTCTAAAACTGTGGCACATAAAAAAAAGATTAAAAAGTAGTAAGTAAAAAAAAAAAAAGAAAAAAAGAAATCGCTCTCAGAATATGGCAGCAAACTAACTTTTTCTTATGTTGTAAATAAAAATACAAAACAAAAACCCCCCTTGTAAATTAGTTCCGCGGGTCACTGCGATTCTGGTGACAGCAAAGTTACTAAAGAGTGAAGGTCACAAATACAAAACCTCAAAAGAACAAATGGCGGGAGTTATAGAAAAAAACAAAAAGCAGCATCTGGAGTTAAAAAGCCACAGAATCAGCCATGCTTCCTGCCGCTGCACAGAATAGTATTTAATATTATATATATATGCGTGAATTTTTTTATTTTTAATATATATATTAAAAAATTTCACGCACAGATTATATTATATACATTTATATTTTTTTTCCATTTTGGCCTTGAGGACTGGACGTTCCCATGGGAAAAAGGATATCCACTCACCGAACATCCACACGTCACTCGCAGAGGTAAATCTCCGGAAGTTAATGGACTCTGGAGCCATCCATTTGATGGGCAGTTTACCTTTGGAAGCTGAAGAACATAGAAAAAAATAACTAATAGTTTTGCAACTAAGGATAAAAAAAAAAAAAAAAAAACTGTATAAAAAAAAAGTACACACAAAACAAAACCCACACCAGCTACATAACCTCGGTGCATTTCACAGGGCGTATACAGACTGCAACGCCCGGACTAACCGCAGCTCCCCATGTATATATGAGGCTACTGAGTTCAGGCCAGGGGACCGTGAGAACGTAGCCGATCATAAAGGCTAATCATCTGTCTAATACACTTTATACTCAATATTTTCAATCTCTCCGCTTGCTGACGGTGCCCAGAATCATCGCCCCTGCCAGGTAAGTAAATCCTGAGCTGTATCGGGGCTGTCGGCAACTTTCTAAAGGTTTTCAGAGTCTGTTCCAATTTACTGACAGCAAGCAGAGATTTTATAGACAGTGAAGAAATGAAACACACAAGCTTATTGGTCAGCTGCAGACCTCCTTATTGGCGGGGTTCCTCCACATGCCTTACCTTTGTAGTACGTACTGTCCTCCATATATCGCGAGAGACCAAAATCTCCTAACTTGACACAGTCCGAAGACGAGACCAAAACGTTCCTCGCTGCGATGTCCCTGATAAATAAGGAGGTGGCGTTAATAAACACATCAAGAGACGTATACAGAACGGGTGTAAGGCGTATAGGGCAGACGCGAATATACAGAGGGTCAAAACAGCGATTTGGCACACCCCGCAGTGCTCACTGCTATGGAGAATGTCCACACGACAATGGAGGCTTCCCTAGTCCTACAGCTGCTACCAGCTGTGACCCGACAAAATAAGTGACCACTGCAGCCAATTATTGTCTGCAGTGGTCATATACGGACCACCAGGCTGCCGCTGGAGACCAGTAAACAGACTGGACGGAGAATAAGGGAAGGTTGGGTAAAGGAGCGTCAGAAGACCGGTAAGGTGAGTATTCACATGTCAGGGTACTGACAGCTAAGCACCTGTTCAGGTAGCCGGGATCAGAGGTAACACCGACCTGACCGTTGTTTAAATTTGTAAAATGCAAAACAAAAAACATTCTAAAAACCTACATATAACCGGTATCACCACATTATGACTTGTCCTATAAAACCTCCATATAAACAAATTATATCACATAAAAAAAATAAAAAAAAATCCAACAATGACCAGCAGGGGTCGGTATTGTCCTGTGATTGTTGCAGACACCACTGAGGACGCCGCTCGACACGGGGAGGACGCCGCTCGATACGAGGAGAAGCAGTGCCTCCTGATCCTGTGATATTGGCAGAACGAGCAGAGAAGGCCAACGTGGATCTATGCTCTCACCTATGTACAAAGCGCTTGCTCTCCAGATAGGCCAGTGCTGTGCTGAGCTGGTAGGCGTAAAGGATGAGCGACGCCAGATCCAGGTTGTATTTTCGGACTTGTAAGAACGAACGCAGCTGAGAATGGAGAAGACGTGAAAAATGTAATAAGGAACATTAACAAAAAGCAAGTGCTCTGTAAGTGATGTCTTACCCCCTTCAGTGACTGCACCAGCAGAATAGTGAGTGCAGCTCTGGAGTATAATACAGGATGCAACTCAGGATCAGTAATGTAGTGTATGTACACAGTGACTGCACCAGCAGAATAGTGAGTGCAGCTCTGGAGTATAATACAGGATGTAACTCAGGATCAGTAATGTAATGTCTGTACACAGTGACTGCACCAGCAGAATAGTGAGTGCAGCTCTGGAATATAATACAGGACGTAACTCAGGATCAGTAATGTAATGTATGTACACAGTGACTGCCCCATCAGAATAGTGAGTGCAGCTCTGTTGTATAATACAGGATGTAACTCAGGATCAGTAATGTAATGTATGTACACAGTGACGGCACCAGCAGAATAGTGAGTGCAGCTCTGGGGTATAATACAGGATGTAACTCAGGATCAGTACAGGATCAGTAATGTAATGTATGTACACATTGACTGCACCAGCAGAATAGTGAGTGCAGCTCTGGAGTATAATACAGGATGTAACTCAGGATCAGTAATGTAATGTATGTACACAGTGGCTGCACCAGCAGAATAATGAGTGCAGCTCTGGAGTATAATACAGGATTTAACTCAGGATCAGTAATGTATGTACACAGTGACTGTACCAGCAGAATAGTGAGTGGAGCTCTGGGTTAAAATACAGGATGTAACTCAGGATCAGTAATGTAATGTATGTACACAGTGGCTGCACCAGCAGAATAGTGAGTGGAGCTCTGGGGTAAAATACAGGATGTAACTCAGGATCAGTAATGTAATGTATGTACACAGTGGCTGCACCAGCAGAATAGTGAGTGCAGCTCTGGAGTATAATACAGAATGTAACGTATGTACATAGTGACTGCACCAGCAGAATAGTGAGCGCAGCTCTGGAGTATAATACAGGATGTAACTCAGGATCAGTAATGTAATTTATGTACACAGTGGCTGCACCAGCAGAATAGTGAGTGCAGCTCTGGAGTACAATCCAGGATATAACTCAGGATCCCTTGTGATCTTACAGCGTTTTGTGGTTTTCCATTTATAGTGAGCTTGTCAGGTACTGTGGGATCATAACATTGATGTGAATATGGGAGTTGGGTTTTATACAAAAACGACATTAGGATACAGCACTAAAAGCAATTCTTCGGATATCTACAAACCCATGTTCCTGCGTAGTGACTAACGCCTGTGATGAGCCCACATTCGCCTACCTCCCCCAGGGTGCACAGCTCCATGATTATCCAGACCGGGTTCTCCGTGATGACTCCAATTAATTTCACAATATGCGGATGATCGAACTGGCGCATCGTTACTGCAGGGAGAGAAGACGCCAATCAATTAACCGATATAAAACCTATAACGGCGACAGGTCGCCGTGCAAAAAAAAAAAAAGAGACCTTGCACGGTTTTATTAACAGAAAAATAAACTTCCGGATGTCAGAAAATGGCGAGAAACAGGGATTTTTGTATACTCACCGTAAAATCATTTTCTCTGAGACACTCATTGGAGGACACAGGACCATGGGGTGTTATGCTGCTACCACTAGGAGGTTAACACTAAGTAAACACAAAAGAATTAGCTCCTCCTCTGCAGTGTAAACCTACACGCTAGCTCCAGCCGAACCAGTTCCGTGACAAAGAAGTAGGAAAAGCAAGAATATACTGTGAGAGTATAAAAAACATCAAACCAAAGAACATACTTTAGACATCAGGCCAACAGGGTGGGTGCTGTGTCCCCCAATGAGTGGCTCGGAGAAAAGGATTTTATGGTGAGGACACAAAAATCCCTGTTTCTCCTCTGCCTCATTGGGGGACACAGGACTATGGGACGTCCTAAAGCAGTCTCTGGGTGGGGAACCAACAGAACAGACCAAACCCCAAGTACCAACGGTCTAGAGATGCGCTACTGCCGCTTGCAAGATTCGTCTGCCCAGGCCCGCATCTGCGGAAGCCTGAGTTTGAATGTTGTAGTGCTTCGAGAATGTGTGCAGGCTGGACCAAGTCGCAGCCTTGCAAACCTGTTCCGCAGACGCCTGGTGCCGAATGGCCCAAGAGGCACCCACCGACCGAGTGGAATGTGCCTTCATCACCACAGGGATAGGTGTGCCTCTGCGCATATCCACCTGGCTATTGTAGACTTTGAAGCGGAGAGTCCCTTCCTGTGACCCTCAGGAAGAACGAATAAGACGTCTGTCTTACGGAATGACGCCGTCCGTGAGAAACATCTCCTGAGGGCTCTCACCAGGTACAGCGTGTGAAGGGTCCTCTCAAAACGATGAATTGAAGTTGGGCAAAACGAGGGCAGGACAATGTCATAGTTAAGGTGAAAAGATGAGACCACCACCTTGGGCAAGAAGGACGGGGACGGCTTGAGAACCACCTTGTCCTAATGAAAAATTAGTAAAGGGGGTCTACAGGAAAAAGCAGCCAGTTCAGATACCCGCCTGATTGACATCACCACGACAAGGAAGGCATCCTTCCATGAATGGTGGGTCAGATAGACGTCCTGTAGCGTCTCGAAGGGAGTCTTCTGTAGAACACCCAGGACTAGATTAAGGTCCCAGGCATCCAACGGCCTTCTATAGGGAGGTACCACGTGGGAGACCCCGTGAATGAAATTCTTCACTTGTAGCTTAGAAGCAGTCCGGCGCTGAAACAAAACTGATAAGGCAGAGATCTGGCCTTTGAGGGAGCTAAGCGCTAGGCCTGAGTTCAGACAGGTCTGAAGGAACTGCAAAATAGTCGGAATGGAGAAGGCAAGAGGAGGAGAACAACCGCGTTCCCTGCACCATGCGAAAAACGCTTTCCAGGTGCGGTGATAAATGAGACCCGATGCGGGTTTCCGAGCGTTAATCATAGTGGAAGCCACTTCTCGAGAAAAGCCAGCTTGGGTTAGAACCCAGGATTCAACGGCCAGGCCGTTAAATGCAGGGCACCTGAGTTCTGGTGGCAAATCGGTCCCTGGGAGAGCAAATCTGGACGATCAGGTAGTCGCCAGGGAACGCAGACGACGAGCTGCACCAACTCCGCGTACCACGCCCGGAGTGGCCAGTCCGGAGCAACTAGGATCACTGGAATCCCTTCTGTCTTGATCTTCCTGATGACCCTCGAAAGTAATGGAATAGGGGGAAACGCGTACGGAAGACGAAACTGGTGCCACGGAAGGACCAGTGCGTCTGTCCCAATGGCCTCTGGATCCCGGGACCGAGCTATGAACCCAGGCACCTTGGCATATAGTCTTGAAGCCATCAGATCCACATCCGGAGTCCCCCAACGATAACAAATCTGTTGGAAGACCTCCGGATGAAGTGACCACTCTCCCGTGGCAAGACCCTGACAGCTGAGGAAGTCTGCCGCCTAGTTTTCCACGCACAGGATATGAACCGCTGAAATGACTGACTGGGTCATCTCGGCCTAGCGGAGAATGTGTTCTACCTCGCACATTGCCGCCCTGATGACTGATATACAACACAGCCACGGCATTGGCTGACTGTATTCGGATGGGACACCCCACCAGGAGATGATGGAACCGCTGTAGAGTCAACCAAATCGCCCGAATTTCCAGGACGCTGATTGGAAGACACGCATCCCGAGATGACCAGCGCCCCTGGGCAGTGTGAGGACGAAAGACACCCCCCTGAGATGACTGGTGTCGGTGTTGACCACCAGCCATTGAACTGGGAGAAAAGATTTCCCCTGGGTGAGGGAAGACCGCAATGTCCACCACCTGAGCGCCCGCCTGACCCGCGGAGACAAGCGGCATCGACGGTCGAGAGAGAAAGGGTTCCTGTCCCAGGCCGCCAGAAGCGCAAGCTGCAGAGGATGGAGGTGTAGCTGGGCAAAGGGAAACGCTTACATCACTGCCACCATCTTACCCAGGACCCCCATGCCGAATCGGATGAAGCGAGGAAATGGGCGGCAAAGTGCCAGGGCTCCCTGTTGAAGGGCTAGGACCTTGTCTTGAGGGAAATCACCAACCCTCGGGAGGTGATTTATCTAAAAAGGATATCTGCGGGGCTGGGACAGGGGGAGGATTTGTTTACGTTTATCAGCCAGCCGAGGTGAGAATGTGTACCCAGCGTGATACAGATGCACTCCGAGCAGGCTTGGAAAGATGGGCCCTTGATTAGGAGGTCATCCAAGTATGGCAAAACGACCAGGCTCCGCGAGTGCAGAATGGACATGACGGCCGCCATGACCTTTGTGAACACTCTGGGAGAGGTGGCGAGGCGGGAGGGCAAAGCTGCAAACTGGAAATGATCCTCAAGGACAGCAAAGCTAAGGAAACTTTGGTGAGGGGGAAAAAAAAATCGGCATATGAAGATAGGCATCCCGGATGTCGATGGATGCTAGGAACTCCCCCTTCTCCACTGAAGTGATGACTGAGCGGAGGGACTCCATCCTGAAGTGCCGGACCATGGCAAACTTGTTTAGGAGCTTCAGATCCAGAATAGGCAGCACTGCTCCGTCCTTCTTTGGAACCACGAATAAGTCAGAGTAGAACCCTTCAAACCTCTCTTTTTCTGGGACCGGGATAAAGACCCCGTCTTGGCATAGCGAATCAATGGCTTGGTAGAAAAGCCGGGCCCACGCCCCTGCTTCGGGAGGGCGAGAGGGGAAGAACCGAGCTGGAGGGTGGGAAGAAAACGCTTATCTTGTATCAGGAAGACATCAGGTCTCTGACCCATTTGTCGTGGATGACCGAGAGCCAGATGTGACAAAACCGGAGTAGGCGACCACCTACTCTGCAGGAGTCGACCAAGATAATGCCGTATCTTCTCTCCAAATAAACGACCGCTCTGGTAGGGCAGAGACGTTAGGGACTTTTTAGACGCAGAGTCCGCTCCCCATTCCCTGAGCCACAGTGCCCGTCTGATGGTGATGGTGTTTGAGGCTGCAAATGCAGCACAGTTAGCAGAGTCCAGAGAAGCGTGCAACAAATATACCCCAGGCAAGGAGACTAGATCTGCTGCCTCCGGGGAAGGTCACTATCCTGAATGGTTCTGGTCAGGGTACTGGCTCCAGAGACTATAGCTTTAGCTATCCATGATGCGGCAAAACAAGGAGAGAGTGCCGAGCCCGAGGCTTGGAAAACCGAACGGGCAAGGTTCTCAGATAGACGATCCATGGGATCTTTAATCGAGGACCTGTCGGGTAAGAACAAGAGGGTTTTAGTGGCCAGGCGGGAGACCGGTGGGTCAACAGGAGGTGATTCGGCCCATTCCTTCTGCAGATCCGTGGAAAATTGATATCTAGCCTCAATAGGCTTCTGACCAGCGAAGCGTTGTTCCGGTCGCTCCCTATACCGTCCATCGAACTATGACCTGGAACTCGGGATGATTGGAGAAAACCCTATGAGGACGTTTAGTCCTCTTGAAGGACACCATGTGCTCCGGGACCGAATCAGAGTCCTCGTCAACCTTTAAGGTCTGATTGACGGCCTCAATGAGACTCACAAGTATTCAAGCAGCTGACAGCACTCGGGAGTTAGCACGGATGCACGTTCAGGCGTTCAAGGATCCAAATGAACAACAGTCCAACAAAAAAATAGGAACAGCATCCAATCCAGGTGAAGTATAACAAGTCTTTATTCAGCCACCATAAAATACGACGTTTCGGCCATTTTCAGGCCTTTATCAAGTATACAAAAACAGGCAAAATGGTGTCCTTAAATGGTGTGGAGGAGCCAATCACCATCCAGGAACCGCCCATAATACAAATAGACATATATCCAGAATATACAACGATAATCAATTTAAAACAGTGATCAAAGCTCAGAATAGTGACATCATAGAAAAATACAGCAATGTTATAATTGTGCATATAATATGCCATAGATTACTCCATATAAACAATATCACCATTTAGTCTGCCAATCGATGATCTGTTACTGCACACTCCCATTCTGGTGCTGCACCAATCATGTACTCACTAGCAGCAGCGTCCTCCATATCCAATCAGTGTCAGTTCAGCAGCGCTTAGTCAGAGCATTTATCCAATAGCCCACAGGATAACAAATCGGGAGGCACACCTAACTCACTCCCCACTGTGTGATAAACAAAGGCACATGTTCAGAAGTCATCATAGCAAACGCCCAGTGGATCATGTGAACACCAGCGTCATCAGACACCCAGTCACATGATCGCAAGCATCATCCGAGGTCTAATCACATGATAGTCCCATCATAAGCCTCTATTCCAGGCTGAAAACACTAAAATAGCGCGCGATCACCGGCATCATCCGACATCTGAAAAAAGAACACGCATGCACAATAAACTCTATCATTATTTATACTACTCCAGATATGTCATCAGGAAACCTGCAGGTCACATGACCGTCAGTATTGGCATAATGTAAACAAGAGACCGCACATGCGGATCTATATAGAATGGAAGATTAACAATATAGCAGACGCCTAAAAAAATATATATAATATCTACAAAATAAATGATGTCATCAGGAACTATTAAGTCACCACTTGCTCCGATCACTCCAGATAATAATCCTACGAAAACAACAAACATAAGTAAATATATATCTAAAAACAAACACAGAATATAGATGCAAAAATTACCTAGCACAAATATGCAAATTATATTCGATATTCAACCCTTTTGGTTGCAATGTCTCCAAAACGGAGATCCACCGGAGTTCTTTCTGTTTAAGCAACTTAATCCTGTCGCCACCTCTCCTAAGGGGTGGAACCCCGTCAATAACTCTAAATCTCAGCTGACTGACCAAGTGTCCACATTCTACAAAGTGCTTAGATACCGGCAGTTCCATCATCTTCGTCCTGATAGTACTTTTGTGTTTACTTATCCTAGCCTTAACTTCCATCGTTGTCTCGCCTATATACATGAGTCCACACGGACACACGAGCATATAGATTACAAAGCTAGATGTACAAGAGTACCGTTCCTGGATCTGAAAGCGTTGACCCGTGCGTGAGTGGCCAAAACTGTCACCCTTGATCATATTGCCACAGCATGCACAATTCAAACATGGAAAATTTCCATTTTTTGGAGGGCCCAAAGTTAACTGTCTGGATATTTTGGAGGATCCAATGTCAGATTTGACCAACTTAAACGTCGTATTTTATGGTGGCTGAATAAAGACTTGTTATACTTCACCTGGATTGGATGCTGTTCCTATTTTTTTGTTGGACTGTTGTTCATTTGGATCCTTGAACGCCTGAACGTGCATCCGTGCTAACTCCCGAGTGCTGTCAGCTGCTTGAATACTTGTGGATTGTGGATCCTGGCAGACGTGCACCGGTCATGGAGACTTTGATGCTTGAACCAGAGGTGGGTGAACTGGACAATGCCGCTATATTTTCATACACAGATGAAGATGCTAAAAGAATCCTAGCCAGAACACAGATAGATATGTCTTTTTTGAATAAACCTACCATAGAGATGTTGAATAAGAGATATGAAAATGAAAGGAGAAAATATATCTCACACGAGTTGCATGCCATGACTCTGTGCGAGTATCACAGGGTTCACAGGATACCTCGTGGACTGAGGCCACATCTGCGGCCTACACTACTGGCAGACAATATGCAATTTTGTAATAAATTTGAATCGATCACTAATAAGTATTCATTTGATCTAATGCTCTTGAACATCGAGTTTCTCCACACAGAAATGGTATCGGTGAAGAATAAAATCGATGATTTGGAGAAACAATTGACTATGCAGTTGACAGCACAAGAATGGGACACGTTCAAGAAACACTTGGATGAGAAACTACTGAAATTTCGTGGTGACATTGAGAAAACGAAAAAAAACGAAATGGTTTCGTGATGCTGAAGATTACAGGACTGGACATGTTTTTTCTTGGCAGGGTGGAGCACGCAGAACTATCTATAGGAAACCAGATTCCTTTGCACAACCCCGCAGAAGAAGGAGACAGCAAACAAGGGAACAGAAGAGATTCGGTTTTACCACGGCAGAGTCTGATTCCACTGACGATTCCAATTTGTGTGTACCTTCTTCTTCTCATTTTTTAGGGAAAGGAAAAATGGACAATGTGGCAAAAGGAGGCCAAGGAGAGGTGGTAAGAAACACCGGCGACAGAGAAGTGGACAATCAGATGCCGTGCACCTCCCGCAATCTGCCCATGAGAACCCGGAACGAGGGGAAGAAGAGAGCCACATAGAACAAAAGAACTTAGTGGTAAATATTTCATCTTGCACACTTACTGATGTGGACTATAATGTATTATCCAAAGGACTGTCGTTTTGCCCTTCCAATTATCCAGATTGGTTTAACATTGAATGTGACCTTTTTGCCTTTTTTAGAAGGCTAAGATTAGCAGTATATTTCAATGAGAGTGAGGACACACCTATTGCTGCAATTAGTGATGCCCCTAGGGGTTTTGCTTTACATGATTTTGGTCTTTATAACAAAAGTAACTTTCAACCTCCTGTTAAAAATAATTTTGTGGAATCATATATCCAATTGGTTGAAAGGGACATGGCTAGATTGAAACGTGAGGGTGTAGGTCCATTCAAAAGAGGGAATTTAACACACAGTGAGAGACAGGTGTTGGATAGGCTCTCAGGTAACAAAGCTATCACCATCAGGGCAGCCGACAAAGGCGGGGCCCTGGTGGTGATGGATACCCATAAATATAGGGCTGAGATTTGTGGTCAATTGTTGGACACGGCAGTTTATGCTAAGTTGTCTAAAGATCCCACACCTTGTTTTCAAAGTGAATTGAGAATACTGATCAATGAGGCATTATCTAATGGTTTGATAGACCAAAAACTCTCTGATTTTCTTTTGGTGGAGTTTCCAGTGACACCTATTCTGTACACCCTGCCTAAAATCCATAAAATCTGATGGATCCCCCTGGACGCCCAATTGTGTCTGGGCGGGGCTCTCTATGTGGTAAGGTATCCATTTTTCTAGATAAAGTGTTACGTCATTTTGCTATTGAGGCCAAATCTTATATCATGGATACTAACCATTTTCTGAGTAAGATTGAGGGTCTGGACATCACAGAGGATACTATTCTCATTTCGTTTGATGTTGTATCACTGTACACCTCCATTAAACATGAACGTGGTTTGGAGGCTGTTGGTGTGGCGCTGGCGGGCTCTGACATGGCCCCAGGTGGTACACAGCTGGTCCTGGCACTGTTGGAGTTTGTCCTCAAGAAGAATTTTTTTCTTTTTGGGGATGAATTTTTCCTGCAGTTGCGTGGTACCGCCATGGGGTCCAATGTGGCGCCCACTTATGCAAACATCTACATGGCGGTATTCGAGGACCAGCATGTGTACAATTCCATCCACTGGCGCCATGTCAGAGCCTGGTGGCGCTACATTGATGATATCTTTTGTGTTTGGGAGGGGAACATGAATGATCTGGTATCTTTCCATAGTCATCTTAACATGATATTTCCCGAGCTGAAGTTCACAATGACACACTCCTTTGACCAGATTCAATTTTTGGATACTTTAGTGTACAAGCACAGTGGATTGTTATGCACTGATTTGTTTATAAAGGACACAGACAGGAATAGTCTCCTTGTTTTTGATAGTAATCATCCAAGGAAAATGATAGAGTCTCTGCCTTGGAGTCAGATGCTGAGAGTACGTAGGATAGTAAAGGACGAGACTGTATTGGACAGGAGGCTTGATCAGATGTGTGAGAAGTTCATCAGAAGGGGGTATCCTGAGAAGGATCTTAGAAAATTCAAGGAGAAAGCCTTGAAGACAACATTGGAAGATGTGAGAAACAAACGTATTAAGATTTCCCCTAAAAGAGTCCCTTTTGTTTCTACCTATTGCCCTGTTAGTGGTAAAATAGGGAATATCTTGAATAAGCATTGGGGTCTATTACATAGAGGTTTACCGGATGTAGTTGAATTTGCGCACAAGCCATTGCTTTCTTATAGGCGAGGGCGTAATTTGAAAGATAAGTTGGTCAAATCTGACATGGCATCCTCCAAAATATCCAGACAGTTAACTTTGGGCCCTCCAAAAAATGGAAATTTTCCATGTTTGAATTGTGCATGCTGTGGCAATATGATCAAGGGTGACAGTTTTGGCCACTCACGCACGGGTCAACGCTTTCAGATCCAGGAACGGTACTCTTGTACATCTAGCTTTGTAATCTATATGCTCGTGTGTCCGTGTGGACTCATGTATATAGGCGAGACAACGATGGAAGTTAAGGCTAGGATAAGTAAACACAAAAGTACTATCAGGACGAAGATGATGGAACTGCCGGTATCTAAGCACTTTGTAGAATGTGGACACTTGGTCAGTCAGCTGAGATTTAGAGTTATTGACGGGGTTCCACCCCTTAGGAGAGGTGGCGACAGGATTAAGTTGCTTAAACAGAAAGAACTCCGGTGGATCTCCGTTTTGGAGACATTGCAACCAAAAGGGTTGAATATCGAATATAATTTGCATATTTGTGCTAGGTAATTTTTGCATCTATATTCTGTGTTTGTTTTTAGATATATATTTTACTTATGTTTGTTGTTTTCGTAGGATTATTATCTGGAGTGATCGGAGCAAGTGGTGACTTAATAGTTCCTGATGACATCATTTATTTTGTAGATATTATATATATTTTTTTAGGCGTCTGCTATATTGTTAATCTTCCATTCTATATAGATCCGCATGTGCGGTCTCTTGTTTACATTATGCCAATACTGACGGTCATGTGACCTGCAGGTTTCCTGATGACATATCTGGAGTAGTATAAATAATGATAGAGTTTATTGTGCATGCGTGTTCTTTTTTCAGATGTCGGATGATGCCGGTGATCGCGCGCTATTTTAGTGTTTTCAGCCTGGAATAGAGGCTTATGATGGGACTATCATGTGATTAGACCTCGGATGATGCTTGCGATCATGTGACTGGGTGTCTGATGACGCTGGTGTTCACATGATCCACTGGGCGTTTGCTATGATGACTTCTGAACATGTGCCTTTGTTTATCACACAGTGGGGAGTGAGTTAGGTGTGCCTCCCGATTTGTTATCCTGTGGGCTATTGGATAAGTGCTCTGACTAAGCGCTGCTGAACTGACACTGATTGGATATGGAGGACGCTGCTGCTAGTGAGTACATGATTGGTGCAGCACCAGAATGGGAGTGTGCAGTAACAGATCATCGATTGGCAGACTAAATGGTGATATTGTTTATATGGAGTAATCTATGGCATATTATATGCACAATTATAACATTGCTGTATTTTTCTATGATGTCACTATTCTGAGCTTTGATCACTGTTTTAAATTGATTATCGTTGTATATTCTGGATATATGTCTATTTGTATTATGGGCGGTTCCTGGATGGTGATTGGCTCCTCCACACCATTTAAGGACACCATTTTGCCTGTTTTTGTATACTTGATAAAGGCCTGAAAATGGCCGAAACGTCGTATTTTATGGTGGCTGAATAAAGACTTGTTATACTTCACCTGGATTGGATGCTGTTCCTATTTTTTTGTTGGCCTCAATGAGACTGTCCACTGTCGCCTGATAATCCGGTGAGTCTAGATCAAGGGGCATGTCAGAATTGGACTCCGAGTCCTATTCACTGCAAACACTGGGTGAGGGGGAGCGGCAAATGGAGCCCGGTGAGATGTGCTATGGGCCCATTTCCTAGATGCCTGTGTAGCTTTTGACTGAGAACGGCCCTGCTGGCCGACAGCTCCCGTGAGTTAGAGGAACCTTCCAAGACAGGCAGACGAATACCCCAACTAGTGGAGGGACTCTATTGCTTTAGCTACTGACGCCATGGACTGCAATAATAATAATAATAATAATAATCTTTATTTATATAGCGCCATCATATTCCGCAGCGCTTTACAGTTTAACAGTTTCAAAACACAAGTCATAAGTAACAACGTTAACAATACAGTAATTAAAGCAAAATAAGACGGCCCTGCTCGTGAGAGCTTACAATCTACAATGAGGTGGGGGAGATACAAAATACAGGTGTGTATATACAATGGTGCATTTACAATGATGGTCCAGCCATCTTAAGGGAGTGAGGGATGGATGGAGATAGTGAATGGGCTACACACACACACACACACACTTACACATAGAATGACTTTGATTAGTGAATGTGATAGGCCGCTCTGAACAGATGTGTTTTGAGGGAGCGCCTGAAACCATGCAAATTGTGGATAGTCCTAATTTCTTGGGGTAGAGCATTCCAGAGAATTGGCGCAGCGCGGGAGAAGTCTTGGAGTCGGGAGTGGGAGGTACGGATTAGTGCAGAGGTTAGTCGAAAGTCGTTTGCAGAGCGCAGCAGTCGGTTAGGCCGATAGATAGAAATGAGGGAGGAGATGTAGGGTGGTGCTGCAGTGTGGAGAGCTTTGTGGGTGAGAACAAGTACTTTGAATTGGATCCTATAATGAATGGGCAGCCAGTGTAAGGACTGGCGAAGAGCGGACGCGTCCGAGTACCGATTAGCCAGATGGATGACCCTGGCTGCCGCATTAAGGATGGACTGGAGAGGGGATAGTCGAGTAATGGGGAGGCCAAGTAATAGAGCGTTACAGTAGTCCAGGCGGGAGTGGATCAATGCTACAGTGAGGGTTTTTGTTGTTTCCATGGTGAGAAAAGGGCGGATTCTAGAGATGTTCTTTAGGTGTAGGCGGCAAGAGCGGGCAAGAGATTGTATATGGGAGGTGAAGGAGAGATTGGTATCAAACATAACACCCAGACAGCGAGCCTGCTGCTGGGGTGTTATTATGGTGCCGCCCACTGAGAGGGAAATGTCAGACTTAGGGAGGTTAGTAGACGGCGGGAGCAGAAGAAGTTCAGTTTTGGAGAGGTTGAGTTTCAGATAGAGAGCAGACATGATGTTGGAGACTGCGGACAGACAGTCGGTGGCGTTCTGTAGTACAGCGGGGGTAAGGTCGGGGGATGACGTGTATAATTGTGTGTCATCAGCATAAAGATGGTACTGAAAGCCAAATCTGCTGATGGTCTGTCCAATTGGGGCGGTGTAGAGAGAGAAGAGAAGGGGGCCAAGGACTGAGCCCTGGGGTACACCGACAGTGAGAGGAAGAGGAGATGATGTGGAGCCAGAGAACGAAACACTGAAGGAGCGGTCAGAAAGATAGGAGGAGAACCAGGAGAGAACAGTGTCCTTAATACCTAGAGAGTGGAGCCTGGACAGTAGGAGACGGTGGTCAACCGTGTCGAAAGCTGCAGAAAGGTCGAGTAGAATGAGCAGAGAGTGGTCGCCGTTACGTTTTGCTGTCAGAAGGTCATTGGTCACTTTGATGAGTGCAGTTTCAGTCGAATGTAGGGGTCGGAAGCCGGACTGTGAAGGGTCTAGGAGGGAGTGAGTGGAGAGGTAACGGGTGAGGCGGGAGTAGACTAGGCGCTCCAAAAGTTTGGAGATGAAGGGGAGATTGGAGACCGGTCTGTAGTTGTTTGTGCAGGAAGGGTCAAGAGCGGGTTTCTTTAGTAGTGGAGTAATGATGGAGTGTTTGAAGGAGGATGGGAAAATGCCAGAGGAGAGTGAGAGATTGAGGATTGTAGTTAGGTGAGTTGTGACAACAGGAGAAAGAGACTGGAGGAGATGTGAGGGGATGGGGTCGGTAGTGCATGTAGTCAGACGAGAGGAAGAGAGGAGTCTGGAGACTTCTTCTTCTGTGATGGGATCAAATGTGGAAAGTGAGCCAGGGGAAATGCAGGGTGGGATGGGAGTCACAGCACTTGGTGGTTGAGAGCAGATTTCCTGACGGATAGTATCTATTTTTTCTATAAAGTGGGAGGCCAGGTCGTCAGCACAAATGTCTGTGATAGGGGCTTGTGCTTTTGGCCTGAGGAGGGAGTGAAAAGTGTCAAAAAGTTTCTTGGGGTTGTTGGCTAGTGAGGAGATCAGTGTGGTGAAGTAGGTCTGTTTGGCGAGGTGAAGGGCAGCATTATAAGTTCTTAACATGAATTTAAAGTGGATGAAGTCTTCTGGTGTGCGGGTTTTTCTCCATAGGCGTTCAGCACTCCTGGAGCATCGCTGGAGAAGGTGAGTTTGCGATGTGAGCCAGGGCTGTTTTACTGTGTGTTTGGAAGTTCTGAGGGTGAGCGGTGCTACTTGGTCAAGGGTGCTTCTAAGAGTGTCATTGTAGTGCTGAACAGCCAGATTAGGACAAGAAAAAGAGGAGATTGGGGACAGCGAAGAGTGTAGGGAGTCTGAAAGTGTCTGAGGGTTAATGGCTTGCAGATTTCTGAATGTGCAGTAGGTAGGAGTTCACTGGGGTGGTGGAGGATTTGTGAGCGTGAAGGAGAGATGTTGTGGTCAGAGAGTGGAAGCGGTGAGTTATTTAGGTGGGAAATTGAACAGAGGCGGACAAAGACCAGGTCAAGGGTGTTGCCATCCTTGTGTGTCTCAGAGGTTGAAAGCTGTGAGAGGCCTAGAGAAGTGGTTAGTGATAGAAGCTGAGATGCAGATGTGGAAGTAGGACTGTTAATGGGGATGTTGAAGTCTCCAAGGATAAGGGTTGGTAGTTCTGAGGACATGAAGTGCGGCAGCCAGGCTGAGAAGTGGTCAAGGAACTGGGTGGATGAGCCTGGGGGCCGATATATGACCGCTATTCTGAGGGAGAGGGGATGGAAGAGCCTGATGGTGTGGACCTCAAAAGAAGGGAATGAGAGTGATGGAATTGGGGGGATGACCTGGAAAGTGCATTGTGGGGACAGGAGTATGCCAACTCCACCACCATGTCTGTTTGTGGGTCTCGGGGAATGGGAGAACGGTAAGCCACCATAGGAAATGGCAGCAGGGGAGACCGTGTCAGAATCCTGAATCCAGGTTTCAGTGAGGGCCAACAGATGAAGAGAGTTGTTCAGAAAGTAGTTGTGCAGGAAAGATAGTTTATTGCATGCAGACCTTGGATTCCAGAGGGCACAGTTGAAAGAAGGAGATGAGGGAGTGCAAGTAATATTAACAAGATTATTATGGTTTTGAAATGAGGTAGGGTAGGGATTGAGGTTGGGGGATGGACCAGGGTTGGGGGAGATGTCCCCTGAAATCAGTAGGAGTAGGAAGATAAAGAGCAGGTAGTTGTTGGATTTATAAATAGTTTTTTTCTGAGATATGTTTGGGCAAGATGGGCTGAGTTTTCTTAGGAAGGTGAGGAGTGCATGGGAACTGTACATGGGAGAGGGAAGTATGGAGGGGCTGATGTATATGAGTCGTGATGGAGGGGGGATGGGGCAGTGAATGTGGATGGCAAGGGTACACAGGAGGATAGAGATAAAGAACATAATTTAAAAGAAAGCAAAGTGTGGGCTACCTGATTCCTGCCCTGATTAACTGCCATGGATAACTGCCTTTTACTCGATGCTTGTCTTTCGTGATGCTTTGCTTTCTGTGATGCGTGCGCCCCCTTATTGCGTGCGCCCCTTAAGGTACTGCCACACTAAACAATCCCGCTAGCGATCACGATAACGACGCATACTAATGCGATCGCTAGCGGGATTGTTTCTATATCGCTAAATGCGGCCACATTTAGCGATATAGTTAACGACGCTATCGTCGTTAGCGATCTTCTTAACGACTTTAGCGGTACAAAAGTACCGCTAAATCGCTAAGAAAAGGTGCCACACAGCGATAAGATACTTACCCAGCGGGAGCGCCAGCGATGAAATAGGGTCCGGAACGATTCCAGCGACGAGCGAGATCACAGCAGGAAGCTCGTCGCTGGAAGCTGCCGCACTGAACAATATCGCTAACGGGATCGCTAAATAGTGACGTTTTTTAGCGATCCCGTTAGCGATATTGTTTAGTGTGGCATACCCTTTAGACTACTCCTAAATATATAGTCCACACTACAGGGTCAGGAAAGTGGGATTGTGGGGGCTGTTTTGGGATAATTTGCCAGCTGGGGCCAGCACACCAGGGGGTGGTTAGATCATCAAAGGCTACCTGGCAACATCTATATGCTTTAGCACCTTCCACCTGATAGCATCTAGAGAGGCCCCAGTCACCGGGATATAAAGCAGTAAGTATTTTAAACACAGTGCAAAAATGAATTATTCCAAAGCCTTATTACCAGGCACATTAAACTATGTTGCAAGATGGTAAAGCAGTGCTTGGCAGCAAGTAGAGGTATGGAGTGCACACCATTAATATATAGTGCAGCATTCAACACAGATAGCAGAGGTGGGGATTCTATCATTCAGCTGTTTGCTTCCACTGAATGCAGTTCATACCATTAATATATAGTGCAGCATTCAACACAGATAGCAGAGGTGGGGATTCTATTCAGCTGTTTGCTTCCACTGAATGCAGTTCATACCATTAATATATAGTGCAGCATTCAACACAGATAACAGAGGTGGGGATTCTATTCAGCTGTTTGCTTCCACTGAATGCAGTTCATACCATTAATATATAGTGCAGCATTCAACACAGATAGCAGAGGTGGGGATTCTATTCAGCTGTTTGCTTCCACTGAATGCAGTTCATACCATTAATATATAGTGCAGCATTCAACACAGATAGCAGAGGTGGGGATTCTATTCAGCTGTTTGCTTCCACTGAATGCAGTTCATACCATTAATATATAGTGCAGCATTCAACACAGATAGCAGAGGTGGGGATTCTATTCAGCTGTTTGCTTCCACTGAATGCAGTTCATACCATTAATATATAGTGCAGCATTCAACACAGATAGCAGAGGTGGGGATTCTATTCAGCTGTTTGCTTCCACTGAATGCAGTTCATACCATTAATATATAGTGCAGCATTCAACACAGATAGCAGAGGTGGGGATTCTATTCAGCTGTTTGCTTCCACTGAATGCAGTTCATACCATTAATATATAGTGCAGCATTCAACACAGATAGCAGAGGTGGGGATTCTATTCAGCTGTTTGCTTCCACTGAATGCAGTTCATACCATTAATATATAGTGCAGCATTCAACACAGATAGCAGAGGTGGGGATTCTATTCAGCTGTTTGCTTCCACTGAATGCAGTTCATACCATTAATATATAGTGCAGCATTCAACACAGATAGCAGAGGTGGGGATTCTATTCAGCTGTTTGCTTCCACTGAATGCAGTTCATACCATTAATATATAGTGCAGCATTCAACACAGATAGCAGAGGTGGGGATTCTATTCAGCTGTTTGCTTCCACTGAATGCAGTTCATACCATTAATATATAGTGCAGCATTCAACACAGATAGCAGAGGTGGGGATTCTATTCAGCTGTTTGCTTCCACTGAATGCAGTTCATACCATTAATATATAGTGCAGCATTCAACACAGATAGCAGAGGTGGGGATTCTATTCAGCTGTTTGCTTAGCTGTTTGCTTGCAATAGTGACGAAGCCCACTCAGAGGGACTAGGTTCACCGGGTTCGGTAGCGGCGGAGGGCTCCTGAACGCTTTCGGGATCACAGGCTTTGCAGAGTGGCGTACTCTGTCCCCGTGGCAGCGAAGTCTGACAGGTGGTACACGAGGCGAAAAACAATGTATGTTTCTCGTTATCCTTCTTGGAAGTCTAAAGGTACTGTCACACTAAGCGAGATCGCTAACGAGATCGCTAAAGAGTCACCGATTTTATGACGCAGTAGCGATCTCGCTAGCGACGCAGCTGTGTGTGACATGTAGCAGTGATGTGGCCACTGCTGAGATGTCGCAGATCGCTTATGAACGTTTTTTGGTCGTTGGTGTCCCGCTGGTGAGCCTGAATCGCTGAGTGTGACATCCTTTATGAACGACTTTACCAACAGTGCAGGCGGGACTAGGTTTTCCCAACGACCGCAGAGGTCGTTATACAGATCGCTGATCTCTTATGAGATCTTTGTGTTTGGAAGCTAACTAGCGATCATATAGCGATCGCACCAACGATCTCGCCAGGTCGTGTCGCTGTCGTGATCGCTAAGTGTGACAGTGCCTTTAGAGAGTGACCTGATGTACCCCAGTATGCCCTTGATCCTGCTGATGTGCTCCAATACGGAGGGGCCGTAGCTGTAAGTCTCCAGTGACTACTACAGAGGAGGGCCAATGAATATCTGCCACAGCCTTACCCAGGTTCTGTGTGCCGAGTGATAGCGGTCCTCCCGATGCGCTGTGCCCCCTGAAGATGAACGGGCTTTCCGCACGTGTAGAGAACCACCAGGGTAGATGAAGATGGCCGCCGGCGTGTGACGTGCAGGGAGAAGTCTCACGATGTGCTAGAAGCGCCAAATCGAGGGCGGAGCCACAGCCGAGGCTTCACAATGTGGGCGGAGCTTCAGGATTACCGGCAATAGGCCCAAGCTGGGGGCTAAATTACCAGCGACGGACGGAACACAGCCAGGGGAAAAGGCCCTGGGAAAAAGTGCCGCATGCAGGAGCCCTCCGCCAGGGATACTGAGGCCCGACGCACAGCCAGCCCATCTTACCAGCAGCATGCATCCCGTCACAAGCCGCCGCAGGAGGTATGAAGCGCAGGGCCCGGGCAGAGTCTGAGTTTTCCGCTCCCAGGTCAGCTGCTCTCGTCTGGACGGTGCAGGGAAACCTCTATTCGCCACTCTGATTGCAGGGAGGGGGAGAGGGACCGTCCGCCTTCCTTCCATCGCCGCTGTATATCAGTGGCGATACAGTGGGGGCTGCACGGACACCTTAAGTTGCTCGGAACATCCAAGGGGTTAACTCCCCGAAGATGGGTCAGGGCTGTTGGTCCGGCACAAAAAGCAGGATGAGCCTGGATGCAGAGAGGGGGGGGTGGGGTACATGGAGGCAACAGTCCATGTTCCCATCTGTTGTCTGTGTGGGGACAGCGGTGCCATAAAGGGACCCGTCGCCCCTAAAAAAAAAAATCTCAGGCCTACCGAACATAAACGATGCAGGAGGGGGTATGTGGAGGCGACACTCCTCCTTCCCGCCTGTTGTAGGTTTGGGAAGATCGGCGACCTTAAGGGATCCGTCGCCCCCTGTAATCCTTGTAAAGAGAAAATAAAAAAAGCTATAGATGAGATCTGAAAAACGGATCACATGTGCCGCCTACAGACACTAACCTGAGCTTAGTGTCAGCCTCCTAGTGGCAGCAGCATAACACATGGTCCTGTGTCCCCCAATAAGGCAAAGGAGAAAAAATGAAAGCTATGGGGTTAGTGATAGGACAAAAAAAAAGAAGCAACTTCTTACATTGCCGTCTATTGTTCTCCGCTATCTGCCACTTCAGACAGAAGAAAGATTGAGCATGAAAGAACACTGCCCCAAACCCACTGACGCCCTATTGTTCCCCATTATCAGTTGTCAGCTGGTGAAATACTGAATATGGAGCAGATGGAGACAAGCAATTGTTCCCTGTTATCAGACCCCGCCCCCCCCCAAAAAAAAAAATCCCTCGCACAGAACCCCAAACTTACAGGCCTCTTGTAAGAACTTCTCTCTCACACTGTCCGATGTGCAGTTCTTACACGTTTTGATTGCGACCGCCATTGCCGGATTCTCCTGGGGGAGATAAAACAGATTTCTCAGCAGGATGTGACACCCGGAGGGGTTTTAATTTTTTTTTTTATATATAAATAGAATATGAAAATTGCATAATAAAAAAAAAAAATTCTGCCAAACTTTTAATAAACTTATATGGTTGTAGCCGTTTTCAAGAACTCTGTTCGCGGTCAGTGAATGGAAACGCGTTTACATCAGCTTTAGTACTTCTCAAGATTGAAGGTTTGTTCCAATCGCATCCCTGTGCATAGTGATGCATTTCTTCTGCACTGATACATTGTAACAAGCAATCAGCGCAATAGAGAAATGTCTGCAATGGATAAATCTGTACCAAACCCTCAGCTGTGAAAAGCAACAGGGTTTTATGTTTTATATTACTCCAGTATTAACGTAACAAAGCAAGTACAGAAAAAAAGACGGATTTTGGTAAGAACTTACCTGTAAAATCCTTTTCAGCGAAGGAAGGAAAGGAGACACACTAGTAATGACTAGTGGGTAGGCGGAGCCCAGATAGGATTGACACCTCAGATTAAAAAGAGTGTTGACCGGCCCCTCCAGCTCGGGCTCCTCCTACTCCTGCTTCTTCAGTCGTACAAAAGCTTAGGGAAGAGCAAATATCACCAGCGGAGCAACATAACCCCTTCTGAAGGACTTCAGAGAAAAAGCAAGAATACAGGTTATGCATGCATGTAGGCAAAAAACCACACAGTTCCAGGTACTACTCACTGGACCTGACCACCGCGATGAGCTGGCAATGCTGGAAAGGAGCCGAAGCGCATCAACCTCAGTCCAGATAATCGCTATCAGAAGAGGGTCACGCCGCATCTGAAAACACATCAACACACTTCTGCCATGGGCGGGTGCTGTGTCTCCTTTCCTTTCTTCGCTGAAAAGGATTTTACAGGTAAGTTCTTACCAAAATCCGTCTTTCAGCAGCAGAATGGAAGGAAAGGAGACACACTAGTAATGACTAGTGGGACGTCCCAAAGCAGTCCAAAAATTAAGGGTGGGAATATAACCAAGAAAAAACAGGCAGAATCCCAACAACCTTGGTAAATGCGCAACAGGCGCCAAATACAAGTTAACTAGAACTTTACACTACAGCCGCCTGTAGGACCCTGCGTCCTAAGGCTGCATCAGCGGAAGCACTGACGTCCACCTTATAAAACTTTGTAAACGTGTGGACGGAGCGCCAAGTCGCCGCTCGGCAGAGCTGAGCTGCCGAAGCCCCTTGATGAAAGGCCCACGATGAGGCCACAGCCCTCGTGGAATGAGCACGAATCTTAATCGGGCAAGGTTCGCCTTTAAGTCGGTAAGCCTCCAAAATGGCTGACCGAATCCAACGAGCTATAGAGTCCTTGGAAGCTCGTTGACCACGTCGACGACCTGCTGGAATCACAAACAAGGAGTCTGACTTCCTAAAACCTTGAGTAACAGACAAATAGAACTTCAAGGCCCGCACTAAATCCAATGTGTGCAAAACCCGTTCCTTTGCATTCCTCGGGCCCGGGCAAAGTGAAGGCAAAACAATATCCTGGTTAACATGGAATTGCGACACTACCTTAGGTAGAAAGTCGCCCCGTGTGCGAAGCACTACTCGATCCGGGTAAAATTCCAGGAAAGGAGGCGAGCAAGAAAGAGCCGCCAACTCAGAAACCCTTCTCAAAGAAGTGACTGCGACTAGGAAGGCAATCTTCCAAGAAAGCAAAGAAAGGTTAGCAGAATCCATTGGCTCAAAAGGCCCATGCTGAAGAGCCTCCAGGACAAGGTTGAGCCGCCAAGGAGACACAGGTGCCTTCCGCGGCGGAAACTGACGGGTTACCCCGCGAAAAAAGGAGCGCACGTCCCTACGCGAGGCGATAACTTTCCGGAACAACAGAGACAGGGCAGAAACCTGACCCCTCAGGGTGCTAACTGCCAAACCCTTGTCCAGCCCGTACTGTAGAAAAGCCAACAGATTGGGAATGGAAAAAATCCTCGGGTTCCTTGAAGAACCCAAACACCACGAGAAGAAGGCTTCCCAGGTCTTGTGGTAAATTCTAGTAGTAGCCGGACCTCTGGCAGCTCGCAGAGTGGCAATGACTTTGGCTGAAAAACCTCTACGGGTCAGTATTTCGGTCTCAAGAGCCACGCCGTCAAACGCAGAGACTTCAAGTCCGGATGACAGACAGGACCCTGGGTTAACAGGTCCGGGCGAAGAGGAAGTGGAAAGGGCGGTGCTGCCAAAAGCGACACCAGTGTCGAGAACCACGTCCTCCTTGGCCAATCTGGGGCTATCAACATAGCCGGGATTCTCTCCAGTCTGATCCGACGCAGCACCAGAGGAAGTAAGGATATCGGCAGAAAACACATAGATTAGCTCGAATCGGTCCCACCAGAGCATCCACCGCCACAGCCTTCGGGTCCTTGTACCTGGACATGAAGGTCGGCAACTTGGCATTGGACCTGGATGCCATCAAATCCACTTGGGGAACTCCCCGAAGGGAGCACAGCAGTGCAAAGATCTCCGGATGAAGACTCCATTCTCCGGGATCCATCTTCTCTCGACTGAGGAAGTCCGCCGTGGTATTCTGAACTCCTGGAATGTGAATCGCAGAGATGGCTGGTACTCTGTCCTCGGCCCAATTCAGGATCCGAGACACTTCCACCATGAGCCTGGAACTCCTCGTCCCGCCTTGGTGGTTGATATACGCGACCGCCGTTGCGTTGTCTGTCTGCACTCGGACTGGTAGACCTCTCAAAGGGACCGTCCAGTGTTGGAGGCAAAGGAAAATTGCCCTCAATTCCAAGATGTTGATCGGTAGAACAGACTCTTCCGATGACCATACTCCCTGAACCCAGAGATCGTTCCAGACACCCCCCAGCCTGTCAGGCTGGCATCGGTGGTTATGACCGACCACCTCGGAGGAAGGAAAGACTTCCCCAGTGATAACGTTCCTGGAAGTGACCACCAACTTAGGGACTCTCGCACCCTGCGAGAGATGAGGATACTGCGATCCAGTGCAATCTGCGATCGATCCCAATGACTCAGAATGAGCCTTTGGAGGGCTCTGGAATGAAACTGGGCAAACGGAAGCGCTTCCATGGAAGCCACCATCAGACCTAAAAGGCGCATACACTTCCGAAGGGACATTGCTGTCGAAGACTTCATAGTCTGTACATGTCGAAGGAGACATGCCCGCTTGTCTGGAGGTAGGGACACCACTGCCCGTACCGTGTCGAAATGCATCCCCAAAAACAGGATTGACTGCGACGGTTCCAGAGACGACTTCTCCCAATTGACCAGCCACCCGAAGTCCTCCAGGAGCTGAAGGGATAGATTGCGAGCCATCACCGCCTCCTCCTTTGAGGACGCCACAATCAAAAGGTCGTCCAGATAGGGACTAATCGTGACTCCCTGTCTTCGAAGAATTGCCATGAGAGGCGCTAGAATTTTTGTAAAAACTCTGGGCGCTGAAGCCAAGCCGAATGTCAGGGCCACAAATTGGTAATGGTCCTGACCTATGGCAAAACGAAGGAAGCGCTGGTGAGCCCTTCCGACGGGAACATGCAAATAAGCGTCGCGAATGTCGATTGACACCAGAAAGTCGTTCTGCGACAGGGTTGCCACATTGGAGCGAAGTGACTCCATGCGGAATTTTTGGGTGTGGACATGCTGATTCAATCTTTTGAGATCCAGAATAGGACGAAATTTGTCCTCTTTTTTGGGGACCACAAAGAGATTTGAATAAAAACCTTTTCCCCGGTCCTCTGTCGGAACCGGTATTACTACACCCTTCTGCAGAAGGAATTCCACCTCTCGCAGCAGAGCGGCAAATAGCTCGGGCTCTGACGGAATGCGAGACTGGCAAAAACTGTCCGGGGGTCGAGAAGAAAACTCTATGAAATAGCCTGCCGACACAACTCGCGTTAACCAGGAATACGGAACGCGGGAAATCCAATTCGCCTTGAATTGGAGCAGGCGACCCCCCACTCGAGAGCCCTCGAGTGAGGACCTGGCGTCAGTCTGCCTTGGCGGGCTTCTTGTCAGTTTCCCGCTTGTCTTGACGGAAACTTTGTTTCCAAGGGGTGCGGGATTTCTGAGAAGATTTTTTTCCCGAAAGAGACGACCCGATCCCCAAGAAGACTGACCGGATCGTCCCCTAGACCGAAAATACCGCCGACCATTACCGGCACTAGGTCTGCCAGACGTAGAAGCCATAGCCCTTCGCTGTGGTAAAGCCGCTTCTTTAGCCTTTGCCTTGGCAATCAGCTCTGTGAGATCAGATCCAAATAGCTGACCACCCTTGTAGGCTAAAGACAGTAAACCCTGCTTGGAAACCGCGTCCCCGGTTCACTGTCTAAGCCACAGTGCTCTTCTGACTGTGACCGCTGAGGATTGCGTCCTGGATAATAATGACGCAGTATCCAGACCTGCATCACCGCTATATCGGGCTGCAGTCTCCAATAAATCGAGAAGTCCATCTATCTTGGATAATGGAGATCTATTTTGCAACGCCTTCCGTAAACGGACCAACCAGCACAGGGAAGCCTTAGAAGCACACATGGATCCTAGTACTGCTCTGAATCCATGACCTGCAGCTTCATAGATGGATTTCGCCGCCATCTCCGTTTTTCTGTCCAGCGGCTCTTGCAGACTCGCTTTCCCTTTAACCGGAAGCAATGAGGATTTGCTAAGCTGGGATAAAGGAACATCCACTTCAGGAGAAGGAATCCAATTATCCGTCAATTCCGTTGAACACTGATATAATGCTTCAAAGAACCGTGTCCCTTGAAAACGTTTATCTGGACACAGACGTTCCTTCTCCACTACCGTATTAAGCTCTTCCAGAGCCGGTAATGTTGACCGCGACTTATGGTACTCCTGGTACATGCGGCCCGACTTACCAGGCCGTGTAGTTACCTCCTCCGGTAACTGTAACGCCTCTCTCATAGCTTCAATTAAAGCCTCTGTTCGGCTCACAAGAGAGAAAGAATGTCCCTGCCGATCCTCCTTATCCGAATCGGATAACTCCCCTTCTGAGTTTGAAGGAGAACCCTGTCCGCATTCCATATCAGATACCTCTGATTCGCTACGCGGAAAAGATGGCACCGGCCTGCGCCGCTTCCTGTCATGAGAGGATCTAGCTGACACCCACTGACCTAAAAGGTCAGACAAGCCATTAATTGACTGAGCGATGGCATCTAATTTGGTATCGCTGTAAATCGCAGCGCTTGATGCCGTCGAAGTCTGCGTATCAGATACTTGCGACTGATCCTGTAGCGGATCTGGTAGATGGTCTGCACCTTCTGGACCCTGAACCGACATGTCAGCAGTAAATGGCAGGTCAAAACCCTGTTAGTAACTGGAAACAGTGTGGTTACTAAGCAGACTGAGCAAGTACGCTGAAGGGTTAAAGCTCTTAAAGAAGAGTTACCCCAGCTATCTCTCATATATAAATAACCTCCTGCGTTCTGATCCCTACCGGGTAGAACCTGCGACGGTTATTGCTGGAAGGGTTAACCCTTCATAGGGGTTAATGCCGCCAACTCCCCACAACTCCCTATATAAAATAAAAGGAGTGTGCGAGTCCCAGGTCTCTATAAGAGAACGCGGCTGCAGATAAACGCTATCTGTCACTTGGAACACAGATAGGTTCTGCGCTGTGGGGTGATGATATTCACTCACCCAGCTGGCCTCGGTGAAAGTATACCTTAAATAGGAGGAGCGGAGCATGAGGAGCCCGGAGCCTCTGTAATGGCCGCCGCGCTGAGAGAAGCCGGAAGAGAAGGACAGTGAAGCTGCAGTCTCCTCAGAGCGATTCCTGTCACAAAAAGAGCGGGAAGCGTGAAGCCACGTCCCCCTCCGGCTTCAGAAAAGAGCGTGAACCCTCGCTCTGCCTGCTCTCCTCTGTCCTGCAGGCATCTGCCTGCGGACATAAAATACAGTCACCAAACATGTCATCTAATACATGTACCAGCGGCTGCCGCAGCAGCCACTGAGAGCACACACACATTCACATAAAAATGCCGTACTCACCAGCCGAGCGCCACAGGGACCCCCAGGGGTTTGTGGCGCTGTGCCCATCGCTTCCCCCCTCCGGGCGGGGAACGCAGTGACCCCCGATGTGCGGTTTACGTCCCCGCCAGGGAAGCAATCCTCATCCCCAGGGCCGGCGTGAAACTGCAGGGACCACCATACAGGGTATTACAGACCGCCAAGGGAGAGGTGGGGGTCCAGCAGCGCTGAGACCCCTGAGACCTCTAGACCACTTCTGGTGATCCAAGTCTCTTGTCCGATAAAAATAATAAGTTTTCTGAGGAGCTGCTTCCAGCAGCGACCGTCCTCTGGACCTCAAATTTTAGACTGAAGAAGCTGGAGTAGGAGGAGCCCGAGCTGGAGGGGCCGGTCAACACTCTTTATAATCTGAGGTGTCAATCCTATCTGGGCTCCGCCTACCCACTAGTCATTACTAGTGTGTCTCCTTTCCCACTAGTCATTACTAGTGTGTCTCCTTTCCTACTAGTCATTACTAGTGTGTCTCCTTTCCTTCCATTCTGCTGCTGAAAGATGCATTTCCTTAATCCATAGAGGAGTTGACTGGTCACGCTGCAGAATTAAGACTGCAGGAGCTGCGCTCACTTCACAGAACGAGTGCTACAAGCCCCATCATCCACTTACCGGGCTCATGTAGACCCCCTGGTGCACATCTCCAAACTGTCCTTCCCCTATACATCGCCCCAGCTCAATCCGGTCCCTCTGGATCTCGTAGTCGCCCGCTGTTTAGAGACAGAAAATTACAGATTTGGTACACAGCCCGTTATCAGTACACAGCACACATGCCAAGGACGCGGGGGATCGCATCGGGAACTACAGACAGCGCTTTAATGGGTCATACAGCTTTATTTATCTTAAAAAGTTCTGAAACTTCCCATATTAATTGCTCACTGCTCTCAGTATCTCTGCCGGCTGTCAGTGAATGGAAATATTCATGGTTGACAAGGAGTCGGATGATGTGAGGACTGGTAACAATAAACCAGAAGCATTCACCGCACTGATCATGAGAGCAGCGCTCCCCAACCAGCAGGCACAAGTTTAACCCCCTGCACCACAAGGCCAATTTTTGTCTTCATGCATCTTTGCTTTTTCCTTCCCTTCTCTCAAGAGTTATAACTTTTCTCTTTATTTTTTTCCAGCCGACATCAGCATAGTATGAGTGAGGGCTTCTTTTTCGCGGGATGAGTTGTTCTTTTGAAAAGGACAACATTCGCTTTACCGGATAATGCGTTTAATGCATTGAAAAACAGTAGGTATTCAATTTTTTTTTTTGCAGTGTGGGGGTGGGGTGAAGGCAAAGGTGGGAGTCTTGTGTTTACATTACGCGGAGAAATGATTACACCGACCACAAAAGCAGCCAAGCCATTTAAATGGTTAAATGGATTAACAGCAGCAATCTGAGCAATGCTCCGGTCGCTACCACTACAGGCAGATGTCGCCTCTATAATACAGCTGGTATCTGCTACATAAGGAGCCGGCTCCATACACCCACACCAGATGTACACCCTATTGTACAATGAATGGATATGCCTAAAAGTTTGCTGCCGGCAGCCACCACTAGGGGGAGCTTAATGCATACAGTTACAGTACATAAAAAGTATGCAGTGAGCTCCCTCTAGTGGTGACTGCAGGTATTACACATTTTACACAGTCTATATAGGGGGGATGTCCGAGAGAAAAATGTGGTGTGTATACATACATGTAAAAAATGTATTACACATCTATTCAGACCTCACAGCACACACAAGTCACACCCAGAGCTGTTACCTTCATCTAATCCATAGCTTTCTGAACGGCATTTAGAGAGGGAACAGAAAACAATCTACCTTAACACGGCGAGCAGTATATAAGACATGAAAAATAAATCAGGAGCAACAGTGGGGGGGCGGGGGGGGGTAATATGTCAAGTTATGCATGAAGGATGTCTTCTGCTCTAGTCACATCCAAATTCTGACCGCTCAGGCTCTGCAATGTGCAGCGCAATGGTTGCACCGACCTCGGCTTTTAGGTTTCCCATTTGAAAGCAAAGCTTTTGCTCGTGCTCTGTAGAATTGTGAATGCAGCTCTGGATGTGACTAGAGGACATATGATAAAACACAAAAATGTACACAGAAGAAACAAAACGTTCCAAACTCTCCCATGCTCCCACACTGTAGCGGATACGATTCCTCGTCCTTGCCGACATAGCTGATAATTTGCTGATTGCACCCTGCTGGTAAGGGCAATGGCCGCCCATACGCACAACCACTACTCACTGGACGTGCAATTGTAGGAGAAAGACGAGGGGCTCGGAGCTCCAATTTTTACAGATTGGTGGGACACCCCACAACCCCAATCAATTAGCAAATTTTCACTACATTGGGTTGACCACCTGGGACCAACGATCCCCAACCTGGTCCAAAACTACAACTCCAAACATCCCAGCCTGCACGTGACGTCAGCGGAACCCTGTAATAATAAAAGGTCCTACAGCGATGATCTCTAACCTGAGGCTCTTCACTTGTTACAAAACTACAACTCCCAATATCCACGGACAAGTCTAGCAACAGCTGAAGACCCTCATCCTAGACCCCCATGTCAGGGCATGGGCTGGACGTGAGCACTTACTGGAAGGCATGGTGTACGTATCCTCTTCATCTATAATCTCTGCATAGTCATCGGTTTCTGCAGAAAAAAAAAAAAATTAACAGATGCTACAAAAAGTGCAAAAAAAAAATCACCTCAAATATCAAAAACAAGCGAGACAGGAGATTCCTATAAATCTCATAAATCTGATTCACCACAATTATGAGTGCTGATTAATCGGCAATGATTGGCACAGCTCTGCAATGCAGAATGCTCTACTCATAACCAAATCTGCATTCGAAATAAACAGCACAGTGTGCGCGACATTGCAACGCCCACAATGCAAGGCAGCGGAGCACTGTACGGTATCAGCTAAGCTTAACTTTCTGGCATCGGCAAAGAAAATTGAAAATGCAGCTTTGGATGTGAGTGGAGTAGAAAATTGGTTGTACGTCGATGTGGTGGATTGTGATCGGAGTGGTACTGTGGGAAGGGTCATATTCTCTATTATTGTTGAGCTGCAGGAGAAAACCAATATACGGTAATTAAAAGCCGGCCGTTTCATTGCATCGGGGCCGGGGCTGTTATTCGGTGCCCAGCTGCAGCTCGGAGGCGTTCCTGGCCCACGTCATCTAAGACGTTCTACATGTCAGGGCATAAGTCTGAACCACGAGGCTGTCTGTGCCAAAGAGCCCTGCACCGTATGGAAAGTAAGGGTGGTGGCTGCAGGGGGCGCCAACGTCGAGGAAAGAGGGGGCGCCGCCAGTGCTGAGGGCAGAGAGGAGGCGCCGCCAGTGTCGAGGGCAGAGAGGAGGCGCCGCCAGCGTCTAGGGCAGAGGGGGCGCCGCCACTGCTGAGGCAGAGAGGAGCCGCCACATCGAGGGCAGAGAGGAGGCGCTGCCAGCGTCGCGTGCAGTGGGGGCGCCGCCAGGCTGAGTGCAGAGAGGAGGCGCGCCAGCATCGAGGCAGAGAGGAGGCGCCGCCAGCGTCTAGGGCAGAGGGGGCGCCGCCAGTGCTGAGGGGGCGCCGCCAGCGTCTAGGGCAGAGGGGGCGCCGCCAGCGCTGAGGGCAGATGAGGCGCCGCCAGCGTCGAAGGGCAGAGGAGCTGCAGCCAGCGTCGAGGGCAGAGGAGGCGCCAACAGAGTCGAAGGGCAGAGGAGGCGCCGCCAGCGCCGCGTGCAGAAGGGGCGTTGCGTGCAGAAGGGGCGCTGCTAGCATCGCGGGCAGAGGGGGCGCCGCCAGCGTCGAGGGCAGAGGAGGCGCCGACAGCGTCGAGGGCAGAGGAGGCGCCGACAGCATCGAAGGGCAGAGAGGAGGCGCCGACCGCGTCGAAGGGCAGAGGAGCTACCGCCAGCGTCGAGGGCAGAGGAGGCGCCAACAGCGTCGAAGGGCAGAGGAGGCGCCGCGTGCAGAAGGGGCGTTGCCAGTGTTGCGTGCAGAAGGGGTGCGCTAGCATCGCGGGCAGAGGGGGCGCCGCCAGCGTCGAGGGTAGAGGGGGGCCCTGCCAGCGTCGAGGGCTGAGGGGGCGCCGCCAGCGTCTAGGGCAGAGGGAGGCGCCGCCAGCGTCGTGGGCTGAGGGGGGTAACAAGTGCAGAGGGTGCTAATAGTGCCGGACACAGATTATTAGTAAAACATACAGAAGAAGAAATGATGAAAGCGCAGGTATTACCGTCCCCACTAAACTCCTCTGCGGGTCCAGGATGCATGCAAGAAAAGAGCGGAGAGAAGCGTGAACAAAAAATAAGGCTCGTACACAGAAATGACAATTACACTTCGCTGTTAAGTTGTTATGAAGCTTTCAGATGGCATCAGACACAAAAGCATGCAGTGCCACCCAAAACCTCACTGGCTGGTACCCGTTAGTCTGGGATTAATGCTTCCCAATTAATGATCACCTAGATAAATGGTACTGCTCATCCTGAGTCTCCTGCTTCATGAACAGAATGTCAAAAAGAACAGTGCAGACTGACACATAGTAAGGAGCAGGCATGTTTAAATCTGTACACCATAGATGATAACGATATAAAGCCACCATTACCCACCATATATTATATATATGTATATACACAAATCACACTCAGAAAAGCAGGAGGTCACAGCTACAGACAATGGCAGAGACTAGAGAACTATGGCGCCTGCGAGGAATACATCAGATTCATATCCAAGCAGTAGCCAGCGATAGGATGAGAAAGCAGACATTAGCTTTACTGTGGGTGTGATCTAGAACAGCCTGCAGTGTAAAGTATGGAGGGTCTCACTCTGTGCAGAGTCCTGTACACACCAATGTGGATTCTTGCTGTGGTCTCAGCAATCTTCATACACTTGTTTATTATTACATCTATTACAGGATAAGACGGGAGTAACCGCGGCAGCAAGAATGAAACCCTCCTCCGTTCTTTACACTGCAGGCCGTACACAAAGTAATTTCCACTTTTAATTTCAGACGCCAAGAAGCTCTTCAAATGTGAATGGACGCAAGGAACACAACCTGACGAGTCTCCTCAATCCCTAGGATTGCATCACATGACACCGGTTATATTTGCTGGGGACTTTTCCTTTACTTAAATGCATGCTTTTGGTGGCTTTTTTGTGGTCATGAATCAGCTGAGAGGATCAATTAAAAAAATAAACACAGATAAAAGAGCTAGCAGCATGAGCTCACTGTTAACTCATACTGCTGCCAACAACAGACATAGGCTACAGTACGCAAATGATAACTTTTTAATGAAACCCAACTGCAAAATTGATTTGTAGCCCCAAATACATGTATTTATGCGATAAAAAGAAAGGATGGAACGGTGGACACCCTCATAAGAAGGGTAAACATAGCAGGACAGGAGGCGGCAGCAGGAAGCGGTCACTTTTAGGAAAACCGTGCTATTATATGGATATTATCTAGTGCAATTGTGTCCTCCATTATCATCTTACAACGATAACTCAGGGTCGGAATATTGGCTAATTTACACAAAGGATGTTGCAATTAAGAAATTACTTCTAATTCAATCTTAACCATGAATGACTTTGTCCAAGAAAAAATTTGCAACAACGGACATAAATGTAATTATGTAAAAATATTTAAAAAATTAAAAAAAACACCAGGATTCACCACTAGGGGGAGCTCACAAAATTAGAACTTTTATTTCAACAGCTGCAACAGAAGAGACCAGAAGTCAGCGGCGCCCCCTAGTGGCAGGAGTGCTCAAAATTATTATTTCTGGATGATCTTTTCTTACAAGTGTGCATTATAGTTCATCTCAGTTATTCCAGATGTCAATATATTCCTTAACTTCCAGAAGGAAAAACACGAGCTCCGAAAAGAGAAAATTCCAAACTGAATTTTTTAGGAGAGGCGATGGGTCCTTTTTAAAGGGCATGTTAAAATGTGGAAAGGCTGCACCTGTTACCCGATGGCCATATTAACCGAGGCTCTGGCCGGGTTTAGTTTTGCAGACCCCGGATCACACACATGCAGCAGTAGTGAGGGACATCAGCGTCACCGAGTTAGCGGACAACAAGAAGCCGTGCAAGTACCATCTGGTGGAGACTCGTGAGCACAGAGGATGAACGGAAGGAAACACTTGGCTTTGTGAGCTCTTGGGAGAACGGGCGAGGAACCTTTACAGAAGCACAGGTCAAGACCGGAGGGAAAAAGACGAGGTGCAGAGAATTAGGAGAAAAACGTTCCACAACTGGTAAGAAACATGTGGATCTGCAAAATGTAACTGCTCAGCATGTCACAGAAGAAATGGGAGACTAACCATAAATACAAGACTATAACTACTATAATACTGCTCCTATGTACAAGAATATAACTACTATAATACTGCCCCTATGTACAAGAATATAACTACTATAATACTGCTCCCTATGTACAAGAATATAACTACTATAATACTGCCCCATGTGCAAGAATATAACTACTATAATACTGCCCCATGTGCAAGAATATAACTACTATAATACTGCTCCTATGTACAAGAATATAACTACTATAATACTGCCCCATGTGCAAGAATATAACTACTATAATACTGCCCCCTATGTACAACAATATAACTACTATAATACTGCTCCTATGTACAAGAATATAACTACTATAATACTGCCCCCTATGTACAAGAATATACGAATTTTGGTAAAACTTACCTGTAAAATTCTTTTCAGCAAAGGAAGCAAGGGGGACACTTCATTACTTCTGGGTAGGGCGGAGCCAGATAGTAGGACTAACCTCAGGTTCTAAAAATGGGTGTTGTCCGGCCCCTCCGGCTCTGGCTCCTCCTGCCGTACACTCCAGTTTTGTACACAAGCTAAGGAGAAAGAAATCACCAGCGGAGTGCCATAACCAATCTGAAAGGGTTCAAAAGACCAAAGTTATGCACATAACATGAATACCACACAGCTCAGGTACCACTCACAAAACCTGACCACTGCGATGAGCTGGCGATGCCGGAAAGAGCCGTAGAGCGCTGACCTCAGCTCAGAAACTCACTTATCAGAGCGAGCCGCGCTGCATCTGAAACAACGCCTTCTGCCTTATGGGAGGGAGAAGTGTCCCCCTTGCTTCCTTTGCTGAAAAGAATTTTACAGGTAAGTTCTTACCAAAATTCGTATTTCAGCTGCAGATGGAAGCAAGGGGGACACTTCATTACTTCTGGGATGTCCCAAAGCAGTACAAAAAGAAGGGTGGGAAAAAACCTTAAACAGGCAGAAGCCAACACCTTGATACATGCGCAACAGGCGCAACATAAACTTAACTAGAAGTTTTCAAAATACAGCCGCCTGAAGGACTCTGCGTCCTAAGGCCGCATCAGCGGAGGCACTGACGTCCACCTTATAAAACTTTGTAAAGGTGTGAACAGAACGCCAAGTCGCTGCTCGACAGAGCTAGACTGCCGAAGCCCCTTGATGAAGGGCCCACGAAGAGCCCACAGCTCTCGTGGAATGAGCCCGAATATTAATCGGGCAAGGTTCGTCCATAACACGGTAAGCTTCCAAAATAGCTGACCGGATCCAACGAGCTATAGCATCTTTAGAAGCTCGTTGACCACGACGACGACCTGCTGGAATCACAAAAAGAGAATCCGACTTCCGGAAACTCTGCGTAACTGACAAGTAAAACTTAAAGCCCGCACTAAGTCCAATGAGTGCAAGGCCCGCTCCTTCGCATTCTTTGGTTCTGAACAAAGCGAAGGCAACACAATATCTTGATTGACATGGAATTGAGATACCACTTTAGGGAGAAAATCATGTCGCGTGCGAAGAACAACACGATCTGGGAAAAATTCCAAAAAAGGTGGCGAACATGAAAGAGCCGCCAACTCGGAAACCCGTCTCAAGGAAGTGACCGCCACTAGGAAGGCAACCTTCCAAGAAAGCAAAGAAAGATTAATAGCATCCATAGGCTCGAAAGGAGCACTTTGAAGAGCTTTCAAAACCAGATTAAGCCGCCAAGGCGACACAGGAGTTTTCCTTGGAGGAAACTGACGGGCTGCTCCGCGAAAAAAGGCACATACGTCCCTACGCGAGGCAATAGCTTTACGAAAAAGCACCGACAGGGCAGACACCTGACCCTTCAGGGTACTGATTGCCAAACCCTTATCCAGCCCGTGCTGCAAAAAAACCAACAAGTTGGGTAATGAAAATTTCTTTGGATTCTTGGAAGAACCCAAACACCATGAAAAGAAGGATTCCCAAATCCTGTAGTAAATCCTAGTCGTAGCCGGACTTCTTGACGCTCTCATGGTGGCAATGACCTTTTCTGAAAACCCTTGACGGGTTAAAATCTCGGTCTCAAGAGCCAAGCCGTCAAACGCAGAGACCTCAGGCCCGGATGACACACGGGACCCTGAGTGAGCAAGTCCGGTCGAAGAGGCAGAGGAAAAGGAGGGCCGCCAGAAGCGACATCAGCGTGGAAAACCACGTCCTTCTCGGCCAATCTGGGGCTATCAGAATAGCCGGAACCCTCTCCAGCCTGACCCGACGTAACACAAGCGGCAGCAAGGATATCGGTGGGAACACACAAACCAGCTGGTATTGGCTCCACGGAACCACCAGCGCATCCACTTCCACCGCGGTCGGATCCCTGTATCTGGACATGAAAGTTGGTAACTTGGCATTGATCCTGGAGGCCATCAAGTCTACTTGAGGAGTCCCCCATCGGGAGCACAGAAGTGCAAAGATTTCCGGATGAAGACTCCATTCTCCTGAATCCATCCTCTCTCGGCTGAGAAAGTCTGCCTGGATATTCTGAACTCCTGGTATGTGAATCGCAGAAATGGCCGGCACATGAGCCTCGGCCCATATCAGAATCCGAGATACCTCCGACATGAGTCTGGAGCTCCTCGTCCCGCCTTGATGGTTGATATACGCAACCGCCGTAGCGTTGTCCGTCTGAACACGTAACTGGTAATCCGCTCAAAGGGACCGTCCAATGTTGGAGGCAAAGAAAAATTGCCCTCAATTCCAGGATGTTGATCGGTAACACCGATTCTTCCGGTGACCAAACTCCCTGAATCCAGAGATTGTTCCAAACTCCCCCCCAGCCCGTCAGGTGGCATCGGTGGTCAAGACCGACCATGACAGGGGAAGAAAAGATTTTCCCAGGAAAAACCGTTCCGGACGTAACCACCAGTCCAGAGACTCTCGCACTTTGCGGGAGATTAAAACCCTGCAATCCAGTGTTTCCTGTGCACGATTCCATCTCTTCAAAATGAAGCTTTGAAGCGTTCTGCAATGGAACTGAGCAAACGGAAGAGCTTCCATCGAAGCGACCATTAACCCCAGAAGGCGCATACATCTTCGAAGGGATACTGTCGTTGAGGACTGCACAGTCCGTGCCAGACAATGGATACTGGTTTGCTTGTCCTTTGGCAGAAAAACTACCACTTTCGCTGTGTCGAAAATCATGCCCAAAAACAGGATTGACTGAGCAGGCTCCAGGGATGACTTCTCCCAGTTGATCAGCCACCCGAAATCCTCCAGGAGCTGAAGGGATAAAACGCGAGCCGTCACTGCCTCCTCCTTTGAGGATGCCACAATCAGAAGATCGTCCAGATAAGGAAGTATCATGATCCCTTGTCTCCGAAGCATTGCCATAAGAGGTGCCAGCACCTTTGTAAAAACTCGGGGTGCCGAAGCCAACCCGAAAGGGAGGGCCACAAACTGGTAATGGTCCTGACCTATGGCAAAGCGCAGAAAGCGCTGATGAGATCTTCCGATGGGAACGTGTAAATAGGCGTCGCGAATATCTATGGACACCAGAAAATTGTTCTGTGACAGGGCAGTCACCACTGAGCGAAGCGACTCCATGCGGAACTTTTGGGTGTAAACATGCCGAATTTAACCTCTTGAGATCCAGAATGGGACGAAACTTTCCCTCCTTTTTGGGGACCACAAAGAGGTTGGAATAAAATCCCCTTCCCCGGTCTTCCGGAGGAACTGACACTACTACACCCTTCTGTAGTAAGGAATCGACTTCCTGCCGCAGAGCGGTCAATAAGTCGGGATCTGACGGAACGCGAGACTGACAGAATCTTTCTGGAGGGCGAGAGAGAAACTCTATGAAATAGCCTGCCGACATTATTCGTGTCACCCAGGAGTCTGAGACGCGGGAGACCCAAACCGCTTGAAACAGGAGCAGGCGCCCCCCCACTCGAGAATCCTCGAGTGAACTTCTGGCGTCAGTCCGTTTTGGCGGGCTTTTTGTCAGATTCCCGCTTGTCATTGCGCGGGTATTGTTTCCAAGAAGCGTTAGACTTTTGGGAAGACTTTTTCCCTGAAAAGGTGGGACGACCCGATCCCCAAGAGGAGTGACCGGCTCGCCCCCTGCCACGAAAAAACCGCCGGTTACCGTAGGAACCGGTCCTGCCAAAAGCGGCCGTAGCTGCCCTACGCTGAGGCAACACTGACTCCTTAGCCTTAGCAATCAATTCCGTGAGGTCAGAGCCGAAAAGCTGACCACCTTTGTAAGGCAAAGATAGCAAACCTTGCTTGGAGACCGCATCTCCAGTCCACTGTTTAAGCCACAACGCTCTTCTAACAGTGATTGTAGAAGCCTGAGCTCTGGATATTAGGGAAGCCATATCCAAAAGAGCGTCACAGACATATTGGTCTGATTCTTCTATTAACTTAATGATCTCATCTATTGCCTGTAAAGACGACCCATCTTGCAGGGATATCCGCAGGCGAGCTGTCCAACCCATGGAAGCTCTAGAAGCACAATAGGAAGATAAAGCCACTCTAAAGGCCTGACCAGCAGCTTCATAGCCGGCCTTGGCTGCCATCTCTGACTTTTTGTCCAGCGCATCCCTGCAAAGTAGCTTTTCCTTTGACGGGAAGCATAGTAGCTTTGTTAAGCTTAGATAAAGAAATATCCACCTCAGGGGACGGAATCCAGCTAGCAAATAGGTCTGCTGGACAAGGATACAAGGTTTCAAACAACCTTGTCCCCTGAAAACGCTTATCTGGACAAACGCGTTCCTTTTCTACTTTCTTAGAAAACTCACTCATAGCTGGCATCGCTAAACGTGATCTTTGCGACCCATGGTACCATCTGGGTATACCTTCATCATCATTCATCTCCTCAGGTACTTGCAGTACCTCTCGTATGGCCCTGACAAAAGCATCTACACGGCCCGACAAGGAAGCAGAGTGCTCCTGAAAATCCTCCCTGCCCGAATCAGAACATTCTCCCTCAGAAACTGAAGGAGAACCCCCCTCGCAGACAAATCTGAGTCACTTAGTGGGGAGGGCATAGCAATCCTGGGATGCTTTTTGCTATGAGAAGGTCTAGAGGATACCCACTGACCCAAAAGGTCAGAAAGCCCACTAATAGCAGTAGCGAGCATATCAAACTTGGCATCATAGCGACCTCCAATAGCAGCGCTAGAAGGTGCAGAGGATTCCATTGTGTCAGAAACGCGGGGCTGGTCCTGGAGAGGACGAGGAAGACGATCAGCCTCCTGACTCAAATCTGACATGCCGGTTATTGAGATGGTATAGTGATGAGAATAACCAGAGCAGTGTGGTCTCACACAGTAGCAAAACGCTGAAGGGTTAACTTCTTTTAAAAGCAAAAGAATACCCCAGCAGTGAAAAACGGCGCCCCCCCCCCCCCCCCCGCTGCAGACAGCTCACAGACCGTTACTGAGGGATACAATGTCCCAATGATCAGAAAACTGCAGCGCTGCGCTAGAGAGCGCAAACAGCAAAAAAATGCTGCGGGAGGCTAAAGGGTTAAGCTGCTACCTAAGCGATAGCAGCGACTCACCCGGCTGGCTTGGTGTTGTCTCAAATGCCTGTGTACAGAAACGGAGGAGAGGAGACCAGGAGAGCTGTAATGGCTGCCGCAGAGAGCAGGAAGAGAAGGAGCCAGTCACTTCCTGTAATCAGAAAGCCGGGAAAGCCCGAAGCCACGCCCCTCTCTGCTCAGTCAAAAAAGTGCGGGAGATCTTATGCACTCCTCTCCCTGTACACTGTAACGGCGCTGCAGCGCCGAAAACATATAAATAAAAAAATCGCTCTCTTTTTTTTTTTTTTTTTTTTTAAAAATGCCCAATCATGAGAAAATAGTGGGAAACACCAATAACAGTCAGCGCTGTCACCGCAGACGCTGTAATCACTCGCACATATCAAAATATAATGCAGAGTACTCACCAGCCAAAAACGCCACAGGGACCCTCCACGGATATGTGACGCTGTGCCCATTGCTTCCCCATGAGGACAAGGAACGCAGTGACCCAGAACGTGGTGTGCGTCCTGTCAGGGATAGCCACCTCTTCCCCCCGGGCCGGCAAGAAAATGCAATGACCACCATTTAGGGAATACATTTCTGCCAGGGGAGAGGATGGGGTCCAGCAGCGCCGGTACCCCTGATCCTCTAGACATAAAGTCCAGGACCCTGTCCGAGTAAAATAATAAACTCTTCTGAGGTGATTTCTGAGGAGCTGCATTAGCAGCCGTCCTTCCTACTTGGACCTCAAGTCATAGAATCATAGAATCATAGAACGGTAGAATTGGAAGGGACCTCCTGGGTCATCTGGTCCAACCCCCTGCTCAAAGCAGGATTCTCTAAATCATCCCAGACAGATGTCTATCCAGCCTCTGTTTGAAGACTTCCATTGAAGGAGAACTCACCACCTCTTGTGGCAGCCTGTTCCACTCATTGATCACCCTAACTGTCAAAAAGTTTTTTATAATATCTAATCTGTGTCTCCTCCCATTCAGTTTCATCCCATTGCTTCTAGTCTTTCCTTGCGCAAATGAGAATAAAGATGATCCTTCTACAATGTGACAGCCCTTGAGATATTTGTAGACAGCTATTAAGTCTCCTCTCAGTCTTCTTTTTTGCAAGCTAAACATTCCCAATTCCTGCAACCGTTACTCATAGGACATGGTTTGCAGACCGGTCACCATTCTGGTGGCTCTTCTCTGAACTTGCTCCAGTTTGTTGATGTCTTTTTTAAAATGTGGTGCCCAAAACTGGACACAGTATTCCAGATGAGGTCTGACCAAAGAGGAGTAGAGGGCAATAATGACCTCACGTGATCTAGACTGTATGCTTCTGTTGATACATCCTAGAATTGCATTTGCCTTTTTTGCTGCTGCATCACACTGTTGACTCATGTTAAGTCTGTGATCAATTAGTATACCCAAGTCTTTTTCACATGTGCTGTTACTTAGCCCTATTCCTCCCATTTTGTATATGCTTTTTTCATTTTTATTGCCCAGATGTAGTACTTTGCATTTTTCCCTGTTAAAATCCATTCAGTTAGTTGCTGCCCACTGCTCCAGTTTATGTATATCTTTTTGAATCCTCTCTCTCTCTTCTCTAGTATTAGCTACCCCTCCTAGCTTTGTGTCATCAGCAAATTTGATCAGTTTACCCTCAATTCCTTCATCTAAATCATTGATAAAGATGTTGAACAATACAGGGCCCAAAACAGAGCCTTGTGGTACCCCACTTGAGACATTCTTCCAACTGGATGTGCAGCCATTTACAACCACTCTTTGGGTCCGATCACTAAGCCAGTTATGAATCCACCTAACAGTTGCCTTGTCCATTCCATACTTAGTCATTTTTTCAATAAGGATTGTGTGAGATACTTTGTCAAATGCTTTGCTGAAGTCAAGATATACTATATCTACAGCATTTCCCTGATCCACCCAGTCAGTGATTCTGTCATAGAAGGAAATTAAGTTAGTCTGACATGACTTATTAGTTACAAACCCATGCTGACTCTGTTTAATCACTTCATTCTTATCCAGGTACTTGCATACATGTTCTTTAATAATTTGTTCAAAGATCTTTCCTGGTATAGAAGTCAGACTCACCGGCCTGTAGTTCCCTGGGTCCACCTTCTTCCCCTTTTTGAAGATAGGAACAACATTTGCTCTTCTCCAGTCTTCTGGGACTTCTCCTGTTCTCCAAGAATTTTCAAAGATTATGGACAGTGGTTCAAGAATTTCTTCTGCTATCTCCTTCAGTACCCTGGGGTGTAATTCATCTGGACCTGGAGACTTGAATTCATTTAGGTTAGCTAAGTGTTTCCTCACTGTCTTTCTGTTTATAGATATCCTGGATTCTTCTATTCCTTTAATAGGACAGTGAAGATCAGTTGATGTTACATTTCCTTTCTGAGAGAAAACAGATGCAAAATAGGAATTTAAAAGTTCAGCCTTCTCAACATCCTGACTTACCATTTCATCATTTTCATCCTGTAAAAATCCTATAGCATCTTTGACTTTTCTTTTACTTTTGACGTATCCCCAAAATCCTTTTTTGTTGCTTTTGACGTCACTTGCAAGCCTTAATTCATTGTCAGCTTTATATAATCTGATTTGTGCCCTGCAGGTTCTGCAGACGGCATTATATTCTTCTTTAGATATGCCTCCCTCTTTCCATTTGATAACATTTCTTTCTTCCTTTTTAGCATGTGTTTAAGTTCTATGTTCATCCATCCTGGTTTCCTTAAATGCTTCCCATTCTTCCCTCTTTTTGGAATTGTTAACGATTGTGCTTTGAGAATCTGGAGTGTACGGCGGGAGGAGCCAGAGCCGGAGGGGCTGGACAACACCCATTTTTAGAACCTGAGGTTAGTCCTACTATCTGGCTCCGCCCTACCCAGAAGTAATGAAGTGCCCCCCTTGCTTCCATCTGCAGCTGAAATAACTACTATAATACTGCTCCTATGTACAAGAATATAACTACTATAATACTACTCCTATGTACAAGAATATAACTACTATAATACTGCTCCTATGTACAAGAATATAACTACTATAATACTGCTCCTATGTACAAGAATATAACTACTATAATACTGCTCCTATATACAAGAATATAACTACTATAATACTGCCCCTATGTACAAGAATATAACTACTATAATACTGCTCCTATGTACAAGAATATAACTACTATAATACTACTCCTATGTACAAGAATATAACTACTATAATACTGCTCCTATGTACAAGAATATAACTACTATAATACTGCTCCTATGTACAAGATTATAACTACTATAATACTGCTCCTATGTACAAGAATATAACTACTATAATACTGCCCTATGTACAAGAATATAACTACTATAATACTGTCCCTATGTACAAGAATATAACTACTATAATACTGTCCCTATTTACAAGAATATAACTACTATAATACTGCTCATATATACAAGAATATAACTACTATAATACTGCCCCCTATGTACAAGAATATACCTACTATAATACTGCCCGTATGTACAAGACTATAACTACTATAATACTGCCCTATGTACAAGAATACAACTACTATATTACTGCCCCTATGTACAAGAATACAACTACTATAATACTGCCCCTATGTACAAGAATATAACTACTATAATACTGCCCCTATGTACAAGAATATAACTACTATAATACTGCCCCTATGTACAAGAATATAACTACTATAATACTGCCCCTATGTACAAGAATATAACTACTATAATACTGCCCCTATGTACAAGAATATAACTACTATAATACTGCCCCTATGTACAAGAATATAACTACTATAATACTGCCCCTATGTACAAGAATATAACTACTATAATACTGCCCCTATGTACAAGAATATAACTACTATAATACTGCCCCTATGTACAAGAATATAACTACTATAATACTGCTCATATATACAAGACTATAACTACTATAATACTGTCCCTATGTACATGAATATAACTACTATAATACTGCCCGTATGTACAAGACTATAACTACTATAATACTGCCCTTATGTACAAGAATACAACTACTATATTACTGCCCCTATGTACAAGAATATAACTACTATAATACTGCCCCTATGTACAAGAATATAACTACTATAATACTGCCCCTATGTACAAGAATATAACTACTATAATACTGCTCCTATGTACAAGAATATAACTACTATAATACTGCCCCTATGTACAAGAATATAACTACTATAATACTGCCCCTATGTACAAGACTATAACTACTATAATACTGCCCCTATGTACAAGAATACAACTACTATATTACTGCCCCTATGTACAAGAATACAACTACTATAATACTGCCCCCTATGTACAAGAATATAACTACTATAATACTGCCCCTATGTACAAGAATATAACTACTATAATACTGCTCCTATGTACAAGAATATAACTACTATAATACTGCCCCTATGTACAAGAATATAACTACTATAATACTGCCCCTATGTACAAGAATATAACTACTATAATACTGCCCCTATGTACAAGAATATAACTACTATAATACTGCTCCTGTGTACAAGAATATAACTACTATAATACTGCCCTATGTACAAGAATATAACTACTATAATACTGCCCCCTATGTACAAGAATATAACTACTATAATACTGCCCCTATGTACAAGAATATAACTACTATAATACTGCTCCTATGTACAAGAATATAACTACTATAATACTGCCCCTATGTACAAGAATATAACTACTATAATACTGCTCCTATGTACAAGAATATAACTACTATAATACTGCTCCTGTGTACATGAATATAACTACTATAATACTGCTCCTATATACAAGAATATAACTACTATAATACTGCTCCTATGTACAAGAATATAACTACTATAATACTGCCCCTATGTACAAGAATATAACTACTATAATACTGCCCCTATGTACAAGAATATAACTACTATAATACTGCTCCTATGTACAAGAATATAACTACTATAATACTGCCCCTATGTACAAGAATACAACTACTATAATACTGCCCCTATGTACAAGAATATAACTACTATAATACTGCTCCTGTGTACAAGAATATAACTACTATAATACTGCCCCTATGTACAAGAATATAACTACTATAATACTGCCCCCTATGTACAAGAATATAACTACTATAATACTGCCCCTATGTACAAGAATATAACTACTATAATACTGCTCCTATGTACAAGAATATAACTACTATAATACTGCCCCTATGTACAAGAATATAACTACTATAATACTGCTCCTATGTACAAGAATATAACTACTATAATACTGCTCCTGTGTACATGAATATAACTACTATAATACTGCTCCTATATACAAGAATATAACTACTATAATACTGCCGCTATGTACAAGAATATAACTAGTATTATACTGCCCCTATGTACAAGAATATAACTACTATAATACTGCTCCTATGTACAAGAATATAACTACTATAATACTGCTCCTATGTACAAGAATATAACTACTATAATACTGCTCCTATATACAAGAATATAACTACTATAATACTGCCCCTATGTACAAGAATATAACTAGTATTATACTGCCCATTTGTACAGGAATATAACAGCTATAATACTAATCTCCTCCTGTAAGGATTTGGATGCACAGTAGGATTACTCACTTTCAGTTTGCGCACACTATGACAGAATTATGGGGTCACTCCGTTTATTTCAGTTCTGTTTTTCTTGATATTAGAGGCTATTTTGTTTTCAGTAATAGATAAATTAAAAAGAAAAGAAAGCATTTCGTAGTGACAAAGGGTTTCCTGAGACTAGAATAGAATAGTGGGGGTAACAATGGACACCCCGTGGGTGGAGGGTTTCTCATGAGTTTGGAATGCATCGTAGCGGTCACTTTTGCCGTTCATGTAATGTCAGCAGAGCAGATGCAAAGAATAGGCTGAGAGACTGTCACAACACTGTGGGGGAGCAAACGGGGACCCCCACTACACCAATCACACTGCGACTATTGTACAAGATGCAGAAAGCCCAATCTTAAAAACACAGCCTCATCTAATAGAAAGGTATAAACGTTTTAGTGTGTTTTCTTATTTTAAACACTGCAGTGGATATCCACTAGACACAGTTCAATTTCCACCACAAGGGGGCAGTATATAACAGAGCCATGTTCAGTATTAAAACAGGAAGAGCATGTTCTGATCACTTACATTTATCCCCATAGATATATTCATAGAAAGATCACATCGGAAAAAAAACAAATCACCAAGATCCATATGGAAAAGTCAACCAAAAGATGCATTCAAGAGAAAACAAAGGAACTATTCATAGCTTACATTGTATTCTCTTTCTCCATAGTATGCAAAATGACTAAACAAGTCAAAATTGCACATGTCCTATTATAAAAAAAAATCCCCTACCATTTTATGTATACAGCTCCCATATCCTCATATTTGTCTCAGGTTACACACAGCAAGCAAACGGCATGGAGCCTGAAGGGTATGCCACACTAAACAATATCGCTAACGGGATCGCTAAAAAACGTCACTATTTAGCGATCCCGTTAGCGATATTGTTCAGTGCGGCAGCTTCCAGCGACGAGCTTCCTGCTGTGATCTCGCTCGTCGCTGGAATCGCTCCGGACCCTATTTCATCGCTGGCGCTCCCGCTGGGTAAGTATCTTATCGCTGTGTGGCACCTTTTCTTAGCGATTTAGCGGTACTTTTGTACCGCTAAAGTCGTTAAGAAGATCGCTAACGGCGATAGCGTCGTTAACTATATCGCTAAATGCGGCACCATTCTGCGATCTCGTTAGCGTTGCATACTAATGAGATCGCTAGCGGGATTGTTTCTATATCGCTAAATGCTGCCGCATTTAGCGATATAGTTAACGACGCTATCGCCGTTAGCGATCTTCTTAACGACTTTAGCGGTACAAAAGTACCGCTAAATCGCTAAGAAAAGGTGCCACACAGCGATAAGATACTTACCCAGCGGGAGCGCCAGCGATGAAATAGGGTCCGGAGCGATTCCAGCGACGAGCGAGATCACAGCAGGAAGCTCGTCGCTGGAAGCTGCCGCACTGAACAATATCGCTAACGGGATCGCTAAATAGTGACGTTTTTTAGCGATCCCGTTAGCGATATTGTTTAGTGTGGCATACCCTTTAGCGATATAGAAACAATCCCGCTAGCGATCTCATTAGTATGCAACGCTAACGAGATCGCTAGCGGGATAGCTTAGTGTGGCAGTACCTTGATCCTACAATAACAGGGAACACCCACTGAGCTTTGAACTTACAGCTTCATAAACAGGCAATGTCCACTGAGCTTTAAACTTGCAGCATCATAAATATGGAACACCCACTGTGCAATAAACTTGAAGCTTCACAAGCAGGTAATATCCACTGAGCTTTAAACTTGCAGCATCATAAATATGGGACACCCACTGTGCAATAAACTTGCAGCTCCACAAACAGGTAATATCCACTGAGCTTTAAACTTGCAGCATCATAAATATGGGACACCCACTGTGCAATAAACTTGAAGCTTCACAAGCAGGTAATATCCACTGAGCTTTGAACTTGCAGCTTTACAAGTAGGGAACACCCACTGTGCTATAAACTTGCAGCTCCACAAACAGATAATATCCACTGAGCTTTAAACTTGCAGCTTCACAAATATGGAACACCCACTGTGCAATAAACTTGCAGTTTCACAAGCAGGTAATATCCGCTGAACTTTGGACTTGCAGCTTTACAAGTAGGGAACACCCACTGTGCTATAAACTTGCAGCTTCACTAACAGGTAAGATCCACTGCGCTTTGGACTTGCAGCTTTACAAGTAGGGAACACCCACTGTGCTATAAACTTGCAGCTTCACTAACAGGTAAGATCCACTGCACTTAGGACTTGCAGCTTCACAAGTAGGGAAGACCCACTGTGCTCTAAACTTGCAGCTTCACTAACAGGTAAGATCCACTGCACTTTGGACTTGCAGCTTTACAAGTAGGGAACACCACTGTGCTATAAACTTGCAGCTTCACTAACCGGTAAGATCCACTGAGCTTTAAACTTGCAGCTTCATAAATATGGAACACCCACTGTGCTATAAACTTGCAGCCTCACAAGCAGATAATATCCACTGCGCTTTGGACTTGCAGCTTTACAAGCAGGGAACACCCACTGTGCTCTAAACTTGCAGCTTCACTAACAGGTAAGATCCACTGCGCTTTGGACTTGCAGCTTTACAAGTAGGGAACACTCACTGTGCTCTAAATTTGCAGCTGCACTAACAGGTAATATCCACTGAGCTTTGGACTTGCAGCTTCACAAGTAGGGAACACCCACTGTGCTCTAAACTTGCAGCTTCACTAACAGGTAAGATCCAATGCGCTTTGGTCTTGCAGCTTTACAAGTAGGGAACACCCTCTGTGCTCTAAACTTGTATCTTCACTAACAGGTAAGATCCACTGCGCTTTGGACTTGCAGCTCTACAAGTAGGGAACACCCTCTGTGCTCTAAACTTGCAGCTTCACTAACAGGTAAGATCCACTGAGCTTTGGACTTGCAGCTTCACAAGTAGGGAACACCCTCTGTGCTCTAAACTTGCAGCTACAAATGCAGGAATGTTCAAAACATTAAAAGGTAGTGCAGAAATTAGCACAGAAATTAGAGTAATCTGAACCTTCTCAGGTACACTTATACAGAAATCATAGGAGTTGTCAAGAATTAGAAAAACATGGCTGCTTGCTTTCAAAAACAGCACCACATCAGTGTACAGGCTGCATCGTCTTACTGCAGTTCAGCAATACCAGAGTCATCAGTGGAAAGGTGTGACGATTAATGACGAAAGTCCGGTCACCACCTTATTTTTTATATATACTTCTTCTATATCACCGATGATGGAAGACGCTTCAGCATCTCGGCCACATAAGGCGCAGACATGCTGCCACTTCCATGTTTACACGCTGGTTATATGGCACCCACTTAGCATTCTGCTAACCTCGTGCAGGAAGTAGTGAGTTCCCGGTAAAGGCCCATTAATGAGGTGGCAGCCAAGAGAAAACAAGGAGCTCATTGATGAGGAGGCACAGAGCTCCTGTTCACAGCTGGAGACAGACAGGCACTGTACCTCGCTCACCAGAGGGGACGTGGTCAGTAAGGGGCCTGTGTATCTGGGCGGACATTCACCAGCTGCATGGAGCGCAGACACCACATCAGCAGGACACGGCAGCACATGGGATCCGGGCCCCACTGTAATGTACAAGGGTCCTGGAAATGACAGGTGGAAGTTAAAGGGGCGATTGCCCTGAGAGTTTGAGTGCACACAGCCAGCTGTGCAGCGCAGGAAACCCAGGAACTGGAGCAGGTCTGTGTAGTGACCAGCGGAGGCAGCGCTGAGTGACTGCGGCAATACAGAGAGGGGACCAAGCAGGTGTAAGGGAGTGGCAGGGGTGGGTCCCCTGGGACAGAGTGGGGGAGGAGCAGAGACCGAGCGGACGCCGGGTGGGGGGAGGAGCAGAGACCGAGCGGACGCCGGGTGGGGGGAGGAGCAGACACGGAGTGGACGCCAGGTAGGGGAAGCGAGACAGAGCGGACGCCAGGTAGAGGAAGCGAAACAGAGCGGACGCCAGGTAGAGGAAGCGAGATAGAGCGGACGCCAGGTAGGGGAAGCGAGACAGAGCGGACGCCAGGTAGGGGAAGCGAGACAGAGCGGACGCCAGGTAGGGGAAGCGAGACAGAGCGGACGCCAGGTAGGGGAAGCGAGACAGAGCGGACGCCAGGTAGGGGAAGCGAGACAGAGCGGACGGCAGGTAGGGGAAGTAAGACCAAGCAGATGCCAGGTAGGGAGCGAGACCGAGCGGACGTCAGGTAGGGGAAGTAAGACCGAGCGGATGCCAGGTAGGGGAAGTCCGAGTGGACGCCAGGTAGGGGAAGTAAGACCGAGTGGACACCAGGTAGTGGAAGCGAGACCGAGCGGACGCCAGTTAAGGGAAGAGAGACCGAGCGGACGCCAGGTAGGGGAAGAAAGACCGAGCGGACGCTAGGTGGGGGAAGCAAGACCAAGCGGACGCTAGGTGGGGAGTCTGAGATGGAGCTGGTGCAAGGGGAACCCGAAACCTAGCATGCGCAAGGGGGCGGTGCGAGACCAAGCAGGAGAGGGGCACAGACCGAGTGGGTGAGCGGTGAAGTGAAGGGGGAGGCAAGAGAGTGAGGGGACATACCAGTCCTGAAGTGACAACCTCTTGCATTGGCACATCCTGCATGTGGTGAGCACAGAGCAGGATACAGAGTTTTCCCTCACATAATGACATCACCCATGGAAAACTCTGCTTGCTGCCCTGTGTTTACAGCAGAGGGGACATGGTGTGCCTGCTCCCGGCTATACAGACCACTCATCCTTCCCATGTCCCAGAACAGAGCAGTTCCCCAGGTGAGGACAATGTGACAATCGTCTCACACACACATGACACGACACCGCAGACTGCAAGTCCTGTGTAACGACCATTTGTAAAGGGCCTGTCCCATCAAAATAAAATGCCCAAATGGGAGGAAACCGAAAACCCGGCAGTGATGAGCGAAGCCGCAAAAGAAAGGTCTTCAGTCTCTGATCCAAGGACCCACCGCCGCGGGCAGAGACTAATGTACACAACACGCAGCTGTAGTAGCTCAGCCCGTCACATAACACTGAGTGACAGCCAGTGCTGTGCAACATTAAAGTCACATCATACATAGGCATTACCTGTGGTGTTACATAGGACTGCAGGTGACATCTACTACATTATTTGTACTCAGAGAGTTACCACTGTGTTACCTGTGGTGTTACATAGGACTGCAGGTGACATCTACTACATTATTTGTACTCAGAGAGTTACCACTGTGTTATCTGTGGTGTTACATAGGACTGCAGGTGACATCTACTACATTATCTGTTCTCAGAGAGTTATCACTGTGTTGTCTGTGGTGTTACATAGGACTGCAGGTGACATCTACTACATTATATGTACTCAGAGTTATCACTGTGTTATCTGTGGTGTTACATAGGACTGCAGGTGACATCTACTACATTATCTGTACTCAGAGAGTTATCACTGTGTTATCTGTGGTGTTACATAGGACTGCAGGTGACATCTACTACATTATCTGTTCTCAGAGAGTTATCACTGTGTTGTCTGTGCTGTTACATAGGACTGCAGGTGACATCTACTACATTATCTGTACTCAGAGAGATATCACTGTGTTATCTGTGGTGTTACATAGGACTGCAGGTGACATCTACTACATTATCTGTACTCAGAGAGTTATCACTGTGTTGTCTGTGCTGTTACATAGGACTGCAGGTGACATCTACTACATTATCTGTACTCAGAGAGTTATCACTGTGTTATCTGTGGTGTTACATAGGACTGCAGGTGACATCTACTACATTATCTGTACTCAGAGAGTTATCACTGTGTTATCTGTGGTGTTACATAGGACTGCAGGTGACATCTACTACATTATCTGTACTCAGAGAGTTATCACTGTGTTATCTGTGATGTCACATAGGACTGCAGGTGACATCTACGCTTATCTACGTTTCATAGGACTGCAGCTAGCACTTGCCCGGGCTTTTCGTGGCTGATATCTGTGCAGTGAATACCCCGCAGCCGCTTACCTGAGACAGAGACGGGGTGGGCCCTTACGCCGTGCTTCTCGCTGTTTGCCAGCCTGTAAGACAGAGGGTGGCATCTGTGAGCGGTGCACATGCTTCATGGTCATTGAGGCTCTGCATTCATCAGTCTCAGGCTACCTTCTGTCATTAGCCGGACTCATCCATTCTACACCACATCAGAGGGGGGAAAAGACTGAGGGAATGCACTGTGGAGGAGGAGAGCTGTAACGATCCCCCCTATTGGAGGAAATGAATTCTGCTGCACAAGCTCTTTACCAGTGGCTGAGCTGTGACAGCGGGAATATGAGCAAGCGCGTGGGCAGAGACGCTCCTCTGACCAGAGCTTCCCATGTTAGACCATACACACAAAAACAAGAAATTCTTCTTAAAGGCGAAATTCAAGTAAAACACGGATTTTGGTAAAGACTTACCTGTAAAATCCTTTTCAGCGAAGGAAGGAAGAGAGACACAGTATTCATTACTGATGGGTAGGCGGAGCCCCAGATCAGGATGTTACCTCAGATCAAAAGAGTGATGACTGGCTGGCCCCTCCAGCTCGGGCTCCTCCTACTCAGCTCCAGTCGTACCAAAGCTTTTAGGAAAAGAGCCAAGATCACCAGCGGAGCAACATAACCCCTTCTGAAGGAACTTCAGAGAAAAAACACAAGGATACAGGTTATGCATGCAAAGAAAGCCAAAAACCACAGAGTTCCAGGTACTACTCACGGAACCTGACTACTGCGATGAGCTGGCGATGCTGGAACAGAGCCTTAGCGCGCTGACCTCAGCCCAGATAATCGCTATCAGATAAGGGTCGCGCTGCATCTGAAAACATCAACACACTTCTGCCGTGGGAGGGTGCTGTGTCTCTCTTCCTTCCTTCGCTGAAAAGGATTTTACAGGTAAGTCTTTACCAAAATCCGTGTTTCAGCTGCAGATGAAGGAAGAGAGCCACAGTATTCATTACTGATGGGACGTCCCAAAGCAGTTCAAAAATAAGGGTGGGAAAAAACCAACAAAAGGCAGAAACCCAACAACCTTAACAACAAAGCGCAACCAGCGCTAAACACAAGTTCATCCAGAACTTTAAACTACAGCTGCCTGCAGGACCCTACGTCCGAGGGCTGCATCAGCGGAAGCACTGACGTCCACTTTATAAAACCTTGTAAACGTGTGGACAGAGCGCCAAGTCGCCGCTCGGCAAAGCTGCACTGCCGAAGCACCTTGATGAAAAGCCCACGATGAAGCCACAGCTCTCGTGGAATGGGCTCGAATCTTAATCGGGCAAGATTCACCCCGAAGACGGTAAGCTTCCAAAATAGCTGACCGGATCCAACGAGCTATAGAACCCTTGGAAGCTCGTTGACCACGCCGACGACCTGCCGGAACCACAAACAGGGAGTCCGTCTTACGAAAACCTTGAGTAATAGATAGATAAAACTTCAAGGCCCGCACTAAATCCAATGTGTGTAAATCTCGCTCTTTCGTATTCTTCGGATCCGGACAGAGTGAAGGCAACACAATATCCTGGTTAACATGAAATTGTGACACCACTTTAGGCAAAAAATCACCCCGAGTGCGAAGCACTACACGATCCGGAAAAAACTCCAGAAAAGGAGGCGAACAAGAAAGAGCTGCCAATTCAGAAACTCTCCTCAAGGAAGTGACTGCAACAAGGAAAGCCACCTTCCAAGAAAGTAAAGAAAGGCTAGCAGAAACCATAGGTTCAAAAGGTTTATGCTGAAGAGCCTCCAAAACAAGGTTGAGCCGCCAAGGAGACACGGGTGCCTTCCGCGGCGGAAACTTACGAGAGATACCTCGGAAAAAGGAGAGCACGTCTCTATTCGAAGCAATGTTTCTCCGGAACAATAAGGACAGAGCAGAAATCTGACCTTTCAGAGTGCTAACTGCCAAACCCTTGTCTAGCCCATGCTGCAGAAAAGCCAACAGGTTGGGAATGGAAAATTTTCTCGGGTTCCGAGAAGACCCCAAACACCACGAAAAGAAGGTTTCCCAAATTTTGTGGTAAATCCTAGAAGTAGCCGGACATCTTGCAGCACGAAGGGTAGCAATGACCTCGGCTGAAAAACCTCTACGGGTCAAGATTTCGGTCTCAAGAGCCACGCCGTCAAACGCAGGGACATCAAGTCCGGATGACAAACGGGCCCCTGAGTCAACAAGTCCGGTTGAAGAGGGAGTGGAAACGGAGGTGCCGCCAACAGTGACATTATTGTCGAGAACCACACCCTTCTTGGCCAGTCTGGAGCTATCAGAATAGCTGGAATTCTCTCTAGTCTGATCCGACGCAGCACTAGAGGAAGTAAGGATATCGGCGGGAATACATAGATCAGCTCGAACTGATCCCACTGAGCCACTAGAGCATCCACCGCCACCGCCTTCGGGTCCTTGTACCTGGACATGAATGTCGGTAACTTGGCATTGGACCTGGATGCCATCAAATCCACTTGGGGGGTTCCCCAGCGAGAGCACAGTAGTGCAAAGACTTCCGGGTGGAGGCTCCATTCCCCGGGATCCATCCTTCTGCGACTGAGAAAGTCCGCTGTAATATTCTGAACCCCTGGAATGTGAATCGCCGAAATGGCTGGTACATTGGCCTCTGCCCAAATCAGAATTCGGGACACCTCTACCATGAGTCTGGAACTCCTTGTCCCACCTTGGTGATTGATATACGCGACAGCCGTCGCATTGTCTGTCTGCACACGGACTGGCAGACCGCTCAAAGGGACCGTCCAATGTTGGAGGCAAAGGAAAATCGCCCTCAATTCCAGGATGTTGATCGGAAGCACAGACTCTTCCGGTGACCATACCCCCTGAATCCAGAGATTGTTCCAAACACCCCCCCAGCCCGTCAGGCTGGCATCGGTGGTTATGACTGACCACTTCAGAGGGAGGAAAGACTTCCCCAGGGAGAATGCCCCTGGACGTAACCACCATTCTAGAGAATCCCGCACCGCGCGAGAAATGGTGACACTGCAATCCAGCGATTGCGACTGATTCCATCGACTCAAGATGAACCTTTGAAGAGTCCTGGAGTGGAACTGGGCAAAAGGAATTGCCTCCATGGACGCCACCATCAGTCCCAGAAGACGCATACACTTCCGTAGGGACATTGCCGTTGAGGATGTCATAATCTGTACATGTCGAAGAAGACATGACTGTTTGTCTGGTGGTAGGGAAACTACCGACCGAAACGTGTCGAGATGCATTCCCAAAAAGAGAATTGTCCTCGATGGTTCCAGGGACGACTTCTCCCAATTGACCAGCCAACCGAAGTCTTTCAGAAACTGAAGAGACAAATCCCGAGCCGTCAACGCCTCCTCCTCCGAGGAAGCCACGATCAAAAGATCGTCCAGATAAGGGAGAATCGTAATCCCCTGTCTTCGAAGGAGTGCCATGAGGGGCGCCAGAATTTTTGTAAAGACCCTTGGCGCTGAGGCTAAGCCGAACGGCAGAGCCACGAACTGGTAATGATTCTGACCTATGGCAAATCGAAGAAAGCGCTGATGAGCCTTTCCGATGGGAATATGCAAATAGGCGTCGCGAATGTCGATTGACACCAGAAAATCGTTCTGTGACAGAGCTGCCACAACGGAACGAAGCGACTCCATGCGAAATTTCCGGGCATGGACATGCCGGTTTAATCGCTTGAGATCCAGAATCGGGCGAAATTTGTTCTCCTTTTTGGGAACTATAAAAAGGTTGGAATAAAAACCTTTCCCTCGGTCCTCTGACGGAACCGGTATCACTACACCCTTTTGTAGTAGCGATTCGACCTCTCGCTGTAGAGCGACAACAAGCTCGGGTTCCGACGGAACGCGAGATTGACAAAAAACATTTGGGGGTTGAGAAGCAAACTCTATGAAATAGCCTGCCGACACTATCCGCGTTACCCAGGAATCTGGAACGCGAGCCATCCAAGTCTCCTTGAAAAGAAGCAGGCGACCCCCCACTCGAGAATCCTCGAGTGGACCCCTGGCGTCAATCCGACTTTGCGGGTTTCTTGTCAAGTTCCCGCTTGTTCTGGCGGAAACTCTGCTTCCAGGGAGTACGAGTTTTCTGAGAGGATTTCTTTCCTGAGAAAGAAGGACGACCCGATCCCCACGAGGAGTGACTAGATCGTCCTCGGCCCCGAAAGGACCGCCGACCACTATAAACACCAGGCTTACTGGACACCGAGGCCATGGCCCTTCGCTGTGGTAATGCTGATTCCTTCGCCTTAGCCTTGGAAATCAGCTCTGTGAGGTCGGATCCAAAAAGATGGCCACCCTTGTAAGGTAAGGCCAACAACCCTTGTTTGGAAACTGCGTCCCCGGCCCACTGTCTGAGCCATAAAGCTCTTCTGACTGTGACCGCTGAAGCTTGCGCTTTGGCCAGCAGAGATGCCGTATCCAGACCGGCATCAAAGATATAACAGGCTGCCGTTTCTAACCATTCACAAGTTTCCCGTATCTCAGATAACGGAGATTCATTTTGCAACTCCGTCTTCAGACGTGCCAACCAGCTTAGAGAAGCTCTAGCAGCACACATGGATCCTAGCACTGCTCGAAATCCATGACCCGCAGCCTCATAGCTTGCTTTTGCCGCCAATTCTGCCTTTCTATCCAAAGGCTCCTGTAAGCTCGCTTTTCCCTTAATAGGGAGTAGAGAGGATTTACTAAGCTGAGACAAAGACACATCCACTTCAGGAGCAGAAGTCCAATTAGCCTTTAACTCCGTAGAGCAAGGATAAAGTGTATCAAAGAAATGCGTTCCATGAAAACGCTTATCTGGACATAGACGTTCCTCCTCTATTACACATTAAGCTCATCCAGAGCTGGCAATGTTGTGCGCGAAGCACGGGACTCCTGGAACATGCGTGCTGATTTACCAGGACGACTAGTTACCTCCTCCGGTAACTGTAATATATCTCTCATGGCTTCAATTAATGCCTCCGTACGCTTCGTCATAGAGGAACGCCCCTGCGGCTCGTCCGCATCTGAATCGGATATTTCTCCATCCGAATTTAAAGGGGAACTCTGCCCAATATCAGATACATCTGACTCGCTCCGTGTAGAGGCCGGTAACGGCCTGCGTCGCTTCCTCTGAGAGGAATTAGCAGACACATATTGACCTAAAAGGTCAGATAAGTTATTAATCGATCGAGCGATATCATCCAATTTTCCACCGCTGTCGACCGCAGCGCTAGACGCTGTGGAGGTCTGCGTATCTGATTGCCGCAATGGCACTGGGACGTGATCCGCGGCATCTGAACTCTGTTCAGACATGTCTCACCTGTATGAGCAGGTCAAAGCGGTAATACCAGCAAAAAACTATGCGGTTTTTTTTTTTTTTTTTTTTCAAACGCTGAAGGGTTAACGCTCCACCAAGCAGAGTTACCCCAGCGGTATTCAGTCAGCAAATTTAGCTGGTAGAAATAACCCTCAAAGGGGTTAATATTGCAAACTCACCAAAACACGGATTTTGGTAAAGACTTACCTGTAAAATCCTTTTCAGCGAAGGAAGGAAGAGAGACACAGTAATTCATTACTGATGGGTAGGCGGAGCCCCAGATCAGGATGTTACCTCAGATCAAAAGAGTGATGACTGGCTGGCCCCTCCAGCTCGGGCTCCTCCTACTCAGCTCCAGTCGTATCAAAGCTTTTAGGAAAAGAGCCAAGATCACCAGCGGAGCAACATAACCCCTTCTGAAGGAACTTCAGAGAAAAAACACAAGGATACAGGTTTGCATGCAAAGAAAGCCAAAAACCACAGAGTTCCAGGTACTACTCACGGAACCTGACTACTGCGATGAGCTGGCGATGCTGGAACAGAGCCTTAGCGCGCTGACCTCAGCCCAGATAATCGCTATCAGATAAGGGTCGCGCTGCATCTGAAAACATCAACACACTTCTGCCGTGGGAGGGTGCTGTGTCTCTCTTCCTTCCTTCGCTGAAAAGGATTTTACAGGTAAGTCTTTACCAAAATCCGTGTTTCAGCTGCAGATGAAGGAAGAGAGCCACAGTAATTCATTACTGATGGGACGTCCCAAAGCAGTTCAAAAATAAGGGTGGGAAAAAACCAATAAAAGGCAGAAACCCAACAACCTTAACAACAAAGCGCAACCAGCGCTAAACACAAGTTCATCCAGAACTTTAAACTACAGCTGCCTGCAGGACCCTACGTCCGAGGGCTGCATCAGCGGAAGCACTGACGTCCACTTTATAAAATCTTGTAAACGTGTGGACAGAGCGCCAAGTCGCCGCTCGGCAAAGCTGCACTGCCGAAGCACCTTGATGAAAAGCCCACGATGAAGCCACAGCTCTCGTGGAATGGGCTCGAATCTTAATCGGGCAAGATTCACCCCGAAGACGGTAAGCTTCCAAAATAGCTGACCGGATCCAACGAGCTATAGAACCCTTGGAAGCTCGTTGACCACGCCGACGACCTGCCGGAACCACAAACAGGGAGTCCGTCTTACGAAAACCTTGAGTAATAGATAGATAAAACTTCAAGGCCCGCACTAAATCCAATGTGTGTAAATCTCGCTCTTTCGTATTCTTCGGATCCGGACAGAGTGAAGGCAACACAATATCCTGGTTAACATGAAATTGTGACACCACTTTAGGCAAAAAATCACCCCGAGTGCGAAGCACTACACGATCCGGAAAAAACTCCAGAAAAGGAGGCGAGCAAGAAAGAGCTGCCAATTCAGAAACTCTCCTCAAGGAAGTGACTGCAACAAGGAAGGCCACCTTCCAAGAAAGTAAAGAAAGGCTAGCAGAAACCATAGGTTCAAAAGGTTTATGCTGAAGAGCCTCCAAAACAAGGTTGAGCCGCCAAGGAGACACAGGTGCCTTCCGCGGCGGAAACTTACGAGAGATACCTCGGAAAAAAGAGATCACGTCTCTATTCGAAGCAATGGTTCTCCGGAATAATAAGGACAGAGCAGAAATCTGACCTTTCAGAGTGCTAACTGCCAAACCCTTGTCTAGCCCATGTTGCAGAAAAGCCAACAGGTTGGGAATGGAAAACTTTCTCGGGTTCCGAGAAGACCCCAAACACCACGAAAAGAAGGTTTCCCAAATTTTGTGGTAAATCCTAGAAGTAGCCGGACATCTTGCAGCACGAAGGGTAGCAATGACCTCGGCTGAAAAAACCTCTACGGGTCAAGATCTCGGTCTCAAGAGCCACGCCGTCAAACGCAGGGACATCAAGTCCGGATGACAAATGGGCCCCTGAGTCAACAAGTCCTGTTGAAGAGGGAGTGGAAACGGAGGTGCCGCCAACAGCGACATTATTGTCGAGAACCACACCCTTCTTGGCCAGTCTGGAGCTATCAAAATAGCTGGAATTCTCTCTAGTCTGATCCGACGCAGCACTAGAGGAAGTAAGGATATCGGCGGGAATACATAGATCAGCTTGAACTGATCCCACTGAGCCACTAGAGCATCCACCGCCACCGCCTTCGGGTCCTTGTACCTGGACATGAATGTCGGTAACTTGGCATTGGACCTGGAAGCCATCAAATCCACTTGGGGGGTTCCCCAGCGAGAGCACAGTAGTGCAAAGACTTCCGGGTGGAGGCTCCATTCCCCGGGATCCATCCTTCTGCGACTGAGAAAGTCCGCTGTAATATTCTGAACCCCTGGAATGTGAATCGCCGAAATGGCTGGTACATTGGCCTCTGCCCAAATCAGAATTCGGGACACCTCTACCATGAGTCTGGAACTCCTTGTCCCACCTTGGTGATTGATATACGCGACAGCCGTCGCATTGTCTGTCTGCACACGGACTGGCAGACCGCTCAAAGGGACCGTCCAATGTTGGAGGCAAAGAAAAATCGCCCTCAATTCCAGGATGTTGATCGGAAGCACAGACTCTTCCGGTGACCATACCCCCTGAATCCAGAGATTGGTCCAAACACCCCCCCAGCCCGTCAGGCTGGCATCGGTGGTTATGACTGACCACTTCAGAGGGAGGAAAGACTTCCCCAGGGAGAATGCCCCTGGACGTAACCACCATTCTAGAGAATCCCGCACCGCGCGAGAAATGGTGACACTGCAATCCAGCGATTGCGACTGGTTCCATCGACTCAAGATGAACCTTTGAAGAGTCCTGGAGTGGAACTGGGCAAAAGGAATTGCCTCCATGGACGCCACCATCAGTCCCAGAAGACGCATACACTTCCGTAGGGACATTGCCGTTGAGGCTGTCATAATCTGTACATGTCGAAGAAGACATGACTGTTTGTCTGGTGGTAAGGAAACTACCGACCGAAACGTGTCGAGATGCATTCCCAAAAAGAGAATTGTCCTCGATGGTTCCAGGAACGACTTCTCCCAATTGACCAGCCAACCGAAGTCTTTCAGAAACTGAAGAGACAAATCCCGAGCCGTCAATGCCTCCTCCTCCGAGGAAGCCACGATCAAAAGATCGTCCAGATAAGGGAGAATCGTAATCCCCTGTCTTCGAAGGAGTGCCATGAGGGGCGCCAGAACTTTTGTAAAGACCCTTGGCGCTGAGGCTAAGCCGAACGGCAGAGCCACGAACTGGTAATGATTCTGACCTATGGCAAATCGAAGAAAGCGCTGATGAGCCTTTCCGATGGGAATATGCAAATAGGCGTCGCGAATGTCGATTGACACCAGAAAATCGTTCTGTGACAGAGCTGCCACAACAGAACGAAGCGACTCCATGCGAAATTTCCGGGCATGGACATGCCGGTTTAATCGCTTGAGATCCAGAATCGGGCGAAATTTGTTCTCCTTTTTGGGAACTATAAAAAGGTTGGAATAAAAACCTTTTCCTCGGTCCTCTGACGGAACCGGTATCACTACACCCTTTTGTAGTAGCGATTCGACCTCTCGCTGTAGAGCGACAACAAGCTCGGGTTCCGACGGAACGCGAGATTGACAAAAAACATTTGGGGGTTGAGAAGCAAACTCTATGAAATAGCCTGCCGACACTATCCGCGTTACCCAGGAATCTGGAACGCAAGCCATCCAAGTCTCCTTGAAAAGAAGCAGGCGACCCCCCACTCGAGAATCCTCGAGTGGACCCCTGGCGTCAATCCGACTTTGCGGGTTTCTTGTCAAGTTCCCGCTTGTTCTGGCGGAAACTCTGCTTCCAGGGAGTACGAGTTTTCTGAGAGGATTTCTTTCCTGAGAAAGAAGGACGACCCGATCCCCACGAGGAGTGACTAGATCGTCCTCGGCCCCGAAAGGACCGCCGACCACTATAAACACCAGGCTTACTGGACACCGAGGCCATGGCCCTTCGCTGTGGTAATGCTGATTCCTTTGCCTTAGCCTTGGAAATCAGCTCTGTGAGGTCGGATCCAAAAAGATGGCCACCCTTGTAAGGTAAGGCCAACAACCCTTGTTTGGAAACTGCGTCCCCGGCCCACTGTCTGAGCCATAAAGCTCTTCTGACTGTGACCGCTGAAGCTTGCGCTTTGGCCAGCAGAGATGCCGTATCCAGACCGGCATCAAAGATATAACAGGCTGCCGTTTCTAACCATTCACAAGTTTCCCGTATCTCAGATAACGGAGATTCATTTTGCAACTCCGTCTTCAGACGTGCCAACCAGCTTAGAGAAGCTCTAGCAGCACACATGGATCCTAGCACTGCTCGAAATCCATGACCCGCAGCCTCATAGCTTGCTTTTGCCGCCAATTCTGCCTTTCTCTCCAAAGGCTCCTGTAAGCTCGCTTTTCCCTTAATAGGGAGTAGTGAGGATTTACTAAGCTGAGATAAGGACACATCCACTTCAGGAGCAGAAGTCCAATTAGCCTTTAACTCCGTAGAGCAAGGATAAAGAGTATCAAAGAAATGCGTTCCATGAAAACGCTTATCTGGACATAGACGTTCCTCCTCTATCACACCATTAAGCTCATCCAGAGCTGGCAATGTTGTGCGCGAAGCACGGGACTCCTGGAACATGCGTGCTGATTTACCAGGACGACTAGTTACCTCCTCCGGTAACTGTAGTATATCTCTCATGGCTTCAATTAATGCCTCCGTACGCTTCGTCATAGAGGAACGCCCCTGCGGCTCGTCCGCATCTGAATCGGATATTTCTCCATCCGAATATAAAGGGGAACTCTGCCCAATATCAGATACATCTGACTCGCTCCGTGTAGAGGCCGGTAACGGCCTGCGTCGCTTCCTCTGAGAGGAATTAGCAGACACATATTGACCTAAAAGGTCAGATAAGTTATTAATCGATCGAGCGATATCATCCAATTTTCCACCGCTGTCGACCGCAGCGCTAGACGCTGTGGAGGTCTGCGTATCTGATTGCCGCAATGGCACTGGGACGTGATCCGCGGCATCTGAACTCTGTTCAGACATGTCTCATCTGAATGAGCAGGTCAAAGCGGTAATACCAGCAAAAAACTATGCGGTTTTTTTTTTTTTTTTTTTTTTTTTCAAACGCTGAAGGGTTAACGCTCCACCAAGCAGAGTTACCCCAGCGGTATCCAGTCAGCAAATTTAGCAGGTAGAAATAACCCTCAAAGGGGTTAATATTGCAAACTCACCAAAATATATATATATTTGTGAGCCCCAGCCAATTTTTATGTCTCTGATGAGACTGCAGCTGCAGGATAGCGATCGCTGCGCTGCGGGGTGAGGAATCCACACTCACCCAGCTGGCCGTGGTGTCTATATGAGGAGGGGAGCGGTCCGAGGAGCCCAGGAGCCTGAGTAATGGCCGCCACAGTGAGGGGGTCGCAGGAGAAAAGCCAGAGCGCGCGTCTTCCTGCTCAAAAGACCGGGATAGATAGGCCACGCCCCCTGCTAGCTCAAATAATGAGCGCGAAATCTCCCCGCTCCTGCTCCCTCTCTGTCCTGCAGCTATCTGCCTGCGGACAAAAAATCACCACATCTTCATGTAGAAGCGCTGTCACAGTAGCGCTGAAGCATACTGACATTACATGTAGTAGCGCTGTCACAGTAGCGCTGAAGCATACTGATATTACATGTAGTAGCGCTGTCACAGCAGCGCTGAAGCTTACTGACATCACATGTATTAGCGCTGTCACAGCAGCGCTGAAGCTTACTGACATTACATGTATTAGCGCTGTCACAGCAGCGCTGAAGCTTACTGACATTTACATGTAGTAGCGCTGTCACAGCAGCGCTGAAGCATACTGACATTACATGTATTAGCGCTGACATTAATAATAGCGCTGCTCATTCAGACGCTAAAGCACTCACACATAATTATTATTAAAATTTGTGTGGAGTACTCACCAGCCAAGGCGCCACAGGGACCCTCAGGGGTTTCTGGCGCAGTGCCCATGCTTCCCCCAGGGCGAAGAACGCAGTGACCGCACGTGTGGTTTGCGTTCCCGCCAGAGAAGCTCTCCTCATCCCCCAGGGCCGGCAAGGATTCTGCAGGGACTTTGAGTAAATACAGATCCGCCAAGGGAGAGGTTGGGGTACAGCAGCGCTGGTACCCCTGAGACCTCTAGACCAACCAGTGATCCAAGTCTCCTGTCCGAATATTAAAATAATAAAATTTTCTGAGGAGCTGCATTAGCAGCGACCATCCTCTGGACCTCAAATCTTAGACTGGAGCTGAGTAGGAGGAGCCCGAGCTGGAGGGCCAGCCAGTCATCACTCTTTTGATCTGAGGTAACATCCTGATCTGGGGCTCCGCCTACCCATCAGTAATGAATTACTGTGGCTCTCTTCCTTCATCTGCAGCTGAAATATATATATATTTGTGAGCCCCAGCCAATTTTTATGTCTCTGATGAGACTGCAGCTGCAGGATAGCGATCGCTGCGCTGCGGGGTGAGGAATCCGCACTCACCCAGCTGGCCGTGGTGTCTATATGAGGAGAGGAGCGGTCCGAGGAGCCCAGGAGCCTGAGTAATGGCCGCCACAGTGAGGGGGTCGCAGGAGAAAAGCCAGAGCGCGCGTCTTCCTGCTCAAAAGACCGGGATAAATAGGCCACGCCCCCTGCTAGCTCAAATAATGAGCGCGAACTCTCCCCGCTCCTGCTCCCTCTCTGTCCTGCAGCTATCTGCCTGCGGACAAAAAATCACCACATCTTCTTGTAACAGCGCTGTCACAGCAGCGCTGAAGCATACTGACATTACATGTAGTAGCGCTGTCACAGCAGCGCTGAAGCATACTGACATTACATGTAGTAGCGCTGTCACAGCAGCGCTGAAGCATACTGACATTACATGTAGTAGCGCTGTCACAGCAGCGCTGAAGCATACTGACATTACATGTAGTAGCGCTGTCACAGCAGCGCTGAAGCATACTGACATTACATGTAGTAGCGCTGTCACAGCAGCGCTGAAGCATACTGACATTACATGTAGTAGCGCTGTCACAGCAGCGCTGAAGCATACTGACATACATGTAGTAACGCTGTCACAGCAGCGCTGAAGCATACTGACATTAGTAATAGCGCTGCTCATTCAGACGCTAAAGCACTCACACATAATTATTATTAAAATTTGTGTGGAGTACTCACCAGCCAAGGCGCCACAGGGACCCTCAGGGGTTTCTGGCGCAGTGCCCATGCTTCCCCCCAGGGCGAAGAACGCAGTGACCGCACGTGTGGTTTGCGTTCCCGCCAGAGAAGCTCTCCTCATCCCCCAGGGCCGGCAAGGATTCTGCAGGGACTTTGAGTAAATACAGATCCGCCAAGGGAGAGGTTGGGGTACAGCAGCGCTGATACCCCTGAGACCTCTAGACCAACTAGTGATCCAAGTCTCCTGTCCGAATATTAAAATAATAAAATCTTCTGAGGAGCTGCATTAGCAGCGACCATCCTCTGGACCTCAAATCTTAGACTGGAGCTGAGTAGGAGGAGCCCGAGCTGGAGGGGCCAGCCAGTCATCACTCTTTTGATCTGAGGTAACATCCTGATCTGGGGCTCCGCCTACCCATCAGTAATGAATACTGTGGCTCTCTTCCTTCATCTGCAGCTGAAATTTATGTTTTTAAAGACTGCAAATCAAGAGATGAGTCCATCAGTTGCTAAAACCCCTCGGGCACCGCCGCAGACCTTCCTGGAAATTTCCAATACAACTTTCTACATAAGTGAAATCAATAGATCGACGACTTCAAAGGTTTTTGACATTTAAAGGGACAGAAACACCGATATCAGGAGTTGATACAACCAGGGGTTTATGATGCACGTTTGTTTTTTTTCTGTAATATTAACCAGTTAATGACTGGGATATTTTCAGGTTTTATTGTGCAAACTTTTTTGGCTTTAACAAAAACCGTTGCCCTTTTTTTCAAGATTGGTGGGACTTAATTTTTCTGAGGTTTTTTTTTTTTTTTGCTCATATCAGGGAAATTTAGAATAGTAGGAAATACGTGTAAATTTTTCACTTTTATTTTTCTTCTGATCACAAGCGACCCCTAAAAACATCCTACATTTGGCTCCCGTCCATCAAAATTATTTTAATATATTGGACTTTTTTTTAACAATGGGATGGGGCTAGAAACCAATTGAGACTGGCAGTGTATTTTTTTTTAATGATTGAATACCCTGCAGTAAATAAACAGTCTGCATAGTGCATGAAAGTAATATACGGTACTTAGTTAACATGGTTTAAAAAATATATTATGAATCACTGACAGTGCTTCCTCCTCCAGACCCAGTAAATAGGAGCAAGAGTCCCAGTTGGCTCTGCTATGCAGCAAAGCAGCTTAGATTTCTCTGCAACGAGGCTGATATACCACCACTTCACTGTGACCATAATTGGGACAGTCCTAACTCTAATATTAAAATACGGATTTTTGTGTTACTCACCGTAAAATCCTTTTCTCCGAGACGCTCATTGGGGGACACAGGACTGTGGGTGTATGCTACTGCCGCTAGGAGGCTGACACTAAGTAAACATAAAAAAAGGTTAGCTCCTCCTCCGCCGTATACACCTCAGCACTGGCCGCAGGCAAACCCAGTTTAGTGCAAAAAGCAGTAGGAGGCTAAAAAATAAATCAAGAGTTAACACAGATACAGTATATCCAGAAGAAAAAACTGCTTATACCAACTTAAGGAGAATAGAGTTAACTCAATATAAAGCCAGCCGGCTATAAGGGAGGGTGCTGTGTCCCCCAATGAGCGTCTCGGAGAAAAGGATTTTACGGTGAGTAACACAAAAATCCGTATTTCTCCTTCGTCTCATTGGGGGACACAGGACTGTGGGACGTCCCAAAGCAGTCCCTTGGGTGGGAAATCGACTCCACAGTGTAATTTATAACAGGCATTGCCTATAGGTGCGCAACCGCGCCCTGAAGAATCCTTCTACCCAGACTGGCATCCGCAGAAGCCTGGGTATGGACATTATAATGCTTGGAAAAAGTATGCAGACTGGACCAGGTTGCTGCTTTACAAACCTGTTCCACCGAAGCCTGATGCCGAAGGGCCCAGGAGGCACCCATCGCTCGGGTGGAGTGAGCCTTGATCCCTGCGGGAACTACCGCGCCTCTGATGCGGTAAGCCTCCTGAATGGCTAACCGAATCCACCTGGCCAAGGTTGATTTAGAGGCAGCGAGTCCCTTCCTGCGACCCTCAGGGAGAACAAACAGCGTGTCCGTCTGCCGAAAGGACGCCGTCCGAGATAACATATCTCCTGAGTGCTCTCACCAGATCCAGCGTATGGAGAGCCTTCTCCACTCGGTGCGTCGGAGCTGGGCAAAATGAGGGCAAAACAATGTCCTCATTAATATGAAAAGAGGACACGACTTTAGGCAAAAAAGGTGGTGTTGGTCTGAGCACCACCTTATCCTGATGGAAAAGCAAGTACGGAGCTCGACAAGACAGTGCGGCCAGCTCCGAAACTCGCCTTATGGATGTTATGGCTACCAAAAACACCACTTTCCAGGAAAGAAATGACAGAGAAAACCTCCTGCAAAGGTTCAAAAGGAGACTCCTGCAGGACTCCCAGGACTAGATTGAGATCCCAAACATCTAAGGGAGCCTTGTAGGGGGGAACTATATGGACAACCCCTTGAATAAAGGTCCTAACCTGAAAATTAGACGCGATTCTTCGCTGAAAAAGCACTGATAACGCTGATATCTGGCGTCTAAGCGTACTTGGTGCTAGACCTGAATCTAGGCCTGCCTGGAGAAATGACAGAATGTTTGGAATTGAAAACCGAAGCGGGGAACAACCATGTTCCCTGCACCAAGCAAAAAAGACCTTCCAAGTACCGTGGTAGATGCGAGCCGAAACGGGCTTTCGGGCGTTAGCCATCGTTGCGGCGACCTTTTTAGAGAAACCAGCCCTGGTCAGGATCCAAGATTCAACGGCCAGGCCGTCAAACACAGGACCGCTAAGTTCTGGTGGTAAACTGGGCCCTGGGAGAGAAGGTCCACGCGCTCTGGCAGTCGCCAGGGAGCGTCGGCGAGCAATTGTACCAGCTCCGCGTACCATGAGCGACGCGGCCAATCCGGAGCGATTAATATCGCAGGAACCCCCTCTATCCTGATCTTTCTGATCACCCTTGGGAGAAGGGCTATTGGTGGAAACAAGTATGGAAGATGAAACTGATTCCATGGTAGGACCAGAGCGTCTACTGCAAATGCCTGCGGATCCCGGTACCGGGAGACGAAGTTGGGCACCTTGGCATTTATCTTGGAAGCCATCAGGTCCACATCTGGGGTTCCCCAGCGTCGGCATATCTGCTGAAAAATCTCGGGATGAAGTGACCATTCCCCTGACGCTATGCCGTGACGGCTGAGAAAATCCGCAGCCCAGTTTTCCTCGCCCGGAATGTGGACCGCTGAAATCACAGAGTGATTTACCTCTGCCCAAGTCAGAATCTGTTTTACCTCGTGCATGGCCGCCCTGCTGCGGGTACCTCCCTGATGGTTTATGTATGCCACTGCCGTGGCATTGTCCGATTGTATTCTGACTGGATGGCCCGCCAGATGCTGGTGAAAATGCCTCAGAGCCAGCCGAATAGCTCGGATCTCTAAAATATTGATCGGGAGGGTCGATTCCTGCTGAGACCAAGTTCCCTGGGCTGTGTGGTGACGAAACACTGCTCCCCATCCGAGCAGGCTGGCATCCGTTGTGACAACCAACCAGAAATTTGGAGGAAACAACCGACCCTGTCGAAGAGTGGTGTTCTTCGTCCACCACATTAGAGTCTGTCTGACCTGCAGGGACAGACGACACCGAAGATTGAGGGAGTAAGGGCTCCCGTCCCATACTGCCAAGAGTGCATGTTGAAGGGGGCGAAGATGAAATTGGGCAAATGGAATAGCCTCGATTGCTGCCACCATCCTTCCTAGGACCCTCATGCAAAAACGGATGGTGTGAGGAATTGGTTGGCGAAGGATCCGTACCTCTTGACGGAGAACCAAGGCCTTGTCTTGAGGAAGAATTATCAACCCCTGAGCGGTGTCGAAATTCATCCCTAAAAAGGTGATCCTCCGAGATGGCACGGGAGATGACTTCTTCATATTCACCAGCCACCCCAGGCGAGCAAGGGTGTCTAACGTAATGCTGACACTTTCCTCGCAGGTCTGAAAAGACGGACCCTTGATGAGGAGGTCGTCTAAGTAAGGCAGGATGACTACCCCCCTGGAGTGCAGAATGGACACAACAGCAGCCATGACCTTTGTGAACACCCTGGGGGCTGTGGCTAGCCCGAAAGGCAAGGCTGCGAACTGAAGATGAAGTTTGCCGACGGCAAACCGAAGAAATCTCTGATGAGGAGGAAATATGGGGATGTGAAGATAGGCATCCTGAATGTCTATTGATGCTAGAAATTCCCCTTTTTCCATGGCTGCAATGACAGAACGGAGAGACTCCATTCGGAAATGACGAATTCTGACAAACCGGTTCAGTCGCTTTAGATCCAGAATGGGTCTTACGGTACCGTCTTTTTTGGGTACAATGAACAGGTTGGAATAAAACCCCTGACCTTTTTCGATTTCCGGAACAGGTACAACAACCCCGCTGTGCCGAAGAGACTCGACCGCCCTGAATAAGGCGCGAACCCGAGATTCCTCCTTGGGAAGGCGCGAGGGAAAAAAACCCATTTGAAGGAAGGCTGGTAAATTCTATTTTGTACCCCGAGGAGACTAACTCTCTGACCCACTCGTCGTGAGTAATTGATAGCCAAATGGGGCGAAACCAGAGTAAGCGGCCGCCTACTCTGGATAAATTGACCGGATTCTGCCTCCAGTCATTTGTCCGAATATTTCTGGGGTTTGGACCCTCTAGATCTTGGTTGTTGAGATCGCCCTCTTCCCAGAGGGTTGGTCCTGTAGGAGACCTGACGATCTCTGGCTTGATTAGGCCGACCTGAACCGCTGGAGGTAGCTGGCGCGGCCCAACCTGGGTTACGAAAGGCCCTAAAGCGAGGCTGAAGCTGTCGGCGAAAAGGCTGCTTAATCTTTTGCTGAGGAAGGAAACTGCTCTTCCCTCCCGTCGCATCAGATATGAGCTGATCCAACCTTTCGCCAAATAACCGACCACTCTGATATGGTAAGGATGTAAGCGATTTCTTTGAGATTGAGTCTGCTCGCCAGGTTCTCAGCCACAAAGATCTTCTGATGGCAATTGCATTAGCAGCAGCTAGGGCTGAGCAATTTGCCGCATCCATGGACGCATTAATTAAGAAGTCTCCTGCCAGCGCTATCTGATTAGAAATCTCGGTTACTTCAGACGGTACCTCTATACCATGAAGAGCTCTATTTAGAGACTCCGACCAGGATATCATGGCCTTAGCAACCCAAGTCGCTGCAAAAGAAGGAGAGAGAGCAGAACCCGATGCTTCAAACACCGAGCGGGCCAAACTCTCAATCAGACGATCCGTTGGTTCCTTGATCGAGGAACCGTTAGGAAGGGAGAGGAGCGTCCTAGACGCCAAACGCGACACAGGAGGATCAACCGCAGGAGATTCCGCCCACTTCTTAAGAAGCTCAGGAGCAAAAGGATATCTAGTATTGAGAGCCTTTTGTCCTGCGAAGCGCTTGTCCGGTTTCTCTCGGTGGCGCTGCACTAGTTCCTCAAACTCAGGATGAGCCCCAAAAACCTTATGAGTTTGCCTGGCTCTTTTGAAGGACACCTTATGACCGGAGGTCAAGGTGGACTCATCGTCTATCCCCAAAGTTTGATTGATAGCTTCAATCAAACTGTCAATTGTGTCCTGACAATTTGGTGCCTCTAAATTAAGGGACTCTTCTGAATCAGAATCCGAATACTGATCACTTGCCAGAGGTGAGGGAGAGCGAGAGACGGAACTGAAAGATGCCGAGGCCTGGACGGCAAAGGCGACGCAGTGTGGGTTCGCTTCCCCTGCGTCTGCCTGGTGAGAGCGCGGCCCCTGCAGGCCGGAGGTTCATGAGACGTCGCCAAGACGGGTGAACCACTGTCCCTGCTCCTATCGGGAGCTTGAAGGGACTCGATCGCTTTTGGTAATGACGCCACAGATTGAGTCAGGGACAAGGCCCACTCAGGGGGACCTGACGCACTAGGCTCAGCTATAGGAGCGGGTTCCTGAGCCCGTTCAGAGTCACAGGCTTCGCAGACCCGAGAAGTCTGGGCGTGCGGAAAAGGGGACCTACAGGCAATGCATGCGGTATACAGCACTGTATGAACTTTAGATCTTCTGGACATTCTGGATCTGTCACAGAGTCCGCAATGAACTGGATGTGACGGTCAGCAGAGAGGCGAAAAAGAGTGCGGAGTAAAGAGGAACAACCAGGCTGGAGGTAGTAGCAGCCCCTGAGCGGTGTCGACTTACCCCAGTCCTGTATCCCTTGCGTCCTGAAGACAGCGTCCAAATAGTATTGGCGTAGGAAGACTTTTGTTAATTATGCCACAACAGAGCTCCAAAATTTTTCAAAAAGGAGCGCTCCTCTGTCAGGGAGGCGTGCTCATGTAGTCGAGCCTCTCAAGAGGCGCCTCCCACCTACTTCCGGCCGCGGCCTAGTCTCCGGCAAAAGCCGGGGACTAAATTTGAAGCCGCGGCCTAGCGCCGGCCGAAGCCGCGGCCTAAATTTCCGGCTAAGGCCCTAAAGTCGGAGGGCGGTCCACCGGAAGGAGACGCCGCCGGGGGCGGATCTCCCTTGCGATAGCGGCCCACCCCCCGGCTGACGCCGGACACAGAATTCCGGCCCGCGGCCCAGTCCCCGGAAAAAGCCGGGGACTAAATTTTAAAAACCGCGGCCCAGAAGCCGGGCGAAAGGAGGTCCCCAAGTCAGAGGGCGGGTCCGCCGGAAGGAGACACCGCCGGGGGCGGATCCCCCCCCTACGACCGCGGCCCACCCTCCGGCTAACGCCGGACAGTAAACACCGGCCCGCGGCCTAGTCCCCGGGAAAAGCCGGGGACTAAATTTGGCAAAGGCCTAGCGCTGGCCGCAACCCTCGCGGCTGTCCAGGCGGGAGGCGGACGCCGACTTCATCCCCTTGTGGAGGAGGGGGAACAAACAGCTGGTTCCTACCCGCTCCAGTAATCTTGGCCACACGTCCCTTGGAGGTAAGATGTCTTCGTTCGCTCAGGCGATCATGTCGCCGCCGGGGGCGGAGGGTAAAAAATGGGGACTCCATAACAAAATAAGGTAGGACGGTGCAGGAACCCTAACTCCATCACCCTTCAGAGGGTGAGGAGAGGGACCGTCCGCCTCCTTGCAGCACCGCAGTCTAGCATTGGTGGTGCAGTGGGGGCCGCACGGACTAACTTTTGCCTCTGTACAGCCTAGGGTTTCAATACCTTAGGGTGGTCAGGGCTGAGTCCGGCATTCATGTCCCACGTTGCGGGAGAGGATACGTTGGAGGCTTTACTCCACGTGCTCGCCCGTTGATGGTTTGGGGAGATCGGACGCTTTCAATAGGATCCGTCGCCCCTATCTCATCTTCGTGGGAAAGGAAAAAAAAAAAAAAAAATGGTCTGGAAAAATAACCAGACGTGTGCCTCCATCAGACACTAAGCAAGAACTGGGTTTGCCTGCGGCCAGTGCTGAGGTGTATACGGCGGAGGAGGAGCTAACCTTTTTTTATGTTTACTTAGTGTCAGCCTCCTAGCGGCAGTAGCATACACCCACAGTCCTGTGTCCCCCAATGAGACGAAGGAGAAAACCTCACCGTTTGTCAAGTGACATGCATGTGGATAAAGGCTGAGAAGGACTGAGACCAGCTAGTGGACACACAAAGGAGACCACATCACTATAATGCCCAGCTGAAAGGAAAGGCAGGCCACACCTTTATATGCACATGATGCAAACAGACATTATCCACATGCATGTGACTTGACAAACGATAAGGTTTTTAATATTAGAGCTAGGACTGTCCCAATTATGGTCACCGTGGAGTGGTGGTATATCAGCCTCGTTACAGAGCAATTTAAGCTTCTTTGCTGCATAGCAGAGCCAACTGGGACTCTTGTTCCTATTTACTGGGTCTGGAGGAGGAAGCACTGTCAGTGATTCTTAATCTATTTACACAAAACCTGGTTCAGAGCTGTGAATAGAGATCTAGAAGGTAAACATGGTAATAAACCATATTTATATTCTCTGTAGGGAGGGTGGCAGTGTCTGACAACCAGCTTCCCACCCTGTCACTGCTTCACGATTTTGTGCAAGTTGGTTACTCTGTACTGACGTTTTAGTATGTCAGTGTAGAGTAAAACATGGACCACCCAGATGTTTACAGTCTATGGGTGGGGGGTCCAAAAATAGTAATAATATTAAATTTATGAAGATCTTCATATGGAGGGTGAGAATTACTTACTTTGGTATAGATGGCAAAGCTCGTTCTCCTTCTGTAACAAAAAAAAAAGGAAAAATCTTATGCAGTGAGAAACTATCCCAAGGCATACATATAGAATAAGATCAGATGGGGCGGGTGAAGTCAGAGTCGTTTTTTTTATAAAGTCGGTAGAATTAGTAAAAGAACAATGTCAAATATTGTCTACAAAGCTTCTTACGTGTTTTTTTTACCTAGTTACGGAGTGAATAATATAGGAAAGCCGTGACACTGGCAGAGTCAGGTTAGGAGTCATCAGGTTTTAGTAGATCTGCCCAGTTATTTAGGGATATGTCATATTGCAACGGTGCCACACTCTACACCCTACTGACATCTTACTGCCCCATTCCACCCGCTAATAGGAGCCATTACCGTGTACTTATCAGTTGCATGCATGTCCCACTGTGTCACTATCTCCCCGCAGGCTTTCTATCTGTGCCAATGTGTATTGCAGTTCTATACCTGAACCAGGAAGCTCTGGATGAAGACGGCCATTGACTCCTCCATGGACAAGCAAGTGTAATAATGGAAACAAAAAAATAAATAAATTACATGATGAATGTTTTTTTCTTTGCACTTATTAGTAAGCAGTGACGATTCTCGGCCTCTTGGGTGAACAAGATGCATCTGGGAGGTACAATCATTACATGAACCAGGCGGCTCAGGATGAACAGAGCTATTACGAGTCTTGGCGTAGAAAGAAGAACATTCACCTGACTGGACAGCAGTAAAAGCTGCACGCTTCCTCCAAAAACAGGAAGACGGGGGCTGGGAAGAAATGTACCACCTATGACTCAAAATGGTGTTTTCACCGCTTAGGAAAACACTTCTCCCTCCAAATATGAACAAGAGAGAGAGGTCGAAGAGCGGACAGAGGCAGCGGTCGCCACATCTGCGAGACTGTGAAATGCGTTGGACCCTGTGCACAATTTTGTGGAAGCTCAGGATGCCTGCCACTTAATCCACTCGATCATCATTGATCGCCTTACAGTTTGCAGCTGGATAAATGGCCCCCTCCCCGACTTCCCTGAGGACCATAACTGCAGGAAGTCCAAAACCCATCAAGAGAATCTGGTGCAAAAATTCACTAAAAGCTTCACACCGTCATTGATCCGGATCTATACCCAAAAGGCCGGATGCACGAGGCGCTCCCATTAATCTGCAATTAACTGGATTCCGTGGATGATCAGGAAACATTAGACACATGGCAAGTCACAATCAATAGAGGAGAGTAATGCAATACAAACATGGTGCACTTACTCACTGCACCACTCTACAGGATAATCCATCCCTAACGCGTTTCTCTGGTATCCGGCGTCATGCTGAATATTATGCATCTGTACGGCGGATAATGACTGGCGCGAGGACGGGCACTGTCCCATCTCCTGGATGAAGCGTCAGCATATAAAGGACGCTCAGCAGCTGCAGCATGGGAACTTGATGACCCCCCCCCAATCTCAGCTCCCCTCACTCTGGACATTACATTTACCTTTCTGTGGTCGGATAATGAAGGACTCGGAGGCTCCATGGACAAGACGGCAGTATCCATCTATTAAGTCCGCCATGTTCTCGGCAATGGTGAGGGATGGGGCTGTCACAGTGAGGGGCTGGGAGCGGACATAAACAATAGGGGTATTATTGTCATTACTGCGCCCCACAGATCCCCCTCCCTCTCGGATCTGACAACAACGGCTCAAATCTACAAACTGCTGCAGGGTTGTCAACAATGATTTTCATTGACAACAAATAGATCATAAAATTGACGACAATATAACACTATGTAACTTAAAACAAGGCTGAACTCGCTGTTCTAATGTGCTGAATCTGGGGAAATAAGGGTGAAGGCAGACCCCAGAGCGAGGCAGTGGGGAACACGAGGAAGACACAGGGGGACCTGGAGGCAGAGGGGATATGAGGGGGACCGGAGGCAGAGGGGATACGAGAAAGACCCAGGGGGACCAGAGGCAGAGGGGATACAAAGCAGACCCAGGGGGACCAGAGGCAGAGGGGATATGAGGGGGACCGGAGGCAGAGGGGATACAAAGCAGACCCAGGGGGACCAGAGGCAGAGGGGATACGAGGAAGACCCAGGGGGACCAGAAGCAGAGGAGATACAAGGAAGACCCAGGGGGACCGGAGGCAGAGGGGATACGAAGCAGAGGGGATATGAGGGGGACAGGAGGCAGAGGGGATACGAGGAAGACCCAGGGGGACCGAAGGCAGAGGGGATATGAGGGGGACCAGAGGCAGAGGGGATACAAGGAAGACCCAGGGGGACCGGAGGTAGAGGGGATACGAAGCAGACCAGGGGGACGGGAGGCAGACACCTCGGGACTGGAGGCAGAGGGGACGGGAGGCAGACACCTCGGGTCGGAAGGCAGAGCCCAGGGGACGGGAGGCAGAGGGGATGGGAGGCAGACTCCAGGGAATGTGAGTCAGAGGGTACGTGAAGGAAGATCCCGGGAGATAAGGGATGCGCAGGAAGACGTAGGGGGTCGGAGGCAGGGGAGATGCAAAGGAAGACCCTTGGAGACGAGAGGCAAAGGGGAGAAGGAACGCGAGAGTCAAAGGGGAGAACACAAGGTAAACCCTGGGGATGTGAACCGTAGAGGATATGAAGAAAGACGGCGAGGGTCAGGAGGCAGAGGGGTCGTGAAGGAAGATCCCTGGGGAAGGAAGGCAGAGGGGATGCAAAGGAAAACCTCTAGGGAATTGAGGCAGAGGGGATGCAAAAGAAGATCAATGGGGAAAGGAGGCAGAATGGATGCAATGGAAGACCACTGGGGTTGGGGACATGAGGCAGAGGGGACACAAAGAAAGACGAGGGGACGGGAGGCAGACCCCAAGGGACGAGAGGCAGAGAGGATGCGAAGAAGAAAGACTGGGGGACAGGAGGCAGAGGGGATGCGAGGCAGACCCCAGGGAATGCGAGTCAGACGGTACATGAAGGAAGATCCCATGGACGGGAGGCAGAGGGGATGCGAGGCAGACCCCAGGGAATGCGAGTCAGACGGTAAATGAAGGAAGATCCCATGGACGGGAGGCCGAGGGGACACAAAAGGTGGACCCTCGAGGTAAAGAAGAAATGCAAACCCTAGGGGGAAAAAAGGGCACATGAAGGAAGATCCCATGGACGGGAGGCAGAGGGGATGCGAGGCAGACCCCAGGGAATGCGAGTCAGACGGTACATGAAGGAAGATCTCATGGACGGGAGGCAGAGGGGACACAAAAGGAGGACCCTCGGGGTAAAGAAGAAATGCAAACCGTAGGGGAAAAAAAGGGCACACAAGGCAAAACAAAGGAAAAATGGACAATAGAGACCCCAGAGGCGGCAACAGTATTTACCTCTGGGGCTCCAGAAATTCGTAGCTGCAGCATCCCTTTCCGATCTTTGTCTTCGCTGCTCGAATACTGGATGGTCTGCACCTGAGTAAAGTCTGCGAGGTGGGTCGGCTGCAGCGGAAGAAAGTGGAATTAGTTAGAAGGTCAGAATTAAAGGTACAGTGTAACCCCTGGGGTTGTCCCTAACTAATACAACGGTGAGCACGTACCGGCAACCATTATTTCTTGCTCCTTTCAATGCAAAATTAACTAAGCAACTTTTCAAACAGCTTGGATTAAAAATCTACTACAACACCTATGCAGAACAATAGGTTTCCATGGTTACAGATTACAAATAAAACCCCGATGTAGTCAGATCCTATTCTCTTCTATAGAGAAGGGTCATGACTTCTGGATCGGAGTGTAACCATGGAGGCACATTGGTCAGCATGGGCGCTGTACATGTGGGTTATGGAGAGGCGTATATAGGGTTTATGGGTAGAATACAGAATGCGGATAATGTGACGCTTTACTTACATTAGATCCTTTGTCTGTCAGGTAACTGATCCCCTCCTCGGGGCCAATCGCCAGCTCCACAGATATAACCCAACTGGACTTTAATGGTTTATGTGATCAATTGGGAAAATCATGAAAAACACAAGAAGTCAAGCGTAAAACAGAGGATAAAAAAAAAGGTAACACGAGAGTATTGGGGAAAAGCGTTTACATTTTTCTAGTCCCTTCTTGTATGAAGGGTCCCGTCACTAACCCCCATAGTAAAGAAAAAGGTAAAAAGTCAATAACTACAGGTCCAATCATACAGTAAAATGGAAGAAAAGACACTATCAGTAATGTCCTACCGTACTTACTCCGAGGGCGCACTTGAAGCATTCCTTGTCATATCGATAGACGGGAGAAAGGATTTCAAAAAATTTTAAGATACTTTCTTCCCGGTTGAGGTTGGCGAACTGGCGAAATGTCTGCTGGATCAGCTTCCGGAGTGATTTTGCCTGTGAAAAAAAAAATAAAAAAATGAAAAGCGCTAGCGCCAATAACCAGGAAAGAAATCAGAGCTCGCACCAATAACCAGGAGAGAAATCAGAGCTCGGACCAATAATCAGGAGAGAAATCAGAGCTCGCATCAATAATCAGGAGAGAAATCAGAGCTCACACCAATAATCAGGAGAGAAATCAGAGCTCTTACCAATAATCAGGAGAGATATCAGAGCTTGCGCCAATAACCAGGAGAGAAATCAGAGCTCTTACCAATAATCAGGAGAGAAATCAGAGCTCACCAATAATCAGGAGAGAAATCAGAGCTCTTACCAATAATCAGGAGAGAAATCAGAGCTTGTACCAATAATCAGGAGAGAAATCAGAGCTCGCACCAATAATCAGGAGAGATATCAGAGCTCATATCAATAATCAGGAGAGATATCAGAGAACGCACCAATAATCAGGAGAGATATCAGAGCTCGCACAATAATCAGGAGAGAAATCAGAGCTCGCACCAATAATCAGGAGAGAAATCAGAGCTCGTACTAATAATCAGGAGAGAAATCAGAGCTCGTACTAATAATCAGGAGAGAAATCAGAGCTCATACTAATAATCAGGAGAGAAATCAGAGCTCGTACCAATGATCAGGAGAGATATCAGAGCTTACACCAATAATCAGGAGAGATATCAGAGCTCGCACCAATAATCAGGAGAGATATCAGAGCTCGCACCAATAATCAGGAGAGATATCAGAGCTCGCACCAATAATCAGGAGAGATATCAGAGCTCGCACCAATAATCAGGAGAGATATCAGAGCGCGCACCAATAATCAGGAAAGATATCAGAGCTCGCACCAATAATCAGGAGAGAAATCAGAGCTCGCACCAATAATCAGGAGAGATATCAGAGATCGCACCAATAATCAGGAGAGATATCAGAGCGCGCACCAATAATCAGGAGAGATATCAGAGCTCGCACCAATAATCAGGAGAGAAATCAGAGCTCGCACCAATAATCAGGAGAGAAATCAGAGCTCGCACTAATAATCAGGGAAGAGACAGTGATAATAAATCTGCACCATATTTACCTTCACAGAATCTAGCAAACTTTTCGGGAAGAACCTTTTCAGACCGACATCTTTCCTGAAAAATAATAATAATGTCACATTTTCATACACGAGACGAGACAGAAACGGGGCAGAATTCATGTCGGGTAAATGCCACCAGCTGTATGATGAATGGCAGGAGACAGCGTTCTGTATGTGGTGCGGATCTCAATCCTCCTGACGCCGCCTATAAATCTCATCCTTTAGTACAGGAAATATCCTGAAGATCCTGCCCCTGCTGCATCATCTGCCCCCGCAGTGAGCGATGGTCACACAGAGCTGGGAGTACAGGCGTTTGTATCTGCTGAGGACACAATTTGCTGTGATAGTACATTTTTTTTAGGCAAGTGGGTCGACACTCCCAGTCCATATTTCCTGGGGGGACATGGACATCAGACAGGGGGTCTCCAGCCCATACATCAGTGAACACCTTCTACATTCAGAATCCCATCCTCAGTGGAGGGTTAGGTACAAATGTATCAAGTCTAGAGAATCCTCAGCTGATACACTGCAACAAAATATCAAGACTGGAGGATTTTTAGATCTCCGAGGATTGTCTGTATTTTCCAAATACAAAAAAATATATACATTTTTCTCATCCGGCAGATGAAGAGTTAATAAAAGAGTCAGGGAACACGAGGATCCGCATCGAGGAGCCGAAATTCCCAATTACCCAACATTTCTCGGTCGCTGTGTTGGGGCAGACTTTCTCCGAGGTGGAACAGACATGTCTGAGGAGAATAATGGCCAATTAGGGTGATGTAAATGTCACAGCCGAGCGGACTGGGGGACGGGGTGAACGTCAGGCAATTATTGTAAAGACAATGACTTCTGGATAGACAAATCGAGTTAACGCGACGCAAGGATGATGGGAGCGAAGCGTTCATTGTAAGGGTCAAGTGTTCACAGAAAGGTCAGACCGAGGCAACAAATACAAGGACAGAACATATGTGTATAGATAATGCAGAATAGTGAGCGCAGCTCTGGAGTATAATACAGGATGTGACTCAGGATCAGTAATGTAATGTATGTACACAGTGACTGCACCAGCAGAATAGTGAGTGCAGCTCTGGAGTATAATACAGGATGTAATTCAGGATGCAGTAATGTAATGCATGTACACAGTGACTGCACCAGCAGAATAGTGAGTGCAGCTCTGGAGTATAATACAGGATGTAACTTAGGATCAGTAATGTAATGCTATGTACACAGTGACTGCACCAGCAGAATAGTGAGTGCAGCTCTGGAGTATAATACAGGATGTAACTCAGGATCAGTAATGTAATGCATGTACACAGTGACTGCACCAGCAGAATAGTGAGTGCAGCTCTGGAGTATAATAAGGATGTGACTCAGGATCAGTAATGTAATGGTACACAGTGACTGCACCAGCAGAATAGTGAGTGCAGCTCTGGAGTATAATACAGGATGTGACTCAGGATCAGTAATGTAATGATGTACACAGTGACTGCACCAGCAGAATAGTGAGTGCAGCTCTGGAGTATAATACAGGATGTAACTCAGGATCAGTAATGTAATGTATGTACACAGTGACTGCACCAGCAGAATAGTGAGTGCAGCTCTGGAGTATAATACAGGATGTAACTCAGGATCAGTAATGTAATGTATGTACACAGTGACTGCACCAGCAGAATAGTGAGTGCAGCTCTGGGGTATAATACAGGATGTAACTCAGGATCAGTAATGTAATGTATGTACACAGTGACTGCACCAGCAGAATAGTGAGTGCAGCTCTGGAGTATAATACAGGATGTAACTCAGGATCAGTAATGTAATGTATGTACACAGTGACTGCACCAGCAGAATAGTGAGTGCAGCTCTGGGGTATAATACAGGATGTAACTCAGGATCAGTAATGTAATGTATGTACACAGTGACTGCACCAGCAGAATAGTGAGTGCAGCTATGGGGTATAATACAGGATGTAACTCAGGATCAGTAATGTAATGTATGTATACAGTGACTGCTCCAGCAGAATAGTGAGTGCAGCTATGGGGTATAATACAGGATGTGACTCAGGATCAGTAATGTAATGTATGTACACAGTGACTGCAGCAGCAGAATAGTGAGTGCAGCTCTGGAATATAATACAGGATGTAACTCAGGATCAGTAATGTAATGTATGTACACAGTGACTGCACCGCAGAATAGTGAGTGCAGCTCTGGAGTATAATACAGGATGTAACTCAGGATCAGTAATGTAATGTATGTACACAGTGACTGCTCCAGCAGAATAGTGAGTGCAGCTCTGGAGTATAATACAGGATGTAACTCAGGATCAGTAATGTAATGTATGTACACAGTGACTGCACCAGCAGAATAGTGAGTGCAGCTCTGGAGTATAACACAGGATGTGACTGAGGATCAGTAATATAATGTATATACACAGTGACAGCAGAATAGTGAGTGCAGCTCTGGAGTATAACACGGGATGTGACTCAGGATCAGTAATATAATGTATATACACAGTGACAGCAGAATAGTGAGTGCAGCTCTGGAGTATAATGCTTGTAGATAAGCTCCGAATCTAACCTGAAAGAGAAGAAAACCAAGTTTTATTATACTCACCCGGGGTCCGGTCCGATGGGCGTCGCAGGTTCGGAGCCTCCCAACTTCATGTGATGACGTCCTCCTCCTTGCTTTGTGTAGCGGCTCCTGCGCAGGTGTAGTGATCTTCCCTGTTGAGGGCAGAGTAAAGTACTGCAGTGCGCAGGCGCTGGGCCTCTCTGACCTTTCCCGGCGCCTGCGCACTGCAGTACTTTGCTCTGCCCTCAACAGGGAAGACCACTACACCTGCGCAGGAGCGCGGCATGAAGCAAGGAGGAGGACGTCATCACATGAAGTTGGGAGGCGCCGAACCTGCAACACCCATCGGACCACCCCCCGGGTGAGTATAATAAAACTTGTTTTTCTTCTCTTTCAGGTTAGATCGGCGGCTTATCTACAGAATTATAGAATGCTGTAGATAAGCCCCGAAAGGCAGTGGCCGCAGCTTATAGCTGAAAAAGAGGTGACGGGTTCACTTTAAATATACACACTGATTCTGTTTTCAATTATAAGATTGCTGCTGTTTTCAATAGATCTGTATGAGCCCTAATAAGCGACTATGACAAGGTGGGTTCTTGACAGCCATCATCCTACACTATCTATGTCCCTACAGACGTGAGGAACACAGAACGACTCCACCATTAATTAGTCTCTGTCATGAAGCCCCACCATTTTCTGGTCTCGGAGACACTAGCGCTAAGTGCTGCAGGTCAGGAGAAGGACGGTCACCATCGCCTCACACACTGACATACATGGACATATCAGGCTATTATTAAAGGTCAGTAAATGGTTATGAAGATGTGCGGCCATAGAGCGACTATCCGATGCCCAAAATCCAAGAGCCAAACATTGAAGAGCATGAAGGATGGAGATCAATAGTCTCCAAATTAGAATAATGGTTCTACAACGTCTCAAAGTGTCAAAACTAAAGCCCAGGTAATAGGAGTTCTGATCCTAGAGGAAACACCCATAACAATTAAAAGAAGGGCGACTCCTCGTGGCTGGAAAATAACAAATTGAAGGGACTCGTCATTTCACTGTCATTAAGAACAAGGACTCCTGGAGGTGATGATCCGGCTCCAGAGCCCTGTCTGGGATCACATGAAGAGACAGAAGGATCCTCACAAGCCTCATCCACAGAAGATCTGGAGTCAGTCATACAACATGTTTGGGACAATCTCCTGCCGAGATCCTACATAATCCGTGCACAAGTGACAAATATCTAAGAAAAGTGATAATGACGATGGGCGGTCACCAAATATTGATGGGATTTACATTTCTCTTTTCTTCATTAACTTATCAATGAAAAAGACGGATTTTGGTAAGAACTTACCTGTAAAATCCTTTTCAGCGAAGGAAGGAAAGGAGACACACTAGTTCATAACTAGTGGGTAGGCGGAGCCCCAGATAGGATTGACACCTCAGATTAAAAAGAGTGTTGACCGGCCCCTCCAGCTCGGGCTCCTCCTACTCAGCTCTCCAGTTGTACACAAGCTTAAGGAAGAGCAATATCACCAGCGGAGCAACATAACCCCTTCTGAAGGACTTCAGAGAAAAAACATAAGAGTACAGGTTATGCATGCATGTAGGCAAAAATCACACAGTTCCAGGTACTACTCACTGAACCTGACTACTGCGATAAGCTGGCAATGCTGGAAAAGAGCCGTAGCGCGTCGACCTCAGCCCAGAAAATCGCTATCAGAGAAGGGTCACGCTGCATCTGAAATACAACAACACACTTCTGCCAAGGGAGGGAGCTGTGTCTCCTTTCCTTCCTTCGCTGAAAAGGATTTTACAGGTAAGTTCTTACCAAAATCCGTCTTTCAGCTGCAGATGGAAGGAAAGGAGACACACTAGTTCATAACTAGTGGGACGTCCCAAAGCAGTCCAGAAATTAGGGTGGGAAAAAACCAAAAGAGGCAGAAACCCATCAACCTAGATAAATGCGCAACAGGCGCCAAATACAAGTTAACTAAAACTTAAAATACCGCTGCCTGCAGGACCCTACGTCCTAAGGCCGCATCAGCGGAAGCACTGACGTCCACCTTATAAAACTTTGTAAATGTGTGGACTGAGCGCCAGGTCGCCGCTCGGCAGAGCTGAGCTGCCGAAGCTCCTTGATGAAAGGCCCACGATGAAGCCACAGCCCTCGTGGAGAGAGCTCGAATCTTAATCGGGCAAGGTTCGCCTTTAAGACGGTAAGCCTCCAAAATGGCTGACCAAATCCAACAAGCTATAGAAACCTTGGAAGCTCGTTGACCACGCCTGCGACCTGCTGGAATCACAAACAGAGAATCTGACTTCCTAAAACCTTGAGTAACAGACAAATAGAACTTCAAGGTCCGCACTAAATCCAATTTGTGCAAGTCCCGTTCCTTAGCATTCCTTGGGCCCAGGCAAAGCGAGGGCAATACAATATCCTGGTTAACATGAAATTGCGACACCACCTTAGGTAGAAAGTCGCCCCGTGTGCAAAGCACTACTCGATCCGGGTAAAACTCCAGGAAAGGAGGCGAGCAGGAAAAAGCTGCCAACTCAGAAACCCTTCTTAAAGAGGTTACCGCCACTAAGAAGGCAATCTTCCAAGAAATTAAAGAAAGGCTAGCAGAACCCATAGGCTCAAAAGGTACATGCTGAAGAGCCTCCAAGACAAGGTTGAGCCGCCAAGGAGACACAGACACCTTCCGCGGTGGAAACTGACGGTTACTCCGCGAAAAAAGGAACGTACGTCCCTAAGCGAGGCGATAGCCTTCCGAAACAGCAAGGACAGGGCAGAAACCTGGCCTTTCAGAGTGCTAACTGCCAAACCTTTTGACCAGCCCGTACTGCAGCAAAGCCAACAAATTGGGAATGGAAAAAATCCTAGTAGTAGCCGGACCTCTGGCAGCTCGCAGAGTGCAATGACTTCGACTGAAAAAACCTCTACGAGTCAATATTTCGGTCTCAAGAGCCACGCCGTCAAACGCAGAGACTTCAAGTCCGGATGACGAACGGGCCCCTGAGTTAACAGGTCCGGACGAGGAGGAAGTGGGAATGGCGGTGCCGCCAAAAGCGACACCAGTGTCGAGAACCACGTCCTCCTTGGCCAATCCGGGGCTATCAACATAGCCGGAATTCTCTCCAGGCTGATCCGACGCAGCACCAGAGGAAGTAAAGATATCGGCGGAAACACAGACTAGCTCGAAATGGTCCCACGGAGCCACCAGAGCAACCACCGCCACAGCCTTTCGGGTCCTTGTACCTGGACATGAAAGTCGGTAGTTTGGCATTGAACCTGGATGCCATCAAATCCACTTGGGGAGTTCCCCAACGGGAGCACAGCAGTGCAAAAATTTCCGGATGAAGACTCCATTCTCCAAGATCCATCTTCTCGCGACTGAGGAAGTCCGCCGTGGTATTCTGGACTCCTGGAATGTGAATCGCAGAGATGGCTGGAACCCTGGTCTCGGCCCATAGCAGAATCCGAGACACCTCCATCATGAGCCTGGAGCTCCTTGTCCCGCCATGGTGGTTGATATACGCGACCGCCGTCGCGTTGTCTGTCTGCACTCGGACTGGCAGACCGCTCAAAGGGAGCGTCCAGTGTTGGAGGCAAAAGAAAAAATTGCCCTCAATTCCAGGATGTTGATCGGTAGAACAGACTCTTCCGATGACCATACTCCCTGGATCCAAAGATCGTTCCAGACACCCCCCCCCAGCTCGTCAGGCTGGCATCGGTGGTTATGACCGACCACCTCGGAGGGAGGAAAGATTTCCCCAGGGATAACGCTCCTGGACATAACCACCATCCTAGGGATTCTCGCACCCTGTGAGAGATGATGACGCTGCAATCCAGAGAAGCTTGCGATCGATCCCAACGACTCAGAATGAGCCTTTGGAGGGCCCTGGGATGAAATTGGTCAAACGGAAGTGCCTCCATGGACGTCAAACCAGAAGGCGCATACACTTCCGAAAGGACATTACTGTCGCAGACCTCATAATCTGTACATGTCGAAAGAGACATGCCCGCTTGTCTGGAGGAAGGGACACCACCGTCCGTACCGTATCGAAATGCATTCCCAAAAACAGGATTGACTTCCAGAGACGACTTCTCCCAATTGACCAGCCACCCGAAATCCTCCAGGAGCTGAAGGGATAGATTGCGAGCCGTCCCCGCCTCCTCCTTTGAGGACGCCACAATCAGAAGGTCGTCCAGGTAGGGAAATCGTAACCCCCTGTCTTCGAAGAATTGCCATGAGGGGCGCTAGAATTTTTGTAAAAACTCTGGGCGCCAAGGCCAAGCCGAATGGCAGAGCCACAAACTGGTAATGGTCCTGACCTATGGCAAAACGAAGGAAGCGCCGGTGAGCCCTTCCGACGCGAACATGCAAATAAACGTCGCGAATGTCGATTGACCAAAAAGACGTTCTGCGACAGGGCTGCCACAACGGAGCGAAGCGACTCCATGCGGAATTTTCGGGATGTAAACATGCCGATTCAATCTTTGAAATCCAAAATAGGGCGAAATTTGTCCTCCTTTTTGGGGACCACAAAGAGGTTGGAATAAGAATCCTCTTCCCCGGTCCTCTGCGGTACCGGTATCACCACACCCTTCTGCAGAAGGGAATCAACCTCTCATAGTAGAGCGGCAAATAGCTCGGCTCTGACGGAATGCGAGATTGGCAAAACCTGTCCGGGGTCGAGAAAGAAACTCTATGAAGTAGCCTGCCAACACAACCTGTGTCACCCAGGCGTCCGACACACGGGAAACCCAAGTCGGTTTGAATTGGAGTAAACGACCCTCCACTCGAGAGCGCTCGAGTGAGACCCAGACGTCAGACCGCTTTAGCGGGTTTTTTGCCAGCTTCTGTCTTAATGGAAGTTCTGTTTCCAGGGTATGCGGAATTTCTGAGAATTCCCCCTTTTTTTTTTTTAAAAAAAAAGAGAGGAACGACCCAAACCCCCAGAGGGTTGACCGGATCATCCCCTGGACCGAAAGGACCGCCGACAACTACCGGCACTAGTCCTGCCAGACGCAGAAGTCACAGCTCTGCGGTAAAGCTGTTTCTTTTGCCTCAGAAATCAGCTCTGTGAGGTCAGATTCAAATAGCTGACCACCTTGTAAGCTAAAGATAGCAAACCCTGCTTGGAAACCGCGTTCCACTGTCTAAGCCACAGAGCTCTTCTGACTGTGACTGCCGAGGATTGCGCCCTGGATAGCAGTGACGCAGAATCCTTCAACTTGAAAAGCCCATCTATCTCGATAGAGGGGATCCATCTTGTCACGCCGTCCGTAGACGGTCCAAACGGCTCAGGGAAACTTTACAAGTACACATAGATCCTTAATACTGAATCCATGACCCGCGGCCTCGCAGATGGATATTGTTGCCATCTCCATTTTTCTGTCCAGCGGTCCTGCAGACTCGCCTTCCTTTACCAGGATAAAGGGACATTCACTTCAGGAGATCCAATTAACAATCAACTCCGTAGAAAACGGATACAGATTGTAAAGCCGTCGCGACCTATGCGACTCCTGAAACATCCGGGCCGACTTACAAGGACGCCTAGTTACCTCTCTCTGGTAACTGTAACGCCCTCATGGCTCCAATAGTACGGTCCATGAGAGAGGCAGAGTGTCCCTGCCGATCCTCCTTGTCCGAAACGGACATCTTCGCTACGCGAGAAGGAAGGCACCGATTTGTGTCGCTTCCTTGAGAGGATCTAGCTGACACTCCATAACCTAGAAGGTCAGACAGGCCATCATAGAAACTAGCGAGGGCCTCCATTTTGACACCACTGGAACCTCCGACCGCTGCACATGACGCCGTCGGGGTCTGCGTGTCAGATTCTGACATGTCCTTGCACAGTATATGGCAGGTTAAACCGTCAGTAACTAGAACAGTGTGTTTCTTAAAGAAAACAATCGCTGAAGGGTTTAAAGCTCTTAAAGAGAGAGCTACCCAGCATTAATAGTTAACCGCCTAAGAAGGGGTTAAAGTAGCAGACTCCCCACAACCTTGATAATGAAAAAGTTGTGCGAGCCCCAAGTGCCTCTTATAAGGCAGCAGCTGCAGGACAGCTATGCCACACTAACAGAAAAACGTTCCACAAGATCGCTAAAAAATTGCGCTGTTTTGTAAATCGCAATGACCGCCAAAGTTGTTAAGGAGATCGCTAACCGCTTATGCGATGTTAATGAGATCGCCCAGATTGGCAGCTACTAGCGACATTAAAAAATGATCACACAAACGATCGCATTAGTATGCGTCGTTATCAGGATCGTTAGTGGGAACGTATAGTGGCAGTATTAAAATCGCAGACTCCCCACAACCTCTTTATTATTATTGAAAAGTGTGCGAGTCCCTTATGCGATAACAGCCGCAGGACAGCGCAGTCTGTCACTCATTAGTGCCCCAGAAGGCGCCCGCGCTGTGGGCGGTGAAGGGGTTAAGCTTCTGCCTGCGAGCTAGAAGCGACTCACCCAGCTGGTAACAGTGTAACATCTTGTCGGGAGGGGAGGAGGGAGAAGAGCCAGAAGAAGCTTTCAGCCTGCTTCTTTAATGGCCGCCGCGCTGTGCCTCCGTGTGCTCCATGAGGGAAGCCGGAAATGGAGACGCAGTAAAGCGCGCGCTCAGAGCGGCGCGAAAATTCAAATAAAAAGGCGCGCACTCCTCTCCTATGTCCTGCAGGCATCCACCTGCGGACAAAAAACACAGTCACCGACATGTAATGTACAGCGGCTGCCGCAGCAGTCGCTTAAGCACTCACACACACATTAATAAAAATGCGTGGTACTCACCAGCCGAAGCGCCACAGGGACCCCCAGGGGTTTCTGGCGCTATGCCCATGCTTCCCCCCAGGGCGGGGGACGCAGTGACCCCTGCAGCGCGGTTTGCGCCCCCGCCAGGGAAGCCATCCTCATCCCCCCGGGCCGGCAGGGTTCTGCTGGACCACCATTAGGGTAATACAGATCTGCCAAGGGAGAGGTGGGGGTCCAGCAGCGCTGAGACCCCTGAGACCTCTAGACCACATTTGGTGATCCAAGTCTCTTGTCCGATAAAAAATAATAAAATCTTCTGAGGAGCTGCTTCCAGCAGCGACTATCCTCTGAGACCTCAAATTGTAAACTGGAGAGCTGAGTAGGAGGAGCCCGAGCTGGAGGGGCCGGTCAACACTCTTTTTAATCTGAGGTGTCTATCTCCATCTGGGCTCCGCCTACCCACTAGTAATATCTAGTGTGTCTCCTTTCCTTCCATCTGCAGCTGAAAAATACAATATTGACACTTTTATATTTGGTGCATCCTTTCTGTGCAGCTATTTTATTTTACACCTGTCTAAAACGTTTGCATAGCACTGCATGTGTATATATACAGATATATATATAAATTAGCTAACACTTACTCTAAAACTTCGTAATTCGACTTCTTCTCTAGAGCATTACCTCTCATCTCTCCATAAGACCGCCTAGATGGAAAAAAACACAAAAAAGAAAAATAGAAATTAAACCCAATTATCTTCTCCATTCTTTATCATACCAGTAGTATTATAGTAGTTATATTCTTGTAACAGGAGCAGTATTATAGTAGTTATATTCTTGTACATAGGGAGCAGTATTATACTAGTTATATTCTTGTATATAGGGAGTAGTATTATAGTAGTTATATTCTTGTATATAGGGCAGAATTATAGTAGTTATATTCTTGTAAATGGAGCAGTAATATAGTAGTTATATTTTTATACAATAGGTAGCAGTATTATAGTAGTTATATTCCTGTAATAGGGCAGTATTATAGTAGTTATATTCTTGTACATAGGAGCAGTATTATAGTAGTTATATTCTTGTACATAGGAGCAGTATTATAGTAGTTATATTCTTGTACATAGGGGCAGTATTATAGTAGTTATATTCTTGTACATAGGGGCAGTATTATAGTAGGTATATTCTTGTACATAGGAGCAGTATTATAGTAGTTATATTCTTGTACATAGGAGCAGTATTATAGTAGTTATATTCTTGTACATAGGGGCAGTATTATGTAGTTATATTCTTGTATCATAGGGGCAGTATTATAGTAGTTATATTCTTGTATATAGGGGCAGTATTATAGTAGTTATATTCTTGTACATAGGGGCAGTATTGTTATGTAAGTTATATTTCTGTACATAGGGCAGTATTATACTAGTTATATTCTTGTACATAGGAGCAGTATTATAGTAGTTATATTCTTGTACATAGAGGCAGTATTATAGTAGTTATATTCTTGTACATAGGGGCAGTATTATAGTAGTTATATTCTTGTAATAGGAGCAGTATTATAGTAGTTATATTCTTGTAATAGGGGCAGTATTATAGTAGTTTATTTAATATTCTGGTACATAGGGCAGTATTAAGTAGTTATATTCTTGTACATAGAGCAGTATTATAGTAGTTATATTCTTTGTACATAGGGGCAGTATTATAGTAGTTATATTCTTGTACATAGGAGCAGTATTATAGTAGTTATATTCTTATATAGGGGCAGTATTACAGTAGTTATATTGTGTACATATGAGGCAGTATTATATGTAGTTATATTCTGGTACATGAAGGGGCAGTATTATAGTAGTTATATTCTTGTACATAGGGCAGTATTATAGTAGTTATATTCTGTACATAGGGGGCAGTATATAGTAGTTATATTCTTGTACATAGGGGCAGTATTCTAGTAGTTATATTCTTGTACATATGGGCAGTATTATAGTAGTTATATTCTTGTACATAGGGGCAGTATTCTAGTAGTTATATTCTGTACATAGGGGCAGTATTATAGTAGTTATATTCTTGTACATAGGGGCAGTATTCTAGTAGTTATATTCTTGTACATAGGGGCAGTATTCTAGTAGTTATATTCTTGTACATAGGGGCAGTATTCTAGTAGTTATATTCTTGTACATAGGGGCAGTATTAGTAGTTATATTCTGGTACATAGGGGGCAGTATTATAGTAGTTATATTCTTGTACATAGGGGCAGTATTCTAGTAGTTATATTCTTGTACATAGGGGCAGTATTCTAGTAGTTATATTCTTGTACATAGGGGCAGTATTCTAGTAGTTATATTCTTGTACATAGGGGCAGTATTAGTAGTTATATTCTTGTACATAGGGGCAGTGTTATAGTAGTTATATTCTTGTACATAGGGGCAGTATTATAGTAGTTATATTCTTGTACATAGGGGGCAGTAGTATAGTAAAAAAGGGGAGAAGCCAGCGCTGCCTATGTCTCATTTTTAAATAAAGTTAGAAACCAATATGCACTTTATGTATTGCATGCTGACCATAGGCAGCGCTGGCTTCTCCCCGTTTTTTACCAGTAGTATAGTAGTTATATTCTTGTACATAGGAGCAGTATTATTGCAGTTACATTCTTGTACATAGGGGCAGCATTATAGTAGATATATTCTTGTACATACGGGCAGTATTATAGTAGTTATATTCTTGTACATAGAGGCAGTATTACAGTAGTTATATTCTTGTACATAGGGGCTGTATTATAGTATATTCTTGTACATAGGGGCAGTATTATAGTAGTAATATTCTTGTACATAGCAGCAGTATTATACTAGTTATATTCTTGTACATAGGGGGAAGTATTATAGTAGCTATATTCTTGTACATAGGGGCAGTATTATAGTAGTTATATTCTGGTACATAGGGGGCAGTATTATAGCAGTTATATTCTTGTACATAGGAGCAGTATTATAGTAGTTATATTCTTGTACATATGGGCAGTATTATAGTAGTTACAGTCTTGTACATAGGAGCAGTATTATAGTAGTTATATTCTTGTACATAGGAGCAGTATTATAGTAGTTATATTCTTGTACATAGGGGCAGTATTATAGTAGTTATATTCTTGCACATAGGGGCAGTATTATAGTAGTTACAGTCTTGTACATAGGAGCAGTATTATAGTAGTTATATTCTTGTACATAGGAGCAGGATTATAGTAGTTATATTCTTGTATATAGGGGCAGTATTATAGTAGTTATATTCTTGCACAAAGGGGGCAGTATTATAGTAGTTATATTCTTGTACATAGGGGCAGTATTATAGTAGTTATATTCTTGTACATAGGGGGCAGTATTATAGTAGTTATATTCTTGTACATAGGAGGCAGCATTACAGTAGTTATAGGAGCAGTATTATAGTAGTCATTCTTGTACATAGGAGCAGTATTATAGTAGTTATATTCTTGTATATAGGGGCAGTATTATAGTAGTTATATTCTTGTACATAGAGGCAGTATTATAGTAGTTATATTCTTTGTACATAGGGGCAGTATTATAGTAGTTATATTCTTGTACATAGGAGCAGTATTATAGTAGTTATATTCTTGTATATAGGGGGCAGTATTATAGTAGTTATATTCTGGTACATAGGGGCAGTATTAAAGTAGTTATATTCTTGTACATAGGAGCAGTATTATAGTAGTTATATTCTTTGTACATAGGGGCAGTATTATAGTAGTTATATTCTTGTACATAGGAGCAGTATTATAGTAGTTATATTCTTATACATAGGAGCAGTAATATAGTAGTTATATTCTTGTACATAGGGGCAGTATTATAGTAGTTATATTCTTGTACATAGGGGCAGTATTATAGTAGTTATATTCTGGTACATAGGGGGCAGTATTATGTAGTTATATTCTTGTACATAGGAGCAGTATTATAGTAGTTATATTCTTGTACATAGGGGGCAGTACTATAGTAAAAAAGGGGAGAAGCCAGCGCTGCCTATGTCTCATTTTTAAATAAAGTTAGAAACCAATATGCACTTTATGTATTGCATGCTGACCATAGGCAGCGCTGGCTTCTCCCCGTTTTTTACCAGTAGTATAGTAGTTATATTCTTGTACATAGGAGCAGTATTATTGCAGTTACATTCTTGTACATAGGGGGCAGCATTATAGTAGATATATTCTTGTACATACGGGCAGTATTATACTAGTTATATTCTTGTACATAGGGGCAGTATTATAGTAGTTACATTCTTGTACATAGGGGCAGTATTACAGTAGTTATATTGGTGTACATATGAGGCAGTATTATAGTAGTTATATTCTGGTACATAGGGGCAGTATTATAGTAGTTATATTCTTGTACATAGGGGCAGTATTATAGTAGTTATATTCTGGTACATAGGGGGCAGTATTACAGTAGTTATATTCTTGTACATAGGGGCAGTATTCTAGTAGTTATATTCTTGTACATAGGGGCAGTATTCTAGTAGTTATATTCTTGTACATAGGGGCAGTATTCTAGTAGTTATATTCTGGTACATAGGGGGCAGTATTATAGTAGTTATATTCTTGTACATAGGGGCAGTATTATAGTAGTTATATTCTTGTACATAGGGGCAGTATTACAGTAGTTATATTCTTGTACATAGGGGCTGTATTATAGTATATTCTTGTACATAGGGCAGTATTATAGTAGTAATATTCTTGTACATAGCAGCAGTATTATACTAGTTATATTCTTGTACATAGGGGGAAGTATTATAGTAGCTATATTCTTGTAAATAGGGGCAGTATTATAGTAGTTATATTCTGGTACATAGGGGGCAGTATTATAGCAGTTATATTCTTGTACATAGGAGCAGTATTATAGTAGTTATATTCTTGTACATATGGGCAGTATTATAGTAGTTACAGTCTTGTACATAGGAGCAGTATTATAGTAGTTATATTCTTGTACATAGGAGCAGTATTATAGTAGTTATATTCTTGTACATAGGGGCAGTATTATAGTAGTTATATTCTTGCACATAGGGGCAGTATTATAGTAGTTAGTCTTGTACATAGGAGCAGTATTATAGTAGTTATATTCTGTACATAGGAGCAGTATTATAGTAGTTATATTCTTGTATATAGGGGCAGTATTATAGTAGTTATATTCTTGCACAAAGGGGGCAGTATTATAGTAGTTATATTCTTGTACATAGGGGCAGTATTATAGTAGTTATATTCTTGTACATAGGGGGCAGTATTATAGTAGTTATATTCTTGTACATAGGAGGCAGCATTACAGTAGTTATAGGAGCAGTATTATAGTAGTCATTCTTGTACATAGGAGCAGTATTATAGTAGTTATATTCTTGTATATAGGGGCAGTATTATAGTAGTTATATTCTTGTACATAGAGGCAGTATTATAGTAGTTATATTCTTTGTACATAGGGGCAGTATTATAGTAGTTATATTCTTGTACATAGGAGCAGTATTATAGTAGTTATATTCTTGTACATAGGGGCAGTATTATAGTAGTTATATTCTTGTACATAGGGGCAGTATTATAGTAGTTATATTCCTGTACATAGGGGCAGTATTATAGTAGTTATATTCTTGTATATAGGGGCAGTATTATAGTAGTTATATTCTTGTACATAGGAGGAGTATTATAGTAGTTATATTCTTGTACATAGGGGCAGTATTATAGTAGTTATATTCTTGTACATAGGGGCAGTATTATAGTAGTTATATTCATGTACATAGGAGCAGTATTATAGTAGTTATATTCTTGTACATAGGGGCAGTATTATAGTAGTTATATTCTTGTACCTAGGAGCAGTATTAACAGTTAGAAACCAATATATGCATATGCACTTTATGTATTGCATGCTAACCATTGGCAGCGCTGGCTTCTCCCCCCTTTTTTGCTTGATATTGGTACGTGGCTGACCACCACTTGTTGCCGTGCGCGCTGGGTTATGCACGCCATTCTATCTGGTTTTTGTTTTTTTTGTGATTGACCTAGGCTGCTGTACACACATACAGCAGCCCTGCCCTGCCTCAGGCTCTGTTTGATTGTGCACCTGTGTCTGGGCCTGTTTCACCCTTCATCTGTGGTTGCTGGTTTGGCAGTGTAGAAGTCAGATCTGAAATGTCCATCTCTGGACCTGGTCGGCTTTTACCTGCGCTTGCCTTACTGGCACCATGGGAGTGATTCAGCAATGCTTCAGGTACTTTTGCAGTTTTTTTGCAGTCTTGCTTTTAATACATTTAGGAGGCCGTAATGGCACAGCGAATATAAAAAATGTAGAGTAGGACTGCCCCATATGAGAATGCCTTGTCGTGGCGGGGTGGCTCAAAGAATTGATCAATTATTTGCCAAATGTCTCATTTTTAAAAACAGTTAGAAACCAATATGTGCATATGCACTTTATGTATTGCATGCTGACCATAGGCAGCGCTGGCTTCTCCCCCCTTTTTTGCTCAGTATTATAGTAGTTATATTCTTGTACATAGGGGCGGTATTATAGTAGTTATATTCTTGTACATAGGGGCAGTATTATAGTAGTTATATTCTTGTACATAGGAGCAGTACAGTCATGGCCAAAAGTTTTGAGAATGACACAAATATTAATTTTTACAAAGTCTACTGCTTCACTTTTTCTAATGGCAATTTGCATATACTCCAGAATGTTATAAAGAGTGATCAGCTTAACAACAATTACTTGCAAAGTCATATTTGGCTAGAAAATGAACTTTATCCCCCAAAACACATTTCAACATCATTGCAGCCCTGCCTTAAAAGGACCAGCTAACCTCTTTTCAGTGATTGCTCCATTAACACAGGTGTGGGTGTTGATGAGGACATGGCTGGAGATCAATCTGTCATGATTAAGTAAGAATGACACCACTGGACACTTTAAAAGGAGGCTGGTGCTTGGCATCATTGTTTCTCTTCTGTTAACCATGGTTATCTCTAAAGAAACACGTGCAGTCATCATTGCAATGCACAAAAATGGCCTAACAGGGAAGAGTATCGCAGCTAGAAAGATTGCACCTCAGTCAACAATCTATCGCATCATCAAGAACTTCAAGGAGAGAGGTTCCATTGTTGCCAAAAAGGCTTCAGGGCGCCCAAGAAAGACCAGCAAGCGCCAGGACCGTCTCTTAAAAGTGTTTCAGCTGTGGGATCGGGCTACCAGCAGTGCAGAGCTTGCTCAGGAATGGCAGCAGGCAGGTGTGAGTGCATTTGCACGCACTGTGAGGCGGGAGACTCTTGGAGCAAGGCCTGGTCTCAAGGAGGGCAGCAAAGAAGCCACTTCTCTCCAGAAAAAACATCATGGACAGACTGATATTCTGCAAAAGGTACAGGCAGTGGACTGCTGAGGACTGGGGTAAAGTTATTTTCTCTGATGAATCCCCTTTTCGATTGTTTGGGACATCAGGAAAACGCCTCATTCGGAGAAGACAAGGTGAGCGCTACCACCAGTCTTGTCTCATGCCAACTGTTAAGCATCCTGAAACCATTCATGTGTGGGGTTGCTTCTCAGCCAAGGGAATCGGCTCTCTCACAGTCTTGCCTAAAAACACAGCCATGAATAAAGAATGGTACCAGAATGTCCTCCAAGAGCAACTTCTCCCAACCCTCCAAGAGCAGTTTGGGGATCAACCATGCCTTTTCCAGCATGATGGAGCACCTTGCCATAAAGCAAAGGTGGTAACTAAATGGCTCAGGGAACAAAACATAGAGATTTTGGGTCCATGGCCTGGAAACTCCCCAGATCTTAATCCCATTGAGAACTTGTGGTCAATCATCAAGAGACGGGTGGACAAACAAAAACCTAAAAATTCTGACAAAATGAAAGCATTGATTGTGCAAGAATGGACTGCTATCAGTCAGGATTTGGTCCAGAAGTTGATTGAGAGCATGCCAGGGAGAATTGCAGAGGTCCTGAAGAAGAAGGGTCCACATTGCAAATATTGACTTGCTGCATTAACTCATTCTAACTGTCAATATAAGCTTTTGTTACTCATATGTTTGCAATTATATTTCTGTCTGTGATAAAAATATCTGTCAAACACACATAAAAAACCAGAGGGCAGCAGATCATGTGAAAAAATAATATTTGTGTCATTCTCAAAACTTTTGGCCATGACTGTATTATAGTAGATATATTCTTGTACATAGGAGCAGTATTATAGTAGTTATATTCTTGTACATAGGAGCAGTATTATAGTAGTTATATTCTAGTACATAGGGGGCAGTATTATAGTAGTTATATTCTTGTACATAGGAGCAGTATTATAGTAGTTATATTCTTGTACATAGGGGCAGTATTATAATAGTTATATTCTTGTACATAGGGGCGGTATTATAGTTTTTATATTCTTGTACATAGGGGCAGTATTATAGTAGTTATATTCTTGTACATAGGAGCAGTATTATAGTAGTTATATTCTTGTACATGGGGGCAGTATTATAGTAGTTATATTCTTGTACATAGGAGCAGTATTATAGCAGTTATATCCTTGTACATAGGAGCAGTATTATAGTAGTTATATTCTTGTACATAGGAGCAGTATTATAGTAGTTATATCCTTGTACATAGGAGCAGTATTATAGTAGTTATATTCTTGTACATGGGGGCAGTATTATAGTAGTTATATTCTTGTATATAGGGGCAGTATTATAGTAGTTATATTCTTGTACATAGGGGCAGTATTATAGTAGTTATATCCTTGTACATAGGAGCAGTATTATAGTAGTTATATTCTTGTACATGGGGGCAGTATTATAGTAGTTATATTCTTGTATATAGGGGCAGTATTATAGTAGTTATATTCTTGTACATAGGGGCAGTATTATAGTAGTTATATTCTTGTACATAGGGGGCAGTATTATAGTAGTTATATTCTTGTACATAGGAGCAGTATTATAGTAGTTATATTCTTGTACATAGGGGGCAGTATTATAGTAGTTATATTCTTGTACACATGGGGCAGTATTATAGTAGTTATATTCTTGTACACATGGGGCAGTATTATTTTTAAAACAGGAACATAGAAGACTTAAATTTAAAAAAATACACCAGAAAAAAACAGCCTTACCAACACCAGTTACATCAAAAATGCACAGGCAGGATGCAGCAGACGCCTATTATAAAAGTAGGGGCAGCACAAGTGTAAACTACTGATAAAATCAGCCACTTACAGACCTACCAAATAATGGGGTGGATGCCTATTAAAAAAGAAATGCACACAAAAAGGGGCCTGGCTGCATCCTGCAAAAATGGTAAAAAGTGCAATAAAATATGAAAATATGAACAATAATGCATATGATGCATACCTGTGCATTTATGATCTGACTGGTGTTGGTAAGGCAGTTTCTTTCTGGTATTTTTTTACGGTATTATTTTATCCACATCACACACTTTCTACCAGCTTTTAATAATACATTACAGTAGGCAGTCGTGTATCATAGGATACTAGAAATATTAGTATATATCAGATTCTGCACTCGTTAAAGATTACGTTGTAACTCTGGACTGAATTCCTGTATAATTTCCTATGTCACCAGATACTGAATCGTGGACAGTCAATTCGTACCAATTACTAGAGCTAATTTGTGTTTTTTCCCCGCTGAGAGCAATTGCACCGACATATTCAATAATATTCAGATTATCAGGCACCGCACAACAATAAAGTCTGCTCCAACTGTCCGATCAGAAAGACTCCTCCTCATCAGAAGAGTGAAATGACAGCGGTGCAGGGAAGATGTAGAAAGGAATCCACAACGATGGAGGAAATATCATTATTCCAGTAAACACCGGTGATTTATCTCGCTGGTCACAGAGCGCGGACGCTCCCGTCCTAGCGTATATGGAACACTTATATTCGGGATATTACCGGATTTCAAGACAGCCGAGCTTCAAGGCAATTTCTTGGTCCACTTGGTCCGCCATCTCCAACATGTAGTCATTTTTCACCTGCAAGAAAGAGGGAACGTGGGTTAGAAGAGAAGGGGCCTCAGGATTAGACACGATTGAGGGGAGAACGGGAATAACTACAACTTCCAGCATGCCTCCAAAACCACATCACAGCCATCAGGGAACGCTGGGAGTGTTAGTTCTCCAGCTGCTGAAAATTTATATAGATTAAAAAAAAAAAAAAATGAATATTTATTGATTAGGTGCAAATCTTGACATAATGTATTTGTGAATATAATATATATATATATATATATCTATATATATATCTATATATATATATATATATATATATATATAGATATATATATAGATATATATATATAACTCTGGCAAAAATTAAGAGATCAAATTCCTGTCATGGCCGCCCAATCTCCAGACCTGACAATGAAAACCTCTGGAATGTAATCAAGAGGAAGATGGAAAGTCACAAGCCATCAGCCAAAGAGGAACTGGTTAAATGTTTGTACCAGGAGTGGCATAAAGTCACCCAAAAGCAGTGTGACAGACTGGTGGAAAGCATGCCAAGACGCATGAAAGCTGGGACTAAAAATCATGGTTATTCCACAAATATTTGATTTCTGAAATCTTCCTGAGTTAAAACGTTAGTATTGTTGTTTCTAAATGATTATGAACTTGTTTTCTTAGCATTATTTGAGGTCTGCAAGCACTGCATTTTATTGCTATTTTGACCATTTCTCTTTTCTGAAAATAAATACAAAATTTATTGCTTGAAAATTCGGAGACATGTTGTCAGTAGTTTATAGAATAAAAGAGCAATTTACATTTTACACAAAAATATACCTATAAAGAGGAAAATCAGTCAAACTGAAGAATTGAAAGTGGTGAAGCCAGCGCTGCCTATGGTCAGCATGCAATACATAAAGTGCATATTGGTTTCTAACTTTATTTAAAAATGAGACATAGGCAGCGCTGGCTTCTCCCCTTTTTTACTATACTACTGCCCCCTATGTACAAGAATATAACTACTATAATACTGCCCCTATGTGCAAGAATATAACTACTATAATACTGCCCCTATGTACAAGAATATAACTACTATAATACTGCCCCTATGTACAAGAATATAACTACTATAATACTGCCCTATGTACAAGACAATAACTACTATAATACTGCCCTCTATATACAAGAATATAACTACTATAATACTGCCCCTATGTACAAGAATATAACTACTATAATACTGCCCCCTATGTACAAGAATATAACTACTATAATACTGCCCCTATGTGCAAGAATATAAACTACTATAACACTGCCCCTATGTACAAGAATATAACTACTAATACTGCCCCTATGTACAAGAATATAACTACTATAATACTGATCCCTATGTATAAGAATATAACTACTATAATACTGCTCCTATGTACAAGAATATAACTACTATAGAATACTGCCCCTATGTATAAGAATATAACTACTATAATACTGCTCCTATGTACAAGAATATAACTACTAGAATACTGCCCCTATGTATAAGAATATAACTACTATAATACTGCTCCTATGTACAAGAATATAACTACTATAATACTGCCCCTATGTACAAGAATATAACTACTATAATACTGCCCCTATGTACAAGAATATAACTACTATAATACTGATCCCTATGTATAAGAATATAACTACTATAATACTGCTCCTATGTACAAGAATATAACTACTATAATACTGCCCCTATGTACAAGAATATAACTACTATAATACTGATCCTATGTATAAGAATATAACTACTATAATACTGCTCCTATGTACAAGAATATAACTACTATAATACTGCCCCTATGTACAAGAATATAACTACTATAATACTGCACCTATGTACAAGAATATAACTACTATAATACTGCTCCTATGTATAAGAATATAACTACTATAATACTGCCCCTATGTACAAGAATATAACTACTATAATACTGCCCCTATGTACAAGAATATAACTACTATAATACTGATCCCTATGTATAAGAATATAACTACTATAATACTGCTCCTATGTACAAGAAATAACTACTATAATACTGCCCTATGTACAAGAATATAACTACTATAATACTGCACCTATGTACAAGAATATAACTACTATAATACTGCTCCTATGTATAAGAATATAACTACTATAATACTGCCCCTATGTACAAGAATATAACTACTATAATACTGCCCCTATGTACAAGAATATAACTACTATAATACTGCTCCTATGTACAAGAATATAACTACTATAATACTGCCCCTATATACAGGAATATAACTACTATAATACTGCCCTATGTACAAGAATATAACTACTATAATACTGCCCCTATGTACAAGAATATAACTACTATAATACTGCTCCTATGTACAAGAATATAACTACTATAATACTGCCCTATATACAGGAATATAACTACTATAATACTGCCCCTATGTACAAGAATATAACACTATAATACTGCCCCTATGTACAAGAATATAACTACTATAATACTGCCCCTATGTACAAGAATATAACTACTATAACACTGCCCTATGTACAAGAATATAACTACTAATACTGCCCCTATGTACAAGATATAACTACTAAATACTGCCCTATGTAAAGAATATAGCTACTATAATACTGCCCCTATGTATAAGAATATAGCTACTATAATACTGCTCCTATGTACAAGAATATAACTACTATAATACTGCCCTATGTACAAGAATATAACTACTATAATACTGCCCCTATGTACAAGAATATAACTACTATAATACTGATCCCTATGTATAAGAATATAACTACTATAATACTGCTCCTATGTACAAGAATATAACTACTATAATACTGCCCCTATGTACAAGAATATAACTACTATAATACTGATCCTATGTAAAGAATATAACTACTATAATACTGCTCCTATGTACAAGAATATAACTACTATAATACTGCCCCTATGTACAAGAATATAACTACTATAATACTGCCCCTATGTACAAGAATATAACTACTATAATACTGATCCCTATGTATAAGAATATAACTACTATAATACTGCTCCTATGTACAAGAATATAACTACTATAATACTGCCCCTATGTACAAGAATATAACTACTATAATACTGCACCTATGTACAAGAATATAACTACTATAATACTGCTCCTATGTATAAGAATATAACTACTATAATACTGCCCCTATGTACAAGAATATAACTACTATAATACTGCCCCTATGTACAAGAATATAACTACTATAATACTGCTCCTATGTACAAGAATATAACTACTATAATACTGCCCCTATATACAGGAATATAACTACTATAATACTGCCCCTATGTACAAGAATATAACTACTATAATACTGCCCCTATGTACAAGAATATAACTACTATAATACTGCTCCTATGTACAAGAATATAACTACTATAATACTGCCCCCTATGTACAAGAATATAACTACTATATTACTGCTCCTATATACAAGAATATAACTACTATAATACTGATCCTATGTACAAGAATATAACTACTATAATACTGCCCCTATGTACATAAATATAACTACTATAATATTGCCCCCATGTACAAGAATATAACTACTATAATACTGGTCCTATGTACAAGAATATAACTACTATAATACTGCCCCTATGTACAAGAATGTAACTACTATAATACTGCCCCATGTGTACATAAATATAACTACTATAATACTGCCCTATGTACAGGAATATAACTACTATAATACTGCCCCTATGTACATAAATATAACTACTATAATACTGCTCCTATGTACAAGAATATAACTACTATATACTGCTCCTATGTACAAGAATATAACTACTGTAATACTGCTCCTATGTACAAGAATATAACTTCTATAATACTGCTCCTATGTACAAGAATATAACTACTATAATACTGCCCCTATGTACAAGAATATAATTACTATAATACTGTTCCTATGTATAAGAATATAACTACTATAAAACCGCTCCTATGTACAAGAATATAACTACTATAATACTGCCCTATGTACAAGAATATAACTACTATAATACCGCTCCTATGTACAAAAATATAACTACTATAATACTGCCCCTATGTACAAGAATATAATTACTATAATACCGCTCCTATGTACAAGAATATAACTACTATAATACGCTCCTATGTACAAGAATATAACTACTATAATACTGCTCCTATATACAAGAATATAACTACTATAATACTGCTCCTATGTACAAGAATATAAATACTATAATACTGCCCCTATGTACAAGAATATAACTACTATAATACTGCTATTATGTACAAGAATATAACTACTATAATACTGCCCCTATGTACAAGAATATAACTACTATAATACTGCCCCTATGTACAAGAATATAACTACTATAATACTGCTCCTATGTACAAGAATATAACTACTATAATACTGCCCCTACAGTGCCTACAAGTAGTATTCAACCCCCTGCAGATTTAGCTGGTTTGATAAGATGCAAATAAGTTAGAGCCTTCAAACTGCAAACGAGAGTAGGATTTATTAACAGAAGCATAAATCTTACAAAACAAAAAGTTATGTTGCTCAGTTGAATTTTAATAAATTTTAAACATAAAAGTGTGGGTCAATTATTATACAACCCCTATGTTTAATATTTGTGGAATAACCCTTGTTTGCAATTACAGCTAATAATCGTCTTTTATAAGACCTGATCAGGCCGGCACAGGTCTGTGGAGTTATCTTGGCCCACTCCTCCATGCAGATCTTCTCCAAGTTATCTAGGTTCTTTGGGTGTCTCATGTGGATTTTAATCTTGAGCTCCTTCCACAAGTTTTCAATTGGGTTAAGGTCAGGAGACTGACTAGGCCACTCCAACACCTTGACTTTTTCCCTCTTGAATCAGGCCTTGGTTTTCTTGGCTGTGTGCTTTGGGTCGTTGTCTTGTTGGAAGATGAAATTACGACCCATATTAAGATCCTTGATGGAGGAGCGGAGGTTCTTGGCCAAAATCTCCAGGTAGGCCGTGCTATCCATCCTCCCATGGATGCGGACCAGATGGCCAGGCCCCTTGGCTGAGAAACAGCCCCACAGCATGATGCTGCCACCACCATGCTTGACTGTAGGGATGGTATTCTTGGGGTCGTATGCAGTGCCATCCAGTCTCCAAACGTCACGTGTGTGGTTGGCACCAAAGATCTCGATCTTGGTCTCATCAGACCATAGAACCTTGAACCAGTCTGTCTCAGAGTCCTCCAAGTGATCATGAGCAAACTGTAGACGAGCCTTGACATGACGCTTTGAAAGTAAAGGTACCTTACGGGCTCGTCTGGAACGGAGACCATTGCGGTGGAGTACGTTACTTATGGTATTGACTGAAACCAATGTCCCCACTGCCATGAGATCTTCCCGGAGCTCCTTCCTTGTTGTCCTTGGGTTAGCCTTGACTCTTCGGACAAGCCTGGCCTCGGCACGGGAGGAAACTTTCAAAGGCTGTCCAGGCCGTGGAAGGCTAACAGTAGTTCCATAAGCCTTCCACTTACGGATGATGCTCCCAACAGTGGAGACAGGTAGGGCCAACTCCTTGGAAAGGGTTTTGTACCCCTTGCCAGCCTTGTGACCCTCCACGATCTTGTCTCTGATGGCCTTGGAATGCTCCTTTGTCTTTCCCATGTTGACCATGTATGAGTGCTGTTCACAAGTTTGGGGAGGGTCTTAAATAGTCAGAAAAGGCTGGCAAAAGAGATCATTAATCCACACATGTGAAGCTCATTATTCTTGGTGCCTGAACTACTTCTTAATACTTTAGGGGGACAAAACAGAATTCTTGTGGTTTGAGGGGTTGAATAATAAATGACACTCTGAATTAACTTTTAACGTTTTTTTAAAAAAAAAAAAAAAATTAAAACAAAAATTTTTGCTGCAGTGCATTTCCCACTTCCAGGCTGATCTACAGTACAAATGTCACAATGCCAAGTTAATTCCGCATGTGTCAACCAGCTAAATCTGCAGGGGGTTGAATACTACTTGTAGGCACTGTATATACAGGAATATAACTACTATAATACTGCCCCTATGTACAAGAATATAACTACTATAATACTGCTCCTATGTACAAGAATATAACTACTATAATACTGTCCCTATGTACAAGAATATAACTACTATAATACTGATCCTATGTACAAGAATATAACTATTATAATACTGCTTCTATGTACAAGAATATAACTACTATAATACTGTCCCTATGTACAAGAATATAACTACTATAATACTGCCCCTATGTACAAGAATATAACTACTATAATACTGCTCCTATGTACAAGAATATAACTACTATAATACTGCCCCTATGTACAAGAATATAACTACTATAATACTGATCCTATGTACAAGAATATAACTACTATAATACTGCTCCTATGTACAAGAATATAACTACTATAATACTGCCCCTATGTACAAGAATATAACTACTATAATACTGCTCCTATGTACAAGAATATAACTACTATAAAACCGCTCCTATGTACAAGAACATAACTACTATAATACTGCCCCTATGTACAAGAATATAACTACTATAATACTGCCCCCTATGTACAAGAATATAATTACTATAATACTGCTCCTATGTACAAGAATATAAATACTATAATACTGCCCCTATGTACAAGAATATAACTACTATAATACTGCTATTATGTACAAGAATATAACTACTATAATACTGCCCCTATGTACAAGAATATAACTACTATAATACTGCTCCTAGGTACAAGAATATAACTACTATAATACTGCCCCTATGTACAAGAATATAACTACTATAATACTGCCCCTATATACAAGAATATAACTACTATAATACTGCTCCTATGTACAAGAATATAACTACTATAAAACCGCTCCTATGTACAAGAACATAACTACTATAATACCGCCCCTATGTACAAGAATATAACTACTATAATACCGCTCCTATGTACAAAAATATAACTACTATAATACTGCTCCTATGTACAAGAATATAACTACTATAATACTGCCCCTATGTACAAGAATATAACTACTATAATACTGCTCCTATGTACAAGAATATAACTACTATAAAACCGCTCCTATGTACAAGAACATAACTACTATAATACTGCCCCTATGTACAAGAATATAACTACTATAATACTGCCCCTATGTACAAGAATATAACTACTATAATACTGCTCCTATGTACAAGAATATAACTACTATAATACTGCCCCTATATACAGGAATATAACTACTATAATACTGCCCCTATGTACAAGAATATAACTACTATAATACTGCCCCTATGTACAAGAATATAACTACTATAATACTGCCCCCTATGTACAAGAATATAACTACTATATTACTGCTCCTTTATACAAGAATATAACTACTATAATACTGATCCTATGTACAAGAATATAACTACTATAATACTGCCCCCTATGTACAAGAATATAATTACTATAATACTGCTCCTATGTACAAGAATATAACTACTATAAAACCGCTCCTATGTACAAGAACATAACTACTATAATACTGCCCCTATGTACAAGAATATAACTACTATAATACCGCTCCTATGTACAAAAATATAACTACTATAATACTGCCCCTATGTACAAGAATATAATTACTATAATACTGCTCCTATGTACAAGAATATAACTACTATAATACCGCTCCTATGTACAAGAATATAACTACTATAATACTGCTCCTATATACAAGAATATAACTACTATAATACTGCTCCTATGTACAAGAATATAAATACTATAATACTGCCCCTATGTACAAGAATATAACTACTATAATACTGCTATTATGTACAAGAATATAACTACTATAATACTGCCCCTATGTACAAGAATATAACTACTATAATACTGCTCCTATTACAAGAATATAACTACTATAATACTGATCCTATGTACAAGAATATAACTACTATAATACTGCCCTATGTACAAAATATAACTACTATATATTGCCCCCATGTACAAGAATATAACTACTATAATACTGGTCCTATGTACATAGAATATAACTACTATAATACTGCCCCTATGTACAAGAATGTAACTACTATAATACTGCCCATGTGTACATAAATATAACTACTATAATACTGCCCCTATGTACAGGAATATAACTACTATAATACTGCCCCTATGTACATAAATATAACTACTATAATACTGCTCCTATGTACAAGAATATAACTACTATAATACTGCTCCTATGTACAAGAATATAACTACTGTAATACTGCTCCTATGTACAAGAATATAACTACTATAAAACCGCTCCTATGCACAAGAATATAACTACTATAATACTGCCCCTATGTACAAGAATATAACTACTATAATACCGCTCCTATGTACAAAAATATAACTACTATAATACTGCCCTATGTACAAGAATATAATTACTATAATACTGCTCCTATGTACAAGAATATAACTACTATAATACCGCTCCTATGTACAAGAATATAACTACTATAATACTGCTCCTATATACAAGAATATAACTACTATAATACTGCTCCTATGTACAAGAATATAAATACTATAATACTGCCCCTATGTACAAGAATATAACTACTATAATACTGCTATTATGTACAAGAATATAACTACTATAATACTGCCCCTATGTACAAGAATATAACTACTATAATACTGCCCCTATGTACAAGAATATAACTACTATAATACTGCTCCTATGTACAAGAATATAACTACTATAATACTGCCCCTATATACAGGAATATAACTACTATAATACTGCCCCTATGTACAAGAATATAACTACTATAATACTGCTCCTATGTACAAGAATATAACTACTATAATACTGCCCCCTATGTACAAGAATATAACTACTATATTACTGCTCCTATATACAAGAATATAACTACTATAATACTGATCCATTGTACAAGAATATAACTACTATAATACTGCCCCTATATACAGGAATATAACTACTATAATACTGCCCCTATTACAAGAATATAACTACTATAATACTGCCCCTATATACAAGAATATAACTACTATATACGTTGTTTTTTTTTTTTTTTTTTCTTCTCTGAGGAAGAGGGACAGTGTTCCCTTGAAACGCGTCAGTACATTCAAGCCCCCTGCACACCTGCATTTCCACACAGGCGAAGCAGATCTGTGACGTCACTACATTGATCTGCCCCTCATCGTCGCTACCTCAGGCGCTGCTTCCGGCCGGAGCACGCCGAGTGTGTGTCGACTTTTTCTCCTAAACCACGCTTCTTCGTAGTGAGTATTACGGTGAGCTATATACTCACCTATCCATCTGTCAAACGGCATTTCCCGCAGCCCATCCAGACATATTACACACAGTGAGTACTATATTAGAGTAAATGTACAAAGCTTTTTTTAGTGATCTTTTGGGCAGACATTACCACTATTGCTCATTGCAGCAAATCTGGAAGCTACGGTAATATTGCTAATTGCAACTCAATTCTATTCAATGCTCACCGACACTCAGCATTTTCGGCTCCTCTTACGGACATACTACATCATTTATGTGTATTTTAAGTATAGCAATCACATGTAAAAAAAAAAAAAAAAAAAAAAATTTTATCTGCAATATTTATATCAATATTTATTTACTATTATTCAATAACCCTTTCTAGTAAAAGGATTTGAGCAGAAGCTCACCGTGAACCCATTTTGGATCTAGAATATATCTATCTCAGTACCATCTGGTATTTGGTCACCAATTTAATACAACATCTTATATTTTTGTAAGTACCAACTTAACCGCATTCATGTACTTGGCTATATAATCATGCATATTCTCAGTTCATTATTTACATTTATATATCCTTTATTTATTTAGATCCCGTGCACATTTTAATATATACTTTTTCCATCATCACCACATGAATTTGGGAAAGAACATTATCTTTGAATTTTTTCTTCTGTAAACTCAGCAACTACGTGAGTCCAGTATTTTGTATTCAATATTTTTCCATTTTATTTATATTGTCTAGTGTTTTTGGGTATAGCGCGTGGTTTTATTTATTTATCTATTCATAACTACTATAATACTGCCCCTATGTACAAGAATATAACTACTATAATACTGCTCCTATGTACAAGAATATAACTACTATAATACTGCCCCTATGTACAAGAATATAACTACTATAATACTGCTCCTATGTACAAATTATCTTAATACTGCCTATGTACTAAATATAACTACTATAATACTGCCCCTATGTACAATAAATATAACTGCTATAATATTCGCCCCATGTACAAGAATATAACTACTATAATACTGGTCCTATGTACAAGAGTATAACTACTATAATACTGCCCCTATGTACAAGAATGTAACTACTATAATACTGCCCCATGTGTACATAAATATAACTACTATAATACTGCTCCTATGTACAAGAATATAACTACTATAATACTGCTCCTATGTACAAGAATATAACTTACTATAATACTGCTCCTATGTACAAGAATATAACTACTATAATACTGCCCCTATGTACAAGAATATAATTACTATAATACTGCTCCTATGTACAAGAATATAACTACTATAATACTGCCCCTATGTACAAGAATATAATACTATAATACTGCCCCTATGTACAAGATATACTACATAATACGCTCTATGTACAAATATAACTACTTAATACTGCTCCTATGTACAAGAATATAACTACTATAATACTGCTCCTATGTACAAGAATATAACTACTATAATACGCTCCTATGTACAAGAATATAACTACTATAATACTGCCCTATGTACAAGAATATAATACTATAATACTGCCCTCCTATGTACAAGAATATAACTACTATAATACTGCCCTATGTACAAGAATATAACTACTATAATACTGCTCCTATGTATAAGAATATAACTACTATAATACTGATCCTATGTACAAGAATATAACTACTATAATACTGCTCCTATGTACAAGAATATAACTACTATAATACTGCTCCTATGTACAATAATATAACTACTATAATACTGTCCCTATGTACAAGAATATAACTACTATAATACTGCCCCTATGTACAAGAATATAACTACAATAATACTGCTCACTATGTACAAGAATATAACTACTATAATACTGCCCCTATGTACAAGAATATAACTACTATAATACTGCTCCAATGTACAAGAATATAACTACTATTATACTGCCCCTATGTACAAGAATATAACTACTATAATACTGCTCCTATGTACAAGAATATGACTACTATTATACTGCCCCTATGTACAAGAATATAACTACTATAATACTGCCCTCTGTACAAGAATATAACTACTATAATACTGCTCCTATGTACAAGAATATAACTACTATAATACTGTCCCTATGTACAAGAATATAACTACTATAATACCGCCCTTAAATTACTATATATACGCCATATAAGAATAACTACTATAATACTGCTCCTATGTATAAGAATATAACTACTATAATACTGCTATTATGTACAAGAATATAATACTATAATACTGCTCCTATGTACAATAATATAACTACTATAATACTGTCCCTATGTACAAGAATATAACTACTATAATACTGCCCCTATGTACAGGAATATAACTAGTATAATACTGCCACTATTTTTATCTACGTAAAGGGGGTAATTCTTGACAAAATATATCCTTTTTTTATTAATGTAAAAAATATATATCTAAAAATACAAATTATATATACCATATATATATATATATTATATTACACACACGTCATTTTTTTATATACGGTACTAACTTAAATAAGTATAATCTATCAAATCTAAAATTAACCTGTTCATTTACCAGAAAACATCAAATTACAAAAAAAATGAAAACAATAAAAAGCCGTGAACATGCCATCTGTACGCCAAAATGATACTGATAAAAATGACAGCTCAACATACAAATTTACAGTACCAGCAAAAGCTATGAGGTATCAGTAATCTCCTATACAGTCATGGCCAAAAGTTTTGAGAATGACACAAATATTAATTTTTACAAAGTCTACTGCTTCACTTTTTCTAATGGCAATTTGCATATACTCCAGAATGTTATAAAGAGTGATCAGCTTAACAGCAATTACTTGCAAAGTCAATATTTGGCTAGAAAATTAACTTTATCCCCCAAAACACATTTCAACATCATTGCAGCCCTGCCTTAAAAGGACCAGCTAACCTCTTTTCAGTGATTGCTCCATTAACACAGGTGTGGGTGTTGATGAGGACATGGCTGGAGATCAATCTGTCATGATTAAGTAAGAATGACACCATTGGACACTTTAAAAGGAGGCTGGTGCTTGGCATCATTGTTTCTCTTCTGTTAACCATGGTTATCTCTAAAGAAACACGTGCAGTCATCATTGCAATGCACAAAAATGGCCTAACAGGGAAGAGTATCGCAGCTAGAAAGATTGCACCTCAGTCAACAATCTATCGCATCATCAAGAACTTCAAGGAGAGAGGTTCCATTGTTGCCAAAAAGGCTTCAGGGTGCCCAAGAAAGACCAGCAAGCGCCAGGACCGTCTCTTAAAAGTGTTTCAGCTGCGGGTTCGGGCTACCAGCAGTGCAGAGCTTGCTCAGGAATGGCAGCAGGCAGGTGTGAGTGCATCTGCACGCACTGTGAGGTGGAGACTCTTGGAGCAAGGCTGGTCTCAAGGAGGGCAGCAAAGAAGCCATTTCTCTCCAGAAAAAATATCATGGACAGACTGATATTCTGCAAAAGGTACAGGCAGTGGACTGCTGAGGACTGGGGTAAAGTTATTTTCTCTGATAAATCCCCTTTTTGATTGTTTGGGACATCAGGAAAACGCCTCATTCGGAGAAGACGAGCTGAGCGCTACCACCAGTCTTGTCTCACGCCAACTGTTAAGCATCCTGAAACCATTCATGTGTGGGGTTGCTTCTCAGCCAAGGGAATCGGCTCTCTCACAGTCTTGCCTAAAAACACAGCCATGAATAAAGAATGGTACGAGAATGTCCTCCAAGAGCAACTTCTCCCAACCCTCCAAGAGCAGTTTGGCGATCAACAATGCCTTTTCCAGCATGATGGAGCACCTTGCCATAAAGCAAAGGTGATAACTAAATGGCTCAGGGAACAAAACATAGAGATTTTGGGTCCATGGCCTGGAAACTCCCCAGATCTTAATCCCATTGAGAACTTGTGGTCAATCATCAAGAGACGGGTGGACAAACAAAAACCTAAAAATTCTGACAAAATGAAAGCATTGATTGTGCAAGAATGGACTGCTATCAGTCAGGATTTGGTCCAGAAGTTGATTGAGAGCATGCCAGGGAGAATTGCAGATGTCCTGAAGAAGAAGGATCAACACTGCAAATATGACTTGCTGCATTAACTCATTCTGTCAATATAAGCTTTTGTTACTCATATGTTTGTAATTATTATATTTCTGTCTGTGATAAAAACATCTGTCAAACACACATATAAACCAGAGGGCAGCAGATCATGTGAAAATATAATATTTGTGTCATTCTCAAAACTTTTGGCCATGACTGTACACATTGTTCTTGCAGACTGTCCCTTCTTTCAGCCTTTTTGCAGCTTTTTTTTACCCATAGAAAGCAATGTTATATCATGATAGTTTTTGGGAGACTAAACTTTATCAGCATGTGTAAGACAACAAAAACACAGCAAAATCTGCTTTTTATAAGAAGCTTCTTTACTGCCAAGGGACCATATTTTGCCTACAGGAAAAAAAAACCGCAGCAAAAATGCAAAGTGTGAACATAGTAGCCTTATTTTAAGCATTTTTTTTCTCCTCATTTTTTATTATATGGTAAATCGAAGGCAGTCATTTAAAAGTACAAGTCGTCATACAGAAAAACAAAAAAAAAATGAGCCCTCATACAGCTAAGGCAAGAAAAAAATGGAAAGGTAAAAAAAAACAAAAAACAAACAAATACTAAAATGGAAAATCACCTAGTATTGTGACTGGGAGCGACGTTCTGCAATCATACACTGGAGGGGATGAAGCACTACAGTAGCACTTTGGCCTCTAGGTTTTCAGGTCCAGTGACTGTCACATAGGTCAGACCCACAGTAAGCAGTAAAGGGGGTTTGAGACGTAGCAGTACCATTTACGGCCACTACACGATGTACGGCGCTGTGGTACTTCAGGTGTGCTGTAATGCCTTCAATCAGCTGATCGGCGGACGTGCTTGGAGCAGCACCCGCAACAATGTGACATTAATGACCCTTCCTGAGGATAAGTCCTGATATTACAGACCTGGAAAACTATAGGAAATTGATTATTACTAGGATATGCCATCCTTTATAACGATAGGAAAACTCCTTTAAATGCCAACAAATATCATCCAGCGTCCTAAATGCAGAGGTGATGAGTGCAGGCCTGGATAGAGACGACACGTGAAACGCGTATCAGGAAGGATTATACCCTCGAAATGCGTTGTGGATGAAGATTTATTGACTGAAAAACCGTCCACAGCCCATCCAGAAGCAGAATTACCACATTCACACATGGATAACGGAAGGGAGTCATAAGACAAATACAGAGGATAGGGGAGACCCCCAGAGATAAGGAGCCAAGATGCGTTTTGTTTTTTTTGTGCCATATTTTGCCATAAATCCGGCTCTCGGATTCTGCTTTTTTCCCCTCAATATCGGATCATTGATCCAAATATCTGAAATCTAAATTCATTATGGACATCAGGAGGGTGTAAAGTTCAGGGCCGCGGCTCCCACCTCCCCCTCAGATGGGGGGACCTACATCTGTTGTGGTATGGGTGTACGGTGGGAAAGAGCGGGGGCAGGGCAGATCAAGTCCTGACCCCAAACTTCAGCGTCCCAGCTGCCACCCTTAGCAGCCATATGCCGTCAGACATGACCATGGAAAACAAGATACCGGGATGCTGAGGGTAAACGCACGCCGGACGGAAAGGCTGCCGAATCCTCCTCCACATTCACACCGCAAAAATCCCGGGCAGAAAATAATACCGTGAAAGTGGATGAGACTAACAGGCTGCGGAGAGAGCGCAGATTTGTGGATTTTATGTACTTTAAATCCAGACTAAAATCCGCAGCTAACACAGAGCAGAGGGACCCTCATCTGGAAAACCCACCAACTAAGAAGGGTGGGATTGTTTCCCGGCAGAACCGATAGGACTGTGCCCGGTCGCCCGCCGAGTCGAGGTGATAATTGGATGGACGCTGTCTATGAGGACGCAGCGGAGCGTGAGCGCCACCATCTGCCCGCAGGGAGCGCAGCGCGCCACCAGCTACAGGACACACAGACATGAATGGCAATGCCAGACACAACTCATCACGTAGCGCAGAAGTCTCTTAAAGGGGAAGTAGCACCCAACAAGCTAAAGCTACGGGAGTATATGGTGCCCTAAGGATGACTGCAAACGGAGAGGAGCTCGGGACAATAACCGGGGCCCACGCACCCATCTGATGACGACAACAGGAGAAATGGCAAAGGCATCGGTGCCCGTACAGCAGCCGAGAGACGCCGTCTGACCCGTGCCAGCTGTGGGCAGGGCTGACAGCTGAAGGATAGAGGGGTCGGTTGCCATCTGCCGCCCTCCTCCCCTCCCCACACGAGGTCACAAGCGGCTGCACCTTGTAGTTGGGTCTGTGCCGTGACCCATTTTTAGCCGCGTGGCCCCCTCCCTGCCGGGTAATTACAGGGCCCGGACTCTTTGAAGCAGACAATGTATTTAGCGACGCAGCGCCCGACGGGTAATTACAGGGGTCCGGACACTCGTCTATTGTGCCAGTATACCACGATTGTTGTATGGGTGACAAGCCTGACAGGCTGTGACACTCAGGGGTCCTGGAAAAGCTGGGGGACCCCCATAGTACGCTGCGAGATCTGGTAAGGGCGGCCTCTAGGTGACGTATAAAGGGCTCGTTATTAGGAAATGTATGAATTCCTCCGTTATCAGTTCTCGTCCTTGGTTCTCATGAGTCACAGGGAAAACAACTCTGATTTCCAGAGTAACACTGGAGGGTCGTGAAGTGGTCACAGCATGTGCCATAATATGGGTACAAGACCCCCATCACCATACATTTTACAGTTTCTTAAAGGGGCATTCTCATACTACCCATGTAGCACTGATGGGGTGGGAGTCGCACCCCCGGGACCCTGGTCTCCAGTCTAATATCTCCATTGACCCCAGTTTCAGAGGTGGGACCCCCCCCATATCTGTCAGTCATTTATGGAATATGTATGAAAAGTGAATAGCCCTTTAATACCATCTGTATATGGGAAAGCTGGGTGAAGACCACTACCACCGGTATTACAGCTGCTGAGCGATAATACCGTCCGTCCGACTTTCCATGACGCCCAAAAAATGGAATGGGCCATCCAGGAATGGAGGAAAGCAGATGCTGTGCTCTTTACCCAGCTTTCCCAGGATCAGATAAGAGACATAATACAAGCAGATACGAATACTTTCCACCACCTGTGATGACTGAGCGCGGAGCCAGACAATGGCGCAGTGTTCCGGCAGCACGTGAAGTCTCCCCTGGCTGCGCGCGGTGGAGGTGCAAACACAGAGCAGCTTTGTCCTGAGCAGCAGAGGCCATTAATACCATGAAGGTTGTGTGTGATGTAAAGGGTCGGGCGCGATAAGCGGTGGAGGGTTAGAAGATAAGCGGTGGAGGGGTAGAAGATAAGCGGAGGAGGGGAAGAAGATAAGCGGTGGAGGGGTAGAAGATAAGCGGTGGAGGGGTAGAAGATAAGCGGCGCTGATCACAGCGGTGATGGGGACAGAACCTTCAGCCTGTGGGTGACGACAACTGTATCCCCGATTCTTCAATCTTTAAACCACTATTTTTCGGAGTGAAAGTTTGGATTTTAGGTATTTTTAAGGTTGCACCGTATCCACTCTATAAGTTTCCTCAGTCCTCCACAGTTTTTGGGTCACTCGACAGCGTGGGTGTAAATTTTAATATTCTGATATTTTCAGCAAAATTCGTCGAGAGTCTTAAAAAGCTGATAACAGGGAACAACAGCTTGTAACTCAGAAAGCCCAAGTAACGGTACCGCTCAGGCAGCAGACAGCTTTCCGCAGAGCCTCATACACACACGCAGGCTCTTTATCAGTCAAATACATGATAAAGAGAAAAATCAGCAGCTGCAAAACGTGTCAGACAGCCGCTTATCTCCTGCAGGACTGGAAACGGTGAAATCCAACATGCCCAGACACGGGCCACGCGCACAGACACGGGCCACGCGCATGGACAGTCAGCCTGACCAGCCAAGCAATCTGCAGGACAGTGGAGGAAACACATGCTTCCATTCACTGACAGCAACCAGATATTTTGAAAAAGGTTAAAGTGGGAAAACCAAAAAGAAGGAAATATTAGAGATTGCGAAGGATTCCTGTCACTACTACAGGACATTCAGAATGGAAATCAATCTGCTGTTTAGAAACGTTTTAAAGGTGAAACTTGTGAGAAATTAGAAATTTGTAGAAGTTTTCATTTAGTGCCTAACGATGATGATTCATAGAGTCAAAGAGAGCACAGCCGCCCCGCCTGACACCTCCAAGGCAGAGCGCACTGCTGCCCCGCCTGACACTTCCATGCCAGAGAACACTGCTGCCCCAGCCAGACACCTCAACGGCAGAGCGAACTGCTGCCCCCAGCCAGGCACCGCCACGGCAGAGCGCACTGCTGCCCCCAGCCAGGGACCTCCACAGCAGAGCGCACTGCTGCCCCCAGCCAGGGACCTCCAAGGCAGAGCGCACTGCAGTCCCCAGCCAGGCACCTCCACGGCAGAGCGCACTGCTGCCCCCACCTGACAACTTCATGCCAGAGAGCACTACTGCCCCCAGCCAGGCACCTCAACGGCAGAGTGCACTGCTGCCCCCAGCCAGGCACCTCCACGGCAGAGCGCACTGCTGCCTCCAGCCAGGCACCTCTCCACAGCAGAGCACACTGCTGCCCACAGCCAGGCACCTTCATGGCAGAGCACAATGCTGCCCCCAGCCAGGCACCTCCACGGCAGAGCGCACTGCTGCTCCCAACCAGGCACCTCCATGGCAGAGAGCACTGCTGCCCCCAGCCAGGCACCTCCACGGCAGAGCGCACTGCTGCCCCCAGCCAGGCACCTCCATGGCAGAGAGCACTGCTGCTTCCAGCCAGGCACCTCAACGGCAGAGCGCACTGCTGCCCCCAGCCAGGCACCTCCACGGCAAAGCGCACTGCTGCTTCCAGCCAGGCACCTCCACGGCAAAGCGCACTGCTGCTCCCAGCCAGGCACCTCCACGGCAAAGCGCACTGCTGCTCCCAGCCAGGCACCTCCACGGCAAAGCGCACTGCTGCTTCCAGCCAGGCACCTCCACGGCAAAGCGCACTGCTGCTTCCAGCCAGGCACCTCCACGGCAGAGAGCGCTCGCTGCTGCTTCCAGTCAGGCACCTCCACGGCAGAGCGTTCGCTGCTGCTTCCAGCAGCACCTCCATGGCAGAGAGCACTGCGCCCCCACCAGGCACTCCACGGCAGAGCGCACTCTGCCCCCCAGCCAGGCCACCTCCATTGGCAGAGAGCACTGCTGCTTCCAGCCAGGCACCTCCACGGCAGAGCGCACTGCTGCCCCCAGCCAGGCACCTCCACAGCAAAGCGCACTGCTGCTTCCAGCCAGGCACCTCCACGGCAAAGCGCACTCCTGCCCCAGCCAGGCAC
>JARQOD010000006.1:441790810-441802266 GCA_033576555.1 Oophaga sylvatica
AGGGTTTAGGAGTTTCAGCTCCTTACCATGTGCCACCCTGTTTTTAAAGGGACCAAAAGTAATTGGACAGATCCGTTGCGGAATTGCCATGGAAATTTCCCCGGCAATTCCGCACCTCCCTGCCGTGGGAAATACGCATATTATAGGTATGCGTATTCCCGCTAAAAACTAGCGTTTTGCAAGCAGTAATTAGCTTTCAGATTGCTAGCGCTTTTCAAGCGATCTGACAGGTTGGTCACACGAGTCAAACAAGTGTTTGACTCATGTGACCAACTTTTTACTATCGATGCCGCCTATGTCGCATCAATAGTAAAAAGATCTAATGTAAAAATAATAAAAAAAATAAATAATGATATTCTCACCTTCCGGCGGCCCCCGCAGCTTTCCCGCCTCTCAGCGACGCTCCCGGCCATTCCCAGGTGTCCTTTGCGACAATCACCCCGATGACGTAGCATCACACGAGACTGCTACGTCATCTGGGGTGATCTCGCAAAGGACTCCTGGGAACGGGAGCATCGCTGAGAGGCGGGAAAGCTGTGGGGGACGCCGGAAGGTGAGAATATCATTATTTTTTATTTTAATTATTGTTTTTACATGGATATGGTACCCAGGGCCTGGAGGAGAGTCTCCTCTCCTCCAGACCCTGGGTACCATCCGCACATGAACCGCTTACTTTCCGCATGGTGGGCACAGCCACATGCGGAAAGTAATCGGTTCAATGCATTCCTATGGCGGCGGAATCGCCGCGGTTCCGCAAAAAAGAATGAGCATGCTGCGGATTCTCCCGCGATGCGATTCCGCCGCGGAAAAACCCGCAGCATGTGCACAGCATTGCGGAATCTCATAGGCCTTAATGAGTTGTATTGTGTAAGCGGTTTTGCCGCAGTTTCGCAGCGTTTCCGCAAAACCGCTAGGAATCCGCAACGTGTGCACAGGCCCTAAATAAAATGTTCATTTCTAGTACTTGGTTGAAAACCCTTTGTTGGCAATGACTGCCTGAAGTCTTGAACTCATGGACATCACCAGTCGCTGTGTTTCCTCCTTTTTGAGGCTCTGCCAGTCCTTCACTGCGGTGGTTTTCAGTTGTTGTTTGTTTGTGGGCCTTTCTGTCTGAAGTTTAGTCTTTAACAAGTGAAATGCTGCTCAATTGGGTTGAGATCAGGTGACTGACTTGGCCATTCAAGAATATTCCACTTCTTGCTTTAATAAACTCCTGGGTTGCTTTGGCTTTATGTTTTGGGTCATTGTCCATCTGTAGTATGAAACGACGACCAATCAGTTTGGCTGCATTTGGCTGGATCTGAGCACACAGTATGGCTCTGAATACCTCAGAATTCATTCGGCTGTTTCTGTCCTGTGTCACATCATCAATAAACACTAGTGACCCACTGCCACTGGCAGCCATGCATGCCCAAGCCATCACACTGCCTCCGCCAGTGTTTTACAGATGATGTGGTATGCTTTGGATCATGAGCTGTACCACGCCTTCACCATACTTTTCTCTTTCCATCATTCTGGTAGAGGTTGATCTTGGTCTCATCTGTCCACAGAATGTTCTTCCAGAACTGTGCTGGCTTTTTTAGATGTTTTTTAGCAAAGTCCAGCCTAGCCTTTTTATTCTTGATGCTTATGAGTGGCTTGCACCGTGCAGTGAACCCTCTGTATTTACTTTCATGCAGTCTTCTCTTTATGGTAGATTTGGATATTGATACGCCTACCTCCTGGAGAGTGTTGTTCACTTGGTTGGCTGTTGTGAAGGGGTTTCTCTTCACCATGGAGAGTATTCTGCGATCATCCACCACTGTTGTCTTCCGTGGGCGCCCAGGTCTTTTTGCATTGATGAGTTCACCAGTGCTTTCTTTCTTTCTCAGGATGTACCAAACTGCAGATTTTGCCACTCCTAATGTTGTAGCAATTTCTCGGATGGGTTTTTTCTGTTTTTGCAGCTTAAGGATGGCTTGTTTCACCTGCATGGAGAGCTCCTTTGACCGCATGTTTCCTTCACTGCAAAACCTCCAAATGCAAATACCACACCTCAAATCAACACCAGCCCTTTTATCTGCTTAATTGAGAATGATATAATGAAGGGATTGCCCACACCTGTCCATGAAATAGCCTTGGAGTCAATTGTCCAATTACTTTTGGTCCCTTTAAAAACACGGTGGCACATGTTAAGGAGCTGAAACTCCTAAACCCTTCATCCAATTTTAATGTGGAGACCCTCAAATGAAAGCTGAAAGTCTGAACTTCAACTGCATCTGATTTGTTTTGTTTCAAATTCATTGTGGTAATGTCTAGAACCAAAATTAGATAAATGTTGTCTCTGTCCAAATATATATGGACCTAACTGTATATGGCACCAGCACAGTCAGTGGGGTTGTAAACAGATTGCAATAATCCGGGGACCTCACAATCTCAGATCTCCTGAAGAACGTGACCCAAATTGAGTTTAAACCCCCAATTCCGGGCCCCTGTATGCTCCTTATGAGGTCTCATAATGACCCTTCTAGATGATGGCCGGAGGTCGATTAAGCCAAACCATCGCCACAGAAAGGCAACCGAGAAGTGTCAGAGGTGTGGGACCAGAGCGCTCACTTACTTCCATTCTTCCGGTGGGTGGCACTGCTCATATTTCTCTCTGACGTGAGACACCCCCATGTCCGGATGCAGCCAGTGGACCTCCTCGGAGAGCAGGTGACTCAGGCGTAATCCATACGAGGAGACACATTTTACTTTGTGACTATCCACAATCTTCTGAATGATTCCCTAAACAAAAAAAAAATAAATCAGAAAATACTCAATATTAATCTGCGCACCACTTGTCACAAAAAACTCATGAAAAAAAAAATCACAATTGTACTGTTTCCAAGTTACCTCCTGTAGTATACCCCGGAGCTGCACTCACTATTCTGCTGGTGGAGTCACTTTGTACATACATTACTTTTTCAGTAACACACGTACACAGTGACCCAACGTGCAGAATTGTGAGCGCAGCTCTGGAGTATAATGCAAGATTACTGTAGGTGGACGTAGCCTTTACATGTGAATATATATATATCTTATAATATCCATTACACTGAAGAGATATGATTCCAGCTGGCACAAAAAAAGAGGTCTGCCTTCCGTTGTCCCACCGCTTGTAGTTTAACCCCTTAGTGCTATGCTATACCACTAGTGTAGATGCTTCATCTGTGCTAGTGGTGACGGACCCTCGGACGCTGCAGCCAGCGTTTGAGGGTCCGTCACAGAATGACGGCATATCGCCAGTGCATGCCGGTTATGGCATGCGTTAGCGATGCGCTCGGTAATGGGGGTTAATGGCAGCATTAACAGATTGCATTAACGCAGTATGAACTCAGCCTTAAATTTTTCCTATTGGTTCATTTTGATCACTGTGATCGACCCTATCACAATGATCCAAATAAAATAAATAGTATATCAAACCCCCCTTTATCACCCCCTTTGTTAGCTAAAAAAAATAAAGTAAAAATATTTATTTCCATTTTTCCATTAGGGTTAGGGTTGTGGTTATGGTTGGGATTACGATTAGGGTTAGGAGTGTGTTGGGGTTAGGATTGGAGTTAGAATTGGGGGGGTTCACTGTTTCGGTACATCAAGGGGTCTCCAAACGCGACATGGCGCCATCAATGATTCCAGCCAATTTTGCGTTCAAAAAGTGAAACGGTGCTCCCTCCCTTCTGAGCCTTGCCATGCGCCCAAACAGTGGCTTTCCCCCACATATGGGGTATTGCCGTACTCCGGAGAAATTGCACAACAAATTTTGTGGTCCATTTTGTCCCGTTATCCTTGTGAAAATAAAAAAAAAATTGGTTCCAAAGTACATTTTTTGTGAAAAAAGTTAAATGTTCATTTTTTCCTTCCACATTGCTTTAGCTCTTGTGAAGCACCTGAAGGGTTAATATACTTCTTGAATATGGTTTTGCGCACCTCGAGGGATGCAGTTTTTAGAATCGTGTCACTTCTGGGTATTTTCTATCATATTGACCCCCCCAAACTCACTTCAAAATGTGAGGTGGTCCCTAAAAAAAAATGGTGTTGTAAAAATGAGAAATCGCTGGTCAACTTTTAACCCTTATAACGTCCTAACAAAAAAGAATAATGCTTCCAAAATTGTGCTGATGTAAAGTAGACATGTGGGAAACGTTATTTATTAATTATTTTGTGTGGCGCCACTCTCTGATTTAAGTGTACAAAAATTTAAAGTTTTAAAATTGCAAAATTTTCAACATTTTTGCCAAATTTCTGTTTTTTTCATAAACAAAAGCAAGTTATATTGAAGAAATTTTACCACTAACAGGAAGTACAATATCTCACGAGAAAATGTCAGAATCGCGAAGATCCGTTGAAGTGTTCCAGAGTTATAGCCTCATAAAGAAACAGGGGTCAGAATTGTAAAAATTGGCCAGTCATTAACGTGCAAACTATCCTTGGGGGTGAAGAACCAAATTGGCCCTGTCACTAAGGGGTTAATCCTTCAGACAGTTCCTGCCTGTTACTATTTTGGGATCCTGCGCTGAATGTAGCAGAGCCCGGTGAGCGCAGACGTCAGTTTTCATTGGAAAGTCGACAGAATAAACGTGAAAAGAATTCGGAGCTGCAGACGACAAGACACAAGAGGGGTCGGGTGGCCGGGGCGAGAGGTTTCCTGCCCAACAGGGACATCAATCAGGTTTTTTGATTAAAACTGCAAAAGCGTCGTCAAGTAATGAGGTGACAATGACGCAGCAAAACTCTTTACATCCGGAGCTACAATCAAAATTCTGCTGCGAGACAAGATTTCTACATTTGAAGGGGCTATCCACCTGCCCAGAAGCGGGGACGCTTATTAACTACGTGCTAGCCATCACTGCATGGACGAGGAAATCTCTCGTGGTCCCGCCATTGAAACTGAACTTCCTGTACATCAGTCACATGACCACTGCAGCCAATCACATTCCAAATATACAAAGGTCATCTCGTATCACACTGCTCTTTTTGCAGCTTGGGCTGTGAATGGAGATAAAACGAACATGTACGTTGTGCTCACCCTGACATCGGTGGCGTCCCCGTGCCGGATGTTGCTGGCCCACGTTGCCGGTTCGCTGCTCGTTTCGAAGTAATGGAAGACTTTTAAGACTCTCTCGATGGTCCCCGGCGATCGCTCCATGCCGGCGCTCAGACGGGACTTGGCGTTCGAGCTCGGTGTGTGGTTCAGGTTCGGGTCCAGGTAAGCCGCCGCCATGCTCTTGCTGGATGCTAAGTGCCGGTCATATTCTGCAAGAAAAAACGAAGGGTTAAAACCAGCAGCAGCGGTGTAATGAGGGTCCTATATACACTGTGTGGCAAAGAACGGGTTAAATCTACAGGGTTTCCTTTCTAGTCACATTGCGCGCTGGAGACGACCTTGCTTGGAGACTCGTATCTCCCGACGCTCTGGGGGGATCTATACAGTGACGGCCTGTGACTGAGGAATTCAAGGGTCCCGCTTACACAGCAGCGGACTTGGCACAATGAGTCAGTCATACTCCAAAACACCAATGTCTGCACCGATACATTGCATCTGAATTTTAAGCAAATATTTCCATACATTGATAATTTTGGATAGTTCTTGCAAAAACAAACACTTTTGCAGTTTATTGCTTATTAAAATTTGCAGCCGTTCTTGAGATATTAATACTAAATTGTTGCCTAGGAGACCGACCACCGCTATTGTCGAGCTTGTAAACGCCGCACTTGTTCAGCTGTCTAGCAGTGGTGGCCGGTCTCTAAAGCAACGAGAAAAAAGTGTTAATATATCAAGAACGGTTAAAAATTTTAACAAGCAGTAAATTGCAAAATTGCTTGTATTTGCAAGCACTATCCAACAGTACCAAATTTATAAAGATGGGAATAACCCCTCTAAATAATGTGTCTGTTCGCTGACAGTCTGAAGATTTTTTTTTTTGTAACATCCTTTATTATGTGACCCTAAGGGATTAAGGGAGCAAATTATGCTGCAGAGAAACCAGATACAAAGCACAAATACACAAGCAGGGCCTGAAGGGGGCGTACGCCCAGAGTCTCCCTGCTGCGCACCGGGTGCTGATTGGTTCGAACCTCTATTTTCACAATTTCTTGTTTTAAGGCAAAGAACAAAAACAGATTTTCAATTCTAATCAGCGGTAACATGGCCAGCGTGTGCCAAGGATTACGCCTTTAATCTGGGGTCCTAAATCCCCCCCGCCATCTGGAGGTCCGGCCTGCGCTGAGCAGATTTACACACTGCAGGCACCATGATAAGGCAAGGCGTAAGCAGCCCACTTTCACACACAGTGTGTTGTGCTGCATCAAGACCCTCCGGGATCGATGGTGGTCCAGCAGAACCAGGACGGGGTCAGGGGGCTACAACCATGCTAAAAAAAAAAAAAGCTCAAGTATAGAACCAGCCTGATCGGGGACAATAGTCTTCCCTGTTATCAGACATTAAAACTAAAAAAGGCATTAAAAGTGTGGAGGAAAAAGCGAAACGATGTAGATGCCACTGGCACACACTATACTGGAAGCCCCCCAAGATTTACCGCTGCTCTCTAGCATGCCAGCCCTTCCGACCCCTGTAAACACACCCTAAAGGGGTCCTCCTGTTTACACACATAGATCATCTCATGGTGTGATAAGCTGGGCAATTTCTTATTAAAATTTGCTTTTTCTTTTATTTTCCAGGATCTCTGCTTCCTGCCAGCAAATGACAAAATCCAGAACCGCTGATGTGTTACTATGATTGCAGCCGGAAGTCAAAGGGCTGGGAGTGAAGGTGTGAACATCGGGGCCCACTGGGACTCTCACCGATCACCAGAACGGGGCTCAGAAAGTTCCCTGTGGTAGTACAGGAGCTGTGGTCACTTCCATCACATTTTGGATTTGTGGGGATCCCAGCGGACAGACCCCCAGCAATCATACATCTCATGGGTAGGTGACACCCGTAGTGGTTATTGGGACATTTGGGGTCTGACAGCTGTGAGTGCCACTGGAAGCTGTGCCCCTTTATACTTCATTTGAGTTAACCCCATATCTCGTTTCAGTCGAACATGGGCAGGAAGGGGAGCCCCCTTAAAAACCCCAGAACGTCCCATGCCCCCTGTTCTTCCCCCGACTGATCACTCATTTTCTGCCTGCAGATGACGGCAGCGTCCTAGTTTGTACCCCTCCATTCTCCGGCTGCAGATCTGCGCAGGGCAATGAATTTAGACTGATTATAACAATTAGGCGCCCTCCACCGGGAGAAGGGGGACGGCTTCATTATCCTGTCATGCTGCGCCCCTCTTTCTGGGGACTGACCTACTTCTGGAACTATTAGCTCACTTCCCATAACACTTCCTATAGCATCAGCTGGAAGCAGATTTTACGGGAAACTAGTAGAAAGTTTTATAAAGTAATGACCCCCAACCTAATAGGACAAGGAGAGTTCCCCAATGATCCTGTGATATCCCTTTGATGTGCTGCTGTGGGGGCGAGTACACACTCAGGGGGGACATAAGGGGCAGGACCCAACATGGATGGATGATTCTCACCATCGTCGTGTGCCAGGGACCGTTATCCTGGACACGGGAAGACCCAGCAGCTTCCACTATGTAACTGTGACCACTCCTCTCCCGAAACACTCTGTGCTGCTGGTGGAATCTGCTCCTTCCACAATGTACCCTCCTATAAGATCAGCACTCCTCCCCTGAAACACTCTGCGCTGCTGGTGGAATCTGCACCTTCCACAATGTCCCCTCCTATAAGATAGCACTCCTCCCCTGAAACACTCTGTGCTGCTGGTGGAATCTGCACCTTCCACAATGTACTCTCCTATAAGATCAGCACTCCTCCCCTGAAACACTCTGTGCTGCTGGTGGAATCTGCACCTTCCACAATGTCCCTACTATAAGATCAGCACTCCTCCCCTGAAACACTCTGTGCTGCTGGTGGAATCTGCTCCTTCCACAATGTACCCTCCTATAAGATCAGCACTCCTCCCCTGAAACACTCTGTGCTGCTGGTGGAATCTGCACCTTCCACAATGTACCCTTCTATAAGATCAGCACTCCTCCCCTGAAACACTCTGTGCTGCTGGTGGAATCTGCTCCTTCCACAATGTACCCTCCTATAAGATCAGCACTCCTCCCCTGAAACACTCTGTGCTGCTGGTGGAATCTGCACCTTCCACAATGTACCCTTCTATAAGATCAGCACTGCTCCCCTGAAACACTCTGTGCTGCTGGTGGAATCTGCACCTTTCACAATGTACCCTCCTATAAGATCAGCACTCCTCCCCTGAAACACTCTGTGCTGCTGGTGGAATCTGCACCTTCCACAATGTACCCTCCTATAACATCAGCACTCCTCCCCTGAAACACTCTGTGCTGCTGGTGGAATCTGCACCTTCCACAATGTACCCTCCTATAAGATCAGCACTCCTCCCCTGAAACACTCTGTGCTGCTGGTGGTATATGCACCTTCCACAATGTACCCTCCTATAAGATCAGCACTGCTCCCCTGAAACACTCTGTGCTGCTGGTGGAATCTGCACCTTCCACAATGTACCCTCCTATAAGATCAGCACTCCTCCCCTGAAACACTCTGTGCTGCTGGTGGAATCTGCACCTTCCACAATGTACCCTCCTATAAGATCAGCACTCCTCCCCTGAAACACTCTGTGCTGCTGCTGGTGGAATCTGCACCTTCCACAATGTACCCTCCTATAAGATCAGCACTCTCCCCTGAAACACTCTGTGCTGCTGGTGGAATCTGCACCTTCACAATGTACCCTCCTATAAGATCAGCACTCCTCCCCTGAAACACTCTGTGCTGCTGGTGGAATCTGCACCTTCCACAATGTACCCTCCTATAAGATCAGCACTCCTCCCCTGAAACACCTGTGCTGCTGGTGAATCTGCACCTTCCACAATGTACCCTCCTATAAGATCAGCACTCTCCCCTGAAACACTCTGTGCTGCTGGTGGAATCTGCACCTTCCACAATGTCCCCTCCTATAAGATCAGCACTCCTCCCCTGAAACATCTGTGCTGCGTGGTTATCTGCACCTTCCACAATGTACCCTCCTATAAGATAGCACTCCTCCCTGAAACACTCTGTGCTGCTGGTGGAATCTGCACCTTCCACAATGTCCCCTCCTATAAGATCAGCACTCTCCCCTGAAACACTCTGTGCTGCTGGTGGAATCTGCACCTTCCACAATGTCCCTCCTATAAGATCAGCATCTCCCCTGAAACACTCTGTGCTGCTGTGGAATTGCACCTTCCACAATGTCCCTCTATAAACAGCATCCCCCTGAAACACTCGTGTGCTGGTGGAATCGCACCTTCCACAATGTCCCTCTATAAGACAGCCTCTCCCCTGAAAACTTGTGCTGGGTGAATGCACTCACAATGTCTCTATAAGATACACTCCCCTGAACACTCTGCTGCTGGGAATCTGCACTCCACAATTCCCTCCTATAAGATCACACTCTCCCCTGAAACACTCTGGCTGCTGGTGGAATTGCACCTCACAATGTCCCTCCTAAGATAGCATCCTCCCCTGAAAACTCTGTGCTGTGGAGAATTGCACCTTCACATGTACCCCCTAAAGTCAGCACTCCTCCCTGAACACTCTTGCGGTGAATTGCACTTCACAATGTCCCTCCTATAAGATCAGCACTCCCCCCGAAACACTCTGTCTGCTGTGGAATCTGCCCTCCCACAATGTACCTCCTATAAGATCAGCACTCCTCCTGAAAACTTGTGTGCTGGGAATGCCCTTCACAATGTACCTCTATAGAAGCACTCCTGAATCTGTGGTGGTGGAATCTGCACCTTCCACAATTACCTCTGATCAGCACCCTCCTGAAACACTCGTGCTGTGGAACTGCACCTCACAATGTCCCCTATAAGAACCTCCCCTGAACACTTGCTGTGTGGAATCTGCACTCACAATGTCCTCCATATATCAGCACTCCTCCCTGAAACATTGTGCTGCTGGTGGAATTGCCCTTCCACAATGTCCTCTATAAGATAGCTCCTCCTGAAACACTCTGGCTGCTGGGATCTGCACTTCCACAATGTCCTCCTATAGATCAGCACTCCCCTGAAACACTCTGGCTGCTGTGGAATCTGCACCTTCCACAATGTCCCTCCTAAAGATCAGCACTCCCCCTGAAACCTGTGCTGCTGGGGAATCTGCCCTTCCACAATGTACCTCCTATAAGATAGCACTCCTCCCCTGAAACACTCTGTGCTGTGGTGGAATCTGCACCTTCCACAAGTCCCTCTATAGATCAGCACTCCTCCCCTGAAACACTCTGTCTGCGGTGGATTGCACTTCCAAATGTCCCTCCATAAGATCAGCACTCTCCCCTGAAACACTTGTGCTGCTGGTGGAATCTGACCTTCCACATGTACCCTCCTATAAATCAGCACTCTCCCCTGAAACACTCTGTGCTGCTGTGGAATCTGCCCTTCCACAATGTACCCTCCTATAAGATCAGCACTCCCCCTGAACACCTGTGCTGCTGTGGAATCTGCACCTTCCACAATGTACCCTCTATAAGATCAGCACTTCTCCCTGAAACACTCTGTGCTGCTGGTGGAATCTGCACTTCCACAATGTACCCTCCTAAAGATCAGCACTCCTCCCCTGAAACACTCTGTGCTGCTGGTGGAATCTGCACTTCACAAGTCCTCTATAAGATCACACTCTCCCCTGAACACTCGTGCTGCTGGTGGAATCTGCACCTTCCACAATGACCTTCATAAGATCAGCACTCTCCCTGAAAACTCTGTGCTGCTAGTGGAATCTGCACTTCCAATGTACCCTCCTATAAGTCAGCCTCCCTGAACACCGTGCTCGTGAATTGCACTCACAATGTCCCTCCTATAGATCAGCATCCTCCCTGAAACCTCGTGCTGCTGGATTCACTTCAATTCCCTCCTAAAATCAGCATCTCCCCTGAAACACTTGTGCTGCTGTGAATCTGCACCTTCCACAATGTACCTCCATAGATCACACTGCTCCCTGAAACCCTGTCTCTGGTGGAATCTGCTCCTTCCACAATGTACCCTCCTATAAGATCAGCACTCCCCCTGAACACTCTGTGCTGCTGGTGAATCTGCACCTTCCACAATGTACCCTCCTATAAGATCAGCACTCCTCCCCTGAAACACTCTGTGCTGCTGGTGAATCTGCACCTTCCACAATGTACCCTCTATAAGTCAGCACTCCTCCCTGAACACTTGTGCTGCGGTGAATCTGCACCTTCACAATGTACCCTCCATAAATCAGCACTCCTCCCCTAAACACTCTGTGCTCTGAGAATCTGCACCTTCCAAATGTACCCTCCTATAAGATCACACTCCTCCCTAAACACTCGTCTGCTGGGATCGCACCTTCCACATTCCCTCCTATAAGATACACTCCTCCCCTGAAACACTCTGCTGTGC
>JARQOD010000006.1:441802366-441823954 GCA_033576555.1 Oophaga sylvatica
GCAGCAGAGTCCGCCGGCAGCAGAGTCCCCGGCAGCAGAGTCCGCCGAGCAGCAGAGTCCGCCGGCAGCAGAGTCCGCCGGAGCAGAGCAGCAGAGTCTGCCGAGCAGCAGAGTCCACCAAGCAGCAGAGTCCGCCGAGCAGCAGAGCAGCCAGCAATGTAATCACAGCCAGATCGACAAGGACACCTACAAGTAGCAGCAGAGTCCGCCGGCAGCAGAGCAGCAGAGTCTGCCGGCAGCAGAGCGGCCAGCAATGCCAGACAGACAAGGACACCTAAAAGTAGCAGCAGAGTCCGCCGGCAGCAGAGCAGCAGAGTCCGCCGGCAGCAGAGTCCGCCGAGCAGCAGAGTCCGCCGAAGCAGCAGAGTCCGCCAGCAATGTAATCACAGCCAGATCGACAAGGACACCTACAAGTAGCAGCAGAGTCCGCCGGCAGCAGAGCAGCAGAGTCCGCCGGCAGCAGAGTCTGCCGGCAGCAGTGCAGCAGAGTCCGCCGGCAGCAGAGTCCGCCGGCAGCAGAGAGCAGAGTCCGCCGGCAGCAGAGAAGCAGAGTCCGCCGGCAGCAGGAGTCCGCCGGCAGCAGAGTCCGCCGAGCAGCAGAGTCCGCCGAGCAGCAGAGTCCGCCGAGCAGCAGAGTCCGCCGAGCAGCAGAGTCCGCCGAGCAGCAGAGTCCGCCGAGCAGCAGAGCAGCCAGCAATGTAATCACAGCCAGATCGACAAGGACACCTACAAGTAGCAGCAGAGTCCACCGGCAGCAGAGTCCGCTGGCAGCAGAGTCCACCGAGCAGCAGAGTCCACCGAGCAGCAGCAGATCCGCGCGCGGCAGCAGAGCAGCAGAGTCCGCCGGCAGCAGAGTCCGCCGGCAGCAGAGTCCGCCGGCAGCAGAGTCCGCCGGCAGCAGAGTCCGCCGGCAGCAGAGTCCGCCGGCAGCCAGAGTCCGCCGGCAGCAGAGTCCGCCGAGCAGCAGAGTCCGCCGAGCAGCAGAGTCCGCCGAGCAGCAGAGTCCGCCGAGCAGCCAGCAATGTAATCACAGCCAGATCGACAAGGACACCTACAAGTAGCAGCAGAGTCCGCCGGCAGCAGAGCAGCAGAGTCCGCCGACAGCAGAGCGGCCAGCAATGTCAGACAGACAAGGACACCTAAAAGTAGCAGCAGAGTCCGCCGGCAGCAGAGCAGCAGAGTCCGCCAAGCAGCAGAGTCCGCCGAGCAGCAGAGTCCGCCGGCAGCAGAGCAGCCAGCAATGTAATCACAGCCAGATCGACAAGGACACCTACAAGTAGCAGCAGAGTCCGCCGGCAGCAGAGCAGCAGAGTCCGCCTGCAGCAGAGCAGCAGAGTCCACCGAGCAGCAGAGTCCGCCGGCAGCAGAGCAGCAGAGTCCGCCGGCAGCAGAGTCCACCGGCAGCAGAGTCCGCCGGCAGCAGAGTCCGCCGGCAGCAGAGCAGCAGAGTCTGCCGAGCAGCAGAGTCCGCCAAGCAGCAGAGTCCGCCGAGCAGCAGAGCAGCCAGCAATGTAATCACAGCCAGATCGACAAGGACACCTACAAGTAGCAGCAGAGTCCGCCGGCAGCAGAGCAGCAGAGTCTGCCGGCAGCAGAGCGGCCAGCAATGCCAGACAGACAAGGACACCTAAAAGTAGCAGCAGAGTCCACCGGCAGCAGAGCAGCAGAGTCCGCCGGCAGCAGAGCAGCAGAGTCCGCCGAGCAGCAGAGTCCACCGAGCAGCAGAGTCCGCCGCCAGCAGAGCAGCCAGCAATGTAATCACAGCCAGATCGACAAGGACACCTACAAGTAGCAGCAGAGTCCGCCGGCAGCAGAGCAGCAGAGTCCACCGAGCAGCAGCAGTCCACCGAGCAGCAGAGTCCGCCGGCAGCACAGTCCGCCGGCAGCAGAGTCCGCCGGCAGCAGTCGAGAGTCCGCCGGCAGCAGAGTCCGCCGGCAGCAGAGTCCGCCGGCAGGCAGAGTCCGCCGGCAGCAGAGGCAGCAGAGTCCGCCGGCAGCAGAGCAGCAGAGTCCGCCGAGCAGCAGAGTCCGCCGAGCAGCAGAGCAGCCAGCAATGTAATCACAGCCAGATCGACAAGGACACCTACAAGTAGCAGCAGAGTCCGCCGGCAGCAGAGTCCGCCGGCAGCAGAGTGGCCAGCAATGCCAGACAGACAAGGACACCTAAAAGTAGCAGCAGAGTCCGCCGGCAGCAGAGCAGCAGAGTCCGCCGGCAGCAGAGCAGCAGAGTCCGCCGAGCAGCAGAGCAGCCAGCAATGTAATCACAGCCAGATCGACAAGGACACCTACAAGTAGCAGCAGAGTCCGCCGGCAGCAGAGCGGCCAGCAATGCCAGATAGACAAGGACACCGAAAACTAGTAGCAGCAGAGTATTATTTCCTGATGTCACTTTTGTTTACATTTAGTACTTTCCCCCTTTAACCCCTTAATGGCCAAGTACATTTTCACTTTTTCTGACCAAGGTTCTAGCTCTGGTGCTTCACTGGATCCCGCCGATCCTGAGACAGATTCTTCGTGACATGTTGTCCCTCATGTTACGTTTCTATATTATATATTTTATGACATTTCCCACACCTCTACTTTACATTGGTCCAGTTCTTTTTTCCTTCGGAAGCCGTTTTGCAGCTGTTCAAGATCACAACCCTCCGCGCTCAACACTCGCCGTCGCATCAAAATATATATTTTTTTTACCTTTGAAAAAATCCAACCGCAAAGAATGGGACAAAAATTAAATAAATGTATAATTTTTGTGTAACTATGGAGGTGACATAGGGGGTTTCATTTACTGTATTTTTTACTTTGATCCTTGTTCTAGGATCTATCACAGTGATAAAAATGAACCAATAGAAACATTTTCCTATTGTTGCCGGGGTACCGGCCGGCAGATCTCGGCCGGCGCACTGAGCTTGCGGCTGCGCCATTTTTTTTCCCAGGAAGATGACACAGACCGGGGGACGGTTCAGCAAGGCCGGGGGATGGCAGAGGTATCAGGGGTCTCGGGGGGCATCAGTTCTCTCTTCTCTGACATGAATATCATGTCAGGAGAGAAATGATTGTAACAGTGGGCACAGGGTTTTTTTTTTTTAGTGATCGCCATTTGCCGTTGTAATGCGTATCGGCAGTCACTAAGGGGTTAAGTCGTCACTGGCTAGAGGATAATAGGGCACAATGTGTCTAGTTCGGTAAATGCTTCTATTCCCCATCAAATGGCAAATCCCAAGGCTTTATCGTTAGATGTCTGGATTCTGCCGCCGCTCAGTAGTTCTTCCTGGAAACATTAATAAATGGAAAATTGGGTGTTACCGAGTGTAAACACACCCTTATCCACAACAGACACTGTCCAATCAGAGGTTTCAACATCAGCACTGTGCTGGGCCATTTCTTCATACATTTCCAGGAGGAATAACAGAGGGGCAGTGATTGGACCAGATGTTCTGTAAGACATATCTGCATTTCTCATGTAATAAATACTGGAGCATCAGGTCCCAGCGCTCTGCATTGTGCTGTTCCTCTGTAATTCCTCCTGGGACTGTAGGAATAGAGAGGATGTAACAATTTTCCCCTAGACAGCTTTCATTCATAACTAGGGGGAGCTCACTATATACAGATTTATACAGTCACCACTAGAGGAAGCTCATTACATACAGATTTCTAAAGCCACCACTAGAGGGAGCTCATTAAAAACAGATTTATACAGCCACCACTAGAGGGAGCTCACTACATACAGATTTATACAGCCACCACTAGAGGGAGCTCACTACATACAGATTTATACAGCCACCACTAGAGGGAGCTCACTACGCACAGATTTATACAGTCACCACTAGGGGGAGCTCACTATATACAGATTTATACAGCCACCACTAGAGGGAGATCACTACATACAGATTTATACAGCCACCAATAGAGGGAGCTCACTACACAGATTTATTCAGCCAGTACTAGAGGGAGCTCACTACATACAGATTTATACAGCCACCACTAGAGTGAGCTCACTACATGCAGATTTATACAGTCACCACTAGAGGGAGCTCACTATATACAGATTTATACAGCCACCACTAGAGGGAGCTCACTACATTACAGATTTATACAGCCACCACTAGAGTGAGCTCACTACATGCAGATTTATACAGTCACCACTAGAGGGAGCTCACTATATACAGATTTATACAGCCACCACTAGAGGGAGCTCACTACATACAGATTTATACAGCCCAGAATCACTATATACAGATTTACAGCACCACTAGGACTCATACATACAGATTTATACAGCCACACAGAGATCATACTAATTTATACGCACCAAGGGTCATGACATCAGGATATAACACACTATGTATCAGTACTGATAGGCACGGCACAGCTCGCATGTCCTGTAATACAGTGGTATCACTTGTAGGACCCTCACCCCCATTACTGATCCCTGTGACCATGTGTAGGCTCAAGCACTCTGAGCTGGAGGGACAGATAATGTGAAGTGTGGAGAGCGATGGGCGCATGCTGCCATCCTGCAGCTATCCTCCTCTAATCCCACGCTGCAAATGACCACATCAGTCACTGACTCACTGCCTTCCAGAGCTCAGAACAGAAAACATCCTGTGATACCAGACAGGAACATCTGAGGGAGAGCAGAGCCCAAATCACAGAACTCACTGCAGCAAAATCCCCAAAAATGTCACATACAGAAATGTAGAAATATCCGGTTTCAAATCACCACCATTTTCCAAATCTTTGTTTGCTGTGAAAAGCTGAAATATTTTTCCATACATCCAAAGATGAGGTGCTCACACCTGGTGTCTCACAGCTGAGCATTTGCTACAATTGCACCCAACATACAGTAATGGCCAAAAGTGTTGGCACCCTTGAAATTGCTCCAGAGTTTCTGCCAGAAAATTATTGCATTTACACATGTTTTATTATACACGTTTATTTCCTTTCTGTGTATTGGAACACACAAAAAAAAAAAAAAAGAGAAAAGAAGGCAAATAAGATATAATTACGAAAAAAAAACGTCTGGACAAAATTGTTGGCACCTTTCCAAAACTGTGGGTAAAAAGCTTGTTTCAATCATGTGATGCTCATTAAACTCACCTGAGGCAAGTAACAGGTGTGAGAAATATGAAAATCACACCTGAAACCAGATAAAAAGGGGAGAAGTCGATGCAATCTTTGCATTGTGTGTCTGTGTGTGCCGCACTAAGCATGGAGAACAGAAAGAGGAGAACAGAACTATGAGAACTTGTAACCTTGAGATTGTTGATATTTTTCAATAATTTTGGTTCTCAAGTCCATCTCCAGAGATCTTGACGTTCCTTATAACCCATGTCACTGTAGCTCCTCGGACATGGACGGCATAAAAAAAATGATGAAAGGTTGCAACACAGGATAGTCCAGATCAGTGGCGTAACTAGAAATGGCGGGGCCCCACAGCAAAATTTTGAACGGGGCCCCCCTCCCAAACGGGGGGGGGGTTCTGATAGTGGGCGGAGCCAATAGCAGTGGGCGGAGCAAATCACAGCAATTCTCTAGGCCCAAAAAATACTCTTCAGTCTCATAACGGCCAGCTTTTTGCCCAAATCAGAGCTGTATTTAAAGCAGACATTATGGAAACACAATATAATATAATGGACTGGTAGCAATGCAGCCCCTTATGCTACCATTACTAGTAACCATGTCCCGCATAACTATTAATGCAGGCACATTATGCCCCCATAACTAGTAATAAGCCCTCTTATTCTCCCATCAGTAGTAATGTGCCCCTCAAGTAGTAATGCAGCCAAGAATGCAGAGTTATCACTCACACAGTATGTGCCCCCGTTAATCTTCGGTGGTATCTTCAGCTCCACAGTGGAGCACACTCACCACCAGTCTTCACCCTTCTGGGCGCCGCCGACGAGTGACGTCAGCAGGTGATCACATGACATGATCACGCTGCAGACGTCGCTCTGACCCGGCAGTCAGAGCTTCAATTGTACTGGCGTCTGTATAGACACCAGTGCAATTGATTCCTGGGAGACGGCACGCAGCAGCTTCTCTGCGCCGGCTGTCAGCATGACAGCCAGCACAGGGAACCGCCGACTCTCAGGCCATGGGCGGCGGAACACAGCCGCAGGGGAGACAGCTGCAGCAGGGACGGGCCCCCTGCTAGCCCGGGCCCTATGGCAGCTGCTTCCCCTGCTTCCACGATAGTTCCGCCCCTGGTCCAGATGGTGGATAAGTGGCCCCAATCAAGGTCCAAAGAAATTCAAGCCGTCCTGCAGGTTCAGGGGCATTAGTGTCAGCGCGAACTATACGTAAATATCTGACGAAATGAAACGCTATGGCAGGAGATCCAGGAGGACCCTACTGCTGACACAGACATAAAAAAGCTAGACTGGAGTTTGCCAAAATGTACATGAGTAAGCCAAAATCCTTCTGGGGAAGCGTCTTGTGGACAGATGAGACTAAGGTACAGCTTTTTGGTAAAGCACATCATTCTACTATTTACCGAAAATGGAATGAGGCCTCTAAAAGGAAAGAAAACAGTACCTACAGTCAAATATGGTGGAGGGTCAAAGATGGTTTTTGGTTGTTTTGCTGCTTCTGGCACTGGGAGCCTTGGCTGCGTGCAAAGCATCATCAAAACTGAAGATTACCAAAGGATTTTGGGTCATAATGTAGTACCCGGTGTCAGAAAGCTGGGTTTGCGTCCTAGGCCATGGGTGTTCCAGCAGGACAATGACCCCAAACATACTTTAAGAAGCCCCCAGAAATGGATGGAAACAAAGAGCTGGATAGTTCTGAAGTGTCAGCAATGAGTCCGGATCTAAATCCCTTTGAACATGTGGAGAAATGTTAACATTTCTGCTGGGATGAGACGCCGTCACATATGAGAGACCGGGAGCAGTTAGAAGAAGAGTTGTCCAAAATCCCATCTGAGCTTGTCGCTGGCTATAGAAGGCAATTGATTGCAGTAATTTATTCCCACAGGTGTGCAACCAAATATTAAGTTGAGGGTGCCAACAATTTTGTCCATCCCATTTTGCGCTTTTGTGTGAAGTTATGTCCAATTTGCCTTTTTCCCCTCAGTTTTTTTGTGTTCCAAAAAACACAAAGGAAATAAACATATGTATAACAAAACATGTGTAATTGCAATAAATTTCTGTAAGAAATACTTCATTTTCTGGAACAACTTCCAGGGTGCCAACACTTTTGGCCATGACTATAGATAATAAGTGACAGCGAAATACATCAGCAGCACACATCTTTCTCCGCTACAATGTATCAGTCTCCAGTCCTGGCTGATATTGTTTCCCTGATTTGACACATTGTAACACTCTACATCTGCGTCAGCAGGACTAGGCCATGATCGGATTCTATGGGTATCTTGCCATGGAGGCCGGCGGAGGTTACATCTGTCCCCAGAGATCAACTTCAGGGGTAAAGAGGGAAACTGACTATGAAGCCCGGCTAGACAGTCCCCACAGTATGGAGGCCGCAGCTCCAGGATCGTCCCCATCTCCTGTCATCTGTGACAGCAGAAGCTCCGCTGCGCTGATTCATGGAATAGCAGCGGCAAGAAATCAGGAATCCAAGAATTGTGAAACCCAGAGATTACAGCTCTGAGGTCACAACATTAATTGTATCAAGAGTCCTGCCACAAGATCAGCACACTCCTCTCCTGAAATACTCTGTGCTGCTGGAGTACCCCTCACCTTTCACTAGGTGCCCTCCTGGCAAGATCAGCACACTCCTCTCCTGAAATACTCTGTGCTGCTGGAGTACCCCTCATCTTCACTATCTGCCCTCCAGCAAGATCATCACACTCCTCTCCTGAAATACTCTGTGCTGTTGGAGTACCCCTCAACTTTAACTATATGCCCTCCAGCAAGGTTAGCACACTCCTCTCCTGAAATACTCTGTGCTGCTGGAGTACCCCCTCACTTTTCACTATGTGCCCTCCAGCAAGATCAGCATACTGCTCTCCTAAAATACTCTGTGCTGCTGGAGTACCCCTCACCTTTCACTATGTGCCCTCTTGGCAAGATCAGCACACTCCTCTCCTGAAATACTCTGTGCTGCTGGAGTACCCCTCATCTTCACTATATGCCCTCCGGCAAGGTTAGCACACTCCTCTCCTGAAATACTCTGTGCTGTTGGAGTACCCCTCAACTTTAACTATATGCCCTCCGGCAAGGTTAGCACACTCCTCTCCTGAAATACTCTGTGCTGCTGGAGTACCCCCTCACCTTTCACTATGTGCCCTATAGCAACATCAGCACACTCCTCTCCTGAAATACTCTGTGCTGCTGGAGTACCTCTCACCTTTCACTAGGTGCCCTCTGGCAATGTTAGCGCACTCCTCTCCTGAAATACTCTGTGCTGCTGGAGTACCCCCTCACCTTTCACTATGTGCCCTATAGCAACATCAGCACACTCCTCTCCTGAAATACTCTGTGCTGCTGGAGTACCTCTCACCTTTCACTAGGTGCCCTCTGGCAATGTTAGCCACTCCTCTCCTGAAATACTCTGTGCTGCTGGAGTACCCCCTCACCTTTCACTATGTGCCCTCCAGCAAGATCAGCACACTCCTCTCCTGAAATACTCTGTGCTGCTGGAGTACCTCTCACCTTTCACTAGGTGCCCTCTGGCAATGTTAGCGCACTCCTCTCCTGAAATACTCTGTGCTGCTGGAGTACCCCCTCACCTTTCACTATGTGCCCTCCAGCAAGATCAGCACACTCCTCTCCTGAAATACTCTGTGCTGCTGGAGTACCTCTCACCTTTCACTAGGTGCCCTCTGGCAATGTTAGCGCACTCCTCTCCTGAAATACTCTGTGCGGCTGGATCACCTCAGTTCATGTGATTCGGTCTCGGAGGGGTCTCCGCACAGGAGATCAAAGCGGGAAGGAGTGCAGGGATGTGTCATTCATCCCATTAAATAAATCTACAGTGGCTGATAACAGAAAACAATAGGCTGGACACAAACCATACAAAAATCTCATATATAAAGCAGCAGTGTCTGAACCCGCACATAATGGTATCCCAGTGACACAGCCTTAAAGGGACCATTGATTATTAATACATTGGTCCCCTACAGACAGTCCATCTAAATCCCGCTCCATCTGCGTGGTTGGACTCGGCTTCAGCCACAATCAGGATTATCTCCTCTGCTCCTAAATTACAACCTCTGACAGTGTCAGTGAACGGAGACCTTCCCATTACATGCACAGGATGAAAACTGCGCCTGAGCTTGCAGTTGTCACAGCTGAGGGATTGTTACACTGGTCTCCAGTCCTTCTTGTGAGCCGTTTGTTACAATGTATCAGTGCAGTGTCCAGAAATGTGAAGACTGGATACAATTGTAGCGATTACTGACATGTAAAATGTTATCAGACTGCAACAGCAACAACTTCGCAAGTTACCTCTTATCAAAAACTGAAATGGAGGGATTCTTAATTCTTTACCTAACTGCCTGTTGCCTAGGTTACCGGCCACCTCTACAGTTCATCAGCGGTGGCTGGTCTGCATATTTGCCGGCCGGCGCAGAAGACAATGACAAGGCATAAGCTGTCAATCAAGACCAAGAGGGGGCTGGCTTGGGGCAGGGTTTACCAAAAGAGCTGAATTTGGGACCACCCAATTTATTAAAGGAAAAAAAAACCCTGTTGCCATTTTCTAACCATTACTTTTGATGTCGCTATTTTTATTTTTGCGCACTAAGCTGTCGTTTTCATTCATACCAGAATGTGGTACTTATGTTTTTGTCGCTTTTTATCATATTTTAAAAGGTGGTTTAGAGACTGAAATACAAAAAAAAATTAAATTGGCATTTCAATATTTTTTTTCTTTGATTATTTTAACTTTTAACAAATGGGACTTGTACAACCACGGAAATATTAGTGATTGACAGCAGCATTTAAATGGCTAAACAGCAGCGATCAGAGCTAGTCCCAGTCGCTGCCATTAGCGACGGGTGTTAGATGTGTAACACAGGCGGCATTTGCTGGGAATGGTGCGAGCACGACCCACGACATACAATAACATACTGTGTTGTAAAGAGGTTTAACGAGAATTTCCACGTTTCCAGCAGCCACCACTAGGGGAACACAACAGAAACAAAAAGAGTAGAACTGACAACAAGCCAACAGGTAAAGGAAACCATCAGCATGAGAGGAGCCCGGACATCGAAACACAAGACAGAACCCTCAAAAGGAATTACAAATGAACACCACAGCGATACATAAAGTAACACTCACCTGGAGAGAAGGAAAGTCTGGAGATATCTAGAAAATAAACAGAAAGCTGGCATTAGCTGCGATATCGGGAGGCTCTGCGGGCAGCCAGGTCTGCGTCCTACAGCTCATCTCACATTCACAACTCGTGTACAGTGGAAACTGCAGATGGCAGTTACTGAAACATCAGCAAGCTTGCAGATTGGAAAGACAATGCTGTAAAGTAAAACAATGATCGATCTCTGCCGCCTCCGCGCTTCACTGATGGGATGCAGATTTGTCATAATTACTTTAATCTAAAGCGAACGACAACTGGGCAAAAATAAAAAATCTGACCTGGCAGATCATATCTCCAGAAATCTGTCACATTCATTCCTATATACAGCAAACGGTGAGAACGATCATTAACAGGAAGATCCCGGGAAAGGGAAACACCTCCCAGAATGTCACCTGAACACCAGGAGAAGGAATCCGGAGATTTCAGCTGTGAGGCCTGCAGCAAAGTGAGCGCAGCTCTGGGGTATAATACAGGATGTTACTCAGGATCATAATGTAATGTAATGTACACAGTGACTGCACCAGCAGAATAGTGAGTGCAGCTCTGGAGTAAATACAGGATGTAACTCAGGATCAGTAATGTATGTACACAGTGACTGCACCAGCAGAATAGTGAGTGCAGCTCTGGAGTATAATACAGGAGGTAACTCAGGATCAGTAATGTAATGTATGTACACAGTGACTGCACCAGCAGAATAGTGAGTGCAGCTCTGGGAATAATACAGGAGGTAACTCAGGATCAGTAATGTAATGTATGTACACAGTGACTGCACCAGCAGAATAGTGAGTGCAGCTCTGGAGTATAATACAGGATGTAACTCAGGATCAGTAATGTATGTACACAGTGACTGCACCAGCAGAATAGTGAGTGCAGCTCTGGGTATAATACAGGATGTAACTCAGGATCAGTAATGTAATGTATGTACACAGTGACTGCACCAGCAGAATAGTGAGCGCAGCTCTGGAGTATAATACAGGATGTAACTCAGGATCAGTAATGTCATGTGTGTACACAGTGACTGCACCAGCAGAATAGTGAGTGCAGCTCTGGATATAATACAGGATGTAACTCAGGATCAGTAATGTATGTACACAGTGACTGCACCAGCAGAATAGTGAGTGCAGCTCTGGAGTATAATACAGGATGTAACTCAGGATCAATAATGTAATGTATGTACACAGTGACTGCACCAGCAGAATAGTGAGTGCAGCTCTGGGTATAATACAGGATGTAACTCAGGATCAGTAATGTATGTACACAGTGACTGCACCAGCAGAATAGTGAGTGCAGCTCTGGGGTATAATACAGGATGTAACTCAGGATCAGTAATGTAATGTATGTACACAGTGACTGCACCAGCAGAATAGTGAGCGCAGCTCTGGGTATAATACAGGATGTTACTCAGGATCAGTAATGTCATGTTGTACACAGTGACTGCACCAGCAGAATAGTGAGTGCAGCTCTGGAGTATAATACAGGATGTAACTCAGGATCAGTAATGTATGTACACAGTGACTGCACCAGCAGAATAGTGAGTGCAGCTCTGGAGTATAATCAGGATGTAACTCAGGATCAGTAATGTAATGTATGTACACAGTGACTGCACCAGCAGAATAGTGAGTGCAGCTCTGGAGTATAATACAGGATGTAACTCAGGATCAGTAATGTATGTATTACACAGTGACTGCACCAGCAGAATAGGAGTGCAGCTCTGGAGAATAATACAGGATGTAACTCAGGATCAGTAATGTATGTACACAGTGACTGCACCAGCAGAATAGTGAGTGCAGCTCTGGAGTATAATACAGGATGTAACTCAGGATCAGTAATGTAATGTACACAGTGACTGCACCAGCAGAATAGTGAGTGCAGCTCTGGGGTATAATACAGGATGTAACTCAGGATCAGTAATGTAATGTATGTACACAGTGACTGCACCAGCAGAATAGTGAGTGCAGCTCTGGGGTATAATACAGGATGTAACTCAGGATCAGTAATGTAATGTATGTCACAGTGACTGCACCAGCAGAATAGTGAGTGCAGCTCTGGGTATAATACAGGATGTAACCAGGATCAGTAATGTAATGTATGTACACAGTGACTGCACCAGCAGAACAGTGAGTGCAGCTCTGGAGTATAATACAGGATGTAACTCAGGATCAGTAATGTAATGTATGTACACAGTGACTGTACCAGCAGAATAGTGAGTGCAGCTCTGGAGTATAATACAGGATGTAACTCAGGATCAGTAATGTAATGTACACAGTGACTGCACCAGCAGAATAGTGAGTGCAGCTCTGGGTATAATACAGGATGTAACTCAGGATCAGTAATGTAATGTATGTACACAGTGACTGCACCAGCAGAATAGTGAGTGCAGCTCTGGGTATAATACAGGATGTAACTCAGGATCAGTAATGTAATGTATGTCCACAGTGACTGCACCAGCAGAATAGTGAGTGCAGCTCTGGGGTATAATACAGGATGTAACGCAGGATCAGTAATGTAATGTATGTACACAGTGACTGCACCAGCAGAACAGTGAGTGCAGCTCTGGAGTATAATACAGGATGTAACTCAGGATCAGTAATGTAATGTATGGACACAGTGACTGTACCAGCAGAATAGTGAGTGCAGCTCTGGAGTATAATACAGGATGTAACTCAGGATCAGTAATGTAATGTACACAGTGACTGCACCAGCAGAATAGTGAGTGCAGCTCTGGGGTATAATACAGGATGTAACTCAGGATCAGTAATGTAATGTATGTCCACAGTGACTGCACCAGCAGAATAGTGAGTGCAGCTCTGGGTATAATACAGGATGTAACGCAGGATCAGTAATGTAATGTATGTACACAGTGACTGCACCAGCAGAACAGTGAGTGCAGCTCTGGAGTATAATACAGGATGTAACTCAGGATCAGTAATGTAATGTATGGACACAGTGACTGTACCAGCAGAATAGTGAGTGCAGCTCTGGAGTATAATACAGGATGTAACTCAGGATCAGTAATGTAATGTACACAGTGACTGCACCAGCAGAATAGTGAGTGCAGCTCTGGGTATAATACAGGATGTAACTCAGGATCAGTAATGTAATGTATGTACACAGTGACTGCAACAGCAGAATAGTGAGTGCAGCTCTGGGTATAATACAGGATGTAACGCAGGATCAGTAATGTAATGTATGTACACAGTGACTGCACCAGCAGAACAGTGATGGCAGCTCTGGAGTATAATACAGGATGTAACTCAGGATCAGTTATGTAATGTATGGACACAGTGACTCCACCAGCAGAATAGTGAGTGCAGCTCTGGAGTATAATACAGGATGTAACTCAGGATCAGTAATGTAATGTATGTACACAGTGACTGCACCAGAAGAACAGTGAGTGCAGCTCTGGAGTATAATACAGGATGTAACTCAGGATCAGTAATGTAATGTATGGACACAGTGACTGCACCAGCAGAACAGTGAGTGCAGCTCTGGAGTATAATACAGGATGTAATTCAAGATGAGTAATGTAATGTATGCACACAGGGAGATTAAACTTGGAGCCTATCCCTGATGGTATTACATGATGGATAAGCATCTGCCTGTATTTCTAGGAAATTTCCGCCATTCCCTCCGACACTCGGGTACATTTTCCGGGCAGAGCTTTACCGCCATCACATCACGCTATAAATAATGGATACCACAATCCTATGATAAGGATCTCAGGACGAAACGGTAACTAAGGAGATTATAGACGTACTGACGCTCGGCCCCACTAATGAATCCTTAGTGGGGTGGGATTGACGGTGCACCGCACGCATTTGTAACGACGGGTGAAAGAGAAGAAATCTCAGCCGGATGAACGTGGAATAATTCATAAGCATTAATAGTGCAGAGCTGCGGTGTAATGTGGAAAGGCAGAAAAACAGCCAATGACTGACACCAGTAACGAGGCGGGTACGGGAGGGACACCCTGAATGACGGCCATGTACAATTATAATTCCCACATAAATGTGTGACCCCTCACCCAGCCTAGGGGGTTTACATTCCACCTTGTGACAAATGAGACAAAACTGAATAATGTGATCAAAGTCGCGACCAATCCTGGAAGCGAGAGTCTAAGAACATATAATATACAGATGGAGGATGAAGAAGCCATCTGCCCGGCGGTGACACCTGCTGCATCCACAGACGGGCAGCACAGGAGCCCCCTGCTGGCAGACACTGGAAAGTGCTAAAGGGGGCTCCTCACTTATAGCCCAAAAGTGATACTCCAACCATTCTACATTACATCAAAGGGCTGGAATAAATGGGGGAAAAAGAATTTAACAGTTTATATTACAGTCATAACCTGTGCTCATCACCCACAGCGCGTGAGGTCGCCCACACTGACCACGATATGGCTGTATGACTAGAGGGTCTGCAAATCCCGGCTGATTCACAACCACCGGCCGTCAAAGGCAAAATCCGCAATAACTGGCTGTGCTGCCAGAAGATCTTCATTCTCGGTAGCACATAGTCCTGTGTAAACAGGACACACAATAAAGAACCATGGTAGCCTATGTGCTGATAGTTTACTGCACCTCTGAAGCGTGGTCGGCCTGTGTAATCAGGGGATCAATCACCACCCAACCAATATCCAACGAGAGGCCGTCACTTACCACAAAATCACCAAATGTATACACAGCTGTACCAGATAATGGAGTAGATGTCACCTGCAGTCCTATGTAACACCACAGATAACACAGTGATAACTCTCTGAGTACAGATAATGTAGTAGATGTCACCTGCAGTCCTATGTAACACCACAATATAACACAATGATAACTCTCTGAGAACAGATAATGTAGTAGATGTCACCTGCAGTCCTATGTAACACCACAGATAACACAGTGATTACTCTCTGAGTACAGATAATGTAGTAGATGTCACCTGCAGTCCTATGTAACACCACAAATAACACAGTGATATCTCTCTGAGTACAGATAATGTAGTAGATGTCACCTGCAGTCCTATGTAACACCACAGATAACACAGTGATAACTCTCTGAATACAGATAATGTAGTAGATGTCACCGCAGTCCTATGTAACACCCCAGATAACACAATGATAACTCTCTGAGTACAGATAATGTAGTAGATGTCACCTGCAGTCCCATGTAACACCACAGATAACACAGTGATAACTCTCTGAGTACAGATAATGTAGTAGATGTCACCTGCAGTCCTATGTAACACCACAGATAACACAGTGATAACTCTCTGAGTACAAATAATGTAGTAGATGTCACCTGCAGTCCCATGTAACACCACAGATAACACAGTGATAACTCTCTGAGTACAGATAATGGAGTAGATGTCACCTGAAGTCCTATGTAACACCACAGATAACACAGTGATAACTCTCTGAATACAGATAACGTAGTAGATGTCACCTGCAGTCCTATGTAACACCACAGATAACACAGTGATAACTCTCTGAGTACAGATAATGTAGTAGATGTCACTGCAGTCCTATGTAACACCACAGATAACACAGTGATAACTCTCTGAATACAGATAATGTAGTAGATGTCACCGCAGTCCTATGTAAACCACAGATAACACAGTGATAACTCTCTGAGTACAGATAATGTAGTAGATGTCACCTGCAGTCCTATGTAACACCACAGATAACACAGTGATAATCTCTCTGAGTACAGATAATGTAGTAGATGTCACCTGCAGTCCATGTAACACCACAGATAACAGTGATAACTCTCTGAGTACAGATAATGTAGTAGATGTCACCAGCAGTCCTATGTAACATCACAGATAACACATGATAACTCTCTGAGTACAGATAATGTAGTAGATGTCACCTGCAGTCCTATGTAACACCACAGATAACACAGTGATAACTCTCTGAGTACAGATAATGTAGTAGATGTCACCTGCAGTCATATGTAACACCACAGATAACACAGTGATAACTGAGTACAGATAATTGTAGATGTCACCTGCAGTCCTATGTAATACCACAGATAACACAGTGATAACTCTCTGAGTACAGATAATGTAGTAGATGTCATCTGCAGTCCTATGTAACACCACAATAACACAGTGATAACTGAGTACAGATAAGTGTAGATGTCACCTGCAGTCCTATGTAATACCACAGATAACACAGTGATAACTCTCTGAAATACAGATAATGTAGTAGATGTCACCTGCAGTCCTATGTAACACCACAGATAACACAGTGATAACTCTGAGTACAGATAATGTAGTAGATGTCACCTGCAGTCCTATGTAACACTACAGATAACACAGTATAACTCTGAGTACAGGTAATGTAGTAGATGTCACCTGCAGTCCTATGTAACACCAGAGATAACACAGTGATAACTCTGAGTACAGATAATGTAGTAGATGTCACCTGCAGTCCTATGTAACACTACAGATAACACAGTGATAACTCTCTGAGTACAGATAATGTAGTAGATGTCACCTGCAGTCCTATGTAACACCAGAGATAACACAGTGATAACTCTCTGAGTACAGATAATGTAGTAGATGTCACCTGCAGTCCTATGTAACACCACAGATAACACAGTGATAACTCTCTGATACAGATAATGTAGTAGATGTCACCAGCAGTCCTATGTAACACCACAGATAACACAGTGATAACTCTGAGTACAGATAATGTAGATGTCACTGCAGTCCTATGTAACACCACAGATAACAGTGATATCTCTCTGAGTACAGATAATGTAGTAATGTCACCTGCAGTCCTATGTAACACCACAGATAACACATGATACTCTCTGAGTACAGATAATGTAGATGTCAGCTGCAGTCCTATGTAACACTACAGATAACACAGTAATAACTCTGAGTACAGGTAATGTAGTAGATGTCACCGCAGTCCATTAACACGCACAGGATACCTGAGTCATATGTTGATGTCCCTGCAGTCAGTAACACTACAGATAACACAGTGATATACTCTCTGAGTACAGATAATGTAGTAGATGTCACCTGCAGTCCTATTAACACCAAGATAACACAGTGATACTCTCTGAGTACAGATAATGTAGTAGATGTCACCTGCAGTCCTATGTAACACTACAGATAACACAGTATAACTCTGAGTACAGGTAATGTAGTAGATGTCACCTGCAGTCCTATGTAACACCAGAGATAACACAAGTGATAACTCTGAGTACAGATAATGTAGTAGATGTCACCTGCATCCTATGTTAACACTACAGATAACACAGTGATATCTCTCTGAGTACAGATAATGTAGTAGATGTCACTGCAGTCCTATGTAACACCAGAGATAACAGTGATAACTCTCTGAGTACAGATAATGTAGTAGATGTCACCTGCAGTCCTATGTACACCACAGATAACAGTGATAACTCTTGAATAAGATAATGTATAGATGTCACCTGCAGTCCATGTAACACCACAGATAACACAGTGATAACTCTGAGTACAGATAATGTAGATGTCAGCTGCAGTCCTATGTAACACCACAGATACAGTGATATCTCTCTGAGTACAGATAATGTAGTAGATGTCACCTCAGTCCTATGTAACACACAGATAACACAATGATAACTCTTGAGTCAGATAATGTAGATGTCAGCTGCAGTCCTATGTAACACCACAGATAACAGTGATAACTCTCTTGGTACAGATAATGTAGTAGAAGTCACCCGCAGTCCCATGTAACACCACAGATCACCCCTTTTCCCCTGACAATCTCTCGGCCTCGTCTTACCATGGGCGTCCTCTCCATGCACAGTGGTTTCTTAAGGAATATTTCCAGCAGCGCTCGGTTACTCCTGCTCCGATCTTCCGTATCCCAGGGCTTCGCCGGCATTTAGGACGGGTCCCGTGCTTCCCTGCAGAACCGCTGGTGTAGGAGAGCTGAGTGCGTGTGAGCGTCCGCGGCCTCAGCTGCGTCATATGGCTTTTGTTCCCTTGGTCACACAATAGCCCCCATCTATGGGACTCTGTCAGGTCTGTGGCAGATGGGGGATGCGACTGTGGTGGGGGTCACTACTCAATAAATCTTCAATGGGACATTATCGCCCCTGCAGGGAGCGCAATGTGCGGTTCACGATTTCATCTTCTCTGCAAATTGTATTTGCTGTCAAGGACGAGTGTCAGCTTTCACTAAGGACCCTCCATCTGTGCAGTGCAGGGGTCTTAAGGAAGGAGGGGACAAGATATCATTTTCCAATTTAGGGGGACAAAGAGCTTTATTTTTATTGGTAAAAATCTTTTCATATTTATCAATTTATTCTATTTTTAAATTTAATTTTTCGGGTTTCTTTTTATCTCTTCATATCTTTAGGGTGGGTATGAGCTGAGAAAAAAAATGAGAAAAAGTAAAAAAAAAACATCATTTTTATTTATTTTCCCATGTTATAGAAGATCCATTGATTATTTTGCCCCCTCTTACATTTTCAAGTACTTTTTTTTTAGAGGGTGGGTGATTAATTTCATTTTAAGAACTATTTTTTATTTATTTATTTTTACATTTCAGGATGTGGTGAGTATTTTTAGTTTATTTGGTCTTTTAATATTTTATCTTTTTTTCCTTTTTGGGGGGATTTTTCTTACATTTTAGTGTTTTATCCATTGATTACACTTGTTTTATTACACTACTATTATACTAATATATTATAAATTACTATTGTTTTTGGGGGGAACGGTTTACAGTTTTTGGAGGATTAACCATTTCTGTAGAGCAGTTTTTTTTACCCATTTATTCTTTTTTATACGGTGGATGGTGGCTTTTTTTTATTATTTGGAATTGTTATTCCCAGATTAAAATGGCCCCTTCTTTTGCTGGAGGGTAATCTTTCATTGCAGGTTTGTTTTCTCCATGTGTTTTGTTTTTTATAGTTCTTAGTTGTGAGAATGATGTCTGAACTTGGCCCTTTTTCCCCCCTTTCAATATTGTATCTTCCCGCTTTTATTTTAGGTTTTCTATGGCATGCTTTGCAGCGAGATGCACAGTCGAAGTGAGAAGTTGAACGCTCATGGATGACCCGACGCATTTGGTGAAAGGCAATAAGTATGTCATCAAAGCAGCCGCGCTCGTAATCCAAGAATTAAAATCCATACTGCCCCCCTCCCTGCCAGAGCCGGATCATCCTGCCGGGTCCTATGTGGACACGCGGTCCCCCCATTTGCTTTGTCCTAGATTCCCAGTTCATAGATAGTGACTTTCCAGCCAGAAGCCCAAGTATCCCAGAGGGCAATCCGACCATTAGCGGCAGCTGAGCCCAGCGCCTGGTCCTGAAAGCGTGTGAACTGCGAGTGCACAGACAGCAGCGGCGGCGGCACATCAGACTCCAGCAATTCCTACGCATTGGTTTTCTTGCAGATCTGGCACATCCCCGAAGCGCAAAATGTCCATTCCAGTAATTAGAGTCGCTTCTTTCTTTGTTTTATAACAATCTCTTCCCTCTAAACTTATGAAAACTGATGGAAAAACCCCAAAAAGCAGCCAGTGAATGCAAAGCAAAGCTCAGACTCTGCACCCGAATCTATAGAATTATCTGTGCTATGGATTTCCAGACAGATCAGCACGATGGGGCAGACGGCTGATGTAGACATGGGACCTTACAGATGTTGTGGGGCTGGAGGCGCTGCAGCACCCAGCAGGAGCACAGACCGGCACGTGACCCACCGAACAGCCACATAATACAAGAGTAAAAGGTCACTCACAGCCGACCTGACTAGCATATTTGGGGACTTCAAAAATTACAGCAGGACGGAGCGAGATGTGATCATCTGCAGAGATCTGTCAGGATTACAGGTCGGGATGACTATCCTACTAAATATTGTGGAGGTGTAATAATAAAAAAAAAAAAATGTCACACAGCGACTCCAAAGGGTTCAACACTGCAGAAGACAACATAGTATCACACAGGTCCGCCATCAGGGCATGAGAACCCTTACTGCTGTATGGGGCCCGGTCATTAGGGGGGCCCGCCGCCCGAGCACGCAGGTCCGCGCTCGGGCCCGGGGGCCCCCAACATTTTGAGGCTCCCCCTGCACCTCAAGGGGCCCCCAGCTAGCGGCACATCACGCAGCCGCTATGGGGCCCCTGTGTGGCAGGGGGGCCCGCCTGCCCCCAGCGCCGACTCCCCCCGCCGCTGCATTGAACTATACCGGCGTCAGCCGGCACAGTTCAAAGCGATAATGGAGGAGAGAGCGTCAGCTGACGCTCCCTCTCCCATCATTCCCCGCTCTGCCTCTGACACAGCGCGCTCACTGTGTGCCGGGCAGAGCAGGAGACAGGAGCTGGGAGCAGCGCTGGCACGAGGATGAGGTGAGGAGTGTTTTTTTTTTTATAAATCTGTCCTGCTGTGGGGCCGGCCATTCCTGGGGGGGGGGAGGAGAGATGAGGGCTGTAAAATGTGGGCCCTGCTGTATACTATGGAGGCCCTGCTATATCCAATGGGGGCCCTGCTGTCTACTATAGGGGCCCTGCAATATACAATGGGGGCCCTGCTGTCTACTATAGGGGCCCTGCTATATCCAATGTGGGCCCTGCTGTATACTATGGAGGCCCTGCTATATCCAATGGAGGCCCTGCTGTCTACTATAGGGGCCCTGCAATATACAATGGGGGCCCTGCTGTCTACTATAGGGGCCCTGCTATATCCAATGTGGGCCCTGCTGTATACTATGTGGGCCCTGCTGTACACTGTGGGCCCTGCTATATACTATGTGGGCCCTGCTTATACTATGTGGGCCCTGCTGTATACTATGTGGGCCCTGCTGTATACTATGTGGGCCCTGCTGTATACTATGTGGGCCCTGCTGTATACTATGTGGGCCCTGCTGTATACTATGTGGGCCCTGCTGTATACTATGTGGGCCCTGCTGTATACTATGTGGGCCCTGCTGTATACTATGTGGGCCCTGCTGTATACTATGTGGGCCCTGCTGTATACTATGTGGGCCCTGCTGTATACTATGTGGGCCCTGCTGTATACTATGTGGGCCCTGTTGTACAATGTGGGCCCTGCTGTATACAATGTGGGCCCTGCTATATACTATGTGGGCCCTGCTGTACACTGTGGGCCCTGCTATATACTATGTGGGCCCTGCTATATACTATGTGGGCCCTGCTATATACTATGTGGGCCCTGCTATATACTATGTGGGCCCTGCTATATACTATGTGGGCCCTGCTATATACTATATGTGCCCTGCTTATACTATGTGGGCCCTGCTGTATACAATGTGGGCCCTGCTATATACTATGTGGCCCTGCTATTTACTATGTGGACCTGC
>JARQOD010000006.1:441824054-441843573 GCA_033576555.1 Oophaga sylvatica
AAACTGTACTGTATTAGGTTATGTTCACACGTTGCATTTTTAATGTGTTTTTTTATGCAAATGTCAGCTGTGTTTTACAGTGCCAGCAAAATCTCTGAGATTTCAGAAATCTCATGCACACAGCTTGGTTTTTTGTCCTCAGTATTTTGTGCAAAACATTGGGTTTTGCAGAACGGAACAGATCACTTCTTTCAGCGTTTTTCAACCATTAAAAGCAATGGGTGATGCAAAAAAAAAAACTGAGAAAATACAGGTATCAGTTTTTGCTGCGTTTTTGGTGCCAAAACCTGATGAACTAGAATCAGATTTTTTTTTGCAATAAACTTTATCAGCATGCACAAGAGATAAATGTACCATGAAAAAAAGCTGCAAAAAAAAAAATTATTGAAAACTAAGCAAAACCTGCTTTCTTGCAGCAAGTTTCTTACTGCTAACAGAGCAGGTTTTAAACAAAACGCATCAAAAACGCAAGGTGTGCACATAGCCTTATACTCCAGAGCTGCGGTCACTATTCTGCTGGTAGAGCCGGACTACATTACTTATCACGTATTATTCCTGTATTAGAATATGTTCCCACAGTCAGTAGACGCTGCGGGTTGGATGCTGCGTACCTCCGTAGCAGTCAGATGTTGCAGCATAGTGGAGATGGGATTTCATGAAATCCCATCTCCACTATGCGTCCTGAGACGTCTCGAGCTTCCATGCGGAGACGCACGTGCAGCACGTCTTTCCAGACCGCAGCATGTCTATTTATGTAGCGGAGACGCTCGGTCTCCGCTGCATAAATTACTCATTCACTATCATTAGACGCGGTAAAACCGCATTATCTTCTTAGTCGCATGCGTATTAAGTGCGGGAACGTAGCTTCCTACACATGTATACTAATTTAAATAATGTCTTACCTTATTTCAGCCGGAAGTTCGCGTACACTGCAGTTCTCACGATGAGCTGAGCTGACCACGAGAATTGCCGTGCACGTGACCGCCAGTGACCGAGTTATCTCCGATCATCAGCTGTCATCAGCTTGAAGCTCCGCTGTGTCTGGATGTCAGGCTGGATGGTGGCATAATGCCACCGTTCAGCCAAAAGCATCCAGATTTAGCAGAGCTGGACTCGTTGAGTGATATCTTCTCGGCGGACAGGTATGGTATACTGTTGCTTTATTATTTTAATTCTCTTCCAGGAGATCGAGGGCGTCGGTGGAATAGGTGATGCAGTAAGTATGGTTTAATTAAGATCTATAAAAGGAGTCTGTTTCATTATTTCAATTAAAGGACTTTATTCTGGCTGTGTCTATATTTACCATGAAACTATAGGATTAGTAATGGAAAGGTGTCTTATAGACACTTCTCCATTACTAAGCAGTGGGCTTAATGCCACCGGACAATACAAAGGTGACATTAACCCCACAAATATTACCCCACTTGCCACCGCTACAGGGCAAGTGGGAAGAGCCGGGTAAAGTGCCATTATTGGCGCCTCTTTGAATGCGCCAATTGTGGGGTGCAGGGCTGGCTCCAGGTTTTCGTGGGCCCCGGGCGAAAGAGTCTCAGTGGACCCCTTTAACACATACCACAATTCATGATGCTCAGATACGGCAGAGAAATATAGGTATAGCACAATGCCAAATACTTCACTTCTTACATTACATGAGTGATATCTGTTGTAAATTCTACAATAGCTCAGAAACCAGACAGTATAGTCCTCCATACAGTATTATGGGCACCACATAGTGCGCCATACAGAATGGGCTCCATATATTGCTCCATACAGTATTATGGACACTACATAGTGCTCCATACAGAATAATGAACCCCATAAATTGCTCCATACAGTATTATGGGCACTATACAGAATAATGAGCCCCTTATATTGCTCCATACATAATTGGTCCCATATAATGTTCCATATGATGAGCTCCACATAATGCTCCATATAGTATAGGACGGGCCCCATAGAGTATAATGAGCCCCACATATTGCTCCATACAGTATGAGTCACATGTAATGCTCCATACAGTATATGATAGGCCCCATATAATGCTCCATACAGAAAAGGCCTCATATGTGCTCCATATATAATGGGCCCTATATGATGCTCCATTATATGATGGGCCCCATATGATGCCCCATATATAATGAACCCCATATGATGCTCTAGTATATTATGGGCCCCATATATGATGCTCCAGTGTATGATGAGCCCCATATATAATGGACCCCATATAAAGCGCCATACACTCGTGGGCGAAGGCACTGGCACAGGGCCCCTCATAGTACGCCGGTGTCTCCGATGGCGAGTGGGCCCCCCACCTGCTCAGGGCCCCGGCACTTGCCCGGGTGCGCCAGGTGCTGACGCCGGCCCTGGTGGGGTGGCTGCGGGATGCTATTTTTAGGCTGGTGAGGGCCAAAATCCATGTGCCTTGCCAGCCTGAGAATACCAGGCCGCAGCTGGCTGCTTTTCCCTTGGCTGGTTAACAAAAATAGGGGAACCCAACGCTATTTTTTTTTTGGAGGGGATCCCACTATTTTTGCTAGCCATCCAAGGTAAGCAGACTGCTGCGGCCTGGTATCAAGCTGGTAAGGTACAATATATATTAGATCCATAACAGCCTGAAATACCAGTCCCAGTAGTCTGCTTTACTCTGGCTGGTTAACAAATATAGGGGGACCCCACGCTAATTTTTTTAAATTATTATTTATTAAAAAGGAGGGGACCTCTCTCTGTGCTTTTCTCCACTTCCTGTGTTATGTACGTCCGGCTGTGTCACAAGACTCACCACTATTTAAATTAGTACACATGCATAGTGAGCTGCGTTCCTGCACTTAATACGCATGTGACTAGGAAGATAATGCGGTTTTACTGCATCTAATGAAAGTGTATGGGTAATTTATGCAGCTACATAAACTGACATGCTGAGGTCTGTAACAGCTGGATGTTGCAGGATGGACATTGCGGATGTACGCAGCCTCCAACTAGCAGCGTTTACTGATGGTGGGAACATACCCCAATATATCTGCAAACAGGAAATCACTTTTTTTGCCTTTCCAGAGACCAACTTTCAATTAGCTTTATTTCAAGTGACAAAAAAACGCATGCAATGAAAAAATGCATCAAAAACGCACATCAAGAACGCAGGTGACCTGCCAGTGAACTCAGATGCAGGTTTCACCTGAGTCAAATCCTAAGCAAATACTGAGCCATTCCTGACCGTGTGCACACACCCTTAGAGCTGCACTCACTATTATTATTACATTGGTAACATGATTAAATAAAAAATGCCAAACGTGGTCTAAAGTTAGTTTTTCCCACATCAGATGTTCAGGGTCTAATGGCACTTTACAAAATATAAAATCAACAGAACAAACTGTGTAGACACTGAACAAGCAGGAGATGGTGTTAAAATTTTAGTGCTGAAGGCTGTAGAATTGTGAATGGAGCTCCTGAGTATAGTAAAGTTTGTATCCCAGGAGTGAATAACCCAGCATCAATATCACTAGTGCAAGCCACAGCACCCCCCATTGGTAGAGCACGCAGCAGCAGTGGCACCCCCCCATCGGTAGCACGAGCAGCAACGGCACCCCCAATCGATAGCGCGAGCAGCAACGGCACCCCCACATCGGTAGCGCGAGCAGCAACGGCACCCCCCCATCGGTAGCGCGAGCAGCAACGCCCCCCCCATTGGTAGCGCGATCAGAAACGGCACCCCCCCATCGGTAGCGCGAGCAGCAACGGTACCCCCCAATCGGTAGCGCGAGCAGAAACGGCACCCCCCATCGGTAGCGCGAGCAGCAACGCCCCCCCCATCGGTAGCGCGAGCAGAAACGGCACCCCCCCACGGTAGCGCGAGCAGCAAGCCCCCCCAATCGGTAGGGTGAGCAGCAACGGCATCCCCCAATCGGTAGCGTGAGCAGCAACGGCACCCCCCAATCGGTAGCACGAGCAGCAACATTATCAAAAACTACATAAGCAGAAAAGCAATATCAACAGCACAATATCAGCAGCATCAGATCTAAAGTCCTAGACAAGCAAAGCATTCAATTCCCAAAAAACTTTGTCCCTTCCAGACTAGAGATGATGTCCTACACTAAGAAGCAGTAACAACAATGTACTAAAACTGCAGCTCTGACAACGGCGCAAGAACAGCGACATCACATATTAATATAATAATCACGTCTCAAACAGCCACAAAACCAGAACTCAGGTTTTCCAGGGATTCAGGTGTTGTCGGCCTGTCGCCTCTCCCTTCCTCCACCCAGACGTCTCGCACAATATTCGTGTATTCCTAGCCCCTGAGGTTCTTCACCTGTAATTTGCTGAAGAACTCAATAAAAAGACACAAATCGGGTGGTAATAAATACCGCGCAGACTTCTGCCGGCTCATAATCTCATTACTTCATGTTTCTGGGAAGCTGAACATAAAGATTTACTGATGATTCACATTTCTGGTAGGAAGAGACAAGCGAGCGCACAGAACATGGAAAGTGATCATTACCGACACCTCCTGGGAAAACACAGCTGCTGATTAATGTAGAGCCAAGGCCGAGAAGGATGAGGGTCGCACTGCCACCCCATCAGCCCATTAATATAGTGTCAACACGTTCCTCGGACACAAGGCTCATCCAGACTAATAATCCCCGAAATCAGCCATGGACAGGTAGAAGGCGTACAATGTCCCAGGTAAGCAGTCACCTGTCACAGATCAGCTCCAACGCAAAAGTGCTGAGCGCCGAAAAGAAGATGCAAAATCGCGAGTTTTAGGCTCATGCCAACAATGTGGCTACTGTCCCGATGTGTAGGAAGGTGATCTGGAGCTTTTCCGGTGGTCAAGCGAGCACCGAGTTCTGGTTCTGAGATAGGTCATACCCACCGACATCGACAGGTGCGTCCCGCAGTCTAATTCGTATGGATCTCCTGATAGATGATTGCCGGGGAATTTAAGGATCTGTCATTTACACGACCGCACCATACAGATGTCCAACTACATTGTACAAATAAACATCTTAGTTGAAACCATACACTTCCGATGAATACGAAAACGGGCGATAATCAATAGAGTGTAACGAGTGAAATGAAGCATTTTGAAGGATCAGCACAGATACATTATGCCATGCTACGCTCAGTTCGTTGTATGTTTTTTAGGTGGCAAACTATCAATTTGGTTGAAATCGTATATTTACAGTGCCTTGTGAAAGTATTTGGCCCCCTGGAACTTTTCAACCTTTTCCACATATAATGCTTCAAATATAAAGATACCAAATGTAAATTTTTGGTGAAGAATCAACAACAAGTGGGACACAATTGTGAAGTTGAACGAAATTTGTTTTTTTTTTTTAATTTTTGTGGAAATACAAAAACTGAAAAGTGGGGCGTGCAATTATAATACTTTGTTGTGCCACCTTTTGCTGTGATTACAGCTGCAAGTCGCTTGGGGTATGTCTATCAGTTTTGTACATCGAGAGACTGAAATTTTTGCCCATTCTTCCTTGGCAAACAGCTCGAGCTCAGTGAGGTTGGATGGAGATCGTTTGTGAACAACAGTTTTCAGCTCTTTCCACAGATTCTTGATTGGATTCAGGTCTGGACTTTGACTTGGCCATTCTAACACCTGGATACGTTTATTTGTGAACCATTCCATTGTAGATTTTGTTTTAAGTTTGGGATCATTGTCTTGTTGGAAAACAAATCTCCGTCCCAGTCTCAGGTCTTTTGCAGACTCCAACAGGTTTTCTTCAAGAATGGTCCTGTATTTGGCTCCATCCATCTTCCCATCAATTTTAACCATCTTCCCTGTGCTTGCTGAAGAAAAGCAGGCCCAAACCATGATGTTGCCACCACGTTTGACAGTGGGGATGGTTTATTCAGGGTGATGAGCTGTGTTGCCTTTACGCCAAACATATCGTTTGGCATTGTTGCCAAAAAAAGTTCGATTTTCGTTTCATCTGACCAGAGCATCTTCTTCCACATGTTTGGTGTCTCCCACGTGGCTTGTTGCAAACTTTAAATAACACTTTTTATGGATATCTTCGAGAAATGGCTTTCTTCTTGCCACTCTTCCATAAAGGCCAGATTTGTGCAGTGTACGACTGATTGTTGTCCTATGGACACTGTCCCACCTCAGCTGTAGATCTCTGCAGTTCATCCAGAGTGATCGTGGGCCTCTTGGTGGCATCTCTGATCACTCTTCTCCTTGTTTGAGATGAAAGTTTAGAAGGACGGCCGGGTCTTGGTAGATTTGCAGTGGTATGATACACCTTCCATTTCAATATGATCGCTTGCACAGTGCTCCTTAGGATATTTAAAGTTTTGGAAATCATTTTGTATCCAAATCCGGCATTAAACTTCTCCACAACAGTATCACGGACCTACCTGTTGTGTTCTTGGTCTTCATGATGCTCTCTGTGCTTCAAATAGAACCCTGAGACTATCACAGAGCAGGTGCATTTATACGGAGAATTGATTGCACACAGGTGGATTATATTTATCATCATTAGTCATTTAGGACAACATTGGATCATTCAGAGATCCACAATGAACTTCTGGAGTGAGTTTGCTGCACTGAAAGTAAAAAGGGCCAAATAATATTGCACGATAATATTGCACACCCCACTTTTTTTCAGTTTTTGTATTTCCACAAAAATTTAAAATAACCAATAAATTTCGTTCAACTTCACAATTGTGTCCCACTTTTTGTTGATTCTTCACCAAAAATTAACATTTGGTATCTTTATGTTTGAAGCATATGTGGGAAAAGGTTGAAAAGTTCCAGGGGGCAGAATACTTTCGCAAGGCACTGTAGCACAACTTTGGTCTAATGCTCGGTGGCCTAAGGAATGGAGTGATCTCCAGCTGTCTCACTGAAGACTGAGAATGGGGTCCACCAAACTCTTCAAATGATCGGATACAAAGTGAGAATGGGGGGGCTACGGAGCTCTTTGCACAACTGGATGGGGGGGATTGAGAATTGGGTCTATGGAGCTATTCCAATGATTGGGTGGGGGAAGGACTGAGAATGGGGCTAGGCAGCTCTTCCAATGATCGGATGAGGGAAGGACTGAGAATGGGGGCTAGGCAGCTCTTCCAATGGTCGGATGAGGGAAGGACTGAGAATGGGGCTAGGCAGCTCTTCCAATGATCGGATGAGGGAAGGACTGAGAATGGGGGCTAGGCAGCTCTTCCAATGATCGGATGAGGGAAGGACTGGGAATGGGGGCTAGGCAGCTCTTCCAATGATCAGAAGGGGGAACAACTGAGAATGGGGGCTAGGCAGCTCTTCCAATGGTCGGATGAGGGAAGGACTGGGAATGGGGGCTAGGCAGCTCTTCCAATGATCGGATGAGGGAAGGACTGGGAATGGGGGCTAGGCAGCTCTTCCAATGATCGGATGAGGGAAGGACTGGGAATGGGGGCTAGGCAGCTCTTCCAATGATCGGATGAGGGAAGGACTGGGAATGGGGGCTAGGCAGCTCTTCCAATGATCGGATGAGGGAAGGACTGGGAATGGGGGCTAGGCAGCTCTTCCAATGATCGGATGAAGGAAGGACTGGGAATGGGGGCTAGGCAGCTCTTCCAATGATCAGAAGGGGGAACAACTGAGAATGGGGGCTAGGCAGCTCTAACAATGATAGGATTGGGGAAGGACTGAACTGAGGGGGATTCAGATTTATTAATAATCATACAATAAACGTCGTGGGAATATGGGGAGTACTGAGCTCTTCCAATGAACGGAAAGGTAAAGAACTGAATGGAGGAATGTGGGCTGTAAGTGAGGGTGAATTCACATTTTTCAGTCAGTGAATGAACAAGGGATGGTTCAGTGTATGGGAGCATATTTATTATGCTTACTTATAGCGCCAACATACTCTGCAGCGTTTTACATACCATATACATAAAGCCATAATGGTCATCTAAGCCAACAATATTCTGACAAGGTTATCTGCTGATCCCATAGACCGCCAGCAAACAATTCGCCTATATCTCGCAATGACAAGAACATGGAAAAAGCACAATCATAAGACGCTAACTAAAAGCAGGGAGTACTTTTTTTTGACAAGGGAATCCTGACCACAAAAACCAGCAATATCCAGAGAAGTCTACAGAAATCTTTATAAAAACCTCTCGAATATTCTGTGCTTTCCTCTATACACAAAAAGCTTTCGAGCAACCAAATATCCAACGCCGATCATAACACATAAGCAACAAAACTCGAGGCAATTCACAAAAACAACGTAAAACTGTCGAAGAAAACCCACAAAGACAACACTGGAGAGCGAAAATAGAAGTCTGCGAGCTACTAACCCTCCAGGACAGGAATTCTCCTCCGCACGGTGCAGCCACCGCCCAGCGCCTCCTCCTCACCTGCAGTAATTCTGCTGCTACGTGAGCTCAGAGAAGGTGTGACCAAGACAGGGTTTTGTTTTTACGGCTTGGGGTATAACTCCTGACAGACAGGGAAGTCTATCACTTTCGGAGGTGTCTGGCTGACGACCGGATCTGTTTCTGCTTTTATGTTTGCAAATTAGTCATTTCTAAAACAAAAAGTGAAAAAAATAAAAAAAAGATCTGATTAAAGTGCAGGATCTTCTACATTCGAAATGGTGGCAACTTATAGGACTTCTTTGTCAAGACCAAGACTAAACTGAATAACCGCTATATTATTGACCTAGGATGTTCAGGAAAAAAATGTGAAAAATTTGTGCAAAAAAACGCGGTAAAACGCGCAAAAAACGCAGTAAAGAAGCGTCCTTATTTCCTGGGAAAAAGTCCGGTTTTTCTCAGTAAATTTCTGCTAAAAATACTGAACATGTGCACATAGCCTTAGAATAACTTTTTTTTTTTTAATTGTCAACCAGACTATCGCTTTATTTTTCTTCCTTTTGTCTCAAACAACATCCCAGAAGTGCGGTTTTAACTGCCTAGTTCACGCTCATTTAGAAGCTGTTTTGTGCTGCTCTAGCTAGAATCTGTGCTCAAAAACTACTTACAAACACTACAGTATTCTTGTGCTCAGACAAGGAAAGGAGAGAGATTGCAGGTGATGTAGGAGTTCAGATTTTTGCTAAAGCACAAGTTCAAAGCAGCTACTAAAAGAGCATGAACCAGGCAGTTAGAACAACACTTTCAGCACGATGAGAGAAGAATGCCAAGTTACGGAGTATATTATGAAGAGATAACTTTGCAAAAAAAAAAAGTTTATTTACTCTTTAACAGAGTTGAGCGACTTTGTTCGGATTTGGTTGCCGAATCTGAATTCGGCCATATTGGTGCCGAATGTATGTTTGATGAGTGTATGAAAGTAACGTGGTTAGAAACCACAGCCAGCACACCAACTAAATCCGCAGGTGCACGACGAGGTATATGCAATGAAGGATGAAGTGAACGTTCCAGCTCCTTAAAAATCTTCAAACTTTATTTGAAGGAAATAGTACAGGGTAAAAACTCCAATACCGGTGTGAATCCAGGGGTAAAGCGACGCGTTTCAATCTGAAACCAGATCTTTATCAAAGCTTTCGCTCAACCCTACTCTTTAATCCGTTTCAGACGTATCAGAACTGTGGTAAATCAATAGTAGAAACGTTTTAGACACAATCCTTCATCAGATATCGTAAGAAGTAATCGTCCAGGCAGCACAGAGGTGAATGGACGCAGACTTGCAGTTTGGAGAGTTGACTAGAGATGAGTGAATCAGTTCGTAGGACCCTGGTCCACTGGCCAGGTTAGCATTTCGCATCTCTTCCTACCTGCCTTTATCCGCAGCACTTGTTTCGATGGCGCAACGTCATGCTGCAATGACGACGTCTTGCACCGGGCGGGCAATCAAAAGCGCTGGAGATGATGGCAAATTGGAGGAGGTTCGGAAGGGCTCCCATCCAGTAGCCAGAAAATACCTGACCCCTGGACCAGGGTCCTGTGAACGATTCCACTCACCTATACTGCAGACCCTTCTTCTCTTCTTTATCCACCAGGGTAATGATAAAAAAGTAGTAAAGAGTGCTTCGTGCTTCCCGACGAATTAAAGACGTTGCAATGCAAACCCTTGGAAGTACACCAAAGGTGTTTTCATGAATGGTCAGCCATGATATAGCAGACTTCCTCTTTAAGATGCAAAAGTAACCAAAAATGTCCATGAAGCTGTCATTGACCTTATAAATATCCTGGACAGCCATATATCCGACTTACAACCTCCATTAGGCGGCATTTCACCCCATAGCGGTGCCAGGGTAATCTTCTCACATCGTTTAGATTTTTTTTTTTTTTTTTTTTTTTAAGGATTCCAATAGAAAAATGTTAAAGTTGAATTTGTCTATCTGGAAACAATCTGCTCCTACACTGGTAACGGAAAGAGTTAAAGGGTCCGCAGGAAGTCACAGGCAGGGACGATAATCCGGCAGGGGGACTCTGCTTCCATAATGGTTCTACAAGAGCTCGGGTAGAATGTCACACGAGATGAGAGAGCGGTCTGCACATCAGATTGTGTCCGGGGGGCCAAGAGGGGAAATACCCATGAAATAAAATATAAAAAAACTAAAAAGTGTAACACAGAAGGGAGAACACTGGCAGCTCACACACCGGAGACACTACCGCCTCTGCGAGCGCTCGGAGTGATCTATACTGGTTCCTTCTTTACCACAAACGCTTGAGAACACAGACGTCGGTCACAGGGAGAGAATAATCGGACAATATTTCATTTTACAAGTTCATTTGGCCTAAATTGGAGATTACAGGCTGCAACTCGTCTCCACTTATCTCAGAGATTCATCCACCTCAGCCAGGATCAGTGGCGCGGATGTCACCAGGGCAGCACATTATACGTACTGTACGGCAGGGCAACACATGCCACACTGGCACATCAGGCATTCCAGCAGAGGGGTCACCCTGCACCGCCACACAGCGTGGCCTCCACCACAAGAACGGGACGAGCAGATTTATGCAGCACGGCAAGAAAAGAGTTACAGTCAAGAATATGACATGCATGTACCATGTGTGCAGTGACCTGTGCAGCACGGGTATAACAGGGAGGGCCCCGCACCACGTACAGAGGGGCCCCGACCACACACTAAGGGAGATGGAGCATAACCATCAGTGATGGGGAAGGAAGATCACATGGAGGGGCAATTAGAACCACTAACCACAAGTGGGAGGCGGTGGACAGTAAAAAAAGGGGAAACAGGAAGGGGTGTCCCCAAGACCAAGAAAAGGTGGGGGAAACCACAAGATGCAAAGGAGGACCATTGAGACGCAACGAGGTGGAGATCCCGCGAGACGCACGGAGGGGGGGTCCGCGAGACGCACGGAGGGGGTCCGCGAGACGCAACGGAGGGGGTCACGCGAGACGCAACGGAGGGGGGGTCACGCGAGACGAACGGAGGGGGGGTCACGCGAGACGAACGGAGGGGGTCACGCGAGACGCAACGGAGGGGGGTCACGCGAGACGCAACGGAGGGGGGTCACGCGAGACGCAACGGAGGGGGTCCGCGAGACGCAACGGAGGGGGGTCCGCGAGACGCAACGGGGGGGTCCGCGAGACGCAACGGAGGGGGTCCCGCGAGACGCAACGGAGGGGGTCCCGCGAGACGCAACGGAGGGGGGCCACGCGAGACGCAACGGAGGGGGGCCACGCGAGACGCAACGGAGGGGGGCCACGCGAGACGAACAAACGGAGGGGGGTCCACGCGAGACGCAACGGAGGGGGGTCACGCGAGACGCAACGGAGGGGGGTCCACGCGAGACGCAACGGAGGGGGGTCACGCGAGACGCAACGGAGGGGGGGTCACGCGAGACGCAACGGAGGGGGGTCACGCGAGACGCAACGGAGGGGGGTCACGCGAGACGCAACGGAGGGGGGTACACGGCAGAACGCAACGGAGGGGGGTCACGCGAGACGCAACGGAGGGGGGGTCACGCGAGACGCAACGGAGGGGGGTCACGCGAGACGAACGGAGGGGGGTCACGCGAGACGCAACGGAGGGGGGCCACGCGAGACGCAACGGAGGGGGGCCACGCGAGACGCAACGGAGGGGGGTCACGCGAGACGCAACGGAGGGGGGTCACGCGAGACGTAACGGAGGGGGGTCACGCGAGACGCAACGGAGGGGGGGTCACGCGAGACGCAACGGAGGGGGGTCACGCGAGACGCAACGGAGGGGGGTCACGCGAGACGCAACGGAGGGGGGGTCACGCGAGACGCAACGGAGGGGGGGTCACGCGAGACGTAACGGAGGGGGGGTCACGCGAGACGAACGGAGGGGGGGTCACGCGAGACGTAACGGAGGGGGGGGTCACGCGAGACGAACGGAGGGGGGGTCACGCGAGACGTAACGGAGGGGGGGTCACGCGAGACGTAACGGAGGGGGGGTCACGCGAGACGTAACGGAGGGGGGGTCACGCGAGACGTAACGGAGGGGGGGTCACGCGAGACGTAACGGAGGGGGGGTCACGCGAGACGTAACGGAGGGGGGGTCACGCGAGACGTAACGGAGGGGGGGTCACGCGAGACGTAACGGAGGGGGGGTCACGCGAGACGTAACGGAGGGGGGGTCACGCGAGACGTAACGGAGGGGGGGTCACGCGAGACGTAACGGAGGGGGGGGTCACGCGAGACGTAACGGAGGGGGGGTCACGCGAGACGTAACGGAGGGGGGGGTCACGCGAGACGTAACGGAGGGGGGGTCACGCGAGACGTAACGGAGGGGGGGTCACGCGAGACGTAACGGAGGGGGGGGTCACGCGAGACGTAACGGAGGGGGGGTCACGCGAGACGTAACGGAGGGGGGGTCACGCGAGACGTAACGGAGGGGGGGTCACGCGAGACGTAACGGAGGGGGGGTCACGCGAGACGTAACGAGGGGGTCACGCGAGACGTAACGGAGGTCACGCGACGTACGATCACGTAACGAGGGGGGGGTCACGCGAGACGTAACGGAGGGGGGGTCCGCGAGACGACGTCACGCAGACGTAACGGAGGGGGGTCACCAACGCGTAGACGTAACAGGTCACGCGACGTACGAGGGGGTCACGCGAGACGTCTCAGATCACGGAGTAAGAAGCGACGGGGGGGTCACGCCTACTCAGCGAGACGTAATCGGAGGGGGGGGTCACGCGGATAGGGGGGGTCACGCGAGACATAAGAGTAGGGTGCTCTAAACGCAGAGAGGTTTTCCCACCTGTGGGTCCTGACCCTCTGCAGGTGATGAATACGTTATTCTGTCAGGGCAGGGTGCGGGCTGAGACACACACGCAGTAGCCCGGACTCTGCTACATACGGTCCGCCGCTCTCACCGGCACTGCACACAATGGCCGGTTCGGTGTCCCCGCACTCCCTCACCACTCTCCAGGTTGCTCGGTTCTCACCTATTGCTCGGCGTCGACAGTGTCCGCAGCCCCCGGGATACCGTCCCTCAGCCGCGGCCACCTCCTCGCCTGTGACCCCGCAGCGCGCTCCCGTCACACACTGACCCTCACCAGCATCGCGAACCCGCTCCCACTAACAAGCTCCGCCCACTCGCGACTTCTCCTGTAGGATTAGAGAACTGCCACTGAAACCACGCCTACTCACCATCAACTCTTCAATTCGGCAAAAATACACGCCTCCTTTTCCTTCCTAAGCCACGCCTTTTTTCCCCCCGATGTAATCATCTCCCCCTGTCACTCTCCGCTCATTTCCGCCATCGCCCCGCCCCTTCCATCGGGAGCTTCCCTGGTGACGTCATGGACCTGGAAGAAGGACACGCCCCCTCTCTTCCCTTCTCCTCCTAGAAATGGCGGGCTGTGGTCTGACAGGAATGACATGGGGAGGAGAGCACTGAGGTGCGCCCCCTCTGCTCTCACTCCTGCTAATGAATAAAACTATTAAACAAAAACAGTGAAAAACACGAGAGTAAATTATATCCTGTCATAAATTCATCATGGACCAACAAAAAATGAATAAAAACCAATCTGGAACGATAGAAGGCCTCCATTTTTAATGGCTGCCCACATGCAGTGCTGCTGACTAGTGTTGAGCGATACTGCTCGATATCTAAAAATATCGGATCGGAATGGTATCGCCGATATCACTAAATATCGTCGATACCCGATACCGGAAGTCCCATGTAAGTCTATGGGAACAAAATATCTCAACTAAAAAAAAACCTTTATTTCCTTGTAAACACTAAATATACACACATAGAATACATATATATATATACATGTCATTGTGACATATATATATACATATATTTATAGTTTATACACTTCTACATAGTAAAATATCCTCTGATTCAATTGCCGGGTAAAGCCGGCTTCTGTGAAAAGACAGAAGCACCCGACATGAAATGACACTTGGTGTACATAGGGTTAACCATGTCTTTTCATGTCCTTTGCTATCTGATTTGCACAAACAATTACATCAGTCTATGTGTGCAAAATTTCACACCTGTAGGGGTTAATTAAAGGTGTAAATTCGTTGTAAAAAAACGGACTTTTTTGCTACGAATTTACACCTTTAATTAACCCCTACAGGTGTGAAATTTTGCACACATAGTCTGATTAATTGTTTGTGCAAATCAGATAGCAAAGGACATGAAAAGACATGGTTAACCCTATGTACACCAAGTGTCATTTCATGTCGGGTTCTGCATTTTCACAAAAGCCGTCAATTGAATTAACGGCTATTATACTATGTAGAACTGTATGAACTATAAATATAAATATATATATATATGTGTCACAAATTCAATGACATGTATATATATATATTATAAATATAATAATTATATATATATATGAGGTGTAAAATTGTTTAAAAAAAATGCGTGGGCTCCCGCCCTATTTTCACAACCAGACAGACAAAGCCAGCGAATAGGGGCAGATAATAATAGCCAGAGAGGGACCATTATTTTTGGCCCCGCCTGGCTACTAAAATCTGCCCTCAGACACCCCAGAAAAGACAAATCTATAATTAGATTCGCCCTTTCTGGCACTTTGCCCGTCTATTCCCATTGCCCTGTAGCGGTGGCGAATGGGTTAATATGGGGTTAAAGCCACATTGCAATTGAAAGGTGACCTTAAGCCAGGTTAATAATTGAGAGCTGTCAATTAGACAACTATCAATTATTAATCCTATTGCATGAAATAAAAATAAAACACACACACTTTAATTAAAAATCATTTTAATGAAATAAAGACACAGTTTTTGACCATCTTTTATTTGACTGCAAAAACATTTCCTGTAATAAAAATAAAATAGAAAAGCAAAATTATTCTTACCTATCCCATGCACAGTCAGGTCCCACGGTGTAATCCTTCAGAAAGGGTTAATGTTTACTGCAGGGACCGCAGCTAATGCTGCAGCCTCACAGTAAACCCCCAAATGAATGAGTTCCTCTCCTGGCTGACAGGAGAGGAAGTGGAAAGCTTAATTGATTGCTTTCCACTTTCACTTCAGGTCAAGGTACTGCCACACTACACAATCCCGCTAGCGATCTCGTTAGCGTCGCATACTAATGAGATCGCTAGCGGGATTGTTTCTATATCGCTATAGCTACCTATTTTAGCAATGTCGTTAGGACGCTATCGCGGTTAGCGATCTCCTTAACGACTTTAAGCGGTACAAAAGTACCGCTAAATCGCTAAAAAAGGTGCCACACTCAGCGATTAGATACTTACCAGCGGGGCGCCAGCGATGAAAATAGGGTCCGGAACGATCGCTGTGATGAACGAGATCACAGCAGGGGCCTCGTCGCTGGTAGATGCCGCACACAACAACATCGCTAACGGGATCGCTAAATAGTGACGTTTTTTAGCGATCCCGTTAGCGATGTTGTTTAGTGTGGCATACCCTTCAGCCAGGGACACAATCAGTGACGTCAGAGGGAACTGATTAACAAAAATAGGGTTCCCTTCGAATAAAAAATGGCGTCGGGTCCCCCCTATTTTTGTTAACCAGCCTGATGAAGCAGACCGCTGAGGCCTGGATTTTCAGGCTGTTAAGGAGCCAAGATCCATGGACCTTGCCAGCCTGATAATACCAGGCCACAGCAGTCTGCAAAATCTTGGCTGATTAACAAAAATAGGGGATCCCCTAGAAAAAAATTGGCGTGGGGTCCCCCTATTTTGTTAACCAGCCAGATGAAGCAGACCGCTGAGGCCTGGATTTTCAGGCTGTTAAGGAGCCAAGATCCATGGACTTGCCAGCCTGATAATACCAGGCCACAGCAGTCTGCATATCTTGGTTGATTAACAAAAATAGGGGATCCCCTCGAAAAAAATTGGCGTGGGTCCCCCCTATTTTTGTTAACCAGCCAGATGAAGCAGACTGCTGAGGCCTGGTTTTTCATGCTGGTAAGGATCCAATATCCATGGACCTTGCAAGCCTGATAATACCAGGCCACAGCAGTCTGCTTAGCTTGGCTGGTTAACAAAAATAGGGGATCCCCTCGAAAAAAACGGCATAGGGGTCCCCCTATTTTTGTTAACCAGCCAAGTAAAATGCAGACTGCTGCGGCCTGGTATTAAAAGACTGTCAAGCCCATGGAATTTGGCCCTCAACAGCCTGATAATACCAGGCACAGCAGCCCCACATTTGGCGCATCAAAAGATGTGCCAATTGTGGCACTTTACCCGGCTCTTCCCACTTGCCCTGTAGCGGTGGCAAGTGGGGTAATAAGGGGTTAATGTCACCGTTGATTGCACGGTGACAATAAGCCCGGTTAATAATGGAGAGGTGTCAATAAGACACCGATCCATTATTAATCCCAAAGTTATTAAATGTATAAAAAAAAGACAAGCAAGAAAAAAGTCTTTTAATGAAATAAAAGAGACAACACAGTTTTCATTTATTTTATTACTCTCTCATTCCTGCGACGCCATCGATCTCCTGTAAAAAAAGAAAAAAACAAACCAACAGTATACCACCTGTCCGACGCAGTCCATAACGACAGTCCCACGACGATCCAGCTCTGCTACATCGCAATGACAGGCAGAGCCTGACATCCCGGCGCAGCACAGCTGATTACCTGATTCCCCGGTGGTGACGTCATCGGACTGACTGCTTTACGGCGGGGATTACCCAGCAGTCACTGCAGTTATCGCGAGAAACTGCATGTGACCGCCGGGGAAAGATGATGGCGGCCATGAAGCAGTCCAGCCCGTGACCGCCGGAGATCTTCTGCCAGGTAAGTGCCGCTGACTCCTGACAGACCCGACCGACGGACACTGACAATGACAGTGACAATCCCGATTCCGGTATCCGATAAGACGAAAATATCGGAACTAAGTATCGAAAGGCCGATACAGCTAATATCGGCCGATACCCGATACTTGCAGTATCGTATCGCTCAACACTACTGCTGACCTATAATGGTGTCTTGATTTATTGCGCATCTTGACAATCGCAATGTGGTGGTGAGACGTTACAGCTAATAGTCGTGACTGGACTCAAAAATCCAAATCTGCTGGATTTTCGGTGACTTTTGTCCCCCATAGTCCACAGCAATCTGTGTCGCAGCGAAAATTAACTCAGCTTTAGGGGGTCATGAAACCCCAATCTGTTGGCAAGCATGGCGGCGTTCACACACGGCATCCAAAAGTCCACGCCATCAACTATCAAAAAAGCAATGTGTGCTTGAGATTTCTGAAATCTCAAAGACTTCGCTGGTACTGTAAAAAGCAGCTGAAAATCAGCATAAAAAAACCCATAGTGGAACGTAGCCTAAATGTCTCACATCACCAAATATAACCCCTTAAGGACTGAGCCACGTTGAAGGTTAATAACTGAGCGCCATTTTTTAAATCCAACCTCTGGGCACTTTTGAGGTAATATCTCTGAAACGCTTCACCGGATCCCACTGATTCTGAGACATATTGTCCTTCATGATAGTGGCAACATTTCTTGATATGATCTTGTGTTTATTTGTGAAAAAAATCTGCAATTTGGCCAAAATTTAGAAAATTTCACAATTTTCAAATTTTTAAGTTTTATGTCCTTAAAACAGAGAGTTTTTTTACACAAAATAATTAATAATAACATTTCCCACACGTCTACTTTACATCAGCACAATTTTTGAAACATAACTTTTTTTGGTTAGGAGGTTAGAAGGGTCAAAAGTTGACCAGCGATTTCTCAATTTTTCAACAAAATTTACAAAACCATTTTTTTAGGGACCGCCTCACATTTGAAGGGGCCTATATGTTAGAAGATACCCAAAAGTGACACTATTCTAAAAACTGCACCCTTCAAGGTGCTCAAAACCACATTCAAGAAGTTTATTAACCCTTCAGGTGCTTCATAAGAATTAATGGAATGTTGAAGGAAAAAAAAATGAACATTTTACTTTTTTCACCAAAATTTTGCTTTGGCCCCAAATATTTTAGTTTCGCAAGAATAACAGAAGAAAAAGGATCTCAAAGTTTGTTGTGTACTTTTCTCCTGACTACGCTAATACCCCATATGTGGGGGAAAAAATACTGTTTGAGCGCATGGCAGGGCTTGGAAGGGAAAAGGCACCGTTTGACTTTTTAAACGCAAAAATTGGCTGGAATTGATAGCAGGCGCCATGTCGCGTTTGGAGAGCCTTGATGTGCCTAAACAGTGGAAACCCCCCACAAGTGACCCCAGTGAGGATTTTTAACCCAAAGGTACTAAAAAAAATTTGATAATATTAGGTCATTATGTTTAATATGTCGTCATTTGTGTTGAGCATAAGTGCTCGCTAATCGAGTTTGCATCAGGGTGCTCCGGTATGCATCAAGTATTGTGGGTGTTTGAGCAACCCCGATGCAAACTCGAGTAACGAGCACTTGCGCTCAACACTAGTCATCATTTCGTCACTTTTTTTTCAATTATTTGTGAAATACACTAAGCCTAACCCTAACCAAACCAAACCCTAATCCTAGTTCAACACTAACCATAGCCCAACCATAACCCTAGCCCCATTATCATCATTTATTGGCTCCCCATGATCATCATCCTTGCCTCCCCTTCATCATCATTGCCTCCCCATCATCAACATCATTGGCTCCCCATCATCATAATTGCCTCCCCATCATCATCATCATTGTCTCCCCATTATCATCATTGACTCCCCATCATCATCGCCTCCCCATTATCATCATCATTGCCTCCCCATTATTATCATCATTGGCTCCCATTATCATCATCAATGTCTCCCCATCATCATCATTGCCCTCCATCATCATTGCCTCCCCATCATCATCATTGCCTCCCCATCATTATCATCATTGTCTCCCCATCATCATTGCCTCCCCATCATCATCATCATTGCCTCCCCATCATCATCGCCTCCCATCATCATCATTGCCTCCTCACCACCATCACTGCCTCCCCCCACCACCATCTCACATACAGCACCACACACAGACAGCACCGCAGCACTCTCTCACAATACACACACACAAAGCACCGCACAACATACACACACACATCACATCTCACCGTCCGGTGCCCTCGCTTACTCTCTGCCACAGCCGGCCGCTGAATGATGACGTCATCCAGCGGCGCTGCTGTGAGAGGAAGCGCGGG
>JARQOD010000006.1:441843673-441990511 GCA_033576555.1 Oophaga sylvatica
TGCTGCCACACATTGTATTTATATTTTAGTTTTTTACTTAGTCCCACTGTAAGACATGAGTATTTTTCACTTTGAACACTGGTCTCATACACAGCAGTACTTGTGTACTGCAGTACCTGAGACCTATCAGTTCTTCACTAACATCTCCTGCTGATGGCAGGGTCTAACCGGACACCGTACCCAGAAGTCATCAGAAGACCTTGGTTGCGATAGCAACTATCAGCTCTTGCGGTGACGATCACAGGGCGCCGATAGTGTTAGGCTAGGTTCACACTGCGTTTTACCAGCCCGTTCAACACATAGCGTTGACGGGCTGGTAACGGTATAGCTATCGCGTTATGCTATACCCGCTAGCGCAGATGAATCAGCAGATGATTCATCTGTGCTAGCGGTGACAGAGCGCAGACGCTGCAGCCCGCGTCAGAGGCTCCATCTGTTATGATCTGCTACAAGCACTAAGGAAAGGTAGGAATTCTGTCCCTACAATAGTACTAAGCTGGATCCCTACGATGTAACGGGGAACCTGATCCTGCGACCAGACCCGCTAAAGTCCTCAGCTAGTCTGAACGAAGACCTATAGTTGCGAGGGGGGAATCCCTACAAGATCTAGGGACTGGGTGAAAAGGTGGACACCTCCTAACAGAAATTGTAGCAGGGAAAAATAAAACAGAAAACAAATTACTAAGAGATCCTAAGATCAAGCAAAACTGACAGAGTAAGGCACCTAAGCACCCGGCTAGCTTAAGAGTAGATAATACAATGAAGTCCAGCAAAGCCAGAAGGGCGGGGCCAGACTAAATAGGGTAAAAAGGTCATGTGACCAGCAAACTGAAACAAAACCTAACAAGAGGTTATAACACCATCACTGAATGACGGCACGTCGCAAACGTATGCCACTTTACGGCATGCGTCGCGATGAGCCCGACAATGGGGGTCAAAGGCAGTGTTAACGGACTGCGTTACATCGCGGTGTAACGCAGTCCGTCTAACGGACTGCCTAAACGAAATGTGAACCCAGCCTTAAAGAGGGAGCCCTTTAAAGCTTTAAAACAACTAGATGCCACTGTCATGAATGATAGCAGCATTTAAGGTGTAAATCAACCGTGACCGGTTTCAAAAGTGGTCAGAACCAATGCCGCACCATGGCACCTCTCAAATACAGACGACATTTGCGGCATTTTCGCCCATTGGGTGGACTTTATTCACTTATTTGTCAGCGCCATGAAAAAACGTCTTAATGACCTCAGAGAGAATACTTATCGGCAGTCGTTAAGGGATTATTCCTGCTACATCCACAGACTAACTCTGTCTTTCGAATGAAAAAATGAAATAATAACCGTGTGCACAACCAAGAAGGTGCCAGAGTAGGTTCCCACACCGTATCTAATAGAAAATGAACTCGGCACTCAACTTTAGTATAGTGAGAATAAAGATTTTTATTCACAGTAGTAACACGAAACGTTTCGGTCCTATATCATGGACCTTCATCAGTCACAGATACTACTGGGAAGGGGTTTGATCCACATAGGGAAGAAAAAAAGGGCTGGATATAGCCTGTGTTGGTGGGTGAGTGCCACTAGCGGTGGACACCGCGTCCAATGCAGAGACCTATCCTCACTACCGGACTCCTTCACAACAGGTTACTAGTGCAATAGAGGCATTGTCCTCTTCCTCATCTCACCCCACCAAAGTTGAGTGCCGAGTTCATTTTCTACTAACTCTGTCTTTCAACCTCCTGTGCAACTCAACTCTGCTTCACTGGGTCCTTATCACTTAGTGTCATCTGCTTCTTGGTGTATTTCAATTCTGTAACACCTGTTGCTGTAATGTCAACTTTACTTCATCCTCCTCATTTACAAGAATATAAATACTATAATACTGCCCCTATGTACAAGAATATAACTACTATAATACTGCCACCTTTGTACAAGAATATAACTACTATAACACTGCCCCAATGTACAAGAATATAATTACTATAATACTGCCACTATGTACAAGAATATAACTACTATAATACTGCTCCTATGTACAGGAATATAACTACTATAATACTGCCCCTATGTACAAGAATATAACTACTACAATACTGCTCCTATGTACAGGAATATAACTACTATAATACTGCCCATATGTACAAGAATATAACTACTATAATACTACCCCCTATGTACAAGAATATAACTACTATAATACTGCTCCTATGTACAAGAATATACCTACTATAATACTGCCCCTATGTACAAGAATATAACTTGTTATGATTTGGTAGCTGAGGAGAGCAAGCAAAAAAGGCAATACACCAGAGAGGTTGGAATCTATTGGATTGCAGTACCCTGACTAACCACCACAACCAAAGGCAGCCGTGGAGCGTACCTACGTTGGTCCTAGACGCCTCGTCACAGCCTGAGAAGCTAACTTCACCTAAAGATAGAAAGAGGAAAACTATCTGCCCCGGAGCAGATCCCCAAAGAACATAGGAAGCCCCCAAACATGTAATGGCGGTTAGACAAGAGGAAATACAGACACAGACAGAAAATAGTATGAGCAAACGCTGGGGCCCAATCTTCCCAGACAGAAAAGGATAGGAAGGTCACCTACCGCAATCTAAAAAACCCTAAAAAAAATACCAACACACTAATTGCAAAAACACCTGAGATCACACGACCTCTACCACCTAAATTAGTTCTCTGGTGTAACAAAACTAAGCCGCAGCCACAGAAAAAAATGGAAAAGGCAAATGAACAAACAACTGGCTGAACTAAACTGAGAGGAGCACAAGCCCCCGGAGGGGACCTGGCAGACCCCGACAGAAGTGCAGGACAAAATGCAAAAACCAAGCACACAAAAAACTAAAAGAAGAAAATGTCTTATCTGTTAGCAGAAGATGCAGGCACGAAACAGCAAGCTTCAAAGTGAACCAGGAAAAAAGTTGAGACCAGAACAATTGATCAACGGCAACCCTGATGGGAGGGAACCTCCCTTATATAAGACCAGTCAGTAACACCTGATCGCCAATCTTCACAATCTTCATTGAATAGTTCAGTACTGTTTGTAACCACCAGAGGGAGCCTCTGCTCAGAATTCATTTCTAGCACATTCACAACAGTACCCCCCCCTTGAGGAGGGGTCACCGAACCCTCATTTGGGCAACCAGGTCGGTCAGGATGAGCTCTGTAATACGCACGGATGAGTCTTCTAGCATGGATGTCCGAAGCAAACACCCAAGAATTGTCCTCCTGACCATAACCTCTCCACTTAACCAAATACTGGAGTTTCCGTCTAGAAAAACGAGAATCCAATATTTTCTCAACCACATACTCCAGATTGCCTTCAACCAAAACAGGGTCAGGAGGCACAGCCATAGGAACCACTGGCTCGACAAACCTCTTCAATAAGGACTTGTGGAACACGTTATGGATCTTAAATGTCCCTGGAAGAAGTAAACGAAAGGAAACAGGATTAAGAATCTCCATGATCTTATAAGGTCCAATGAACCTAGGCTGTTATGTTTCGGTAGCTGAGGAGTGCAGGTAAAAAAGGCAATACACCAGAGCAGTTGGAATCTATGAGATTGCAGTACCCTGACTAACCACCGCAACTAGAGGCAGCCGTGGAGCGTTCCTACGTTGGTCCTAGACGCCTCGTCACAGCCTGAGAAACTAACTACACCTAAAGATAGAAATAGGAAAGCTATCTGCCCCGGAGCAGAACCCCAAAGATAATAGAAAGCCCCCAAACATGTAATGGCGGTTAGACAAGAGGAAATACTGACACAGAAAGAAAATAGTATGAGCAAACGCTGGGGCCCAAACTATCTAAATAGAAAAGGATAGGAAGGGTACTTACTGCAATCCCAGAAAACCCTGAAAAGCACCAACTCTACTAATTTCAAAATCACCTGAGATCACACGACCTCTACCACCTAAATTAGTTCTCTGGTGTAACAAAATCAAAACAGCAGCCACTGAAAAAACTGGAAAAAGCAAAAGTACAAAACTCAGTGACTGAACCAAACTGAGAGGGCAAAAGCCCCCGGAGGGGACCCTGAAGGCCCCCACAGAAGTGCAGGACAAAATGCAAAAATATAGCACAAACACAAAAGAAGAAAATGTCTTATCTGATAGCAGGAGATGCAGACACGACACAGCAGGCTACAAGGGAAACAGGAAAGAAGGATTTAGACCAGAACAATTGATCACCGGCAACCCTGATGGGAAAATGACTCCCTTATATAAGACCAGTCAGTAACACCTGATTCCCAGTCCTCACAATCTTCACTAGCACCGCTTGTAACCACCAGAGGGAGCCTCTGCTCAGAACTCATCTCAAACCCATTCACAACAGTACCCTCCCTTGAGGAGGGTCACCGAACCCTATTTGAGCAACCAGGTCGGTCAGGATGAGTTCTATGATACGCACGGATAAGTCTCCTAGCATGGATGTCCGAAGCAAACACCCAAGAATTGTCTTCCTGACCATAACCTCTCCATTTAACCAAATACTGGAGTTTCCGTCTAGAAAAACGAGAATCCAATATTTTCTCAACCACATACTCCAGATTGCCCTCAACCAAAACAGGGTCAGGAGGCACAGCAGCAGGAACCACTGGCTCAACAAACCTCTTCAACAAGGACTTGTGGAACATGTTATGGATCTTAAATGTCCCTGGAAGAAGCAAACGAAAAGAAACAGGATTAATAATCTCCATGATCTTATAAGGTCCAATGAACCTAGGCTTAAATTTAGGAGATGCTACTCTCATAGGAATATTCTTTGAGGACAACCAGACCAAGTCCCCCACTTTAAACCGAGGACCATCAGTCCTATGCCGGTTAGCAAACCGCTGGGCCTTCTCCTGAGAGAGGGACAACCTCTCCACTACCTGGTCCCAAATCTGTTGCATACGCTCCACAACAGAGTCAACACCTGGACAGACAGAAGCCTCCGTCTGTCCTGAAGAAAATCAAGGGTGAAACCCAGAATTACAGAAAAACGGAGACATCAAAGTGGCAGAGCTAGCCCTATTATTAAGAGCAAACTCAGCCAAAGGCAAAAAAGAGACCCAGTCATCCTGATCAGCAGACACAAAGCATCTTAGATAAGTCTCCAATGTCTGGTTTGTTCTCTCAGTTTGACCATTGGTCTGAGGATGAAATGCCGAGGAGAAAGACAATTGAACACCCAGTTTAGAACAAAAAGTCCTCCAAAATCTGGAAACAAACTGGACTCCTCTGTCAGACACAATGTTCTCAGGAATGCCGTGTAAACGAACCACGTGCTGAAGGAACAACGGCACCAATTCAGAGGAGGAAGGCAACTTAGGTAATGGCACAAGATGTATCATTTTGGAAAACCTATCACAAATTACCCAGATGGTGGTCATTCTCTGAGAAACAGGAAGATCGGAAATGAAATCCATAGAGATATGGGTCCATGGTCTCTTGGGCACAGGCAATGGCATCAACAAACCACTAGAGCGAGAGCAAGGCTTGGAGCGAGAGCAAGTCCCGCAGGACTGCACAAATTCCCTGACATCATGAGACAAGGTAGGCCACCAAAAGGACCGACTAACCAAGTCTCTGGTACCAAAAATTCCGGGATGCCCAGCCAATGCGGAACAATGAATCTCAGACATCACACTCTTTTTCCATTGGTCCGGGACAAACAATTTTCCAACAGGGCAGCGCTCGGGCCTATCCTCCTGACACCCCTCCAGAGCAAGTCTCAAATTGGGCGAGATGGCGGAAAGAACTACACCCTCTTTCAAAATAACAGAAGGATCAGATAACTCAGGAGAGTCCGCAAGGAAACTCCTCGAGAGGGCATCCGCCTTAACATTCTTAGTGCCAGGAAGAAAGGAAACCACAAAATTAAAACGTGTGAAAAACAAGGCCCACCTGGCCTGTCAAGGATTGAGTCGCTTGGCAGATTCCAGATAGACCAGATTCTTATGGTCCGTAAGGACCACCACCTGATGTTTGGCTCCCTCCAGCCAATGTCTCCACTCTTCAAAAGCCCACTTCATGGCCAATAACTCCCGATTACCCACGTCATAATTACGTTCAGTAGGAGAAAATTTTCGAGAGAAAAAGGCACAAGGGTTACTTTTAGAGGTCTCTGGATCTTTTTGGGACAAAACGGCACCTGCCCCAATTTCAGAGGCATCAACCTCCACCTGAAATGGCAGAGAAACATCAGGCTGCCGTAGAACAGGAGCAGAAGTGAATCTCTGCTTAAGTTCCTGAAATGCAGAGACTGCCTCAGGAGGCCAATTCACCACATCAGAACCCTTTCTGGTCAAATCAGTTAATGGTTTAACAATAACCGAGAAATTACCAATAAATTTACGATAAAAATTGGCAAAACCCAAAAATCTCTGAAGAGCCTTTAATGAAGTAGGTTGGACCCAATCACAGATGGCCTGAACCTTGACCGGTCCATTTCAATAACAGATGGGGACAAAATGAATCCCAGAAATGAGATCCTCTGTACGCCAAAAAGACACTTTGATCCCTTCACATACAGAGCATTCTCTCTCAAAATCTGGAATACAGATCGAACATGTTTCACATGAGAGTCCCAGTCATTAGAAAAAATCAAGATATCATCCAAATAAACAATCAGAAATTTGTCCACAAAATCCCTGAAAATGTAATTCATGAAGGACTGGAAGACGGAAGGAGCATTAGTGAGCCCAAAGGGCATCACTAGGTACTCAAAATGCCCTTCAGGGTATTGAATGCCGTCTTCCATTCATCCCCGTGCTTAATGCGAATAAGGTTATACGCCCCCCTGAGGTCAAGCTTGGTAAACCAAGTAGCGTTTTTCACCCTGGAAAACAGGTCAGAAATCAAGGGTAACGGTATTGATATTTCACAGTAATATTGTTCAAGAGACGATAATCAATACACGGCCTTAATGAACCATCTTTTTTGGCCACAAAGAAAAAACCGGCACCTAAGGGTGAAGAGGATGGTCTGATATGACCCTTCTCCAATGATTCCTTGATATAAGACCGCATAGCGTCATGTTCAGGTACAGACAAGTTAAAAAGGCGACCTTTAGGGAATTTACTACCCGGCACTAATTCAATAGCGCAGTCATAGCTCCTATGGGGAGGCAAGGATGCAGATTTACTTTCGCTAAACACATCAGAAAAATCAATCAAAAAGTCAGGAACATCCTGAGCCTGGGGGAGGCAGAAAAAACAGAGTGTTGGTATTAACACATTGGCAGCCCCAACTGGTTACAGACACAGATTTCCAATCCAAAACAGGATTATGAGACTGTAACCAAGGGAAACCCAGCACGATAATGTCATGCAGATTATATAGAACCAAAAATTTGCAGCACTCCTGGTGATCAGGTTCAACCCTCATTATCACCTGAGTAGAAAACTGGGGTTTATTCTCAGCCAAAGGGGTAGAATCGATCCCCAGTAGGGGAATAGACTTCTGTAGGGGTATCAAGGGAAACCCACAACGTTTAGCAAAATCATAATCCATCAGGTTAATAGCTGCTCCAGAATCAACGAAAGCCTGAGCAGAAAATGAGGACAGAGAGCATATAGAGTGACAGTTAATAAAAACTTAGTCTGAACACTACCCAAGACAACTGAGCGTGCAAAACGTCTTCCCCGCTTAGGGCAGACTGAAATAGCATGAGAGGCATCACCACAGTAGAAACATAACCCATTGCGCTTTCGAAACTCATGACGCTGTGCCCCAGACACCACTCTATCACACTGCATGGGTTCAGAAGCTGGTTCACAAGGCAACACCATACCACGCATACTTCTCCGCTCACGCAAACGTCTGTCAATTTGAATCGCTAATGACATAGAATCATTGAGACCAGAGGGGACAGGGAATCCCACCATAACATCCTTTACATTATCTGACAGACCCTTCCGGAAAAGCGCCAAAGCGTCGTCATTCCATTTGGTCAGGACTGCCCACCTACGGAATCTCTGACAGTATAACTCAGCGTCATCAAGCCCCTGATTTAATGCCAACAAGGCTTTTTCAGCTTGATCAGTGACATTAGGCTCATCGTACAATAACCCCAAAGCCTGAAAAAATGCATCAACATCACTCAAAACAGGATCCCCAGGTATCAGAGAAAAAGCCCAATCCTGAGGATCGCCGCGCAGGAGAGAGATGATAATTTGAACCTGCTGTGCTGCGTTTCCTGAGGACTTAGATTTTAAGGCAAAAAACAATTTACAATTATTTTTGAAATTCTGAAACTTAGCTCAATCCCCTAAAAACAAATCTGGCATGGGGATCCTAGGTTCCACAACAGGCAACCTAGCAAGATATGCAGCAATACTCTGAACCTCAGTGGCAAGCCGATCCACACGGCCAGACAACTGTGCAAACTCCATTGGGAGAAAAGATCCTCCCCAGCACCCAGAGATACAGAGGGAAAAAAATGCAACAAACAGAAAAATATCTCTGACAACTCTGACAACCTTTTTTCTTTCACAATATTTTTTCCCTTCTGTGAGTACCATACAATTTTCAATTTTTAGGCCGGTGATACTGTTATGTTTCGGTAGCTGAGGAGTGCAGGTAAAAAAGGCAATACACCAGAGCAGTTGGAATCTATGAGATTGCAGTACCCTGACTAACCACCGCAACTAGAGGCAGCCGTGGAGCATTCCTACGTTGGTCCTAGACGCCTCGTCACAGCCTGAGAAACTAACTACACCTAAAGATAGAAATAGGAAAGCTATCTGCCCCGGAGCAGAACTCCAAAGATAATAGAAAGCCCCCAAACATGTAATGGCGGTTAGACAAGAGGAAATACTGACACAGAAAGAAAATAGTATGAGCAAACGCTGGGGCCCAAACTATCTAAATAGAAAAGGATAGGAAGGGTACTTACTGCAATCCCAGAAAACCCTGAAAAGCACCAACTCTACTAATTTCAAAATCACCTGAGATCACACGACCTCTACCACCTAAATTAGTTCTCTGGTGTAACAAAATCAAAACAGCAGCCACTGAAAAAACTGGAAAAAGCAAAAGTACAAAACTCAGTGACTGAACCAAACTGAGAGGGCAAAAGCCCCCGGAGGGGACCCTGAAGGCCCCCACAGAAGTGCAGGACAAAATGCAAAAATATAGCACAAACACAAAAGAAGAAAATGTCTTATCTGATAGCAGGAGATGCAGACACGACACAGCAGGCTACAAGGGAAACTGGAAAGAAGGATTCAGACCAGAACAATTGATCATCGGCAACCCTGATGGGAAAATGACTCCCTTATATAAGACCAGTCAGTAACACCTGATTCCCAGTCCTCACAATCTTCACTAGCACCGCTTGTAACCACCAGAGGGAGCCTCTGCTCAGAACTCATCTCAAACCCATTCACAACACTAGGCTTAAACTTAGGAGATGCAACTCTCATAGGGATATTTCTTGAGGACAACCAGACTAAGTCCCCACTTCAAACCGAGGACCATCAGTCCTATGCCGGTTGGCAAACCGCTGGGCCCTCTCCTGAGAGAGGGACAACCTCTTCACTACCTGGTCCCAAATCTGCTGCATACGCTCCACAACAGAGTCAACACCTGGACAGACAGAAGCCTCCGTCTGTCCTGAAGAATATCGAGGGTGAAACCCAAAATTGCAGAAAAATGGAGACATCAAGGTTGCAGAGCTAGCCCAATTATTAAGGGCAAACTCAGCCAAAGGCAAAAAAGAGACCCAGTCATCCTGATCAGCAGACACAAAGCATCTCAGATAAATCTCCAATGTCTGGTTTGTTCTCTCAGTTTGTCCATTGGTCTGAGGATGAAAAGCTGAGGAGAAAGGCAATTGAACACCAAGTTTAGAACAAAAAGTCCTCCAAAATCTGGAAACAAACTGGACTCCTCTGTCAGACACAATGTTCTCAGGAATACCGTGTAACCGAACCACGTGCTGAAGGAACAAAGGCACCAATTCGGAGGAGGAAGGCAACTTAGGTAATGGCACAAGATGTATCATTTTGGAAAACCTATCACAAATCACCCAGATAACGGTCATTCTCTGAGAAGCAGGGAGGTCGGAAATGAAATCCATAGAGATATGGGTCCATGGTCTCTTGGGCACAGGCAATGGCATCAACAAACCACTAGGGCGAGAGCAAGGCTTGGAGCGAGAGCAAGTCCCGCAGGACTGCACAAATTCCCTGACGTCACGAGACAAAGTAGGCCATCAAAAGGACCGACTCACCAAGTCTCTGGTACCAAAAATTCCGGGATGACCGGCCAATGCGGAACAATGAATCTCAGACATCACACTCTTTTTTTCCACCGGTCTGGGACAAACAATTTCCCAATAGGGCAGAGTTCGGGTTTATCCTCCTGACACCCTTCCAGAGCCAGTCTCAAATTGGGCGAGATGGCGGAAAGAACTACACCCTCTTTCAAAATAACAGTAGGATCAGATAACTCGGGAGAGTCAGCAAGGAAACTCCTCGAGAGGGCATCCGCTTTAACATTCTTAGTGCCAGGAAGAAAGGAAACCACAAAATTAAAACGTGTGAAAAACAAGGCCCACCTGGCCTGTCTAGGATTAAGTCGCTTGGCTGATTCCAGATAAACCAGATTCTTATGGTCCGTGAGGACCACCACCTGATGTTTGGCTCCCTCCAGCCAATGTCTCCACTCTTCAAAAGCCCACTTCATGGCCAATAACTCCCGATTACCCATGTCATAATTACGTTCAGTTGGAGATAATTTTCGAGAGAAAAAGGCACAAGGGTTACTTTTAGAGGTCTCTGGATCTCTTTGGGACAAAACGGCACCTGCCCCAATTTCAGAGGCATCAACCTCCACCTGAAATGGCAGAGAAACATCAGGCTGCCGTAGAACAGGAGCAGAAGTGAATCTCTGCTTAAGTTCCTGAAACGCAGAAACTGCCTCAGGAGGCCAATTCACCACATCAGAACCCTTCTTGGTCAAATCAGTCAATGGTTTAACAATAACAGAGAAATTACCAATAAATTTACGATAAAAATTGGCAAAACCCAAGAATCTCTGAAGAGCCTTTAATGAAGTAGGTTGGACCCAATCACAGATGGCCTGTGTCATGGTGTATCGCCACAAGGATCGTCGCGATTACACACTCTGACTTCTCACAGCTGAGTTGCTGTTTCTTTGTGTTTGGTAATGAGGGAGTTAATTTTACCTAGCTCTTTGCTAAGACTAGGTCCAGCCTCGCCCGGCTGCTTTTGATTATGTTCTAATTAGATTCCTTCATATACCTGCCAGTCTGCTTGTTAGATGCCGGTGAAAGCATTCATGTAGTCTAGCAGACTGGATCGGTTCTGAGAATACTTAAGCTAAGAGCTCCTTAGTTGTTTTTACTCTTATAGCTTATAGTTTATCTCTGAGACCTTAGGTGTTCCTACTGTGTGTGAGTGTTGTATGTAAGACTTTATTTACTTTATTTCTTGTCTTTCTTGTATGTCTTTCTGTTCATTAACCGTTACCTGTTCATTCCCTTTGGTGGTAATCAGGGTACTTCTTAGGACTAGATTACAGTTGGCAGGGATTGATAGGAGACAGGGTTTACGCTGGTGGCCTGGACCTCTGTACCTTTAACAGTACCTCCAGGTAGAGGGATTAGTTAGGACCCCAGTTTAGGGTCAGCATAGACCCCGGTCACCCTCTAGCCGGAGACAGCGTATAACGGATTCCGTATTGACCCACTGGACATTCTGTCAGGTAATTCTATGTTATCATATATCTATGCGCATGTTATATTGTATGTTGCCCTTTTGATATAGATTACTGTCATCACATATATATATATCTGCTATACAGCGTGACATTTTCACCGGCCATACAAAAGATTCTCTTCAGCTGTCATGGATCCAGTAGCCCAGCTGGCCCGGCAGTTGCAGGGGTTGTCCATGGAGTTTGCAGACATTAAGTCCAAGGTTTTGTTCCCCCCGGAGCAAACCAGATCTGAACCTAAGGTTGCTCTCCCGGACAGGTTCACTGGTGGGCGGGACAAATTTTTTACTTTCCGGGAGGCATGTAAATTGTACTTTCGGCTGCGGCCTCGGTCATCTGGGAGTGAAGAGCAGAGGGTGGGAATTGTTATCTCGCTCTTACAAGGGGACCCTCAATCTTGGGCGTTCTCTATTCCTCCAGGCTCCCCAGATCTCCAGTCAGTGGATCGATTTTTTACTGCCCTGGGTCTGGTATATGATGATCCGGATCGAGTTTCCCTTGCTGAAACAAAGTTACGTAAAATACGGCAAGGAAATCGTCCAGCGAGGAATATTCTTCTGAGTTCCGTAGATGGGCAACAGATACTCAGTGGAATGACCCAGCTCTTAGGAGCCAGTTTTGTCAAGGGTTGTCTGACAAATTAAAGGATGTGTTGGCTCAGTATGATTCTCCTCCATCACTGGAGGCTGCTATGGCCCTCGCTATTCGCATTGATAGACGAATTGGGGGAAGACGCGAGGTAACTCCGCCTCCCGTGATGACTCCACCTACTACTAAAGTCCCTTATACTGAGGTTCCCCTGGTCTGTTCTGAGGAACCCATGCAGTTGGGAGGGACATCTTTTTGTAGGAAGGAATTGGCGGTGCACCGCAAGACTAGAAGGTGTTTCTTTTGCGGGAGAGAGGGACATTTTGTTGGGGGGTGTCCATCCCGGGCCTCTTTGAGCAAAGGAGTTAACCTGGGAGTGTGTATTTCGTCCCCAAATCCCTCTCAGTTTCTCGTGCCTGCGGAGGTGGTGATTGGTACTAGAACTGAGAGGATTTCTGTTTTTCTTGATAGTGGGTCCGGGGCTAATCTGGTGGACGCTCGGTTTGCCCAGGTGCATGGTATGCAACTGAGTGTATTGGCCAAACCGGTCCCTATAGTCTCTATTGATTCTAGACCTCTCGGTCAAGGTAGCTTGGTACAAGCTGTTCATAACATAGATCTTCGAGTAGGGCAAGACATAAAGAGCAATTGTCTTGTTATGTGTTGGAGGGTCTACCTACTCCTATTGTGTTGGGACTTCCTTGGTTGGCTAAACATAACCCAGTGATTGATTGGCAATCCGGAAAGATAAGCCAGTGGGGTGAATTTTGCAGGAATAACTGCATGAGCACGGTCATCGGTGCGGTTGTGCCTAGGACTTTGTCTCCTTTTCTGGAGGACTTTGGGGAGATGTTCTCAGAGGAGGGGTGTAAAGAGTTACCTCCTCATCGCGCATATGACTGCTCAATAAAGTTGCTTCCTGATGCCTTATCTCGTACTTTCCCAGGGGCCGGGAAGACGGATGATCCGGTTCCTATTCCTCAGGAGGGAGTTGTAGTGTCAGCTGTATGCTCTGAGCTTGAGGGGGAGGTATTGGGGCTCAGGGGGACGCCCCGGTGGGACTTCCAGGGAGACTGATAGTTCCAGATCGGTTAAGACTGAAGGTTACGGGGAACCGTTACAAACGGATGGCTGATAGGGGGAGAGTTTCTGGTCTAGATCTGAAGGTGAACGATCTGGTTTGGTTGTCTACCAGGAATATAAAACTTAAAGTTTCCTCCTGGAGGTTGGGTCCCAGATTCATCGGGCCGTACAGGATCAGTTCCATAATTAATCCTGTGGCATTTCGTCTGGACCTCCCTCCTACATTTAAAATTCATAATGTGTTTCACAAGTCATTACTTAAAAAGTATGTGGCACCAGTCATACCGTCACCTCTACCTCCGCCTTCAGTGGTGGTCAATGATAACGTGGAATTTCATGGGTCGAAAATCATTGACTCACGTCTCAGTCGCCGATCCCTTCAGTACTTGGTTCATTGGAGGGGGTATGGTCCTGTGGAGAGGACGTGGTCCCTGCGTCTGATGTTAACGCAGATCGATTGGTTCGGACCTTTCACACAACTCACCCGGGCAGACCTGGCCCTGAGGGTCCGGAGTCCCCTCGTGAGGGGGGGGTACTGTCATGGGTGTATCGCCACAAGGATCGTCGCGATTACACACTCTGACTTCTCACAGCTGAGTTGCTGTTTCTTTGTGTTTGGTAATGAGGGAGTTAATTTTACCTAGCTCTTTGCTAAGACTAGGTCCAGCCTCGCCCGGCTGCTTTTGATTATGTTCTAATTAGATTCCTTCATATACCTGCCAGTCTGCTTGTTAGATGCTGGTGAAAGCATTCATGTAGTCTAGCAGACTGGATCGGTTCTGAGAATACTTAAGCTAAGAGCTCCTTAGTTGTTTTTACTCTTATAGCTTATAGTTTATCTCTGAGACCTTAGGTGTTCCTACTGTGTGTGAGTGTTGTATGTAAGACTTTATTTACTTTATTTCTTGTCTTTCTTGTATGTCTTTCTGTTCATTAACCGTTACCTGTTCATTCCCTTTGGTGGTAATCAGGGTACTTCTTAGGACTAGATTACAGTTGGCAGGGATTGATAGGAGACAGGGTTTACGCTGGTGGCCTGGACCTCTGTACCTTTAACAGTACCTCCAGGTAGAGGGATTAGTTAGGACCCCAGTTTAGGGTCAGCATAGACCCCGGTCACCCTCTAGCCGGAGACAGCGTATAACGGATTCCGTATTGACCCACTGGACATTCTGTCAGGTAATTCTATGTTATCATATATCTATGCGCATGTTATATTGTATGTTGCCCTTTTGATATAGATTACTGTCATCACATATATATATATCTGCTATACAGCGTGACAGCCTGAACCTTGACCGGGTCCATTTCAATAACAGATGGGGACAAAATGAATCCCAGAAATGAGATCCTTTGTACGCCAAAAAGACACTTTGATCCCTTCACATACAGAGCATTCTCTCTCAAAATCTGGAACACAGTCCGAACATGTTTCACATGAGAGTCCCAATCATTGGAAAAAATCAAGATATCATCCAAATAAACAATCAGAAATTTATCCACAAAATCCCTGAAAATGTCATTCATGAAGGACTGGAAGACGGAAGGAGCATTAGTGAGCCCAAAGGGCATCACTAGGTACTCAAAATGCTCCTCTGGGGTATTAAATGCCGTCTTCCATTCATCCCCGTGCTTAATGCGAATAAGGTTATATGCCCCCCTGAGGTCAAGCTTGGTAAACCAAGTAGCACTTTTCACCCTGGAAAACAGGTCAGAAATCAAGGTTAACGGATATTGATATTTCACAGTGATATTGTTCAAGAGACGATAATCAATACACAGCCTTAATGAACCATCCTTTTTGGCCACAAAGAAAAAACCGGCACCCAAGGGTGAAGAGGATGGCCTGATATGACCCTTCTCCAATGACTCCTTGATATAAGACCGCATAGTGTCATGTTCAGGTACAGACAAGTTAAAAAGGCGACCTTTAGGGAATTTACTACCAGGCACTAATTCAATAGCGCAGTCATAGCTCCTATGGGGGGCAAGGATGCAGATTTACTTTCGCTAAACACATCAGAAAAATCAGTCAAAAAGTCAGGAACATCCTGAGCCTGGGGGGAGGCAGAAAAAACAGGAGTGTTGGCATTAACACATTGGCAGCCCCAACTGGTTACAGACACAGATTTCCAATCCAAAACAGGATTATGAGACTGTAACCAAGGGAAACCCAGTACAATAATGTCATGCAGATTATACAGCACCAAAAATTTGCAACTCTCCTGATGATCAGGTTCAACCCTCATTATCACCTGAGTAGAGAACTGGGGTTTATTCTCAGCTAAAGGGGTAAAATCGATCCCCAGTAGGGGAATAGACTTCCGTAGGGGTATCAAGGGAAACCCACAACATTTAGCAAAATCAAAATCCATCAGGTTAATAGCTGCTCCCGAATCAACAAAAGCCTGAGCAGAAAATGTGGACAGGGAGCAAATCAGGGTAACAGTTAACAAAAATTTAGTCTGAACACTACCCAAGACAACTGAACGTGCAAAACGTCTTCCCCGCTTAGGACAGACTGAAATAGCATGAGAGGCATCACCACAGTAGAAACATAACCCATTGCGTCTTCGAAACTCATGACGCTGTGCTCCAGAAGCCACTCCATCACACTGCATGGGTCCAGAAGCCGGCTCACAAGGCAACACCATTCCACGCATACCTCTACGCTCACGCAAACGTCTGTCAATTTGAATCGCTAATGACATAGAATCACTGAGACCAGAGGGGACAGGGAATCCCACCATAACATCCTTTACATTCTCTGACAGACCCTTCCGAAAAAAGGCTGCCAAAGCATCGTCATTCCATTTGGTCAGGACTGCCCACCTTCGGAATCTCTGACAGTATAACTCAGCGTCCTCAAGCCCCTGATTTAATGCCAACAAGGCTTTTTCAGCTTGATCAGTGACATTAGGCTCATCGTACAATAACCCCAGAGCCTGAAAATATGCATCAACATTACTCAAAACAGGGTCCCCAGGTGTCAGGGAAAAAGCCCAATCCTGAGGATCGCCGCGCAGGAGAGAGATGACAATTTGAACCTGCTGTGCTGCGTTCCCTGAGGACTTAGATTTTAAGGCAAAAAACAACTTACAGTTATTTTTGAAATTCAGAAATTTAGCTCGATCCCCTTAAAAACAAATCTGGCATGGGGATCCTAGGTTCCACAACAGGCAACCCTGCAAGATAGGTAGCAATACTCCGAACTTCAGTGGCAAGCTGATCCACACGGCCAGACAACTGTGCAAACTCCACTGAGAGAAAAAAAAAATCCTCCTCAGCACCCAGAGATACAGAGGGAAAAAAAATAAAATAAAAATCTCTGACAACTCTGACAATCTTCTTTCTTTCACACTATTTTTCCTTTCTGTGAGTACCATATAATTATCAGTTTTAGGCCGGTGATACTGTTATGATTTGGTAGCTGAGGAGAGCAAGCAAAAAAGACAATACACCAAGAGATTGGAATCTATTGGATTGCAGTACCCTGACTAACCACCACAACCAAAGGCAGCCGTGGAGCGTACCTACGTTGGTCCTAGACGCCTTGTCACAGCCTGAGAAGCTAACTTCACCTAAAGATAGAAAGAGGAAAACTATCTGCCCCGGAGCAGATCCCCAAAGAACATAGGAAGCCCCCAAACATGCAATGGCGGCCAGACAAGAGGAAATACAGACACAGACAGAAAATAGTATGAGCAAACGCTGGGGCCCAATCTTCCCAGACAGAAAAGGATAGGAAGGTCACCTACCGCAATCCAAAAAACCCTAAAAAAAATACCAACACACTAATTGCAAAAACACCTGAGATCACACGACCTCTACCACCTAAATTAGTTCTCTGGTGTAACAAAACTAAGCCGCAGCCACAGAAAAAACTGGAAAAGGCAAATGAACAAACAACTGGCTGAACTAAACTGAGAGGAGCACAAGCCCCCGGAGGGGACCTGGCAGACCCCCACAGAAGTGCAGGACAAAATGCAAAAAGCAAGCACAAAAAACTAAAAGAAGAAAATGTCTTATCTGTTAGCAGAAGATGCAGGCACGAAACAGCAAGCTTCAAAGTGAACCAGGAAAAAAGTTGAGACCAGAACAATTGATCACCGGCAACCCTGATGGGAGGGAACCTCCCTTATATAAGACCAGTCAGTAAGACCTGATCGCCAATCTTCACAATCTTCATTGAATAGTTCAGTACTGTTTGTAACCACCAGAGGGAGCCTCTGCTCAGAATTCATTTCTAGCACATTCACAACAATAACTACTACACTACTGCTCCTATGTACAGGAATATAACTACTTTAATACTGCTCCTATGTACAAGAATATAACTACTATAATACTACTCCTATGTACAAGAATATAACTACTACAATACTGCTCCTATGTACAGGAATATAACTACTATAATACTGCTCCTATGTACAGGAATATAACTACTATAATACTGCCCCTATATACAAGAATATAACTACTATAATACTGCCCCTTATGTACAAGAATATAATTACTATAATACTGCCCCTATATACAAGAATATAACTACTATAATACTACTCCTATGTACAAGAATATAACTACTATAATACTGCCCCTATATACAAGAATATAACTACTATAATACTACTCCTATGTACAAGAATATAACTACTATAATACTGCCCCTATATACAAGAATATAACTACTATAATACTGCCCCTTATGTACAAGAATATAATTACTATAATACTGCCCCTATATACAAGAATATAACTACTATAAATACTTACTCCTATGTAACAAGAATATAACTACTATAATACTGCACCTATATACAAGAATATAACTACTATAATACTGCCCCTATGTACAAGAATATAACTACTATAATACTGCCCCTATGTACAAGAATATAACTACTATAATACTGCTCCTATGTACAAGAATATATAACTACTATAATACTGCCCCTATATACAAGAATATAACTACTATAACACTGCTCCTATATAAAGTTGTACAACTGGAGAAGATTATAAATAGCAATTTTAATTAAATTAATATTTAATAGAATAAGTTTACATTTCCATTTCCAGAAAATATATCACATGACTCTATTAAATTAGATGACATTTTCATGAGATACTTGAGCTTTTACATATGGAGAATACAATTAGCATCGCTGTCCAAAAAAAACAAATACAATTATTCTGGCTGAAGGATTTTAATTGTCCAATTTTTCGCTTATCAAGAAGGCATAGTGAAGCTAAATTGTTTTGTGCACGTAATGCCACAGCCCATTAACATCATAAGGTGGCCTGTCACTATTGATCTGAAATCAGCTCTACTAATAGCTCAATGTTTCGTTGTGGATCATATTACCCCGTGGGCCTGTTAAAAATTACCAAATTAAGACATTTTTTATTAGATTTCAGACTGTTCTATGGCATTGCATTGCTGTCATAATATATTGCATACGTTCCAATCTGCAGGTGAGAATGCATTGTTATACTTCTTACAGATGAGGGTTTCTTACATTGTATCCAGTCAAAAAAATCCTTTTTGAGCCAAATATAGCAGCAACACAATTCTCTGTCCTGTACTGTTAAGATGTTACAATGTATCAGTAAGAATAAATCAGTCTGGAGTTCAGGCAGTTTAGCTTACATGATGATTGTGCAGCATTTTTATCTATACCATAACGGAAACCCCAAATCCAGTTGTCCCTGACTTCTGCTCAATTTTCCCCTCTCCCATGACAGCACCACCTGAGAGAGGGTCTCCGCCCACCAGGACAGGAAACCTACTGAATAAAAGGGCGGTACCTCTCCTTCGCATCAGTTAGGTTTCCTGTCCTCGTGGAAGCCTACAGCAAGGTGCGGTACACTTACCAGGATGGTGTCCAGGAGCGGGATGCTGTCCGAGGTGGTAAGGCGGCCAACGGGCTGATGTAGCTGCGGCAGGGGACCTCTTTGTAAAATGTCCCTGCCGGCAGTAAACCCGGGGCTGCACGCACGGGGGGGGGGATAGAAGAACCCCAGAGGTCTGGCAGGCAGGAGCCGGGACCGAGAAGATGGGGCCCCCCGTTGTTGTGCCGGGTCACGCTCCGGGACTGCGCACAGGCACCGGAAGCGCGCCGGTAATGAGGACTCACCGGGTCTGCGCACCGGGGAGCCGAGCGCGCCGGTAAGCGTCACCTGGGCGGCGCATGTGCAGTCGCCCGAACTTCCGGGGCGTCCGACATCGCAAGCCAGGCGCGTCACTTCCGGAACGCGCAGGACGCCGAACATGAGGGGCGGTCATGCGACGTTGCCGGTGACGCAGGAGAGACGTGCGCAGGGCTTGGGATCCCTGGTGCGTCGTGAAAAAAAAAGAGTCACTAGGAAGACGGAGGAGGAGTCGGCCAGTATTTTAAGGGCCTGACTCCACAGGATGGTGGCAATCGCTGTGAAGCTTCAGGCATGGAGTCGCAACAGCAGCAGCCTCCACAGCAGCAGCGCCAGTCGTCGCAGCAGAGTCAGCAGGCGACGTCGCAAGGCCACAAGCTCAGGTCTGACCAGTCAACTGATGGAGGGAGCCAAAAATCTAGACCGAGTCAGAAATCCTCCTCCAAGGGCAAGCGTTCTTCAGAACTTTCTCTGCCTGCATCTCCAGTACCGTAGATTGATCCACGGGTGGTGAGTGATCTACGTGAATGTGACTAATATTAATAAAATACCTCTTCTGTCTTTTCTTCTGTTACCTTCATAGGAAAGGCCCCGAAAGCACACCTCTAAACAAAAGAATAGGGAGTGTGCCATATGTAAGCAGGCTTTACTAGAGGCTAGTAGCAAATCACTCTGCAGTCAGTGCATTCAAAGGACCATAGCAGACGAAACACCGGGATTTGCTATGGACCTCAGGACCATGATTAGGTCTGAGGTTCAGGAGTCCTTAAAGGGTCTGATAGCCGACAATCCACCTATCAGACAGGAGTCCGTATGCTCGGAACCGGAAGAATCTGTTCAGCAAGCAGATAATGAACCTGAATCTGAACTATCTTCTTCCTCCTCTGATAAAGAGATGGAAGGAAAGCCCTGTTTTGCCACAGAAGAAACGGACAAGTTAGTCAAATCCATTAAGGCTGTCATGGGTATCTCAGACCCCAAACAGGCTAGATCCCTCCAGGATATTATGTTCGGAGGCCTAAGTCAGAGAAAGAGGCGTTGTTTCCCGGTTAATGAAAACATTCAATTTCTCATTGATAGAGAATGGAAGAAGCCGGAGAGGAAGGGGCCGTTACCATCTTCCTCAAAGAGAAGATACCCCTTTGAGGAAGAGAACACTGTAATATGGGACAAGGCCCCAAAAATTGATGTGGCAGTAGCCAAAGCGGTTAAGAATTCCACACTACCATTTGAAGATTTAGGTACCCTCAAGGATCCGCTAGACAGGAAGGCTGAAACATTCCTCAAGCAGGCATGGGAGTCCTCAGCGGGTGTCATGGGTGCATCGCCACAAAGATCGTCGCGATTGCACATTCTGACTTCTCACAGTTGAGTTGCTGGTTCTTTGTTTTTTGGTAATGAGAGAGTTAATTTTACCTAGCTCTTTGCTAAGACTAGGTGCAGCCTCGCCCGGCTGCTTTTGATTATGTTCTAATTAGTTTCCTTTATATTCCTGCCAGTCTGGGTGTTAGACGCCGGTGAAAGCATTCATGTAGTCTAGCAGACTGGATCGGTTCTGAGAATACTTAAGCTAAAAGCTCCTTAGTTGTTTTTACTCTTACAGCTTATAGTTTTTCTCTGAGACCTTAGGTGTTCCTACTGTGTGTGAGTGTTGTATGTAAGACTTTATTTACTTTATTTCTGGTCTTTCTTGTATGTCTTTCTGTTCATTAACCGTTACCTGTTCATTCCCTTTGGTGGTATTCAGGGTCCTTCTTAGGACTAGATACAGTTGGCAGGGATTGATAGGAGACAGGGTTTACGCTGGTGGCCTGGACCTCTGTACCTTTAACAGTACCTCCAGGTTGAGGGATTAGTTAGGACCCCAGTTTAGGGTCAGCTTAGACCCCGGTCACCCTCTAGCCGGAGACAGCGTATAACGGATTCCGTTTTGACCCACTGGACATTCTGTCAGGTAAATCTATGTTATCATATATCTATGCGCATGTTATGTAGTATGTTGCCCTTTTGATATAGATTACTGACATCACATATATATATCTGCTATACAGCGTGACATTTTCACCGGCCAAACTAAAGATTCTCCCCAGCTGTCATGGATCCAGTAGCCCAGCTGGCCCGGCAGTTGCAGGGGTTGTCCATGGAATTTGCAGACATTAAGTCCAAGGTTTTGTCCCCCCCGGAGCAAACCAGATCTGAACCTAAGGTTGCTCTCCCGGACAGGTTCACTGGTGGGCGGGACAAATTTTTTACTTTCCGGGAGGCATGTAAATTGTACTTTCGGCTGCGGCCTCGGTCATCTGGGAGTGAAGAGCAGAGGGTGGGAATTGTTATCTCGCTCTTACAAGGGGACCCTCAATCTTGGGCGTTCTCTATTCCTCCAGGCTCCCCAGATCTCCAGTCAGTGGATCGATTTTTACTGCCCTGGGTCTGGTATATGATGATCCGGATCGAGTCTCCCTTGCTGAAACAAGGTTACGTAAAATACGGCAAGGAAATCGTCCAGCGGAGGAATATTCTTCTGAGTTCCGTAGATGGGCAACAGATACTCAGTGGAATGACCCAGCTCTTAGGAGCCAGTTTTGTCAAGGGTTGTCTGACAAATTAAAAGATGTGTTGGCTCAGTATGATTCTCCTCCATCACTGGAGGCTGCTATGGCCCTCGCTATTCGCATTGATAGACGACTTCGGGGAAGACGAGAGGTAACTCCGCCTCCCGTGATGACTCCACCTACTACTAAAGTCCCTTATACTGAGGTTCCCCTGGTCTGTTCTGAGGAACCCATGCAGTTGGGAGGGACATCATTTTGTAGGAGGGAATCGGCGGTGCGCCGCAAGACTAGAAGGTGTTTCTTTTGCGGGAGAGAGGGACATTTTGTTGGGGGGTGTCCATCCCGGACCTCTTTGAGCCAAGGAGTTAACCTGGGAGTGTGTATTTCGTCCCCAAATCCCTCTCAGTTTCTCGTACCTGCGGAGGTGGTGATTGGTACTAGAACTGAGAGGATTTCTGTTTTTCTTGATAGTGGGTCCGGGGCTAATCTGGTGGACGCTCGGTTTGCCCAGGTGCATGGTATGCAACTGAGTGTATTGGCCAAACCGGTCCCTATACTCTCTATTGATTCTAGACCTCTTGGTCAAGGTAGCTTGGTACAAGCTGTTCATAACATAGATCTTCGAGTAGGGGCAATACATAAAGAGCAATTGTCTTGTTATGTGTTGGAGGGTCTACCTACTCCTATTGTGTTGGGACTTCCTTGGTTGGCTAAACATAACCCAGTGATTGATTGGCAATCCAGAAAGATAAGCCAGTGGGGTGAATTTTGCAAGAATAACTGCATGAGCACGGTCATCGGTGCGGTTGTGCCTAGGACTTTGCCTCCTTTTCTGGAGGACTTTGGGGAGATGTTCTCAGAGGAGGGGTGTAAAGAGTTACCTCCTCATCGCGCATATGACTGCTCAATAAAGTTGCTTCCTGATGCCTTATCTCGTACTTTCCCAGGGACCGGGAGGATGGATGATCCGGTTCCTATTCCTCAGGAGGGAGTTGTAGTGTCAGCTGTATGCTCTGAGCTTGAGGGGGAGGTATTGGGGGCTCAGGGGGACGCCCCTGTGGGACTTCCAGGGAGACTGATAGTTCCAGATCGGTTAAGACTGAAGGTTACGGAGAACCGTTACAAACGGATGGCTGATAGGGAGAGAGTTTCTGGTCGAGATCTGAAGGTGAACGATCTGGTGTGGTTGTCTACCAGGAATATAAAACTTAAAGTTCCCTCCTGGAGGTTGGGTCCCAGATTCATCGGCCGTACAGGATCAGTTCCATAATTAATCCTGTGGCATTTCGTCTGGACCTCCCTCCTACGTTTAAAAATCATAATGTGTTTCACAAGTCATTACTTAAAAAGTATGTGGCACCAGTTATACGTCACCTCTACCTCCTTCAGTGGTGGTCAATGATAACGTGGAAATTCATGGGTCGAAAATCATTGACTCACGTCTCAGTCGCCGATCCCTTCAGTACTTAGTTCATTGGAGGGGGTATGGTCCTGAGGAGGGGACGTGGGTCCCTGTGTCTGATGTTAACGCAGATCGATTGGTTCGGACCTTTCACACAACTCACCCGGGCAGACCTGGCCTTGAGGGTCCGGAGGCCCCTCGTAGAAGGGGGGGTACTGTCATGGGTGCATCGCCACAAAGATCGTCGCGATTGCACATTCTGACTTCTCACAGTTGAGTTGCTGGTTCTTTGTTTTTTGGTAATGAGAGAGTTAATTTTACCTAGCTCTTTGCTAAGACTAGGTCCAGCCTCGCCCGGCTGCTTTTGATTATGTTCTAATTAGTTTCCTTTATATTCCTGCCAGTCTGGGTGTTAGACGCCGGTGAAAGCCTTCATGTAGTCTAGCAGACTGGATCGGTTCTGAGAATACTTAAGCTAAAAGCTCCTTAGTTGTTTTTACTCTTACAGCTTATAGTTTTTCTCTGAGACCTTAGGTGTTCCTACTGTGTGTGAGTGTTGTATGTAAGACTTTATTTACTTTATTTCTGGTCTTTCTTGTATGTCTTTCTGTTCATTAACCGTTACCTGTTCATTCCCTTTGGTGGTATTCAGGGTCCTTCTTAGGACTAGAATACAGTTGGCAGGGATTGATAGGAGACAGGGTTTACGCTGGTGGCCTGGACCTCTGTACCTTTAACAGTACCTCCAGGTTGAGGGATTAGTTAGGACCCCAGTTTAGGGTCAGCTTAGACCCCGGTCACCCTCTAGCCGGAGACAGCGTATAACGGATTCCGTTTTGACCCACTGGACATTCTGTCAGGTAAATCTATGTTATCATATATCTATGCGCATGTTATATAGTATGTTGCCCTTTTGATATAGATTACTGACGTCACATATATATATCTGCTATACAGCGTGACAGCGGGATCATTAAAAGGAGCCATTGCAGCCACTTGTACTGCAAGGTCATTGATGGTATGGTTAGAGCAGCTTGGTGATCATCTTAGGGATAACACTCCCAGAGAAGAGATTTTGGCGGAATTACCGTTGTTATTGGGGGCAGCTTCCTACTTATCAGATGCGTCAGCAGACTCAGTAAGGCTAGCAGCCAGATCGGCAAATCTGGCTAATGCAGCACGTAGAGCCCTATGGCTTAAGAGCTGGCCAGGAGATGCTCAGTCCAAGGCCAAGCTGTGTTCCATTCCATGTGACGGGAAATTTCTCTTTGGGAAAGCCTTGGATGACATTTTAGATAAAGCGGCAGACAAGAAGAAGGGATTTCCGACAGTGTCAAAGCCGCAGTTCAAAAGCTCCTTTCGGAGAAGACGTTATAATAGGAGCGGACCTTCCAAGGATACTCAGAATTGGAAACCAAGAAGGCCCTTCAATAGAGGCTTCATGTTCGAAGAATCATCTTCAAGGAACAGAAAGAACGCAAAATGATGGGCCGCCCCAGGTGGGAGGAAGGCTGTCCTACTTCCTAACCGCCTGGGAGAGGATATCAGTCAACAGCTGGATCCTAGGCATTATAAGATCAGGACTCAAATTGGAATTTGTTTCAGTACCCAGGCACAGATTCAAGATCTCGTCTCCAAGGTCCGAGAGAGAACAGCAAGCTCTGGAAACCGAAGTACTATCTTTAATCAGGAAGAGGGTACTGATAGAAGTACCGACTCAGCAGGAGGGGAAAGGTTTTTACTCTCCCCTGTTTCTGATCAAAAAACCAGATCAATCCTACAGGACAATAGTCAACTTGAGAGGCCTCAACAAGTTCTTGACCTACAGGCCATTCAAGATGGAGTCAGTGAATACGGCGATCAAAGTATTGTTTCCAGGTTGTTTTATGAGCGTCTTAGACCTCAAGGACGCCTATTATCATGTGCCTATCTATCAGGAACACCAGCAATATTTAAGAGTGGCGGTATGTCTAGAGGATCAGATAAAACATTTCCAGTACAGGGTACTCCCATTCGGCCTATCCATGGCCCCGAGGATATTTACCAAGATTATTCTCGAAGTGACAGCATGCCTGCGGGAAAAAGACAGCCTGGTTATACCCTACTTGGACGACTTTTTAGTAGTCGGCAGATCAGAACAGGAGTGCAGAACCAATATAAAATGCATTCAAGACACAATGACCGATCTAGGTTGGATCATGAATATAGAAAAATCGAAGCTCCAACCCAGGAGGGTTCAATCCTTCTTAGGTCTTACTATAGACTCAGAGAAACAACTTTGTCTCCTTCCAGAGAACAAGAAAGAAAAAATAATGTCATTAATATCAGCAGCATTACCCGAACCAACCATGTCCCTCAGGCAAGCCAAGTCCCTTTTGGGCTCCATGACTTCGTGCATTCCAGCGGTGCGGTGGGCCCAGTACCATTCCAGGCCTCTGCAGCAGGATGTCCCAGAAGGGGAGATAAGGCTATCAGGACATCTGGAGGGGAAGATGACCCTATCCCAAGAAACCTTGACTACCATAGAGTGGTGGCTGGACCCGGAAAATCTGTCATGTGGGGTCGCATGGTCCCTTCCGGTATCAGATGTTATAATAACAGACGCAAGTGCGGAAGGATGGGGAGCACATTTAAGGGACAGTGTGATACAGGGAATCTGGACAGAGAAGCAAGCAGCGAACTCCTCAAATTACAGGGAGCTACTTGCCATCAAGGAGGCAATATTGGAATTCCTTCCCGAACTAAAAGGCAATCATGTTCGTATCCTATCGGACAACAGAACTTCGGTGGCCTACATAAATCATCAGGGAGGCACAAGATCCAGACTATTGATGATGTTGACACGACAGATTCTGCAAGTGATGGAGAAGCATCAGTTCCAGATTTCGGCCCTACACATAAGGGGGAAGGACAACGAGGAGGCAGATTTCCTCAGCAGAACAACTCTAAAACAAGGGGAATGGGAACTGAATCAATCAGTGTTCCAGCAGATTGTAAGTCTCTGGGGACAGCCAGAGATAGACCTGTTTGCGACCAAGGAGAACAAGAAAACCAACAAGTTCTGTTCCCTAAACCCAAGGGGAGGACCTTATGCTGCAGATGTGTTGCAGATCCCTTGGGACTTTCGCCTAGCTTACGCTTTTCCCCAATGATGCTTATCCCGACAGTACTCAAGAAGATTCGGGAGGAGAAGGCTAGAGTCATACTTATAGCTCCCTTCTGGCCGAAGAGGCCTTGGTTCTCATGGCTGAGGAAGATGTCCCTGACAGACCCCTGGATACTTCCGGATATTCCAGGCCTCCTCAAGCAGGGCCCAGTAGTTCACCCTCAGAGACCAGGCCTTCACTTAACGGCCTGGAATTTGAAAGGTCATTATTGATACAGAGAGGATTTTCACCAGGACTGATCAATACCCTAATGCAGAGTAGGAAGCCCATAACTACTAAAATTTATGGCAGAATATGGGCAAAGTTCCTAAGCTTTTCAGGACACCGATTGGGAGGTCCAATCCCGATTAAGCTAATTTTGGAATTCCTCCAGAAAGGAATGGAGATGGGGCTAGCCACTAGCACCCTTAAGGTGCAGGTGTCCTATTCAATCACAATCTAGCGTCCAACAGATGGATAGTCAGGTTTATTAAAGCCTGTCAGAGATCTAGACCAGCGCCAGGCCCAAGATTTCCCCCTTGGGATTTAAATTTAGTTTTGGAGGTGTTGACAAAAAATCCCTTTGAACCCCTACAGGAAATTTCTATCAAAAACCTGACTCTCAAAACGGTGATCCTGATAGCTTTGACGTCAGCACGTAGGGTTAGTGATCTACAAGCGCTGTCCATAGATCCGCCATTTATGCAGATGTTAGACGATAGGGTCGTATTGAGACCTGATCCGGCCTATCTCCCAAAGGTGGCATCTAGATTCCACAGGAGCCAAGAGGTCATACTGCCCTCCTTCTTCAGTAGTCCAACATCAGAGGAAGAATGTAAATTCCACACATTAGATGTAAGGAGAACCCTTCTACACTATCTAGATAGGACCAGTCAAGACAGAAAGAGCAAGTCCTTGTTTGTATCTTTCCAAGGTGGAAGGAAGGGGAATAGTGTCACAAAAGGATCTTTAGCTAGATGGATTAGGGATGCCATTAGCTTAGCCTACACATCTAGTAAGACGCCGATACCAGAGGATCTGAAAGTCCATTCCACCAGGGCAGTGGCGACCTCCTGGGCCGAGAGGGCGGAGGTTTCCATCGAAGAAATATGTAAGGTGGCCACATGGTCTACCCCTACTACTTTTTATAAACATTACCGACTTGATCTGTCCTCTTCTGCTAGCCTATCTTTCGGTAGGAAGGTGCTGGAAGCGGCTATCCCTCCCTAGGGTGCTTCAGTCTATATAAATCTCTCAGGTGGTGCTGTCATGGGAGAGGGGAAAAATCTTAGTTACTTACCGTTAACGGGATTTTACAGAGCCCATGACAGCATCCTTGAATTCCCTCCCTCGCTTCTATCACTTATGGTGTGCACTAATTAGGGGTGTTAAATAAGATGTATTTGGTGGAGGTTATGCTAACTAATTTGTCTGGAGGACCTCTCGTGCTCTGGAACCGAACTGAAGCGAAGGAGAGGTACCACCCTTTTATTCAGTAGGTTTCCTGTCCCGGTGGGCGGAGACCCTCTCTCAGGTGGTGCTGTCATGGGCTCTGTAAAATCCCATTAACGGAAAGTAGCTAAGATTTTTTCCTACATCCTGGTCAGAAGATTTGGGATTGTAGTCAGCTGGCTTCCCTGGGCCTCAAAGGACTAATAAGCAGGACTCTAAGCCAGGCGAGCTAACCAGCACTATTGTATGGACTTTTTGCTTTATGTTTTACTTAGAGCCAGAAAAAGGCTGTTCTTGAGTTTCCTGTGATGTGGTTTATGAGGACTGCAATAAACCAGCCGGTCTTTTAAATAGAAACGGTTCCTGTGATAACTCATATCGCTGCCAAGTGAGTTACATTGTTACAAAAGTAAGAGGCATATTGAGAATTGCCTCCACCAATGGAGGCTAACTATTGAAGTGTGGATTGTCCACTTGTGGACCAGAGCTCATGGGTTCATGGCTTAGAGTCCCAGCAGCAGAAGAAAGCCATAAGTCGACCTTTATTGGAACTACACAAAAAAAAAAGAAACAGAAATACTGGCAAACTATACATCGTTTCACACAAAACCCTAAAAAGTTGCCAGACAAAATTGTTGGCATCTTTCCAAAATTTTGGGTAAACAACTTTGTTTCAAGTATGTGATGCTCATTTAAACTCACCTGAGGCAAGTAACAGGTGTGGGCAATATGAAAATCACACCTGAAACCAGAAAAAAATGGGGGAAGTTGACTCAATCTTTGCATTGTGTGTCTGGGTGTGCCACACTAAGGCTAGTTTCACATTTCCGGCAGGCGCCTGGCGGCGCCCCCGGCATCTTGCCGCAGCGCCGCATCTGAAAACCTTTCACACTTCCGGCGGCCAAAATGCGTTTTTTGCCGGATGGTTTCTGATGCTTGGAGAGATCAGAAACCATCCGGCAAAAACAAAAAACGTTACATGCAGCGTTTTTTCCGGACGCCGCAATGTACATTTGCGCCGCATCCGGACAAAACAGATTTGCAGATGCGGCGCTGCGGCAAAATGCCGGGGGCGCCGCCAGGCGCCCGCCGGAAATGTGAAAGAGGCCTAAGCATGGAGAACACAAAAAGGAGAAGAGAACTGTCTGAGAACTTGAGAGCCAAAATTATTGAACAATATCACCTCAAATCTCAAGGTTACAAGTTCATCTCTAGAGATCTTAATGTTCCTTTGTCTATGGTGCGCAACACAATCAAGAAGTTTACAACCCATGGCATTGTTGTTAATCTCCCTGGACGTGGATGGCAGAGAAAAATTGATAAAGGGTTGCACCGCAGGATAGTTCGGATGGAGGATAAGCAGCCCCAATCAAGTTCTAAAGAAATTCTAGCTGTCCTGCAGTCTCAGGGTGCATCAGAGTCAGTGCGAACTATTCGTTAACATTTGAATAAAATGATATGTCTGACACAGACATGAAAAAGCTAGACAGCAGTTTGCCAAAATGTATGTGAGTAAGCCAAAATCCTTCTGGAAAGCGTCTTCTGGACAGATGAGACCAAGATGGAGCTTTTTAGTAAAGCACATCATTCTACTGTTTACCAAAAATGGAATGAGGCCTACAAACACAATACTTACAGTGAAATATGGTGGAGGTTCAAAGATGTATTGGTGTTGTTTTGCTGCCTCTGGCACTGGATGTCTTGACTGTGTGCAAGGCATCATCAAATCTGAAGATTACCAATTGATTTTGGGTTGTAATATAGTGCCTGGTCAGGGCCGGCTCCAGGTTTTTATGGGCCCCGGGCGAAAGAGTCTCAGTGGGCCCCCTTAACACAGACCACGATTCATAATGCACAGATACTGCAGAGAAATATGGGTATAGCACAATGCCAAACACTTCACTTCTTCCATTACATGACTGATATCTATTGTAAATTGTACAATAGCTCAAAAACCGCCAAATCCTCACAGCGCACAGTACAGACTGGACAGTACAGTCCTCCATACAATATTATGGGCACCACATAGTCTCCCCCTCATCACCCATATAATACCCCATGCAGGATGTCACCCCGCCATCCCCCATATAATGCTCCATACAGAATACTGGACCACATATAATGCTCCATACAGAATACTGGACCACATATAATGCTCCATACAAAATATGGAGCTCTCCTCTACACTGTGCTGCGTTCTGCACTGTTACGGCTCAGGAAAGGGCGCTGTGGAAAGACTCCCCATTATCATCATCATTGCCTGCCCATCATCATCATTATCATTGCCTCCCCTCATCATCATTGCCTGCCCATCATCATCATCATTGCCTCCCCAATATCATCATTGCCTCCCATTAATATCATCATCATAATTGCCTTCCCATTATCATTGCCTCCCCATCATCATCATTGCCTCCCCATTAATTTCATCATCATTGCCTTCCCATTATCATTGCCTCCCCATCATCATCATCATCATCGCCTCCTCACCACCATCACTGCCTGCCACCCCCCACCACCATCACACATACAGCACCGCAGGCAGCACTCTTTCACATACCACACAGGCACACACACACAAGCACACACACAAGCACACACACACACGCACACACACACACGCACAACACACACACCGATCTCACCTGTCTGGCGTCCGCACGCTCTCTGCCACAGCCGGCCGCTGAATGATGACGTCATTCAGCGGCGCTGCTGTGAGAGAGGAAGCGCCGGCGCGGGCGCCCCCTGGTGCTCGGAGCTGCGGCAGCGGAGGCACGGGGAGAGGTGAGTATTGCGCCGGCTCCTGCCGGGGCCCTGAGCAAGCGGGTGGGGGGGCCCAGTGGCGGCGAGTGGGCCCCCCCCCGCTTGCTCAGGGCCCCGGCACTTGCCCGGGTGTGCCGGGTGCTGATGCCGGCCCTGTGCCTGGTGTCAGAAAGCTGAGTTTGTGTCCTAGGTCATGGGTCTCCCAGCAGGTTATTGATCCCAAATATACTTCAAGAAGCCCCCAGAAATGGATGGAAACAAAGTGATGGAGAGTTCTGAAGTGACAGCAATGAGTCCGGATCTAAACCCCATTGAACAACTGTGGAGAGATCTTAAAATTGCTGTAGGGAGAAGGCACCTTCACATATGAGAGACTGGGAGCAGTTTGCACAAGAAGAGTCGTCCAATATTCCAGATGAGAGGTGTAAGAAGCTTGTGGATGATTATAGGAAGCAAGTTATTGCAGTTATTTATTCCAAAAGTATGTGCAACCAAATATTAAGTTGAAGGTGTCAACAATTTTGTCCAGCCCATTTTTGGGAGTTTGTGTGAAATTATGTCCATTTTGCCTTTTTTTCTCTGATTCTTGAGTTGCTCCAACAAACAAAAAGGAAGTAAACTTGGTTAATTGTAATAATTTTCTGAGAGAAATACTTTATTTTCTGGAACCATTTCAAGGGTGCCAACACTTTCGGCCATGATTGTATATTGACCCTTCAGGCTGAGCAAGTAAGTAAGCCATGTAACCACAATGAGAATTTGGAGCTTTTTTGATGCTGCAGATTTTCTGCAGCAATTAGCTAAATTAGATTACTTGCTATTTTTCTTTGCATTTTTAGGGCTTTTTTTCACACTGTTTTTGTGTATGTCGTCTCTTTTTGGTGTCATGATTTAAACAAAACTGTTCTGTTTTGGAAACTTCCTATTACTTTGCATTGATAACGTCACGTGAGGATAACGTGTTTTTAGAGCATTTTCCTTGTGGAGACGCACTACAAACGTATATTCTTTTATTGTCTGTGGATTTTACTCATCTCATTCAAATCTATGTGCATAATCAAGAGAAATTGACATGTTGCGGATTTAAAAAATGCAGTTTACAACAGCATAAAAAAAACCCAGTGGGACTGAGATTTCTATTAAATCCATCCACTTTGCTGGGGCCGTAATACGGTTATGTTCCCACATTGAGCTTTTGTTGAGTTTTTGATGTTGCAGATTTTCTGCACCATTTGTGCAACCATAAAGTAAAATAGGTTACTTGCATTGTTTTAAAAATACGCTGCGTTAAATCTGACCAAAAACTCCTAGTGGGAACGTAGCCTAAAATGTGTTTTTTTTTTTTCTGCAGAGTTAAATACTCATCATGGGAACTTAGCCTAATACTATGCTCACACGGACGATTTTTAGGAATTCTAAACTTTGCCAACAGTGGCTAAGGCCTCTTTCACACATCCGTTTTTTGCCGTCAGGCGCGATCCGGCGCTTTTTAAAAAAAACGGATCCGGTTTTGTAAACCGCTGGATGTGTTTTTTTGTCATTGACTATCATTAGCGCCGGATCGCGCCGCATGTCATTGCGTTTAGTCCGTTTTCTGCCGGATCCGTCATAGATTTTAATTCCGGCGGCCGGCCAAAACGCATCATGTAACGTTTTTTTTGTGCCGGAAACACCTGACAGCGCCTGAAGCAGCGCATCAGGCGTCCGGAAACAATAGAAGTCTATGGTACCGGATCAGTCTTTTGTGCAATCTGGCAAAAGACTGATCAGGATTCTGGAAATCAAGGACTACAACTACTACTACTACTACTACTACTGCTACTTCACATTTTCCGGGCAAAAAAGGTCAGGACGGATCCAGCTAAAAAACGGATCCGGCACATCAGTTTTTTACAATCTACGCCGGATCCGTCTTTTAAACAATTTGCCAGATTGTGCCTGATTGCAAAAAATGGATGTGTGAAAGAGGCCTAACCCAACAGCCTTACTGAAAAGGTTTTTGTAGATCTTGTGGCAGCTGTAAGTAAACAGTATAGGTAGCCATAGTATACGATGCATATTGTAGTGTTTGTTCTCGGATACTGAAGCTCCTTTTAAAGGGAATCTGTCTCCTCATTTTTGCCCTATGAGATAGGGCCACCGGCATCAGGGGCTTATCTACAGCATTCTGCAATGCTGTAGATAAGCCCCCGATGTCACCTGAAAGTGAAGAAAAACGAGTTATATTATACTCACCCAGGGGCATTCCGCCGTCCGGTCGGGTCTGATGGGCGTCGCGGTCCGGGCCTCCCATCTTGTAGCGAAGCCGGCCTCTTCTTTCCGTCCCATCGCGGCTCCTGCGCAGGCAGGGTAGAGCAGAGTACTGCAGTGCGCAGGCGCCGGGAAAGGTCAGAGAGGTCCGGCGCCTGCGCACTGTAGTACTCTGCTCTGCCCTCACCAGGGCAGAGCAGTGCGCCTGCTCAGGAGCCGCGATGGGACGGAAAGAAGAGGCCAGCTTCGCTACAAGATGGGAGGCCCCGGACCGAACCGCGACGCCCATCGGACCCGACCGGACGGCTGAACGCCCCTGGGTGAGTATAATATAACTCGTTTTTCTTCACTTTCAGGTGACATCGGGGGCTTATCTACAGCATTGCAGAATGCTGTAGATAAGCCCCTGATGCCGGTGGCCCTATCTCATAGGGACAAAAAAATGGAGTGACAGATTCCCTTTAAAGTGAATGGGATCTGAGCTGCAGTACCCCAATATGGCCACTACACAGTGTATGGCGCTATGGCAATGTTAGTTTTTTACTTCCATCGGATCGGTAGGAGCGCCATGTGTTGGAACATCACTTATCCGATATTGATGACCTATCCTAAGGAGAAGCCATCAATATCCTAGATTTGAAACAACCATTTACATTCCATGTACACAGCCATATTGTGCCTAGTATATATTATATACAGTATATTGCCATTTCTAGCTATCTTTGGGGGTCATACTGTACATACGGAAGAAAGAAGTTCTGTAATTCTCCATCAGATATTGAATTAATGGATTGGATTAACCCCTTCTAGTTGCACCTTTGTGAAGATGTTTGCATTTTAAGGGCTTCCATATCAGGCCCCATTCTAGGACGCTGTCATTCTTTCCTTCGTGTTGTCAGGATGTGTGGTTGTCTCATTCATCAGCAGGATACTCCATTACAAGAATTAGATTATCACTTTATCAAGGAAGTTGCGGAAGCTGAGATCTCAGCAGAGAGGACGCAGCGAAACACAATACAATCACTTACCTCCCCGTAACGTCTGATTGTAACGATTCGTTTATCTCAAGGTCTCGCAGAGATCAGTGATTCACATTTATTTTTTCGTGTTATTAGCAGATAATGGATTTATAATCTGTTCAGTTCTCCTCCATGTTCCTGCCTGGCTTTATAAACAAAGTCCCCGGAGGCTGCAAACAGCTGAACACTAGAGAGACAAAAACATCAACTGTGTAATGTGCGGGGACCCCAAAGTAAGAGACGTAGAGAAAATACAGAGGCGGAGGTGGGGAATATCGCACTCATCCTTTAGGATGCTACAAGCCAAAGAGATATCTGGCTTCTTCATCTGGAAACGGAAGGCTAGCTTTTCTTGAGCGTTCAGAGTTTTCTTTGTCATATTCCTTAGATGCCACAGTTTGTATTAAACCCCTTTATCTAAGTGTCACGTCCTTCTGGAAGACGTGGCGTTAGACGGTCATGTCGGGTAATGAATCACAGGTCTTGTTTAGAGATGGTGTGATTCATGTCCTATTTTAAACGGATTTAGTTTCCTTTGGTGTTCAGAGGGTTAAGGACTCTTTCCATGCAAGCTGAGATCATATCGCCTGGTTGTTCTCAGCTGCAACTGCTTATCATTTATTCCCTCTATATATACTGACTCTGGGCGATTAGTCCCTGCTGAAACAAGCAACAAAGAAAAGTAGCGTGTAAAAGGCAAGGATCACCATTAAATGTACAAAATTAGCAAAATGTATCTTTATTAAATGAGCAAATCAAGAAATGGTTTAAAAACAATTAAAAAACCCAAAGAGGTTTACAGATAGACAACAACAGGGAGGGCCATATAAGTGCCCACCAGTCACCTCCAGTATGTGCATCGGGGTGTGCTAAGGTAAAGCACACTATACAAAAGAAACCAAAAATACAGTACAGTAGATCAAAAGCTCAAAAAACTCAAGAATTGCAAAACATACAAATGCATCCCTAAATTATAGATAATTATACCCCTTAGGAGGAATATAATAATTCCTAAAGATGAAGAAGGTAAGGCGCTATCCCTATAATAAGGGATGTAATAGTCCCAGGTGAAAGAGAACAAAAAAACGAAAGAGCAAATAAATAAGGCTGTATAAGACTGGAAGCTGCGAAAAGAGTCACTGTAAGGTTCTGTGTACATGTTCCTGAAACTCAGTTTGTTCGTCAGCCATTTTACTTTCTGTCTTGCTGCAGCTATCTTGCCCTCAGTCAAAATGGAGTTTCCAGCTTGCATGTTCCCGCCCTGATTCTCTCCTTTTGCTTCTTAAGCAGCCACAGCTGAGCAATCAGTGCTTCAGAATCTAGCCTGCAGTGAACCTGTGACCTGACTCCTAAAGCCTTGGACCTTGTACTCCAGCTATTCCTACTGAGGAACTCTGAAGCACTTGTGGACTCTGAACCCTGCTCTTTGAAAGACCCACGTTTGCATGGACTTACGGTAACAGAGAAGAAGATCCTGAACCTGTTGTGGAGAGTGATTGCTGAGCTTAGATTACTCTGGCCTGCTGTGTCTCCTGCTTCTGTGTCTGCAAACTGTGTGACTATTTTTGCCAACTTGTATGAAGTAATACAAGACTTTCTATATCAAACCTGTGTCTCATGTATTTTCATCGCACCCAAGCACAAGACGCTATATGAACTGTACTACATACATTACAGTCACCCGGTCACGTCATAGTCACCACACATCGTGGCTTTCTCAGGGGAAAGTGAGGAGGAAAGGAACGAACTTGTCAGCTTTATATAGTCAAAGTCATCAAATTACCAATAAAACAAGTGTAAGAGGCATCCAAGAGTACCAAGTGCGCAGGTGATGTAGATGAATAGTCCCTTCCTATGTTGTGTTGTTAAGGTTACCTGCATAAACACTCTTACCCATGTTAACATGACACGTGCAGAGCAGCAATCAGCAACAGGACCTGAATAGCAATCAACAGAGCATGCTCAGATGAAAAGGTAGGATCTTTAGGACCTTATGGTCACATGACAATCTATGTGCAGGAGGATGATCACTTATCGGCCTGCATTATGCTGGCCACTCCCACAAACACTTTAGCCTAAATTGTTGAAGTGCGCATGCAAAAGAACAAAGAAGGAAATCAACAGCCGGTTGGAAGACCTGCATAGCACGTGACAGAACAAGCGCAGACGACCAGGCCAGGAATATAATCTTCAGGACCTTACGGTCACATGTCTTTATCTGCGCATGCGTATAAACGGCGAACGGTGTGCTAAAGCGAAGTGGTTGACGTGGAGTTGCTGTAGTAGTGATCTGTGGTTTGCTTTAGTACGTGTGTGTTTACCTCCTGGTCCCTGTCCCCTCTTAGTTTATTCCTCCCTGTCCCTATCCTCCTTTGTATTGTTGGTTAGGGCTTTTGTATGATAGAGGTTTTCTGTTATCCCTGTTTTGTCTTTGTGTCTTGTTTATCTTACATTTCTGAGTTTAACAGGAGCATAGAAAGGTCGGAGACCCGGGCCTCTCTACCTTCAAGAGTACCCACCAGACAGGGATAGTTAGGGTGCCAGTTTCAGGGACTTTGAGGCCCCTCTCCCTTACCAAAGACCGTCACAGCATGAAAGAAAGGGATTAAATGGCCATAATCGGGATACTGCAAGGTGAGAAGTGGTTTGTAGAAATATTGTGATGATTTTTTTTCTACGGATATCTCAGTGAGTGAAGTCTTTTCTATCAAACATGGCACCAAGATAGAGCATGGTCAGACCTTACACCCATATAAGAGATGGCATGCCAGTGGCCTTAAAGGGGTGGTCCAACACCAAATGCGAATTTCATACTAAATGTCTATTTAATTTAATAGGAGTCAATATACACTGCACACTCTCCTGAGTAAATATGCAAAAAAGTGTTTTATTAACAAGACATCAGTGGGATCAAAATAAATAATACAGAGTGCAAAAAGCGACCAGAAACTAAATGACGTTTCAACCCTTCCCGGGTCTTAATCATAGAGTCGCTAGAAAACAAAAAAGAAAATAAATCAATATCATGACATTGTCGTACATGTGCATATCTAGATTACATAAAAAAAGAAAACATAATATCCAGAGCCGCATAATGATGGAAACATAAATTGTTGCAACCGTGCGGGAAATTTAGCTTGCAAAAAAGAAGACTGAGAGGAGACTTAATAGCTGTGTACAAATATCTCAAGGGCTGTCACATTGTAGAAGGATCATCTTTATTCTCATTTGCACAAGGAAAGACTAGAAGCAATGGGATGAAACTGAATGGGAGGAAACACAGATTAAATATTAGAAAAAACTTTTTGACTGTTAGAGTGATCAATGAGTGGAACAGGCTGCCACGAGATGTGGTGAGTTCTCCTTCAATGGAAGTCTTCAAACAGAGGCTGGACAGACATCTGTCTGGGATGATTTAGTGAATCCTGCTTTGAGCAGGGGGCTGCACCAGAAGGCCCAGGATGTCCCTTCCAACTCTACCATTCTATGGTCCAATAAAGCATAGATAGAACATAACATGTCCAGTACCAGCCGTACAAGAAGGTATGGAAGAATGACAATATTGGAGTCATAGAGCTAGAGGGCTTTGTGGGAATTGAAGCAGAGAAAAAAATAAAGGCGTTAGAATAGAATTTAAGGTTTACTTTAACCAGAAGTATGGGTATACAGATAGTGTAAGGGCAGAGGAGTCCCAAAGAGATATACAAGTGCTGCAAGTGTCTCGACCACGCACCACAATTGTGGGTTTCCAGGGCAATGGGGTACTCAGAGCCGAGCCCGTAGAAGTCTATGGGATTGTCACAGGTAGCGGTGGCTCGGTCTGTGGCCCTGGCGGTCAGGCGTATGTTGGGGGGTATATTTACAGGGGATATATATATACAGTTCGTGACGCCACCTGTAGTCTCTGGTAATTTGTACCAGCGCTGCTGTAGATCTCTGAGGGGATGGTGAGGCAGCTAGATGTCGGGTCCCCTACAGGTGGGACTCTTCCCTCAGGTCGATGGTTATGATAGGGTAGTGCAGGAATGCAATCAAATAACACAGTCTCACACATCAGCGTCTTTCCATACCTTTACTTCAAGTTGTTCAGGCAGGTCCCAGGGAGGCTGATGGGGTTGATGGAGGATGAGCTTTGAGGCAACGGCTAAGCAAGTTAGGGGCCTCCTTTACTTTCAAATGATGATGAGTACAACCAGCATGAAGCGTAGTTCCCTCTATAACTCCAGCTATTCCAAAGCTGTGCTGCCCGGTCAGTTTTGTGGTTGGAGCCTTCTTGTGAGAGAGCTGAGTTCCAATTCCTGTCGTGCACTGACTCAAGGTTCTCACTCTCCCTGACCCCAGTTACGTACTGACTCTTCAGGGGCTGCTTTCCGTTACCTAAGGTCCGGTAAGCCTCTGGGTTTCCTACCACCATGCATGAAGCTATGGTGATGCTTCGGTCTCCAGTGACCGGTAACAATGTGCAGGTATTCTATACCGATGGCACTTTTATGTTCTCTTCCACTATGCCCTTCGCTTTGCTCAGACTCTCAACAGATGTCTCAGTCCGTCCTCTAGTGGGGCACAGCTCTGACCAGGCTGAGGTGAACTGGCTCACCTGTACTGGCCTCCACTTTCTGAACTGCACTTCCTAACTCTTTCGAGTCACTGACTGAACTGAACTCAGACTACTCAGCACTCCCCTCCACACCCCTGCTGGGTGTGTCCGAAGTGTACGTGATATCATGGAGAGCCCTTAACCGTTACCTCTCCACTCATCCTCCTGGTATTGTGTACCAGGGCTACACACAAGGAATGGTAGAAATTATTGCACTTTGTTAGAAAAGGTCCCCACAGTATTAGCATAGTGGATATAAGTATATCATAGAATCATAGAATCATAGAATCATAGAATGGTAGAGTTGGAAGGGACCTCCTGGGCCTTCTGGTCCAACCCCTGCTCAAAGCAGGATTCTCTAAATCATCCCAGACAGATGTCTATCCAGCCTCTGTTTGAAGACTTCCATTGAAGGAGAACTCACCACCTCTTGTGGCAGCCTGTTCCACTCATTGATCACCCTAACTGTCAAAAAGTTTTTTCTAATATCTAATCTGTGTCTCCTCCCATTCAGTTTCATCCCATTGCTTCTAGTCTTTCCTTGTGCAAATGAGAATAAAGATGATCCTTCTACAATGTGACAGCCCTTGAGATATTTGTAGACAGCTATTAAGTCTCCTCTCAGTCTTCTTTTTTGCAAGCTAAACATTCCCAAATCCTGCAACCGTTCCTCATAGGACATGGTTTGCAGACCGGTCACCATTCTGGTGGCTCTTCTCTGAACTTGCTCCAGTTTGTTGATGTCTTTTTTAAAATGTGGTGCCCAAAACTGGACACAGTATTCCAGATGAGGTCTGACCAAAGAGGAGTAGAGGGCAATAATGACCTCACGTGATCTAGACTGTATGCTTCTGTTGATACATCCTAGAATTGCATTTGCCTTTTTGCTGCTGCATCACACTGTTGACTCATGTTAAGTCTGTGATCAATTAGTATACCCAAGTCTTTTTCACATGTGCTGTTACTTAGCCCTATTCCTCCCATTTTGTATATGCTTTTTTCATTTTTATTGCCCAGATGTAGTACTTTGCATTTTTCCCTGTTAAAATCCATTCTGTTAGTTGCTGCCCACTGCTCCAGTTTATGTATATCTTTTTGAATCCTCTCTCTCTCTTCTCTAGTATTAGCTACCCCTCCTAGCTTTGTGTCATCAGCAAATTTGATCAGTTTACACTCAATTCCTTCATCTAAATCATTGATAAAGATGTTGAACAATACAGGGCCCAAAACAGAGCCTTGTGGTACCCCACTTGAGACATTCTTCCAACTGGATGTGCAGCCATTTACAACCACTCTTTGGGTCCGATCACTAAGCCAGTTATGAATCCACCTAACAGTTGCCTTGTCCATTCCATACTTAGTCATTTTTTCAATAAGGATTGTGTGAGATACTTTGTCAAATGCTTTGATGAAGTCAAGATATACTATATCTACAGCATTTCCCTGATCCACCCAGTCAGTGATTCTGTCATAGAAGGAAATTAAGTTAGTCTGACATGACTTATTAGTTACAAACCCATGCTGACTCTGTTTAATCACTTCATTCTTATCCAGGTACTTGCATACATGTTCTTTAATAATTTGTTCAAAGATCTTTCCTGGTATAGAAGTCAGACTCACCGGCCTGTAGTTCCCTGGGTCCACCTTCTTCCCATTTTTGAAGATAGGAACAACATTTGCTCTTCTCCAGTCTTCTGGGACTTCTCCTGTTCTCCAAGAATTTTCAAAGATTATGGACAGTGGTTCAAGAATTTCTTCTGCTATCTCCTTCAGTACCCTGGGGTGTAATTCATCTGGACCTGGAGACTTGAATTCATTCATGTTAGCTAAGTGTTTCCTCACTGTCTTTCTGTTTATAGATATCCTGGATTCTTCTATTCCTTTAATAGGACAGTGAAGATCATATATATACCTGCTTTTTAAGGCTAAACGCCTATCAAATGAGTACATTTCCCAATGGACTTGGGACCTGTAATAAGCCAGAGTCTACAGTAAATATGAAACCATCAAGGAGAAGGGCAGACCTCCGTTAGTCTGTAGTGGTGGGGTTACCTGTATATCTGCCGTGGATGAGTGGCGCTCCCGCGCCTAGCTGCTGAAGGCGTGTTGCCCATGTGTTAATGGGAGCCTTTAATACCGGCGGTCACAGCCTGACCGGAAGTGTGTCATCCGGTCCAGAAGTGCTATTGCATCGCCGGGTGGTTGAAACCGCGCTGTATTCAAGTCAATTTGAATATCGAGCTCACGTTAAGGTGAATGAATGAACATTCAATGACAAAGAAGAATATGATAATGAGACATTCAAAATAGGTATTAGAGGTCAAAATACCACCTTGATAATAATAGAGGCTTTATAACGCAATTGTTAATGTAGATGACCCCTGGCTAAATGTAAGGGCTACTGAATAGACTCACCTATTGAAGCGTGCAATCAGCGAGTCTGAAAGATGAGACATGGGTAGGCGAGCATCATACAAGCCAGTCAATTTCCCTGTTAAGGCCTTTAGGTGACAGGGTAACTAATGTATGAATCCAAAAGGTTTCTCTGGACTATAGAAGCTTTATATGGTTGCCACCTCTCCTGAGGCGTAACACCTGTTCAATTACCTGAAACTTCAATTGCACCACGGTATGTATAAATTTGGTGAATTGGTCCGGCAGAGGAAGCCATGTTTTGCCACATCGTATTGTGGATTTGTGAGGTGGTCCCTAAAAAGGTGGTTTTGTAAATTTTGTTGGAAAAATTATAAATCGCTGGTCAACTTTTAACCCTCATAACGTCCTAACAAAAAAAAATAATGTTTCCAAAATTGTGCTGATGTAAAGTAGACATGTGGGAACTGCTATTTATTAACTGACACTGATTTAAGGGCACAAAAATTAAAAGTTTGAAAATTGCTAAATTTTCAAAAATTTTTACCAAATTTCCATTTTTTTCATAAATAAATGCAAGTCATATCAAAGAAATTTTACCACTAACATGAAGTACAATATGTCACGAAAAAACAATGTCAGAATCAGGGGATCCATGGAAGCATTCCAGAGTTATTACCTCATAAATGGACAGTGGTCAGAATTGTAAAAATTGGCCCGGTCATTAAGTACCAAATTGGCTCCGTCACTAAGGGGCTAAAATCTTCTTTAAAGGATAGGAAGTGTGAGTCTAAAAAAAACAAAGTGTTCAGTGTGATTAAAATTAAGAACATGTAGCACAAAAACCTCCATTAAACAATAGACATTTTCTGTTGACACATTCCCATTAACATCTCTTCCTTATGTTCATCCCATATCTAATATATACTTACTTTGTAATGTCTTCACATCCTGTTCTGTCCAGATGTGTCCGTATCCCAGAATTCCAAGCAGCGGAAGTTCACCGACTGCCATATTGGGACAACCAAGTCATGGGTGTTTCAGTATGGAAACTGCTGGTGGTATCAGCCTCTTGCACGGTATCCGGGACAGTTAGAGAAATATGAGAGACTGGGGTGTGTGCGGAGGGCTCCCGAGGTTCTGGTGGTATATTGGACTTAACCCTGAGATGCATGGTACTCTCATAATTCATCTCTAGATGTCGGTGATGCTCGGTCTAGAGTTTTACTTTGAAGTAGGCAGACTTGCAGAAAAGACAGCAAGGAGTTCCAGCTCTGCTCCTTCTTGCCTTCATTAACAGGTGGCCTCTAAAGGGTATGCCACACTGAACAATATCGCTAACGGGATCGCTAAAAAAGTCACTATTTAGCGATCCCGTTAGCGATGTTGTTCAGTGCGGCATCTTTCCAGCGACGAGTTCCTGCTGTGATCTCGCTCGTCGCTGGAATCGTTCCGGATCCTATTTTCTCGTCGGCGCTCCCGCTGGGTAAGTATATATCGCTAGTGTGGCACCTTTTCTTAGCGATTTAGCGGTACTTTTGTACCGCTAAAGTCGTTAAGAAGATCGCTAACGGCGATAGCGTCGTTAACTATATCGCTAAATGTGGCCGCATTTAGCGATATAGAAACAATCCCGCTAGCGATCGCATTAGTATGCGTCGTTATCGTGATCGCTAGCGGGATTGTTTAGTGTGGCAGTACCTTAATTCTCTGGCCAAATGGCAATGTTCTGGTCTTTTAGGAATTGTGTACTTATCCCAAGGGTGGGGGCTCAACCCTGCTGTGGAAGGGAGATCTCTGGATAATCTATGGGGCCTGAATTAATAAATCCATAATGGAGTATCCCTCGTCCCTCACAGAGTTTATACAACAAAGTTGGATCAATCATGGGGCTGATGCTCAAAAGTTTAATGGAACAGTCATTAATAGAAGCAGAAAGAGCAACACTCAGCAATCCTTTATAAAATGGAAAGTTCTTTATTTTTCAATTCATCAGGACATCCATACGGTGTGCAGGAAGGTCAGTGTGTCAAAGAGCTTGTGGACTACGGCTGTTTCGTGCTCGTCTGGAGCTTCTACAGGACCAGGTGTCACATACTGTATATAGGGGTCAATAGGTGGGCTCATATTCTATATAGGAGGCTATGTGGGGGCTTATACTGTATATAGGGCGCTATGTGTGGGCTCTTACGGTAGATTGGGGGACTGTGTTTGGCTATATATATAGAGGGATGACAGCATACTTAATTCTGCCCAATATTAAGTTATACAATTAATATGAATAGGAATTATAATTCATATATTAATATTTATCAGAATTAATTTCAGACTATTGGTTCGGCCTACACAACAGTCATGGTCTCTCATGCGACCCCTGAGGAAAATTAATTGACCACCCCTTTATTAGATACATTTGGAAAAATGAATGGTTTACAGGAAGATTAGATCAAATCTGAAGTTATGTTTTGCAACACCACACCCAAGGGGGAAAAAAACCTGATTGATATTAAAGGTGATCCTGTCATCAGGATTTTTTACCCCAAACTTATGTCATGTCTATCAAGGCGCTTTAATATCGAGTAATTCCTCAATTTTTCTTGTGGAAATCCGTTTTGTGATTTTAGAGAAATCTATAGTTGAAATTTTATAATAATGAGCTACAAGTGTAGTGGGCCGGCGCTGCACTTACAGCTCTCCCGACTCTCCTTATTCTCCGCTATCTGTCGTTGTGACGGATAGCACTTGTCCCCACGTTTTTCTGTGGGTTGTGCACATGTCTGATATTCCATTTGCAGCGTCGTATCCGATTATCAGATCACATTCAGCCTTTAATGTCTGTGGATAATATCGGACTTCATTCGGATGACATCCTAGTGTAGTTTGATTTTTAAGGACTGACAGAATGGAAAAGATGAAAAAAAAATTTTTTTTATCTTCTCTGCATCCGAAAAAAATCGGATCACAATCTGATCAAACTTTAACCAAACTCTGATCAGCATAATCAAACCGATTTCCACAGAAGAGAGAAAAATGGTTGTGTGAGCCTGGCCTCTAGGCTAGGTTATCAATATTAGATCAGTAGGGGTTCGACACCCAGCATCCCCTGATCAGCTGTTCTTAGTTCCGGTGGCGCCGGATGTAAACAGCTCTGTCAAGTGTTTAGTGGCCGCTGCCAGCTCTGCTCCATTGAAGTGAATAGGGCTTAGTTGCAATGTTTCACACAACCCATAGATAAAGGTGCTTGGATTAAAAAAAAAATCATAGTGCAAATTTTGTTATCCAGTCGCCTTTACATCATTTTTTCATTTTTACTTTTGTTTTGTCAATATTTTTTGCATTCCTCATTTTCTTTTATTGCAGGAGTGTCTTTGCATTGGCGGTGGCGAATGGCTGCTGTCCCTGTGCGTGCGCCAAGGTGAGACAACTTAATTATGACATCTCCGTACGGCACAAATCACGCAATCCTGGAAGTGTTTGGCAGATGTTAATAAGGAGAAATATCAGCACTTTCTGCGATAACCGAAATGCGCAGATGTGTGACGGGAGAGGTGAGGATGATGCTGGAAGGAATGTTACAAGTGTGAAACCCAGGATTTCAGATAAATGAGGCTGCAGAGAGGTACAAGCTGGAAAATTAACCCACAATGTTGTGAATGGGCGCACAAGCCCCTCTGAGCTCCTCCAAAGAAATGCACTGCGCTCTTCCACGCTTCATTCATCCTGCCATGAACGCCTGGGTGCCTGGCATGACTGCGTCATCTGCTTCCATGGCAGCTGCTCCCAAACCCTGCAGGGTCTTACTGCATAAAAACACTGGGGAAGAACATTTACAGTTTTGTGCAGATAATTACATAAGGACCCACATTTACTGATCAATTAATGCCAGTTTTGTAGCAAGAAAGTTGCAAAAAGTTACATTTGCACAAAAATGTAGCAAAAAGTTGCAAAGTGTGCAACATTTTCACTTTTTTTTGCTGCCTGCTCAGCAAATGTGAATAGTGCACCATGAGGGGATGTAGCCCACAGCTTTTAGATGACATCTTCATTGTGGACCTCCAATATTGTAGAAACCACAAGGAGTGATGATGCAGGATGAGCATTATTTACCGCCGCTGCTATCATTGCAAAAAAAGGGTGAAAGGTGAACCTCGCAGCTATATGCGCATCATAAATTGACATGCTGCAGTTATAGTGCAGTTCTTGTCAGTTTATACTGTGGATATACAGTATTTTGTATCGTGTGCACTGGATTTCTTAGTCTCATGCACTATGCCAGCATATTTTTTTTAAAGCGAATAAGAATTGAAAAATCGGCTGTTCTTTTTCGCTCTGTGCTGAACTTAAAGGGGTTGTCCAGGTCTGAGGTTTTGACAGTGATGAGCAAACATGCTCGGATAAGGTGTTATCTGAGCATGCTCAGGTACTAACCGAATCTCTTTGACGTGCTCGAAAAATATGTTAAAGTCCCCGCAGCTGCATGTGTTGTGACTGTTGAACAGCCGTGAGACATGCAGCTGCGGGGACTTGAAGATATTTTTCGAGCACGCCAAAGACACTCAGTAAGCCCCCTCAGATAACATTGTATCCGAGCACGTTCGATCATCATTGATGAAAAAAGCATTAAAACCTTCCCACCACGACAAGGTGTCCCCACTCTGGACTGTCCTCTCTGTGGTATGAAACCTCTCTATACATCGGCAGACCTCAAAATAGATGAGGGCAGAGCAGGACCCAGACCGGACTGTTCAGACATCTGCCCGTAGGAAGCTATATAGACAAAATGCCTTAAGGGTTAAATAATTTTATATTTTGATAGATCAGACAATTACAGATGCGTTAATACAGAATATGTTAATCCTTTTTTTAATTTAATTTTATTTTTATTTTTGAGAGAAAAAAAGAGGGGTAATGTTAAAGGCAACCTGTGGGTTACAAAAACACTATTTACCTGCAGATATAGAGGTAATGTGCAGATAAGTTGGATTTAAATTATTCCTGATTCGCTTACCAGAGCAGCGGCTACAGGGGAAATAAAATGAAGTTATATTCTTCCTGCAGCTGCTCGCAACCAGTCATCAGAGAGATTTAAATAACCGGACGGCAGCAATAGGAGCTAGCTCCAGTCACTGGTGTTATAGGAACATGCTGGCTGTATAACTTGTATAAAGTGAGTTTAGCTCCTAAGCCAGCTCCATACACCTCTCATCACTATTTTAAATGGTACAGTGTGTGCAGTCCTCCCTGCCTAAACCTAGTTATCTGATCAAGTTTTTGCTTCCTGAAGCCACCACTAGGGGGAGTGTATTGCATATTGTGCAGTGAGCTCCCTCTAGTGGTGGCAGCAGGCAGCCAGAATGTTATCATGCAACACTATGGCTGTGGGAAGGGAAGCAGAAGATTTGTAGAAATATCTGTCTTATATAATGCTTGTATTGCTTTAGGTACTTTTCCAGTAGTATTGCAGTAAGTGACATCTGCTGAGATGGAGAAGATTACCCTGGTTTCCTTCATCTGGCAACAGCAGTGCCCCCCGAGGTGCCATTAACCTTACACATTAGCAGAGTAATCTGTATTATATTTTGCAGCTTACTGTTGGCGGTTAGCAACTACCCGGAGGCGTGCTAGTCATTTTTCCGCTATTCTGAAAATAGGGCAAATTATAGAACAGAGGCCGAGCCCAGATCATAGGAGAGGTCCATCGCCAGTCACTCACACACCAAAATATTCAGTTTATTGTGGAATATTCCCTGCAGAATACGTCTCAGAACCTACGAGGAACAGAATACTAGCTATAGATAAGGAGAGATGAATCGCAAGAAGTAAAGCATGATGAAAAGAAGTGAGGTATGAGGCATAACCAATGAGGCATACGGCAAAAAAAGTGATGCATGAGGCACAGAAAGTGAGACGTGAGGCACAGTAAGCAAGGCATAGGTTACATGTGAGGAATGAGGAACATGGGAGGTATAAGACACAAGTGAAGAATAACAAATGAGGCACTAGGCACAAGAAGTGATGCATGAGGCACAAGAAGTGACGCTTTAAGTACAATAAGTGATGCATGAGGCACAAGAATTAATGCTTGAGGCACAAGAAGTGAGACGAGAGACGTGAGGCCCAAGAAGTAATACTTGAGGCACGAGAAGTGAGACGTGAGGCACAAGAAGTGAGCCGTGAGGCCCAAGAAGTGAGACGTGAGGCCCAAGAAGTGATGCTTGAGGCACAAGAAGTGAGACGTGAGGCCCAAGAAGTGATGCTTGAGGCACGAGAAGTGAGACGTGAGGCCCAAGAAGTGATGCTTGAGGCCCAAGAAGTGAGACGTGAGGCCCAAGAAGTGAGACGTGAGGCCCAAGAAGTGATGCTTGAGGCACAAGAAGTGATGCTTGAGGCCCAAGAAGTGATGCGTGAGGCCCAAGAAGTGAGCCGTGAGGCCCAAGAAGTGATGCTTGAGGCACAAGAAGTGAGACGTGAGGCCCAAGAAGTGATGCTTGAGGCACAAGAAGTGAGACGTGAGGCCCAAGAAGTGATGCTTGAGGCCCAAGAAGTGAGACGTGAGGCCCAAGAAGTGAGACGTGAGGCCCAAGAAGTGATGCTTGAGGCACAAGAAGTGATGCTTGAGGCCCAAGAAGTGATGCGTGAGGCCCAAGAAGTGAGCCGTGAGGCCCAAGAAGTGATGCTTGAGGCACAAGAAGTGAGACGTGAGGCCCAAGAAGTGATGCTTGAGGCACAAGAAGTGAGACGTGAGGCCCAAGAAGTGATGCTTGAGGCACGAGAAGTGAGACGTGAGGCCCAAGAAGTGATGCTTGAGGCACAAGAAGTGATGCTTGAGGCACAAGAAGTGAGACGTGAGGCCCAAGAAGTGAGACGTGAGGCCCAAGAAGTGATGCTTGAGGCACGAGAAGTGAGACGTGAGGCCCAAGAAGTGATGCTTGAGGCACAAGAAGTGAGACGTGAGGCCCAAGAAGTGATGCTTGAGGCACGAGAAGTGAGACGTGAGGCCCAAGAAGTGAGACATTAAGCACAGAAAGCAAGACACAGGATACAAGTGAGAAATGATGAACATGGGAGGTATAAGGCACAAACTAGGTATGAGGCATAATCAATGAGGAATAAAGCACAAGAAGTGACATGAAGCAAAAGAAGTAAGGCATAGAGTGCATGTGAGACATGAGGAACATGGGAGGTATAAGGCACAAGTGAGGCTTGAGGTATAACAATTGAGGTATAAGGCACAAGAAGTGACGCTTTAAATACAAGATGTGATGTATGAGGCACAAGAAGTGATGCTTAAGGCACAAGAAGTGAGACATAAGGCACAAGAAGTAAAACATTAGGACAAATACTAGTGCATGAGGCAAAAGAAGTGATGCATTAGGCAAGAGAAATGATGCATGAGGCACAAGAAGTGAGTTATAAGGCACAGTATGGGAGACATAAGGTACAAGAAGTAAAGCATAAGGCACAAGACATGAGGTATAGGGTCCTAAAATAACACCACAAGGGTGCTAATGGCACCTAAGGAAGGATTTGTGAGATTATGATTAGCCTGGTGGATTTTTTACTCTTCAGCTATTCAGACAAAGCACAGAATGGCTCCCCCTGGTGGCAGATAGATCTATTACCATAGAGAAATATAAACCTTATATACAGTCACATGTGGCAGGACAGTGATTATACTGTAAGTATTACTCAATATCAAGATTGCATTTACAGTCCCATAGTATTGTTTAGATTGCAAAGAACTGTAGCAAATCCTCAGCTGTGACAAATATTAGAAAATGTGTGAATGTACAGAAGTTCGTTCCAATTTGCTGACATCAAGAAACGATCTTACAAATTATAATCCAAAAAAAATCATATCAGAAGTCTGTACTCATTGCTCATGCTTTCCCTCAGTTTGTTATTAAAAAGGGGAGGATCTCACAACATATTTTTTAATGAATTACTTATTTAATAGGTTAAATAAGACTAAAAACACTTAGTGACACATGAACGGTACTAAAGGATGCTAGGTTATTATATGTAGGGGCTTGTGAAACGACATATCTACAGGACATCTCTCCCATTCTATCTCTGTATATAAGATTGCTTTATTAGTTTGTCAACTAGCTTTAAATGACAGAAAATTACAGTATGTAAAAGCTGATGTTATGGCATACGGGTTGCATAGACATGTCATACGGATGCTAGGTGAGAAAAATCGCATTGTACTTGCATGACACTCGTCTTACTTTTCTGGATCAATATTGGACTGATTTTTTTTTTTTTTACGCTAGTGTGACTCCAGCCTATCACTGCCAGTTATAAGTTCTGCCTTACCTGGTTCACACCCTTGTTCTCTGCTCCTGGTGTTCTAGTGATTATTCTTCAGACCTTGCCTCGTTTTCTGACTATTCTTCTGCCTGACAATATTGTCCCATATCTGTATCTCCTGATTCTGATCCGGCTATCAGACAATTCCTGCCTGCCGGCCTTCCTCACTAACTACTCCGTGGACTCAACCCAGGGCCCCTCGGTAAATTTCTATCACTGTTAAAGGGTGAAAGTGAAGATTCCCCTGGCTAGAGCAAAGATTCTCTGTGGAAGCCCTATGCAGAGCTGCCAGGCAACCATGAACAGAGCCACTTTGCACCCATTTTAAGCACACTGTGCTGAGCACTGTCCACAAGGCTCAACCATGCATGTTCCCATCATGTGGAGGTTTCTGGGAGCACCAGGGCAATATGTGGCAGCAGGGCAGGAATCCTAACCGTAAGCACAATGGTTCATAAAGAGATGACCACAAATTGAAGCAAGAAGCCCCTTCATCCTGCTGATTATCAACAGGAAAGTGCTTGCAAGCAGTATGGATCTGGTGACAGAAGGGAGCAGGGCTAAGTTAGTGGGGCCTGTATCAATGGAGGTGGGGAAATATTTGCACTAGTTGCCGATCAGGAAGGGTGTTGGTAAATGTTTTGGGGAAGAGACATTCAAAATGTAAATCTGCACTTTCTAGTTGTGCTCCTGAGTGACAGTGACCTTTCTAGCTCCCCCTAGTGGTGATGGCAGACACACAGAATGGTGTAATTTTATATTATTTGTGATGACATTTACAGATCTGATTTCGTAGGAATAAACTAGGAAATGTGAAACCTCGTGATCTAGCGCGTTATATCAGTGGGATATCACTCTGGTTTAGTCGCCATGGAGTCCCGGCTGTATAATGTCCGTATCCAGCGGGATGGAATCATATTCTCCCATCTCTTACCGTGCGCTGCAGTCGTGAATTATTTGCAGGTCATACATAATGTATCAGGTTCGTCCTCCCGGTGGTGATGACTGCGTCTCTGTATCTTTCCTTTGAATATTTATGCACTGATTCTTGATCGTAATGTAAAACGTTAATAGATTTCCCGCTGTTCTACCCTTAATGCGAAGTTATGGGGAAATCCAACGCAAGTCACCGCTCTGTAGACATAATGCATGCACAATAAGCAAAGCACAACTCTCCTGCCCTATTATCCAATAATACCAGGAATTATATACAGATTGCACGTAATGGGAAGCCGATCAGGGCAGATTACGAGTTCCTGCTCTGCAGAGGACCCGGGAGTTACATGTAACGAGCAGCTACAACTCTAGTCTGACAATGGAATTAACTCAGGACTTTTCCTTTCATAAATTGTTTTCCTACAGTTCACTGATAGGCCTCTTTAACACATCCGGTGTGCGCTGACGGCGCCCCCGGCATTTAGCCGCAGCGCCGCATCAGAAAACCTGATGCGCCGCTTGCACGCATGCGTTTTTTTGCCGCATGGTTTCTGATGCCCGGAGACATCAGGGGAATCCGGCAAAAAAAAAAAACGTTACATGCTGCGTTTTGTCCGGCCGCCGGAATGTACATTTCCGCCGCATCCGGACAAAATCGCATACGACGCATTGACATGCGGCGCCATCCGGCGCTAATGCAAGTCAATGCAAAAAAAAACGCAAGCGGCGCATCAGGTTTTCTGATGCGGCGCTGCAGCTAAATGCCGGGGGCGCCGTTAGGCGCACACCAGATGTGTGAAAGAGGCCATAGGAAGCGCTTTACTGGAGCCATAGGCACATTATACTCATCTGTGATCGCCCTCTAGTGTCCAATCTGTGCATGAATATATAGATTTACATTTATTTTTCTATTTATTTTCCTCAGTTATAAAGCGTCACTACTCAGAGTAGTTACCCATCACAGAAGTGTTGCTCTTGCCATGGTTGATGAGCGCACATAAATTGGCCAATTTACAGGCTAAGAACCTTCATTTTTTGCAAGTTCAATTTTGTATTACATTTTAATTAGCAACAATACATTTTAAATCTCATGTATTCAGTGTTTGCATATACTATGACCCCTATAGAGTGCTGCTGGGCTCTCTTTTTGCATGTGTATATATATATATATATATATATATATATATATATATATACACTGTATATGTACAGCTGGTATAACCTGGGCATCTCCTGTATATACAAGTGCTTCTCACAAAAATTAGAATATCATCAAAAAGTTAATTTATTTCAGTTCTTCAATTCGAAAAGTGAATCTCCTATATTCTATAGAGTCATTACACACAGAGTGATCTATTCTATAGAGTCATTACACACAGAGTGATCTATTCTATAGAGACATTACACACAGAGTGATCTATTCTATAGAGTCATTACACACAGAGTGATCTATTCTATAGAGTTATTACACACAGAGTGATCTATTCTATAGTCATTACACACAGAGTGATCTATTCTATAGACATTACACACAGAGTGATCTATTCTATAGAGACACTACACACAGAGTGATCTATTCTATAGAGTCATTACACACAGAGTGATCTATTCTATAGAGTCATTACACACAGAGTGATCTATTCTATAGAGACATTACACACAGAGTGATCTATTCTATAGTCATTACACACAGAGTGATCTATTCTATAGAGACATTACACACAGAGTGATCTATTCTATAGAGACATTACACACAGAGTGATCTATTCTATAGAGACATTACACACAGAGTGATCTATTCTATAGTCATTACACACAGAGTGATCTATTCTATAGAGTCATTACACACAGAGTGATCTATTCTATAGAGACATTACACACAGAGTGATCTATTCTATAGAGACATTACACACAGAGTGATCTATTCTATAGAGTCATTACACACAGAGTGATTATTCTATAGAGTTATTACACACAGAGTGATCTATTCTATAGTCATTACACACAGAGTGATCTATTCTATAGACATTACACACAGAGTGATCTATTCTATAGAGACATACACACAGAGTGATCTATTCTATAGAGTCATTACACACAGAGTGATCTATTCTATAGAGTCATTACACACAGAGTGATCTATTCTATAGAGACATTACACACAGAGTGATCTATTCTATAGTCATTACACACAGAGTGATCTATTCTATAGAGACATTACACACAGAGTGATCTATTCTATAGAGACATTACACACAGAGTGATCTATTCTATAGAGACATTACACACAGAGTGATCTATTCTATAGTCATTACACACAGAGTGATCTATTCTATAGAGTCATTACACACAGAGTGATCTATTCTATAGAGACATTACACACAGAGTGATCTATTCTATAGAGACATTACACACAGAGTGATCTATTCTATAGTCATTACACACAGAGTGATCTATTCTATAGACATTACACACAGAGTGATCTATTCTATAGAGTCATTACACACAGAGTGATCTATTCTATAGAGTCATTACACACAGAGTGATCTATTCTATAGAGTCATTACACACAGAGTGATCTATTCTATAGAGTCATTACACACAGAGTGATCTATTCTATAGAGTCATTACACACAGAGTGATCTATTCTATAGAGTCATTACACACAGAGTGATCTATTCTATAGAGTCATTACACACAGAGTGATCTATTCTATAGAGACATTACACAGAGTGATCTATTCTATAGAGTCATTACACACAGAGTGATCTATTCTATAGAGTCATTACACACAGAGTGATCTATTCTATAGAGACATTACACACAGAGTGATCTATTCTATAGAGTCATTACACACAGAGTGATCTATTCTATAGAGACATTACACACAGAGTGATCTATTCTATAGAGTTATTACACACAGAGTGATCTATTCTATAGAGTCATTACACACAGAGTGATCTATTCTATAGAGTCATTACACACAGAGTGATCTATTCTATAGTCATTACACAGAGAGTGATCTATTCTATAGAGTCATTACACACAGAGTGATCTATTCTATAGAGACATTACACACAGAGTGATCTATTCTATAAAGTCATTACACACAGAGTGATCTATTCTATAGACATTACACACAGAGTGATCTATTCTATAGAGACATTACACACAGAGTGATCTATTCTATAGAGACATTCCACACAGAGTGATCTATTCTATAGAGTCATTACACACAGAGTGATCTATTCTATAGAGACATTACACACAGAGTGATCTATTCTATAGAGTCATTACACACAGAGTGATCTATTCTATAGAGTCATTACACACAGAGTGATCTATTCTATAGAGTCATTACACACAGAGTGATCTATTCTATAGAGACATTACACACAGAGTGATCTATTCTATAGAGACATTACACACAGAGTGATCTATTCTATAGAGTCATTATACACAGAGTGATCTATTCTATAGAGACATTACACACAAAGTGATCTATTCTATAGAGTCATTACACACAGAGTGATCTATTCTATAGAGTCATTACACACAGAGTGATCTATTCTATAGAGACATTACACACAGAGTGATCTATTCTATAAAGTCATTACACACAGAGTGATCTATTCTATAGACATTACACACAGAGTGATCTATTCTATAGAGTCATTACACACAGAGTGATCTATTCTATAGAGTCATTACACACAGAGTGATCTATTCTATAGAGACATTACACACAGAGTGATCTATTCTATAGTCATTACACACAGAGTGATCTATTCTATAGAGTCATTACACACAGAGTGATCTATTCTATAGAGACATTACACACAGAGTGATCTATTCTATAGAGTCATTACACACAGAGTGATCTATTCTATAGAGACATTACACACAGAGTGATCTATTCTATAGAGTCATTACACACAGAGTGATCTATTCTATAGAGACATTACACACAGAGTGATCTATCCTATAGAGTCATTACACACAGAGTGATCTATTCTATAGAGTCATTACACACAGAGTGATCTATTCTATAGAGTCATTACACACAGAGTGATCTATTCTATAGAGACATTACACACAGAGTGATCTATTCTATAGAGTCATTACACACAGAGTGATCTATTCTATAGAGACATTACACACAGAGTGATCTATTCTATAGAGTCATTACACAGAGTGATCTATTCTATAGTCATTACACACAGAGTGATCTATTCTATAGAGTCATTACACACAGAGTGATCTATTCTATAGAGTCATTACACACAGAGTGATCTATTCTATAGAGTCATTACACACAGAGTGATCTATTCTATAGAGTCATTACTGTTGTGAATGGGTTTGAGATGAGTTCTGAGCAGAGGCTCCCTCTGGTGGTTACAAGCGGTACTAGTGAGGATTGTGAGGACTGGGAATCAGGTGTTACTGATTGGTCTTATATAAGGGAGTAATTTTCCCATCAGGGTTGCCGGTGATCAATTGTTCTGGTCTGAATCCTTCATTCCTGTTTCCCTTGTAGCCTGCTGTGTCGTGTCTGCATCTCCTGCTATCAGATAAGACAATTTCTTATTTTGTGTTTTTGCTATATTTTTGCATTTGGTCTTGCACTTCTGTGGGGGCCTTCAGGGTCCCCTCCGGGGCTTTTGCCCTCTCAGTTTAGTCCAGCCACTGTGTTTTGTACTTTTGCTTTTTCCAGTTTTTTCAGTGGCTGCTGTTTTTGTTACACCAGAGAACTAATTTAGGTGGTAGAGGTCGTGTGATCTCAGGTGATTTTGAAATTAGTAGAGTTGGTGTTTTTTCAGGGTTTTCTGGGATTGCAGTAAGTACCCTTCCTGTCCTTTTCTATTTAGTTAGTTTGGGCCCCAGCGTTTGCTCATACTATTTTCTTTCTGTGTCAGTATTTCCTCTTGTCTAACCGCCATTACATGTTTGGGGGCTTTCTATTATCTTTGGGGTTCTGCTACGGGGCAGATAGCTTTCCTATTTCTATCTTTAGGTGTAGTTAGTTTCTCAGGCTGTGACGAGGCGTCTAGGACCAACGTAGGAACGCTCCACGGCTGCCTCTAGTTGCGGTGGTTAGTCAGGGTACTGCAATCTCATAGATTCCAACTGCTCTGGTGTATTTCCTTTTTTGCCTGCACTCCTCAGCTACCGTAACATAACAGTATCACCGGCCATAAAAATTGTATGGTACTCACAGAAGGGAAAAAATATTTTGAAGGAAGAAAAGTTGTCAGAGATATTTTTCTGTTTGTTGCATTTTTTTTTTTTTTTTCCCTCTGTATCTCTGGGTGCTGGGGAGGATCTTTTCTCCCAATGGAGTTTGCACAGTTGTCTGGCCGTGTGGATCAGCTTGCCACTGAGGTTCAGAGTATTGCTGCATATCTTGCTAGGTTGCCTGTTGTGGAACCTAGGATCCCCATGCCAGATTTGTTTTTAGGGGATCGAGCTAAGTTTCAGAATTTCAAAAATAATTGTAAATTGTTTTTTGCCTTAAAATCTAAGTCCTCAGGGAACGCAGCGCAGCAGGTTCAAATTATCATCTCTCTCCTGCGCGGCGATCCTCAGGATTGGGCTTTTTCCCTGATACCTGGGGATCCTGTTTTGAGTGATGTTGATGCATTTTTTCAGGCTTTGGGGTTATTGTACGATGAGCCTAATGTCACTGATCAAGCTGAAAAAGCCTTGTTGGCATTAAATCAGGGGCTTGATGACGCTGAGTTATACTGTCAGAGATTCCGTAGGTGGGCAGTCCTGACCAAATGGAATGACGACGCTTTGGCGGCCCTTTTCCGGAAGGGTCTGTCGGATAATGTAAAGGATGTTATGGTGGGATTCCCTGTTCCCTCTGGTCTCAATGATTCTATGTCATTAGCGATTCAAATTGACAGACGTTTGCATGAGCGGAGAAGTATGCGTGGAGTGGTGTTGCCTTGTGAGCCAGCTGCTGAGCCCATGCAGTGTGATGGAGTGGTGTCTGGGGCACAGCGTCATGAGTTTCGAAAGCGCAATGGGTTATGTTTCTACTGTGGTGATGCCTCTCATGCTATTTCAGTCTGCCCTAAGCGGGGAAGACATTTTGCACGCTCAGTTGTCTTGGGTAGTGTTCAGACTAAGTTTTTATTAACTGTCACTCTGATATGCTCTCTGTCCTCATTTTCTGCTCAGGCTTTCGTTGATTCTGGAGCAGCTATTAACCTGATGGATTATGATTTTGCTAAACGTTGCGGGTTTCCCTTGATACCCCTACAGAAGTCTATTCCTTTACTGGGGATCGATTCTACCCCTTTGGCTGAGAATAAACCCCAGTTTTCTACTCAGGTGATAATGAGGGTTGAACCTGATCACCAGGAGTGCTGCAAATTTTTGGTTCTATATAATCTGCATGACATTATCGTGCTGGGTTTCCCTTGGTTACAGTCTCATAATCCTGTTTTGGATTGGAAATCTGTGTCTGTAACCAGTTGGGGCTGCCAATGTGTTAATACCAACACTCCTGTTTTTTTCTGCCTCCCCCCAGGCTGAGGATGTTCCTGACTTTTTGTTTGATTTTTCTGATGTGTTTAGCGAAAGTAAATCTGCATCCTTACCTCCCCATAGGAGCTATGACTGCGCTATTGAATTAGTTCCGGGTAGTAAATTCCCTAAAGGTCGCCTTTTTAACTTGTCTGTACCTGAACATGACGCTATGCGGTCTTATATCAAGGAATCATTGGAGAAGGGTCATATCAGACCATCCTCTTCACCCTTAGGTGCCGGTTTTTTCTTTGTGGCCAAAAAAGATGGTTCATTAAGGCCGTGTATTGATTATCGTCTCTTGAACAATATTACTGTGAAATATCAATACCCGTTACCCTTGATTTCTGACCTGTTTTCCAGGGTGAAAAACGCTACTTGGTTTACCAAGCTTGACCTCAGGGGGGCGTATAACCTTATTCGCATTAAGCACGGGGATGAATGGAAGACGGCATTTAACACCCCTGAAGGGCATTTTGAGTACCTTGTGATGCCCTTTGGGCTCACTAATGCTCCTTCCGTCTTCCAGTCCTTCATGAATGACATTTTCAGGGATTTTGTGGACAAGTTTCTGATTGTTTATTTGGATGATATCTTGATTTTTTCTAATGACTGGGACTCTCATGTGAAGCATGTTCGAACTGTATTCCAGATTTTGAGAGAGAATGCTCTGTATGTGAAGGGATCAAAGTGTCTTTTTGGCGTACAGAAGATCTCATTTCTGGGATTCATTTTGTCCCCATCTGTTATTGAAATGGACCCGGTCAAGGTTCAGGCCATCTGTGATTGGGTCCAACCTACTTCATTAAAGGCTCTTCAGAGATTTTTGGGTTTTGCCAATTTTTATCGTAAATTTATTGGTAATTTCTCGGTTATTGTTAAACCATTAACTGATTTGACCAGAAAGGGTTCTGATGTGGTGAATTGGCCTCCTGAGGCAGTCTCTGCGTTTCAGGAACTTAAGCAGAGATTCACTTCTGCTCCTGTTCTACGGCAGCCTGATGTTTCTCTGCCATTTCAGGTGGAGGTTGATGCCTCTGAAATTGGGGCAGGTGCCGTTTTGTCCCAAAAAGATCCAGAGACCTCTAAAAGTAACCCTTGTGCCTTTTTCTCTCGAAAATTTTCTCCTACTGAACGTAATTATGACGTGGGTAATCGGGAGTTATTGGCCATGAAGTGGGCTTTTGAAGAGTGGAGACATTGGCTGGAGGGAGCCAAACATCAGGTGGTGGTCCTTACGGACCATAAGAATCTGGTCTATCTGGAATCTGCCAAGCGACTCAATCCTAGACAGGCCAGGTGGGCCTTGTTTTTCACACGTTTTAATTTTGTGGTTTCCTTTCTTCCTGGCACTAAGAATGTTAAGGCGGATGCCCTCTCGAGGAGTTTCCTTGCGGACTCTCCTGAGCTATCTGATCCCTCTGTTATTTTGAAGGAGGGTGTAGTTCTTTCCGCCATCTCGCCCAATTTGAGACTTGCTCTGGAGGGGTGTCAGGAGGATAGGCCCGAGCGCTGCCCTGTTGGAAAATTGTTTGTCCCGGACCAATGGAAAAAGAGTGTGATGTCTGAGATTCATTGTTCCGCATTGGCTGGGCATCCCGGAATTTTTGGTACCAGAGACTTGGTTAGTCGGTCCTTTTGGTGGCCTACCTTGTCTCGCGATGTCAGGGAATTTGTGCAGTCCTGCGGGACTTGCTCTCGCTCCAAGCCTTGCTCTCGCTCTAGTGGTTTGTTGATGCCATTGCCTGTGCCCAAGAGACCATGGACCCATATCTCTATGGATTTCATTTCCGATCTTCCTGTTTCTCAGAGAATGACCACCATCAGGGTAATTTGTGATAGGTTTTCCAAAATGATACATCTTGTGCCATTACCTAAGTTGCCTTCCTCCTCTGAATTGGTGCCGTTGTTCCTTCAGCACGTGGTTCGTTTACACGGCATTCCTGAGAACATTGTGTCTGACAGAGGAGTCCAGTTTGTTTCCAGATTTTGGAGGACTTTTTGTTCTAAACTGGGTGTTCAATTGTCTTTCTCCTCGGCATTTCATCCTCAGACCAATGGTCAAACTGAGAGAACAAACCAGACATTGGAGACTTATCTAAGATGCTTTGTGTCTGCTGATCAGGATGACTGGGTCTCTTTTTGCCTTTGGCTGAGTTTGCTCTTAATAATAGGGCTAGCTCTGCCACTTTGATGTCTCCGTTTTTCTGTAATTCTGGGTTTCACCCTCGATTTTCTTCAGGACAGACGGAGGCTTCTGTCTGTCCAGGTGTTGACTCTGTTGTTGAGCGTATGCAGCAGATTTGGGACCAGGTAGTGGAGAGGTTGTCCCTCTCTCAGGAGAAGGCCCAGCGGTTTGCTAACCGGCATAGGACTGATGGTCCTCGGTTTAAAGTGGGGGACTTGGTCTGGTTGTCCTCAAAGAATATTCCTATGAGAGTAGCATCTCCTAAATTTAAGCCTAGGTTCATTGGACCTTATAAGATCATGGAGATTATTAATCCTGTTTCTTTTCGTTTGCTTCTTCCAGGGACATTTAAGATCCATAACGTGTTCCACAAGTCCTTGTTGAAGAGGTTTGTTGAGCCAGTGGTTCCTGCTGCTGTGCCTCCTGACCCTGTTTTGGTTGAGGGCAATCTGGAGTATGTGGTTGAGAAAATATTGGATTCTCGTTTTTCTAGACGAAGACTCCAGTATTTGGTTAAATGGAGAGGTTATGGTCAGGAAGACAATTCTTGGGTGTTTGCTTCGGACATCCATGCTAGGAGACTTATCCGTGCGTATCATAGAACTCATCCTGACCGACCTGGTTGCTCAAATGAGGGTTCGGTGACCCCTCCTCAAGGGGGGGGTACTGTTGTGAATGGGTTTGAGATGAGTTCTGAGCAGAGGCTCCCTCTGGTGGTTACAAGCGGTACTAGTGAGGATTGTGAGGACTGGGAATCAGGTGTTACTGATTGGTCTTATATAAGGGAGTAATTTTCCCATCAGGGTTGCCGGTGATCAATTGTTCTGGTCTGAATCCTTCTTTCCAGTTTTCCTTGTAGCCTGCTGTGTCGTGTCTGCATCTCCTGCTATCAGATAAGACAATTTCTTATTTTGTGTTTTTGCTATATTTTTGCATTTGGTCTTGCACTTCTGTGGGGGCCTTCAGGGTCCCCTCCGGGGGCTTTTGCCCTCTCAGTTTGGTCCAGCCACTGTGTTTTGTACTTTTGCTTTTTCCAGTTTTTTCAGTGGCTGCTGTTTTTGTTACACCAGAGAACTAATTTAGGTGGTAGAGGTCGTGTGATCTCAGGTGATTTTGAAATTAGTAGAGTTGGTGTTTTTTCAGGGTTTTCTGGGATTGCAGTAAGTACCCTTCCTGTCCTTTTCTATTTAGATAGTTTGGGCCCCAGCGTTTGCTCATACTTTTTTCTTTCTGTGTCAGTATTTCCTCTTGTCTAACCGCCATTACATGTTTGGGGGCTTTCTATTATCTTTGGGGTTCTGCTACGGGGCAGATAGCTTTCCTATTTCTATCTTTAGGTGTAGTTAGTTTCTCAGGCTGTGACGAGGCGTCTAGGACCAACGTAGGAACGCTCCACGGCTGCCTCTAGTTGCGGTGGTTAGTCAGGGTACTGCAATCTCATAGATTCCAACTGCTCTGGTGTATTTCCTTTTTTGCCTGCACTCCTCAGCTACCGTAACATAACACATTACACACAGAGTGATCTATTTCACGTGTTTATTTCTGTTAATGTTGATGATAATGGCTTACAGCCAATGAAAACCCAAAAGTCATTATCTCAGTAGATTAGAATACTGTATAACAGGGTTCCCCAACTCCAGTCCTCAAGGCCCACCAACAGGTCATGTTTTCAGGATTTCCATTATATTGAACAGGTGTTGCAATTATCACTTGGGCAACACCAAGGAAAGCCTGAAAACATGACCTGTTGGTGGGCCTTGAGGACTGGAGTTGGGGAACCCTGCTGTATAACACCAGCTTGAAAAATGATTTTAAAATCTGAAATGTCGTCCTACAGAAATGTATGTTCAGTAAATGCACTCAGTACTTGGTCGGGGCTCCCTTTGCATCAATTCCTGCATCAATGCAGCGTGGCATGGTGGCGATCAGCCTGTGGCACTGCTGAGGGGTTATGGAAGCCCAGGTCGCTTTGATAGCAGCCTTTAACTTGTCTGCATTGTTGGGTCTGGTGTCTCTCATCTTCCTCTTGACAATACTCCATAGATTCTCTATGGGGTTAAGGTCAGGCGAGTTTTCTGCCAATCAAGCACAGTGATACTGTTGTTTGTACACCAGGTATTGGTACTTTTGGCAGTGTGGACAGGGGCCAAGTCCTGCTGGAGAATGACATCTCAAAAAAGCTTGTCAGCAGAGGGAAGCATGAAGAGCTCTAAAATGTCCTGGTAGACGGCTGCGCTGACTTTGGTCTTGATAAAACACAGTGGACCTACACCAGCGGATGACATGGCTCCCCAAACCATCACTGATTGTGGAGACTTCACACTGGGCCTTGGAAATCAAGGTCCCAGAGTCTGGAGGAAGAGTGGAGTGGCCACAATCCAAGCTGCTGGAGGTCTAGTGTGAAGTCTCCAGTTATCCAGTCCAGTTCAGCTGTTCCAGTGGTTCATGGTGCTTGGGTATAGTACATTACAATATTATTACATGGTGCATTATATTCATGACCTACTCATTATCTGCACAATGGTTGTACTCCTGTGCTCACCTGCCCGATACCCTGGTTGCGTTACTGTGATATAGTGTGCAGCACTTGGGACATATGGTTAGTTAACCCTGTAGATACTGCATATTTTGTGCTGCTGATATCTATGGATTAATCCATTCTCTTGACTTGAATACATTGCTGGCCAGGACTAGCCCCCCCTACTGAACACTTTACTGTTTATGTCTTTGAGCCTTTTTCCTATATGTATTTTAATCTGCTTTTCAATAACATTTTTTGTTTTATTAGTTAATTATTTATAGTTCTCTTCTTTCAGCAATTTAATGTAAATCCGAATCTATTGGTATCATGGGCGTACCCACCGAGGGGCCGGGGGGCAGCTGCCCCCCCACCCCTAGAAGCAGGGGAGAAGAAAAAAAAAAGTCTGTAGTTTTAAGAGGCGCGGGCCCTTTAAAAGCACAGCCCGCACATGTGCAGGGGCGTGCGCACGCAGCGTTCATTACCTGAACCGCCGCGTCGCAATATATCCTGGCAAGTGTGCTCTCGGCATATGACGTCAGTGTCATGTGACGGGCGCACACATTCACTGCTGGACTCTGCTCTGCCGGTGGCCATTTTACCTTGTGCGCGCCAGACCTGCAGAGAGGAGGACGCCGCCCAGAGCTGGGAGCACAGGAAGGTAAGAGGATTTTTTTTTGTTCTTGAGTGTGTGTGTGCATGGGGGGGACCAGGCTGGAAACACATTGGGGGGGACGAGGCTGGAGACACATTGGGGTACCAGGCTGGAGACACATTGGGGGGGACCAGGTTGGAGACACATGGGGGGGGACCAGGCTGGAAACACATTGGGGGGTACCAGGCTGGAGATACATTGGGGGGACCAGGCTGGAGACACATTGGGGGGACCAGACTGGAGACACATTGGGGGGGCGAGACTGGAGACACATTGGGGGGATGAGGCTGGAGACGCATTGGGGGGTACCAGGCTGGAGACACATTGGGGGGACCAGGCTGGAGATAAATTGGGGGGACCAGGCTGGAGACACATTGGGGGGGACCAGACTGGAGACGCATTGGGGGGACGAGGCTGGAGATGCATGGGGGGGTACCAGGCTGGAGACACATTGGGGGTGGACCAGCTGGAGACACATTGGGGGGGGACCAGGCTGGAGACACATTGGGGGGACCAGACTGGAGACACATTGGGGGGGACCAGACTGGAGACACATTTGGTGGGACGAGGCTGGAGACGCATTGGGGGGGTACCAGGCTGGAGACACGTGGGGGGACCAGGCTGGAGATACATTGGGGGGGACCAGGCTGGAGACACATTGGGGGGACCAGGCTGGAGACACATTGGGGGGGACCAGGCTGGAGACACATTGGGGGGACCAGGCTGGAGACACATTGGGGGGGGACCAGACATGAGACGCATTGTGGCGGACGAGGCTGGAGACACATGGGGGATGAGGCTGGAGACACTTGGGGGGTGACCAGTCTGGAGATACATGGGGGGAACCAGGCTGGAGACACATGGGTGGGGACGAGGCTGGAGACACTTGATGGGGGGGGACCAGGCTGGAGACACTTGGTGGGGGGGGACCAGGCTGGAGACACATGGGGCAGCAGGACAAAGTGCCAGGATGGATACATATGGGGGGCAGGACAAGGGACCAGGATGGATATATGGGGGCCAAGATGGATGTATGGGGTAGCAAGGATGCATATATATATTGTGGTACACCAAAGGGGGTCTTGATGGATGGGAGATATATTTCTTCTAGCAGACTGAAGTTTGGTCAGGATTTTCCCTGATCACAAGGACCTGTGATGAGGTCATAGTCACGTGATCAGGTCAGCTGATGTGTACCTCACCTGAGGGTGTGGACTAGGCCTATTTAACAAGGAGCTGCTGTAGTATGTGGAAGGAAGGAGTTTGGCTGCAGTCAGCCTGGAAGAGTGTTTTGTTACAGTGTGTCAGTGTGCACCAGGAAGCGAGTACCAGACCACCCAGAATGGCACCTGGTGGTCTCTGCTGACCTGCAGCCGCTTAGTTAAGCCCGTCCCAAGCAAAGGTGAGTCTGGGACCAGTAGTTCTCCAAACTGGAGTGATTTATGTTCTGTTTTGATTTTGTTATCTGGACTTTTGTTGAACCCGTCATTAAAACCACTGAACTTTGAACTGAACGCCTGTGTGTTTGCCTCATTACTGCGGCCCGGCCCATGCCTACCAGAGCTGATCCCTACTATATATATATATATATATATATATATATATATATATATATATATATATATATTTTGAGACAGTGAAGGAATATGTGGTGAATGAGGTGTATATTTCACCTAAGTACTTTGCTGACTGGTATGAGCGAAATGTGTGGCTTTGTAAACCTGGTGGTAAAGAAAGGTCACTACACCTTACATTCAGTACACGCTTGCAGCTCAGACCTGAATCCACTCAGGTGTTGATTAGGAAGCCAGAAGTAGGTGCTTGGGAGCACAGTCAGAGAGCTCGCTTAGTCTGGACAAGGAGTCCCGGCACAAGAAGCAGTCTCCAGGAGTTTGAGCTGTCTCAGTCTGGGTGCTCGATGTACCCCGGACACAGGAGTAGTCTCTGTGAGAATCCATGCGGATAGCTGCTGAATAGGAGGGGAGCTCTCTCAAGTCTGGACATTGAAGGTGCCTTCAGACACAAGGAGGAGACTCTGTGAACCTCCATGCTGGTAAATGCTGAACATATGTGTTGTTTTGGCCCCGGCTGTTAGAGTCGGGACCCGGATAGATAGGGAAATCTATCTAAGTGTAATTAGTGGCTGGACAAGCCCAGGTCTTATGTTTATGATTTGTTTTTATCTGTTTGCTGTGGACTTTAATAAAGCTGGTTGCGGCCAGTTTTCATCAGAACTGCTGTCTGAATGAACTGTTTCTGTGCCACTTCGTCTACCCGGACGGCGATCTCAGAGCTATATCCCCTGAAAAGCTTACAATTGGTGGAGAATGCTGGGGCAGCACAGTGGCTGATACAATTGGTGCTGGAATGTGCGTGCAGCACAGTGGCTTAGAGACACCAATAAAGGTGAAGTCTGTTGAAGCAGCAGCAGAGGAAAAAAAAAAGTGTGTCAGCAAAAACATCTGATTGGAGCAGTCTTAAAGAGACAGTAGCCCTAATAGAGTTTGCAAAAGAAAAAAAAAAAGTGTGTCTGCACAGCAAAGCTGAACTTGTTGCGGAAAAGACTGTGGAGTGTGCAGCAGCAAAGGAGAAACGTCTGTTGGAGCAGTCTTAAAGAGACAGTGGCCCTAATAGAGTTTGCAGAGAAAAAAAAAACAAGTGTCTGCACAGCAAAGCTGAATTTTCTGTGGAAAAGACTGTGGAGTGTGTATGTCTTGAGTGAAGACTGCCGTTGTTGAGACAGAGAAGTCTGACAGCATGGATGACAGCATGGAGGCGCTGTTTGAACAAATGGCGCAAGTTAATGTGCAACATAAGACTGCCGTGGTTGAGACAGATAAGTCCGGCAGTATGGAGGAGCTCGTTGAGTACCTGGTCCAGGCCCAGCGAAGCATGCAGCAGAGCATGGAGCAGCAGCGCCTGCAGCACCAGCAGCGCATGCAGCAGGCCCAGCAGCAATTCCTGCAGCAGCAGGAGAATGACCGGTTGTTTTTTTGAGCAGGTTGCAGCACTGCAGGGGACTTGCGGCGCATCGTCCCAAAGTGGTGTTGCAAAGTCACCTGCATTGTCCGCTGTAAAGAAGGCGGTAAGACGGTCCCTGAAAAAGATGACACCTCGTGATGATGTGGAGGTATATCTCACTAGGTTTGAGGGACTGGCAGAGAAGGAGAATCTGCCCCTATCGAAATGGGCCATGATGGTCGCACCCTATCTGATTGGAGAACCCCAAAGGGCATATGCTGACCTGAGCGAGCAGGACAGCCAAGACTATGCCAAGCTGAAAGCGGAGATTCTTACCCGGCTGGGTGTTACGGTGACAGCCCGTGCCAGGGGAGTTCATGACTGGAGATGCAGTTGGGAGTCTGCAGTCAGCAAACCTGATTATGGAGTTGGAAAGGTGATAGTGAACCGCTACACCCGAGCATGTCCTCCTGAGGTACAGCCAGAGGTCGGACAAGGAGACCACCAGGACGCCAATCGTCTGGTCAGCCTGATGGAGAAGGCCTTCGCCAGCAAAGACTGTCTCCGTGACCAGCCGTCTGAGAGGTCGTCACTTCAGAGTTCCCGGACGCTGAACTCTCGCGGTAAGAGCGTTCCAGCTGTTGGGGACATGGGTATGCTGATAAGCGGGTTCAGGCCCGAGGGACATGTGGGTGGAAAAGTGTGATGGACAGGGTTGGAGATGTCGTGAAATTGCAGCCAACTGTCCAATAGAGGGGAGCCTATGTATTGTGAGGTTGGCAGATCCCTCTCTCTCTGCGCAGAACCTGTGTGTGTGTCCACCTCAGCCGAAGAGACTGGACCACAGGTGTCCCCGGTGGTTGTAAATGACTGCCCAGCACAGGCCCTCTTGGACTCAGAGAGTCCAGTGACTTCCGTATGTGACAGCCTGATTGATAGGGACTTCATCCCTGATAAGCACCTGAGTATGGTGTGCATCCATGGAGACACCAAAGTCTACCCAGAGACTGCCGTGGACTTGGTCCCCAAACTCGGGGAGGTTTCATATGAAGTGGGGGTAGTGAAGAACCTGGTGCAACCCGTTATATTGGGTAATGACTTTCCCCGATCTAAGGATCTCTGGGGGAAAAATGTTTCTGATGGACAGTGTGATGAAGCTCCTATGGAGGGTGCGCAGTCCCGAGGGGCGGAACACAATGCTAGTGGGCCGTTAAACTTATGTGATAATGATGATGATGATGATGATAATGATAATGATGATGACCATGATAATGATGATGACCATGATAATGATAATGATGATGACCATGATAGTGATGATGATACTGATCCTAATCATGATAATGATATTGATAATAATGATGACTGTGATAGTGATGAAATTCCTTTGCAGGTGATGTTGGGAGACGAGGATGGTGGTTCTCGGGAACCGAGTGTCCCTGACTTACCTGTGTCCTGTGACAATTTTGAGAGTGAGCAGTGGCGAGAACCCTCTCTTAAAACGGCACAGGAAAATATAAGTGTTCTAAATGAGGTTTCCCAAGAGCCTGGCTCTGAGGAGAGGTTACCTCATGTTGCCATGGACACTCACCTGTTGTATAGGGACACTGAAGTCCAGGGAGAGGTCGTGAGCCAGCTCCTAGTACCTGAGCTATATAGAAGTATAGTGCTGGGGTTGTCACATAGTCACATACTTGAGGGACCAGATGGTGAAGTTAATGTTGTGGATGACATGTTAACTAAGGTTCCAGATCAAGATGTGAATGAGAATGAATTGTATAACCCTGAAAGTGAGCAGGATGAGAATGAGAATGAATTATATAACCCTGAAAGTGAGCAGGATGAGAATGAGAATGAAGTGTATAACCCTGAAAGTGAGCAGGATGTGAATGAGAATGAATTGTATAGCCCTGACAGTGAGCAGGATGTGAATGAAAATGAAGTGTATAACCCTGAAAGTGAGCCAGATGTGGCTGAGAAAAAGGGGTCAGACAGGGATAGTGGTAGTGATAGTGAATCATCTGATGACCATAAAGCAACCAGTGCAAATGAGGAAGGCATGGTAGCAGAGGAGGTTGAGAGTCCTGAGAAGAAAGCTGATGCTGACCTTACAGCCGGACAGAAGATGGCATCTGAAGATGTTTTACAGTTGGCCGGTTCCCTGGCGAAGACTAAGGTGAAAGGAGGAGAGCTGAGCTTTAAAGGCAGAACTCTGAAACTGAACACAGCACAAGTGGATGCTGTTGAAGATGAGAAGTTATCAATGTGTGGTGTGGATCTGCATCATGCCAAGGACTCTGAGGGTGATGCTGCAGAGGTGGAAAAAGCCATGGAAGTGGTAGACACCAAACCAGATGCCTCACCAGAAGCTGAGGTCTCAAGTGAAGCTGTGAGGAACAAGACTGAAGATGTGGGGACTGACTCTGTCCAGGAATCTGTTTCTGCCGAAGACAGCGGCGTGGATGGGTTACGGTCCGGATCAGTAGCTGGCATTGGTGAGCTCAAGCGCACTTTCAGGGAGGCTACATCGGAGCCACGTCCCAACAAATGGGAAAAGCGATGTGTCACCTCGTTGCCGCTACAGACACACGGGAGCCCAGATGGGATGCAGAACGTGGTGGAAGAGAAGAATCTGGCGGGTTCTGAGTATACAGATGCCGCTATCAAGGAGAACTTGAAAGCTGGAATAAATGGAGATATTGGAGACCAAACTGATGTGACTGAAGAAGTAGAGTGTAGGACTGACGGTAGGGCTTTTGGGCATGTCCGGCCAGAAGAGCCTGAAGGAGGGGAACTGGAGAAAAGTGAAAAACCCCCTATACCTTCTGTGATAGTTGGTGACACATGGTCAGTGCACCAGGGACAGGAGGTACGTGAGTTTCTGAGGAAGAGTCAGCAGAAGTGTTCTGATGTGCCGGGTCGTACTTCTCAGGCCAGGCACTATATCGAAACTGAGCCCGGCCCTAAGGTCAAGATGAAACCGTGCAGGATACCCGAGGCCCGCAGAGAGCATAGGCCTGGGAGGGTACAGGGTAGTGCGGATGCTTCAGATGAAGAAAAAGCTGATGTTGGCTATGACTCAGGTGAAGATACAAATGACAGTGGTGAAGATGAAGCTGATGAGGGCCATGACTGGTCCAGAGTTCACTGTCTCTGTTGGATTGTTGACCAGCCCTCCGGTCTGGATGACCAGCCCTCCGGTCTGGAGAAGAGGGAGGGGATATGTGAGACAGTGAAGGAATATGTGTTGAATGGGGTGTACATTTCACCTAGGTACTGTGCTGTATGGTATGGGGGAAATGTGTGGCTTTGTGAACCTAGTGGTAGAGAAAGGTCACTACACCTCACATTCAGCACACACTTGCAGCTCAGGCCTGAAACCATTCAGCTGTTAATTAGGAGACCAGAAGTAGGTGTCTGCAAACACACTCAGAGAGCTCATTCAGTCTGGACAAGGGTCCAGGCACAGAAGGTGTCTCCAAGAGTGTGGGAGCTGCCTTAGCCCGGACACAGGGGGGTGTCCCGGCACAAGAAGCAGTCTCTAAGAGTGTGAGCTATCTCAGTCTGGGTGCAGGAAGTACCCCCGGACACAGGAGTAGTCTCAGTGAAAATCCGTGTGAATAGCGGCTGAATAGGAGTGGATCTCTCTCAAGTCTGGACATTGAAGGTGCCTTCAGACACAAGGGGAGTATCTGTGAAACTCCATACTGGTAACATATATCATATGTGTTGTTTTGGGTCAGGCTGGTAGAGCCGGGACCCGGATAGATAGGGCAATCGATTTATGTGTAATTAGTGGCTAGACAAGCCTAGGTTTTCTGTTTATGCTTTGTTTTATCTGTTTGCTGTGGACTTTAATAAAGCTGGTTGCGGCCAGTTTTCACCAGAACTGCTGTCTGAATGAACTGTTTCCGGCCATTCTGTCTACCCAGACAGCGATCTCAGAGCTATATCCCCTGAAATGCTACATATATATATATATATATATATATATATATATATATATATATATATATATATATGGGATTTATGGGGGGGAGCAGCACATGGCACCAGGATGGATATATGAGGTGAAGCAGCACAAAAGGCCTAGATGGATATATGGAGGTGGCAGCACAAGGGACCAGGATGGATATATAGAGGGACGGATACATGGGGGGAGGAGGACATTGGACATATGTGGGGGCCTGTATGGATAGCTGGGGGGAAGGATGGATATCTGGGGCCCAGGTTGCAGATATTGGGGCCAGGCTAGACAAGGGGCATGGGGGGCCAGGATGACCATATTATAAAATAAAGGGTGCCAGGCTGGGTGAGATTATTAACTAAAGAAGGACTTAATTACTTTTTGGGGGCTAGAATGAGGAACATGCTGTATTAGTTTCTGGTGACAAGTGGGGAACATAATTTCTTTGGATCCAATTAGGGATATTATTACTACTGTCATATAATTTACTTTTTAGGAAACTGTTTTCAATGGAGGGAGCATGTATGTGGTATTATTCAGTCACTATATGGTGTGGTGGTATTTCTCCCCTGTATGTGGCATTATTGGTCTTGGTTTAAGGGATTGTGTTGTGTGTGGCGGTCATATGTTCATTTTCGTTTCATTCACCTTTTTCGTTCTAAAATTTTACAACCTGAACGACCGTGGCTTGCCCCCCCAGTTTTGATCCTGGGTACGCCCATGGTTGGTATATTATGTGAAGTACCATAGCTCATTTCATTTTTGGATATTATTGAATATTATTGATATAATTATATATGTTCAGCTGATATAACCTAGCCATCTTCTGTATAGAATTATATACAGTGAAGGAAATAAGTATTTGATCCCTTGCTGATTTTATAAGTTTGTCCACTGACAATGACATGAACAGTCTATAATTTTAAGGGTAGGTTCATTTTAACATTGAGAGATAAAATATCAAAAATAAAATCCAGAAAATCATATTGTATACATTATATAAACTTATTTGCGCTTTGCAGTGAGAAATAAGTATTTCATCCCCTACCAACCATTCAGAGTTCTGGCTCCTACAGACCAGTCAGACGCTCCTAATCAACTCGTTACCTGCATTACAGACAGCTGTCTTAGGCCGGTTTCACACGTCAGTGGCTCCTGTATGTGTAGTGACAGTTTCCTCACGTACTGGAGACACTGACACACGTAGACACATTAAAATCAATATGTCTCTGCACATGTCAGCACATTTTCACGGACCATGTGTCCGTGTGGAAAACACGGAAACATGTCAGTGTTCGTGGGAGCGCACGGACTGCAAAACGTGATGTACAGGTGCACATGGAGAACTGTTCACACTGTCCTCGGTCAGCTACAGTAAGTGCTGTCCCCTGCCTGTGGTGCTGAAGCTCCCTGTCATTATTCTCCCTGCTCTGCCGGCAATAGCAAGCAGGGAGAATAAATGAAAAACCCGACTTGGGGTCCCCCTTAGGCTTTCAACCAACCTGCAAAACTATACAGCTGGGGGCTGCTATTCTCAGGCTGGAAAGGGGTTAATGAAGGGTTAATGCCACCTTGCTTTTGTAAGGTGGCGTTAAGCCAGGCTTAGTAATGCATAGGTGTCAATAAGACACCTATTCATTACTAATCCTATTGTAAAGAAAGGGTTAAATAAACACACACACAGTAACAATAAAGTCTTTTAATGAATGAATACACTACACAGGTTTTACATCTTTATTATACTGCCATTCCTTAATCGATGCCCTCGATCTCCTGAAAAAAATATAAAATAAAAAAACAACAATATCCCATACCTGTCCAGCGATCAGTCAAGTCCCACAGCGTAAATCCATCTCGGGTTAATCAGTTTACAGCCGAAGCTCTGCTAACGCAGCCGCTCCAACTGTCAGCTACTGGGGAATGACTGGGAAGCAGCGCGCACAGGCTCAGTGACTGGGGGTGACGTCACTGACTCTCTGCTTGCTGCTCACATTTGAGTCGCTCAGCCAGGGTCTGTGGGGTACTCGGCACCGAGCCCGTTCACTTCAATGGGGGATGTCACGGGTAGCACAGCTCGGTCCGTGGCCCTGGGCGCTCACTAAATGGGGGGTATTTACAGGGGATTAAAGTATTTACAGTTTGTTCGTGACGCCACCTGTGGTACCTGGTCAGGGTGACCAGCGCTGCAGGGTAGATCCTCTGAGGGGTTGTTACTGGGCAGCAAGATGTTAAGTCTTCCACAGGCAAGACTGGATCCCTCAGGGTATATGGCGGTGTAGGGGTGCAGGAGCAATAAGGCAGACACACACACGAAAGTCTCTTTCTGTACCTTTACTGATGGTAGTTTCAGGCATGTCCCGGGAAGCTGGCAGGGTGGAGAATGCACGTCCATTAATCCAACCGAGTAGGTGTAGGGCCTCCGTACTCCTGTATGTGTGAGTTTCTGACCTGTATGAAACGAAGTCTAACTCTGTCTTCTTGTATACGCCCGGCTGACTTTGTAGTGGAGCCTTCTCTTGGATAGAACTTAGTCTCTAATGGTTGCGCTGACCAGACTCCTGTTCTTCCTGACCCCTGTTACGTATCAGCACTTGTGGGCCCCTGCGACTTGAAGTCCCACAGGGTCTCCGGTATCTCCTACTAGTCGTGTAGATGCTAGCAAGCTCGGACCCGGTGTCCGGTTGTTCAGAGTAGAGGTAAGCGATCAATGCTGTTTCAACCTCTGTCACTCTCTTTTCCCTTCCACTCGCCTTTCGTCCTACTCCGACCCTTAACATAAGCACACTAGCAGTAGATAGCTGATTCTTCCTTCTCTTCACCGCTCTCAAAGCGTCGGCACGCTTGCTCACTGAAACTACACTCAGTTGACTCAGTTCTGACCAGGCTGAAGTGGCTATCTTCCTCCACTTTTACTGGCCTCCACACAGTGAACTAAGCTCAAGCTGTAGTCTTCAGTTTTTCAATCACTGCTGTTCCCTTTCCCTCTTCTCCTTCTAATGCCCTGTCTGAAGCAGCTATTAGGACCTTCCGTCTAACTGATCTATGCACACTTCAAGAGCTAACTTTCCACACTCCAAGGGAACAAACAGTCTTTCAACGTTCTTTCTGAGGTGACTAGACTGTCTGAGGTAATTTGATCTCATCTCCTCAGCTCTCCCAGCTAATCTCATCTCATCTGAGGTCTGACTGCTGTGGCTCCACCATCCTTATATATATACTCTCTACAAGGGCTCCCTCTGGTGGCTCCAGGGATTGGTGGAGCTGCGAATGAATATCAGGTGCGTGTGGGTTTACCTTCGGTGCATCATCCTGGGTAAATGTGGCTCCAAGCGCAGCTGGGCTACACATCCATTCCCCAGTAGTTTTCAGCCGGAGCTGCTGCGTTAGCAGAGCTCCGGCTGTAAACTGATTAACCCCTGAGATGGATTCACGCCGTGGGACTTGACTGTATGGTGGACAGGTATGGGATATTGTTGTTTTTTTATTTTATGTTTTTTACAGGAGATCGATGGCATCGATTAAGGAATGGCAGTATAATAAAGATGTAAAACCTGTGTAGTGTATTCATTCATTAAAAGACTTTATTGTTACTGTGTGTTTATTTAACACTTTTATTTACTATAGGATTAGTAATGAATAGGTGTCTTAAGGTACTGTCACACTAAGCGAGATCGCTAAAGAGTCAGCGATTTTATGACGCAGTAGCGATCTTGTTAGCGACGTCGCTGTGTGTGACATGTAGCAGGGATGTGGCCCTTGCTGAGATGTTGCTGATCTTTCATGAACGATCTGAGCCGTTTTTTGGTCGTTGGTGTCCCGCTGGTGAGCCTGAATCGCTGAGTGTGACACCCTTTATGAACGACTTTACCAGCATCGCAGGCGGGACTAGGTTTTCCCAACGACCGCAGAGGTCGTTATACAGATCGCTGATCTTTGATGAGATCTTTGTGCTTGGAAGCAACTAGCCACCACATAGCGATCGCACTAACGATCTCGCCAGGTCGTGTCCTTGTCGTGATCACTGGTGCGATCGCTAAGTATGACAGTGCCTTTATTGACACCTATGCATTACTAAGCCTGGCTTAACACCACCTTACAATAGCAAGATGGCATTAACCCTTTATTAACCCCACTTGCCACAGCTACAGGGCAAGTGGGAAGAACCCGACAAAGCTCTTACTGTAGCTGTCCGTGCTGTCTGTGTGGTCCTGATGCGGCACACGTGTGCCACATGGATATACCACGTTTTTACACTGACACATGCACACAGATATCTCCGGTACCAATTTTTCCGGTACCGGAAATATCTGGACGTGTGAGACTGGCCTTACATAGTTACCTTTATAAAAGACTCCTGTCCACAGACTCAGTTAACCCCTTGCTGACATCTGACGTATTATCCCGTCCATGTGACCCGGTACAATTTGACCATGGACGGGACAGTACGTCATAGCGATTGGCCCCTCTCACGAGGGAAGCGCGGATGATCGCGGTCGGTTGTCAGATGATTCTCACAGCTGACACCCGGCACTAGGTGCCAGGAGCAGTCACGGACCACTCCCGGCACATTAACCCCCAGAATACTGTGATCAAACATTAATCAATTAATTGTATGAATGGGGTTTGTTCAAAAGTAAAGACATGCATATAAACCCAAAGAGAAAATATATAAAATATAATATAATATATTTTATTATAACTCTAAAACGGGACATACAACAAAAACACCACACATTTTAAAAAGTGCACACTAATTTCACCCTAAAACAATTGATACCCTGATATGTACACCTGCCTAGCATGCGGAGGTTGGCACCCTAAGACACCATGCAATATCATTACATCTGAGCTCCTGATGAGCCGCTGGGCGAAACGCGTAGAGGTGTCATGAAATATATATCAGATGAGTACCCCTCTCTGTCTATTATGATTTTGGTTATGTAAGCGTCCCTGTAAGCTATCATGATGGGGAGATAGTACAATCCCCTGGTGTGACACATCAAGATAAATAATACTGAGTACCTTCATTACTATGCACATTTGCACAATGTCTATCTGTCAGCATTTATCTGGATAAGCTGTTTAGCCCAGTTATTATTTTCACACCATACAGGGCTCACATTTAAGCTGGTAAGCAGGGACCAGCATTGTCATATTATTTTCACGGCCCTGCGTTATAAACTTCTGTGAAGCACTTGGGGGTTAAAAGTGCTCACCACACATCTAAATAAGCTCATTGGGGGGGTCTAGTTTCCAAAATGGTGTCACTTGTGGGGGGGTTTCCACTGTTTAGGCACATCAGGGGCTCTCCAAACATGACATGGCGTCCGATCTCAATTACAGCTAATTCTGCATTGAAAAAGTCAAACGGCGCTCCTTCCCTTCTGAGCTCTGCTGTGCGCCCAAACAGTGGTTTACCCCCACATATGGGGTATCGGCGCATTCAGGAGAAATTTCACAACAAATTTTGTGATTCATTTTTTCTTTTTATACTTGTGAAAATAAATAAAATGGTTCTGAATTAAAATGTTAAATGTTAAAAAGTTAAATGTTATTTTTTCCTTCCACATTGCTTCAGTTCCTGTGAAGCACGTAAAGGGTTAATAAGCTTCTTGAATGTGGTTTTGAGCACCTTGGGGGATGCAGTTTTTAGATTGGTGTCACTTTTGGGTATTTTCTGTCACCCCTCAAAGTGACTTTAAATGTGATGTGGTTCCTAAAAAAAAATGGTTTTGTAAATTTTGTTGTATAAATGAGAAATCGCTGGTCAACTTTTAACCCTTATAATTTCCTAACAAAATAAAATTTTGTTTCCAAAATTGTGCTGATGTAAAGTAGACATGTGGGAAATGTTATTTATCAAATATTTTGTGGCATAAAAGTTAAAAGTTTGACAATTGCAAAATTGTAAAAATTTTCGCCATATTTCCGTTTTTTTCATAAATAAGCGCAATTCATATTGGAAAAATTTTACTACTAACATGAAGTACAATATGTCACGAAAAACAATCTCAGAATCAGTGGGATCTGTTGAAGCGTTCCAGAGTTATGCACTGCACACTCTGTAGGAATTCTATGCAAAATAACAGAAATTTATTGACGCAACCAATTAGAAGAGGCATACAGTGAATATAAGTGACAAATAAATCATTTGACGTTTCGACTCTCCTGAGTCTTAATCATAAGTCACTGATATTAAGTGAGTCCTAACTAGAGAAATACCTTTTAGGACAAAGCTGAAGAATTATATTAGAGGTTATGGCCATATATTTAATGTATGCAAAGGGTTTTAGACCTCGTTGGTTGTTGTGAATACGGGGTAAAGCAAATGAGAGCCCCTTAACTGGTGGACCTAATGGAGGAAGGGTGTTCTGAGCGGCGCTCCCGCGCCTTGCTCTGTGGTGGCGCCGCTCAGAACACCCTTCCTCCATTAGGTCCACCAGTTAAGGGGCTCTCATTTGCTTTACCCCGTATTCACAACAACCAACGAGGTCTAAAACCCTTTGCATACATTAAATATATGGCCATAACCTCTAATATAATTCTTCAGCTTTGTCCTAAAAGGTATTTCTCTAGTTAGGACTCACTTAATATCAGTGACTTATGATTAAGACTCAGGAGAGTCGAAACGTCAAATGATTTATTTGTCACTTATATTCACTGTATGCCTCTTCTAATTGGTTGTGTCAATAAATTTCTGTTATTTTGCATAGAATTCCTACAGAGTGTGCAGTGCATTATCTTACTTTACAATAGGTACCATACCGTTGCACTTGCACCTCGACCATTTGTCCGTGTGCACACCATTTTCCTATTGTTCCAGAGTTATAACCTCATAAAGTGACAGTGGTCAGAATTGTAAAAATTGGCCTGGTTATTAAACTGCAAATTGGCTCTGTCACTAAGGGTTAAAATAAGACAGAATAAAAATAAATAAATAATAATCTTGAACCAAGAGGCGGAGGTCCAAGTGGAGGAGGTGGTCTTGGCGGTGTAGGGGGAAGATGCAGGGGAGCAGGTATTCAAGACATTTTATTTTTTTTAATTTGCTCTAGTTAGGGAACTGACATAAAACAACATAGCACAATCATTAACAATCCCTACAACAGGAAAGAATAGGAAGCATTTGAGGAAACCAGGATGGATGAAGACAGAATATCCAACCATCTGGAACTGTGGGCAGCAACTAACAGAATGGTTTTTAACAGGGAGAAATGCAAAGTTCTACATCTGGGCAAGAAAAATGATAAAAACATATACAGAATGGGAGGAATGGGGCTAAGCAACAGCACATGTGAAAAATACTTGGGTATACTAATAGATCACAGACTGAACATGAGTCAACAGTGTGATGCAGCAGCAGAAAGGCAAACACAGTTCTAGGATGTATTAAGAGAAGCATAGAGTCTAAATCAGAGGTCTCAAACATGCGGCCCCCTGAGGCAGGCATCTGCGGCCCGCGGTGCATCCCATGTCTCACGCTGGAAGAGAGCCCAGACTGCAGCTTCCTCTCACATATTAAGCGGCGCGGCTGCGGAGGTGAAAGATGATGTCATGCAGCTGCTGCCGGCAGCGCCGTTCAATGTGTGAGAGGAAGGGAGAGGAAGGAAGCTGTCGGCGGCGCGGAGAGGTGAGTGTGGCCGCTGTGCCAGTGAAGCTGCTATGGTGTGTGTGTGTGTGTGGTGAGTGTGTTTGTATGGTGAGTGTGTGTGTGTTTCTGTTGTGTGTGTGTCTGTGTGTGTGCTGAGTGTGGCTGCTGTGGAGAGATGATGGCGGTGATTGGGAGAGGGCCAGTGATGGGAGAGGGTCAATGATGGGGAGAGGGCCAATGATGGGGAGAAGGCCAATGATGGGGAGAAGGCCAGTGAATGGGAGAGGGCCAGTGATGGGGAGAGGGCCAGTGATGGGGAGAGGGCCTGTGATGGGGAGAGGGCCAATGATGGGGAAAGGGCCAATTATGGTGAGAGGGCCAATGATGGGAGTCTAATGATGGGAGTGATGGGGAGAGGGCCAATGATGGTAGTGATGGGGAGAGGGCCAATGATGGGGAGAGGGCCCGTGATGGGAGTGATAGGGACAGGGCCAATGATGGGAGTGATGGTGATAGGGCCAATGAAGGGAGTGATGGGGAGAGGGCCAATGATGGCGGTCATGGGGAGAGTGCCAGTGGTGGGGAGAGGGCCAATGATGGGAGTGATGGGGAGAGTGCAACGATGGTGGTGGGGAGAGTGCAATGATGGAGTGATGGGGAGGAGGAAATGATGGAGGTGGTGGAATTTCTGCATGAAGGGGATCATGATGGGGCATTTCTACATGAATGGGATCATGATGGGCATATTTCTGCATGAAGGGGATCATGATGGGGCATATTTCTGCATGAAGGGGATCATGATGGGGCATATTTCTGCATGAAGGGGATCATGATGGAGCATATTTCTGCATGAAGGGGATCATGATGGGCTACATTTCTGCATGAAGGGGATCATGATGGGGCATATTTCTGCATGAAGGGGATCATGATGGGGCATATTACTACATGAATGGGATTAATGTTTAACAATAATTTTGTACTGTATTAAGTTTGAAAGGAATGCGGCCCTACAGCTTAAATTTTTTTTATGTGCTGCCCATTTACTCTGCCGAGTTTGAGACCCCAGTTCTAGATCATGTAAAGTAATTATTCCCTCTGCTCCTCCTTGGTCAGGCCTCATCTGGAATACTGTGTCCAGTTCTGGCGCCACATTTAAAAATAAAACATTGAAAAATCAGAGCAAGATCAGAGAACAACCACCAGGATGGTGAGCGGACTGCAAAGTATGTCCTACGAGGAACGGTTAAAGGTTCTGGGAATGTTTAGCTTGCAAAAGAAAAAACTAAGATGAGACTTAATAGCTGTCTACAAATATCTCAAGGGCTGTCACAGTGTAGAGGGATCAGCTTTATTCTCATTTGCACAAAGAAACACTAGAAGCAATGGAATGAAACTGAAGGGGGAAGATACAGATTAGATATTAGAAAAAAATCTTTTTGACAGTGAGGGTGATCAATAAGTGGAACAGGCGGCCACGAGAGGTGGTGACGAGTTCTCCATCAATGGAAATCCTCATCTTGACAGACATCTGTCTGAGATGGTTTAGTGAATCCTGCATCAAGCAGGGGTTTGGATCAGATGACCCAGGAGGTCCATTCCAACCCTACCTTTCTATGATTCTACGATTTTAGAATAAAAAAAATAGTAATCTGGAACCAGGAGGCGGAGGTACAAATGGAGGTGGAGGTTGAAGTGTAGGTGGATGTGGCATAGGAGAAGGAGGTAGTCAGCACTGGTTTTGTTTTTTTCTGTTTTTTTGGGGAGGTACTCTGAAAACTGGCAGTGTAATAATCTGCTGGCCACTGTCTGTGTGTATGCAGGCCGTGTAATACTATGCACTTTTTTGGGTTGAAAACAATAAGGAGAGCATCAAATAGGGACGTGACTGTGTTGCTGCTGGTGGTGGTGTAGCTGCTGCAGGGAGAGAGGGGACGAGGTAGATTCTGTTTCTGCTAAAAGTGCTGTGAAGTTGGAGTCATGGAGTCGGAGTCTGTGTCCATTTTGGTGGAGTCGGAATAACATGGACAGAGTCCGACTCCTAAAATATATAATACATTTGGTACAGTAGTTCAGTGCAGGATGTGCTGTAAATTTTTAATAAGAATTTGGGAAGGTTATAAAATATCCTACAAAATCTGTTCCAGTGTTGGGATTCAAATTTTTAACAACAGGTTCTGTGTTTGTGTGTAGGAAAACCACACCCATTTTTTAAACCACACCCATTTTTAAACCACACCTATTTTAAGCCACACCCATTTACATGCACCTTTTCCTCAAATATATACAACCCCCTAGGAGCACATACAGACCCCACAACTGTGCATAACGCCCCAGGAGCACACACAGACCCCACAACCATGCATTAACCCCCTAGGAGCACACACAGACCCCACAAGTGTGCATAACCCCCTAGGTGCACACACAGACCCCCACAAGTGTGCATAACCCCCTTGGAGCACACACAGACCCCACAAGTGTGCATAACCCCCTAGGAGCACACACAGACCCCACAAGTGTGCATAACCCCCTAGGAGCACATACAGACCCCACAAGTGTGCATTAAACCCCCTAGGAGCACAAACAGACCCCCACAAGCGTGCATAACCCACTAGGGGCACACACAGACCCCACAAGTGTGCATTAAACCGCCTAGGAGCAGAAACAGACCCCACAAGCGAGCATAACCCCCTAGGAGCACACACAGACCCCACAACTGTGCATAACCCCTTAGGAGCACACACAGACCCCACAAGTGTGCATTAAACCCCCTAGGAGCACAAACAGACCCCACAAGCGTGCATAACCCCCTAGGAGCACACACAGACCCCACAACTGTGCATAACCCTTCCGACTGCATCACTCAACTGGAACTGCCCTAACTAAAGTCACCAACGACCTACTAACCGCCAAGAGCAAGCGACATTACTCTGTTCTCCTTCTCCTGGACCTGTCTTCTGCCTTCGACACTGTGGACCACTCCCTCCTGCTCCAGATTCTCTCATCTCTGGGCATCACAGGCTTGGCCCTATCCTGGATCTCATCATATCTAACAGATCGAACATTCAGTGTCTCCCTCTCCCACACTACCTCCTCACCTCACCCCCTCTCTGTCGGTGTTCCTCAAGGCTCAGTTCTAGGCCCCCTACTCTTCTCCATCTACACCTTCGGCCTGGGACAGCTCATAGAATCCCACGGTTTGCAGTATCATCTCTATGCCGATGACACGCAGATCTACCTAATAATAATAATAATAATCTTTATTTATATAGCGCCATCATATTCCGCAGTGCTTTACAGTTTAACAGTTTCAAAACACAAGTCATAAGTAACAACGTTAACAATACAATAATTAAAGCAAAATAAGACGACCCTGCTCGTGAGAGCTTACAATCTACAATGAGGTGGGGGAGATACAAAGTACAGGTGTGTATATACAATGGTGCATTTACAATGATGGTCCAGCCATCTTGAGGGAGTGAGGGATGGATGGAGATAGTGAATGGGCTACACACACTTACACAGAGAATGACTTTGATTAGTGAATGTGATAGGCCGCTCTGAACAGATGTGTTTTGAGGGAGCGCCTGAAACCATGCAAATTGTGGATAGTCCTAATTTCTTGGGTAGAGCATTCCAGAGGATTGGCGCAGCGCGGGAGAAGTCTTGGAGTCGGGAGTGGGAGGTACGGATTAGTGCAGAGGTTAGTCAAAAGTCGTTTGCAGAGCGCAGCTACCTATCTGGACCTGACCTCACCTCCTTACTGACAAAAATCCCACACTGTCTGTCTACTATTTCAGCATTCTTTTCTGCTCGCTTTCTAAAACTGAACATGGACAAAACAGAATTCATCATCTTCCCCCCATCTCACTCTACCCCTCCACCTGACCTATCCCTCAATGTCAACGGCTGCTCACTTTCCCCGGTCCCGCATGCTCGGTGCCTCGGGGTGATCCTCGACTCTGCCCTTTCTTTCAAGCCACACATTCAAACCCTAGCCTCCTCCTGCCGTCTCAAACTCAAAAATATTTCCCGGATCCGTGCATTCCTTGACCACGACACCACAAAAACACTAGTGCATGCCTTATCATCTCCCGCCTTGACTACTGCAATCTCCTGCTCTCTGGCCTCCCCTCTAGCACTCTGGCACCACTCCAATCCATCCTACATTCTGCTGCTCGACTAATCCACCTGTCTCCCCGTTATTCCCAGCCTCTCCCCTATGCCAAGTCCTTCATTGGCTTCCTATCGTCCAGAGACACCAGTTCAAAACCCTAACTATAACATACAAAGCCATCCACAATCTGTCTCCTCCATACATCTGTGACATGGTCTCCCGCTACTTACCCTCGCGCAACCTTCGATCCTCTCAAGATCTCCTTCTCTACTCTCCCCTTATCTCTTCTTCCCACAACCGCATACAAGACTTCTCCCGTGCCTCCCCTATACTCTGGAATTCTCTACCCCAACACATCAGACTCTCGCCTACCATGGAAATCTTCAAAAAGAACCTGAAGACCTACCTCTTCCGACAAGCCTACTGTAACGGGTCTGGGAGGCGGAACCTCTGAGCTTTATTATACAAGGAGGCTTTCCTTGTAAAGGAGCGGGTGGCGCCTGGGGAGACGGACAGGAAGTCACGGCAAGTGACAGGGACAGTCTCTGGGTAGACGGGTAGGTAGTCACGGCAAGTGACCGGGGCAGTCTCTGGAGGGACAGGCAGGTAGTCACGGCAAGTGACCAGGGCAGTCTCTGGAGCGACAGGCAGGTAGTCACGGCAAGTGACCGGGGCAGTCTCTGGAGGGACAGGCAGGTAGTCACGGCAAGTGACCGGAGCAGTCTCTGGAGGGACAGGCAGGTAGTCACGGCAAGTGACCGGGGCAGTCTCTGGAGGGACAGGCAGGTAGTCACGGCAAGTGACCGGGGCAGTCTCTGGAATGACAGGTGTATACGACCTGAGATGGTGGAGCCTCCCGGTAGGCTAGCAGGCAGATGACAGATGAACGCCCCCAAGTGAGCAGGCGAGAGTCTCTGGAATAGACGATGGTCACCGCATGTGACGTCCGAACCTCTGGGTAGGTCTGCAGGCAGATGGCAGATGAACGCCCCCAAGTGAGCAGGCGAGAGTCTCTGGAATAGACGATGGTCACCGCATGTGACGTCCGAACCTCCGGGTAGGTCTGCAGGCAGATGGCAGATGAGCGCCCCCAAGTGAGCAGGCGAGGTTCTCTGGAATAGCTGATGGTCACCACCGGTGACGGCCGAACCTCCAGGTAGGCTTGCGGACAGGTAGCAGACAGCAAACTGGCAGGAGACAGGCAGGAAACTGGTAACGGACCCTGAGGGCTGAAGCAGAGTAAACAGTGCAACAACAACATTGCTCGGGCACCTCCATTAAGGAGGAGGTGCTTTATATAAGGTGGAGTCCACCGGCATTGGCCGGGGACCTTTTTTTGAAAGATGCGCGCGGCCCCTTTAAGAGCGGGGGCGTGCACGCGCGCGCGCCCTAAGCCCAGTGGCAGGGAAGGAGCGCGCAGCCCCAGCAGGGCGGAAGGAGGACGCTGTGTGAGGGTAAAGGGAGCGACGTCCCTGCCTGGCAGAGGACGCTGGCGCAGGGGAACAGCGTCCCTGCCTGGCAGAGGACGCCGGCGCTACAGTACCCCCCCCTTTAGGCCCTCCCTTTTTTAGGCCAGAAAGAAATTTAGCTAGGATGAGAGGGGCATGGATGTTCTCCCGAGGCTCCCACGTTCTCTCCTCAGGACCAAACCCCTTCCAATCCACCAGAAAGTAGGTCTTTCTTCCTACCCTTTTGGTGGCCAGAATGTTCTCTACCTCAAATTCGTCTTCAGCAGACACTGGAGCAGGAGGAGTACCTGTAGACTTGACAAAAGAGTTAAGTACCACCGGTTTGAGGAGAGATACATGGAAGGAGTTAGGAATCCGCAAATTGGCCAGGAGTTTCAATTTATAGGACACCGGGTTGATCTGACTGATGATCTCAAAAGGACCGATGAACCGAGGGCCTAACTTGTAGGAAGGAATCTTGAGCCGGACATACTTGGACGAAAGCCAGACCTTATCCCCAGGACGGAATTGAGGAGGATCCAGACGTTTTTTGTCAGCATGTTTTTTCATGCGCTCGGATGACAGAATGAGTGCGGACCGGGTACTCTCCCATATGGAGGAAAATTCGTTAACCAGAGATTCCGCAGCTGGATTGTCCACAGAGATGGAGACAGGAACAGGGATCCGAGGGTGTTGACCGAAGACTACAAAAAACGGAGATTTGGAGGAAGATTCGCTCTCGTGATTGTTGTAAGAGAATTTGGCCCAAGGCAGGAGATCCACCCAGTCAGAATGGTGGGCATTAACGAAGTGCCGGAGATAACTGGTCAGATTCTGATTGATTCGCTCGACTTGTCCATTGGACTGCGGGTGGTAAGCGGAGGAGAAATCCAAGGTGACGTCTAGCAACTTACAAGTGGCTCTCCAGAAACGTGAGGTGAACTGTACCCCACGATCCGACACAATGTGACGAGGCAGACCATGAAGACGGAAGATGTGGCGGATAAAGTCTTTAGCCAACTCGGGTGCAGACGGAAGCCCTGGCAGGGGAATGAAGTGAGCCATCTTGGAAAATCGGTCAACGACCACCCAAATGACCGTACAACCGGCAGAGACGGGCAGATCTGTTATGAAGTCCATGGCTATATGCTGCCAGGGGGCAGCGGGTACAGGAAGCGGAAGAAGACGGCCGGCAGGCAGGTGTCTCGGAACTTTGTTGCGGGCACAGGAGACACAGGCAGAAACAAAGTCTATTACGTCCTTGTGCAGGGTAGGCCACCAGTAATGCCGAGTAATGAGCTGGAGGGTCTTTTTCTGACCAGCGTGGCCAGCTAGTTTAGACGAATGACCCCAGTGTAGGATCCTCTCCCGATGGGTTACCGATACGAACGTCTTACCAGGAGGGAGATGATTTAGACTCACGGGAGCCACCTGCATCACTCTGGCGGGATCGATGATATGTTTAGGTTCTGTCACGCTGTCTAATGATATGTATACAATGTCAGTAAACTATTAAAACAGGAACAACACTCTATACAACAACTAGTATAGCAACATCAGCATGTAAGTATAGAATAGATTTACCTGACACGTTATCTGCTGAACTCAGGGTTAATCTTGAGGACTTGATGAGCTGAAACAGGAAAGAGGTGGACCGGGATCTAACCTGACCCTAAACTGGGGTCCTAACTAATCCCTCACCTTGGAGGTAATGATAATGGTTCAGAGGTCCAAGTCTCCAACCTAAAGGTACTGCCACACTAAGCTATCCCGCTAGCGATCTCGTTAGCGTTGCATACTAATGAGATCGCTAGCGGGATTGTTTCTATATCGCTAAATGCGGCCACATTTAGCGATATAGTTAACGACGCTATCGCCGTTAGCGATCTTCTTAACGACTTTAGCGGTACAAAAGTACCGCTAAATCGCTAAGAAAAGGTGCCACACAGCGATTAGATACTTACCCAGCAGGAGCGCCAGCGATGAAATAGGGTCCGGAGCGATTCCAGCGACGAGCGAGATCACAGCAGGAAGCTCGTCGCTGGAAGCTGCCGCACTGAACAATATCGCTAACGGGATCGCTAAATAGTGACGTTTTTTAGCGATCCCGTTAGCGATATTGTTTAGTGTGGCATACCCTTAACCCTGTCTCCTATCAGACCCTGAACCCTGTAATCAGTCCTAAGAAGGATCCTGACTACCACCAAAGGGATATGGGCTGATCTTAGCTAAATACACAGATTAGACATATAAGACAGACAGGATAACACTCGCTTGCATACACACTCAAACACCAAAGGAAAATAAACGGTCTGGGAAATAAACTCTAACCAAGTTGAGCTTAGAACAACTAAGGAGCTCACAACTAAAGTCTATACAGATTCATTCCTATCTGTGGTCTGCATGAAGGTTTCACTGGCAACTCCCCAAGCAGACAACCAGGAATTTAAAGGAAACCAATCAACAAATAATCAATTGCAGCCGGGAGAAACTGCACCCAGTCCCAGAACCGAGCACAGACAGAATTAACTCCCTAGCTGCCAAACACAAAGAAACAGCAGCTCAGCTGTGAGAAGTCAAAATGTGCAACCGCGACGATCTTCGTGGCAATGCACACATGACAGGTTCCTCCTCGAGATCCGACACCAGGAAGGACCGGGACAAGGCGTCCGCCTTGATGTTCTTGTCGGCCGGGCGAAAATGTAAGAGAAAATCAAAGCGGGCAAAAAACAAGGACCACCGGGCTTGGCGAGGGTTAAGTCTCTGGGCATGCTGGAGGTAAGCCAGATTTTTGTGGTCAGTGTAAATGATTACCGGATGAAGAGCCCCCTCGAGTAGATAACGCCACTCCTCCAATGCCAGCTTGATGGCCAATAACTCTCGGTCTCCTATGGAGTAATTGCGCTCAGAAGAGGAGAAGAGTTTGGAGAAGAAGCCGCAAGATACCATCCTCCCGGATGAAGATTTTTGAGTAAGTACCGCTCCGGCTCCAGAAGAGGAAGCGTCCACCTCCAGGAAGAACTGCTTGTTGCCGTCCGGGCGATGCAGCACTGGAGCGGAAGAGAAGGCCTGTTTTAAAGAAAGGAAGGCCTCCTCTGCTTCGGGCGTCCACTGTTTGGGATTAGCATCTGTCACGCTGTCTAATGATATGACTACAATGTCAGTAAACTATTTATACAGGAACCACACTCTATACAACATATAGTTTAGCAACATCAGAATGTAAGTATAAAATAGATTTACCTGACACAATATCAGCAGAACTTAGGGTTAATCTTGAGGACTAGATGTGCAGAAACGATATCAGTTGAACTCAGGGTTAATCTTGAGGACTTGATGAGCTGTAACAGGAAAGAGGAGGACCGGGGTCTAACCTGACCCTACACTGGGGTCCTAACTAATCCCTTACCTTGGAGGTACTGATAATGGTTCAGAGGTCCAAGTCTCCAGCCTAACCCTGTCTCCTATCAGACCCTGAACCCTGTAATCAGTCCTAAGAAGGATCCTGATTACCACCAAAGAGATAGGGGCTGATCTCAGCTAAATACACAGATTAGACATATAAGACAGACAGGATAGCACTCTCTTGCATACACACTCAAACACCGAAGGAACATAAATGGTCTGGGGAATAAACTCTAAGCAAGTTAAGCTTAAAACAACTAAGGAGCTCTCAACTAGAGTCTATACAGATTCATTCCTATCTGTGGTCTGCATGAAGGGTTTCACTGGCAACTCCCAAAGCAGACAACCAGAAACTTAAAGGAAACCAATCAACAAATAATCAATTGCAGCCGGAGAAACTGCACCCAGTCCCAGCACCGAGCACAGACAGAATTAACTCCCTAGCTGCCAAACACAAAGAAACAGCAACTCAGCTGTGAGAAGTCAAAATGTGCAACCGCGACGATCTTCGTGGCAATGCACACATGACAGTACCCCCCCTTCTACGAGGGGCCTCCGGACCCTCAGGGCCAGGCCTGCCCGGGTGAGTTCTGTGGAAGGTCCGAACCAAACGATCTGCGTTAACATCAGACGCAGGGACCCACGTCCTCTCCTCCGGACCATACCCCTTCCAATGCACCAAGTACTGAAGGGACCGGCGATTCAGGCGAGAGTCAATGATTTTTGATACTTGAAATTCCAAGTTACCATTGACCAACACTGGAGGAGGAGGTAGAGGTGACGGTATGACTGGTGCCACATACCTTTTAAGTAATGACTTGTGGAACACATTATGAATTTTAAAAGTAGAAGGGAGTTCCAGACGAAATGCCACAGGATTAATTATGGAACTGATCCTGTACGGCCCGATGAATCTGGGACCCAGTTTCCAGGAGGGCACTTTAAGTTTTATATTCCTGGTAGACAACCATACCAGATCGTTCACATTCAGATCTGGACCAGAAACTCTCCTCCTATCAGCCATACGTTTGTAACGGTTCCCCATCGTACTCAAATTATTCAATACACCTCGCCACACAGAAGCAAGTGACGACGAGAAACGCTCCTCCTCAGGAACCCCAGAAGGACCCCCCCCATTGAAAGTACAAAACTGGGGATGAAAACCATATGCCCCAAAAAATGGGGACTTACCAGTGGACTCGCTCCGCCTGTTGTTAAGAGCGAACTCTGCCAGAGGCAAGAAAGATGACCAGTCCTCCTGGTTCTCCGAGACAAAACACCGGAGATATGTCTCTAAACTCTGATTCAGACGCTCTGTCTGACCATTGGTCTGTGGATGAAAAGCCGAGGAAAACGACAATTGCATCCCCCGACGTAAACAAAATGCCCTCCAAAATTTGGACACAAACTGAGACCCCCTATCTGACACCACATCAGAAGGCAACCCATGAAGTCTCACGATCTCCCTAATGAACACCTGCGCCAGAGTTTTAGCATTAGGGAGTGCAGGAAGAGCAACGAAATGTGCCATCTTACTGAACCTGTCAACAACCACCAGTATGACAGTATTCCCAGACGACGGAGGAAGGTCCGTAATGAAGTCCATAGATAAATGAGTCCATGGACGCTCCGGAAGTTTCAAGGGTAAAAGGGTCCCAGATGGACGGGTATGAGGAGTTTTAGAGCGAGCACAAACCCCACAGGACGCGACAAAAGTTATAACATCTTTATTAGCGTTAGGCCACCAAAATCGGCGAGAAGGGAGATCTAAAGTAGCCTTACTCCCTGGATGTCCTGCTAAAGCAGAATTATGATGTGCCTCAATAACCTTTTGTCTCAACTGATTCGGGACAAACAGTCTCCCTGGAGGTCCTGCAGGGGCGTCCCCCTGAGCCTCTAACACCTCCTCCTCAAGCTCAGAACATACAGCCGACACTACCACCCCCTCCTGAAGGATAGGAATCGGGTCATCCGTTTTCCCGGCCCCTGGGAAACTGCGAGACAAAGCATCAGCCTTTACATTCTTAGACCCCGGACGATAAGTGACGACAAAATTAAACCTGGTAAAAAACAACGACCATCGAGCTTGTCTGGAATTCAGACGCTTAGCGGATTCTAAATACAGCAGGTTCTTGTGATCAGTAATAACGGTGACCGGGTGGACTGCCCCCTCCAAAAAGTGACGCCATTCTTCAAAAGCCAATTTAATGGCCAAAAGTTCCCTATTGCCGATATCATAATTCCTTTCGGCAGACGACAATTTCTTAGAAAAGAAAGCGCACGGATGCCATTTACCAGGGGACGGACCCTGGGACAATATAGCACCCACCCCTACGTCAGACGCGTCCACCTCCACAATGAACGGCTGAGATACATCTGGTTGGATGAGAACGGGTGCCGAAGCAAAACATCTCTTTAAAGAGGAAAAGGCTTGGCAAGCTTTGTCCGACCACCTAGAAAAATCCGTCCCTTTTCTCGTCATGTCAGTGAGAGGTTTGACGACAGACGAGAAATTACAAATAAATTTCCGGTAGTAATTAGCAAACCCCAAAAAACGCTGCAGAGCCTTAAGATCCCCTGGCTGATCCCATTCAAGCACTGCTCTCACCTTTCAGGGTCCATACGGAAACTGGAGGCTGACACCAAAAAAACCAAAAACTGAAGTTCCTGTACGGCAAAAACACACTTCTCCAGTTTGGCGTATAGTTTATTGTCTCGCAAGATCTGCAACACCTGTCTCACATGCTCCTGGTGAGACACAAGATCTGGCGAGTAAATTAATATGTCATCCAAATATACGACCACAAACACCCCCACAAGGTGACGAAAAATGTCATTAACAAAATGTTGGAATACTGCTGGTGCAGTAGTCAGACCAAAAGGCATAACCAGGTTTTCATAATGTCCCTCCGGCGTGTTAAACGCCGTTTTCCACTCATCCCCCTCTTTTATTCTAATCAGATTATACGCCCCCCTGAGATCCAATTTAGAGAACCATTTGGCGCCAACAATTTGATTGAAGAGATCAGGAATAAGAGGGAGTGGATACGGATCTCGAACAGTAATCCGATTAAGTTCGCGGAAATCCAAGCAAGGGCGTAGGCCTCCATCTTTTTTCTTCACAAAGAAGAACCCCGCGGCTACAGGGGAAGATGAAGGTCTAATATGCCCTTTGGCCAAACTTTCGGAAATATAATCTTTCATAGCCTGTCTTTCAGGACCAGAAAGATTATACAACCTAGCTTTAGGTAACTTAGCATCAGGAAGAAGATTAATAGAGCAGTCATACACACGATGAGGAGGCAACTCCCGACACCCCTCCTCAGAAAAAACATCCCCAAAATCCTCCAAAAAAGGAGGCAATGTACTAGGTACGACCGCACTGATGACTGTGTTCATGCAGTTGCTTTTGCAAAGCTCACCCCATTGGCTTATCTCTCTGGACTGCCAATTAATTACAGGGTTATGTTTAACCAGCCAAGGAAGTCCCAACACAATGGGAGTAGGTAGACCCTCCAACACATAACAAGATAATTGTTCCCTATGTATTGCCCCTACCCGAAGGTCAATGTTATGAACCTCATGAACAAAGCTACCTTGGCCGAGAGGCCTGGCGTCAATGGAAAAAATAGGGATCGGTTTGACCAATACACTCAGATGCATACCTTGAGCCTGAGCAAACTGAGCGTCAACCAGATTGGCGCCGGAACCACTATCCAGAAGAACAGACAATCTCTTCACTCTAGTACCAAACACCACCTCCACTGGTACAAGGAACTGAGAAGAACCGGCGGATGAAATACATACTCCCAGGTTGTCATCCACCACACAACCTGGGATTAGCAGTTTTCCGGCGACTTTTTACTTAACAAGACACGGGATGGACATTCTCCAACAAAATGTCCCTCTTTCCCGCAGAAAAAACACCTTCTAGTCCTGCGGCGTGCCGCCAATCCCCTACTACGAAAAGATGTCCCTCCCAACTGCATAGGCTCATCCGAACAGACAAGGGGAACCTCAACATAAGGGACTTTAGTAGTAGGTGGAGTAACAACAGGGAGTGGAGTTACCTCACCCCTCTCCCGAAGCCGTCTATCAGTACGGATAGCTAGGGCCATAGCAGCCTCCAGAGAAGGAGGAGACTCATACTGAGCCAAAACGTCTTTTAATTTGTCAGAAAGCCCATGACAAAACTGGCTCCTAAGAGCTGGGTCATTCCACTGAGTATCCGTGTGTCATGGGTGTATCGCCACGAGGATCGTCGCGATTACACACTCTGACTTCTCACAGCTGAGTTGCTGTTTCTTTGTGTTTGGTAATGAGGGAGTTAATTTTACCTAGCTCTTTGCTAAGACTAGGTCCAGCCTCGCCCGGCTGCTTTTGATTATTTACTAATTAGCTTCCTTTATATTCCTGCCAGTCTGTGTGTTAGATGCCGGTGAAAGCATTCATGTAGTCTAGCAGACTGGATCGGTTCTGAGAATACTTAAGCTAAGAGCTCCTTAGTTGTTTTTACTCTTATAGCTTATAGTTTATCTCTGAGACCTTAGGTGTTCCTACTGTGTGTGAGTGTTGTATGTAAGACTTTATTTACTTTATTTCTTGTCTTTCTTGTATGTCTTTCTGTTCATTAACCGTTACCTGTTCATTCCCTTTGGTGGTAATCAGGGTCCTTCTTAGGACTAGATTACAGTTGGCAGGGATTGATAGGAGACAGGGTTTACGCTGGTGGCCTGGACCTCTGTACCTTTAACAGTACCTCCAGGTAGAGGGATTAGTTAGGACCCCAGTTTAGGGTCAGCATAGACCCCGGTCACCCTCTAGCCGGAGACAGCGTATAACGGATTCCGTATTGACCCACTGGACATTCTGTCAGGTAATTCTATGTTATCATATATCTATGCGCATGTTATATAGTATGTTGCCCTTTTGATATAGATTACTGTCATCACATATATATATCTGCTATACAGCGTGACATTTTCACCGGCCCATACTAAAGATTCTCCCCAGCTGTCATGGATCCAGTAGCCCAGCTGGCCCGGCAGTTGCAGGGGTTGCCCATGGAGTTTGCAGACATTAAGTCCAAGGTTTTGTCCCCCCCGGAGCAAACCAGATCTGAACCTAAGGTTGCTCTCCCGGACAGGTTCACTGGTGGGCGGGACAAATTTTTTACTTTCCAGGAGGCATGTACGCGGCCTCGGTCATCTGGGAGTGAAGAGCAGAGGGTGGGTGTCAAGGGTGCATCGCCACGAGGATCGTCGCGATTGCACATTCTGACTTCTCGCAGCTGAGTTGCTGTTACTTTGTGTTTGGTAATGAGAGAGTTAATTTTACCTAGCTCTTTGCTAAGACTAGGTCCAGCCTCGCCCGGCTGCTTTTGATTATTTACTAATTAGCTTCCTTTATATTCCTGCCAGTCTGTGTGTTAGATGCCGGTGAAAGCCTTCATATAGTCTAGCAGACTGGATCGGTTCTGAGAATACTTAAGCTAAGAGCTCCTTAGTTGTTTTTACTCTTATAGCTTATAGTTTATCTCTGAGACCTTAGGTGTTCCTACTGTGTGTGAGTGTTGTATGTAAGACTTTATTTACTTTATTTCTGGTCTTTCTTGTATGTCTTTCTGTTCATTAACCGTTACCTGTTCATTCCCTTTGGTGGTAATCAGGGTCCTTCTTAGGACTAGATTACAGTTGGCAGGGATTGATAGGAGACAGGGTTTACGCTGGTGGCCTGGACCTCTGTACCTTTAACAGTACCTCCAGGTAGAGGGATTAGTTAGGACCCCAGTTTAGGGTCAGCATAGACCCCGGTCACCCTCTAGCCAGAGACAGCGTATAACGGATTCCGTATTGACCCACTGGACATTCTGTCAGGTAATTCTATGTTATCATATATCTATGCGCATGTTATATAGTATGTTGCCCTTTTGATATAGATTACTGTCATCACATATATATATCTGCTATACAGCGTGACATTTTCACCGGCCCATACTAAAGATTCTCCCCAGCTGTCATGGATCCAGTAGCCCAGCTGGCCCGGCAGTTGCAGGGGTTGTCCATGGAGTTGGCAGACATTAAGTCCAAGGTTCTGTCCCCCCCGGAGCAAACCAGATCTGAACCTAAGGTTGCTCTTCCGGACAGGTTCACTGGTGGGCGGGACAAATTTTTTACTTTCCGGGAGGCATGTAAATTGTACTTTCGGCTGCGGCCTCGGTCATCTGGGAGTGAAGAGCAGAGGGTGGGAATTGTTATCTCGCTCTTACAAGGGGACCCTCAATCTTGGGCGTTCTCTATTCCTCCAGGCTCCCCAGATCTCCAGTCAGTGGATCGATTTTTTACTGCCCTGGGTCTGGTATATGATGATCCGGATCGAGTTTCCCTTGCTGAAACAAAGTTACGTAAAATACGGCAAGGAAATCGTCCAGCGGAGGAATATTCTTCTGAGTTCCGTAGATGGGCAACAGATACTCAGTGGAATGACCCAGCTCTTAGGAGCCAGTTTTATCAAGGGTTGTCTGACAAATTAAAAGATGTGTTGGCTCAGTATGATTCTCCTCCATCACTGGAGGCTGCTATGGCCCTCGCTATTCGCATTGATAGACGAATTCGGGGAAGACGCGAGGTAACTCCGCCTCCCGTGATGACTCCACCTACTACTAAAGTCCCTTATACTGAGGTTCCCCTGGTCTGTTCTGAGGAACCCATGCAGTTGGGAGGGACATCTTTTTGTAGGAGGGAACCGGCGGTGCACCGCAAGACTAGAAGGTGTTTCTTTTGCGGGAGAGAGGGACATTTTGTTGGGGGGTGTCCATCCCGGGCCTCTTTGAGCAAAGGAGTTAACCTGGGAGTGTGTATTTCGTCCCCAAATCCCTCTCAGTTTCTCGTGCCTGCGGAGGTGGTGATTGGTACTAGAACTGAGAGGATTTCTGTTTTTCTGGATAGTGGGTCCGGGGCTAATCTGGTGGACGCTCGGTTTGCCCAGGTGCATGGTATGCAACTGAGTGTTTTGGCCAAACCGGTCCCTATAGTCTCTATTAATTCTAGACCTCTCGGTCAAGGTTGCTTGGTACAAGCTGTTCATAACATAGATCTTCGAGTAGGGGCAATACATAAAGAGCAATTGTCTTGTTATGTGTTGGAGGGTCTACCTACTCCTATTGTGTTGGGACTTCCTTGGTTGGCTAAACATAACCCAGTGATTGATTGGCAATCCGGAAAGATAAGCCAGTGGGGTGAATTTTGCAGGAATAACTGCATGAGCACGGTCATCGGTGCGGTTGTGCCTAGGACTTTGTCTCCTTTTCTGGAGGACTTTGGGGAGATGTTCTCAGAGGAGGGGTGTAAAGAGTTACCTCCTCATCGCGCATATGACTGCTCAATAAAGTTGCTTCCTGATGCCTTATCTCGTACTTTCCCAGGGCCGGGAGGACGGATGATCCGGTTCCTATTCCTCAGGAGGGAGTTGTAGTGTCAGCTGTATGCTCTGAGCTTGAGGGGGAGGTATTGGGGGCTCAGGGGGACGCCCCTGTGGGACTTTCAGGGAGACTGATAGTTCCAGATCGGTTAAGACTGAAGGTTACGGGGAACCGTTACAAACGGATGGCTGATAGGGGGAGAGTTTCTGGTCTAGATCTGAAGGTGAACGATCTGGTTTGGTTGTCTACCAGGAATTTAAAACTTAAAGTTTCCTCCTGGAGGTTGGGTCCCAGATTCATCGGGCCGTACAGGATCAGTTCCATAATTAATCCTGTGGCATTTCGTTTGGACCTCCCTCCTACGTTTAAAATTCATAATGTGTTTCACAAGTCATTACTTAAAAAGTATGTGGCACCAGTCATACCGTCACCTCTACCTCCTCCTTCAGTGGTGGTCAATGATAACGTGGAATTTCATGGGTCGAAAATCATTGACTCACGTCTCAGTCATCGGTCCCTTCAGTACCTGGTTCATTGGAAGGGGTATGGTCCTGAGGAGAGGACGTGGGTCCCTGCGTCGGAGGTTAACGCAGATCGATTGGTTCGGACCTTCCACACAACTTACCCGGGCAGACCTGGCCTTGAGGGTCCGGAGGCCCCTCGTAGAAGGAGGGGTACTGTCAAGGGTGCATCGCCACGAGGATCGTCGCGATTGCACATTCTGACTTCTCGCAGCTGAGTTGCTGTTACTTTGTGTTTGGTAATTAGAGAGTTAATTTTACCTAGCTCTTTGCTAAGACTAGGTCCAGCCTCGCCCGGCTGCTTTTGATTATGTTCTAATTAGCTTCCTTTATATCCCTGCCAGTCTGGGTGTTAGATGCCGGTGAAAGCCTTCATGTAGTCTAGCAGACTGGATCGGTTCTGAGAATACTTAAGCTAAGAGCTCCTTAGTTGTTTTTACTCTTATAGCTTATAGTTTATCTCTGAGACCTTAGGTGTTCCTACTGTGTGTGAGTGTTGTATGTAAGACTTTATTTACTTTATTTCTGGTCTTTCTTGTATGTCTTTCTGTTCATTAACCGTTACCTGTTCATTCCCTTTGGTGGTAATCAGGGTCCTTCTTAGGACTAGATTACAGTTGGCAGGGATTGATAGGAGACAGGGTTTACGCTGGTGGCCTGGACCTCTGTACCTTTAACAGTACCTCCAGGTAGAGGGATTAGTTAGGACCCCAGTTTAGGGTCAGCATAGACCCCGGTCACCCTCTAGCCAGAGACAGCGTATAACGGATTCCGTATTGACCCACTGGACATTCTGTCAGGTAATTCTATGTTATCATATATCTATGCGCATGTTATATAGTATGTTGCCCTTTTGATATAGATTACTGTCATCACATATATATATCTGCTATACAGCGTGACAGTGGGAATTGTTATCTCGCTCTTACAAGGGGACCCTCAATCTTGGGCGTTCTCTATTCCTCCAGGCTCCCCAGATCTCCAGTCAGTGGATCGATTTTTTACTGCCCTGGGTCTGGTATATGATGATCCGGATCGTGTTTCCCTTGCTGAAACAAAGTTACGTAAAATACGGCAAGGAAATCGTCCAGCGGAGGAATATTCTTCTGAGTTCCGTAGATGGGCAACAGATACTCAGTGGAATGACCCAGCTCTTAGGAGCCAGTTTTGTCAAGGGTTGTCTGACAAATTAAAAGATGTGTTGGCTCAGTATGATTCTCCTCCATCACTGGAGGCTGCTATGGCCCTCGCTATTCGCATTGATAGACGAATTCGGGGAAGACGCGAGGTAACTCCGCCTCCCGTGATGACTCCACCTACTACTAAAGTCCCTTATACTGAGGTTCCCCTGGTCTGTTCTGAGGAACCCATGCAGTTGGGAGGACATCCTTTGGTAGGAGGGAATCGGCGGTGCACCGCAAGACTAGAAGGTGTTTCTTTTGCGGGAGAGAGGGACATTTTGTTGGGGGGTGTCCATCCCGGGCCTCTTTGAGCAAAGGAGTTAACCTGGGAGTGTGTATTTCGTCCCCAAATCCCTCTCAGTTTCTCGTGCCTGCGGAGGTGGTGATTGGTACTAGAACTGAGAGGATTTCTGTTTTTCTTGATAGTGGGTCCGGGGATAATCTGGTGGACGCTCGGTTTGCCCAGGTGCATGGTATGCAACTGAGTGTATTGGCCAAACCGGTCCCTATAGTCTCTATTGATTCTAGACCTCTCGGTCAAGGTAGCTTGGTACAAGCTGTTCATAACATAGATCTTCGAGTAGGGGCAATACATAAAGAGCAATTGTCTTGTTATGTGTTGGAGGGTCTACCTACTCCTATTGTGTTGGGACTTCCTTGGTTGGCTAAACATAACCCAGTGATTGATTGGCAATCCGGAAAGATTAGCCAGTGGGGTGAATTTTGCAGGAATAACTGCATGAGCACGGTCATCGGTGCGGTTGTGCCTAGGACTTTGTCTCCTTTTCTGAAGGACTTTGGGGAGATGTTCTCAGAGGAGGGGTGTAAAGAGTTACCTCCTCATCGCGCATATGACTGCTCAATAAAGTTGCTTCCTGATGCCTTATCTCGTACTTTCCCAGGGGCCGGGAGGACGGATGATCCGGTTCCTATTCCTCAGGAGGGAGTTTTAGTGTCAGCTGTATGCTCTGAGCTTGAGGGGAGGTATTGGGGGCTCAGGGGGACGCCCCTGTGGGACTTCCAGGGAGACTGATAGTTCCAGATCGGTTAAGACTGAAGGTTACGGGGAACCGTTACAAACGGATGGCTGATAGGGGGAGAGTTTCTGGTCTAGATCTGAAGGTGAACGATCTGGTTTGGTTGTCTACCAGGAATATAAAACTTAAAGTTTCCTCCTGGAGGTTGGGTCCCAGATTCATCGGGCCGTACAGGATCAGTTCCATAATTAATCCTGTGGCATTTCGTCTGGACCTCCCTCCTACGTTTAAAATTCATAATGTGTTTCACAAGTCTTTACTTAAAAAGTATGTGGCACCAGTCATACCGTCACCTCTACCTCCTCCTTCAGTGGTGGTCAATGATAACGTGGAATTTCATGGGTCGAAAATCATTGACTCACGTCTCAGTCGCCGATCCCTTCAGTACTTGGTTCATTGGAGGGGGTATGGTCCTGTGGAGAGGACGTGGGTCCCTGCGTCTGATGTTAACGCAGATCGATTGGTTCGGACCTTTCACACAACTCACCCGGCAGACCTGGCCCTGAGGGTCCGGAGTCCCCTCGTAGAGGGGGGGGGTACTGTCATGGGTGTATCGCCACGAGGATCGTCGCGATTACACACTCTGACTTCTCACAGCTGAGTTGCTGTTTCTTTGTGTTTGGTAATGAGGGAGTTAATTTTACCTAGCTCTTTGCTAAGACTAGGTCCAGCCTCGCCCGGCTGCTTTTGATTATTTACTAATTAGCTTCCTTTATATTCCTGCCAGCCTGTGTGTTAGATGCCGGTGAAAGCCTTCATGTAGTCTAGCAGACTGGATCGGTTCTGAGAATACTTAAGCTAAGAGCTCCTTAGTTGTTTTTACTCTTATAGCTTATAGTTTATCTCTGAGACCTTAGGTGTTCCTACTGTGTGTGAGTGTTGTATGTAAGACTTTATTTACTTTATTTCTTGTCTTTCTTGTATGTCTTTCTGTTCATTAACCGTTACCTGTTCATTCCCTTTGGTGGTAATCAGGGTCCTTCTTAGGACTAGATTACAGTTGGCAGGGATTGATAGGAGACAGGGTTTACGCTGGTGGCCTGGACCTCTGTACCTTTAACAGTACCTCCAGGTAGAGGGATTAGTTAGGACCCCAGTTTAGGGTCAGCATAGACCCCGGTCACCCTCTAGCCGGAGACAGCGTATAACGGATTCCGTATTGACCCACTGGACATTCTGTCAGGTAATTCTATGTTATCATATATCTATGCGCATGTTATATAGTATGTTGCCCTTTTGATATAGATTACTGTCATCACATATATATATCTGCTATACAGCGTGACATTTTCACCGGCCCATACTAAAGATTCTCCCCAGCTGTCATGGATCCAGTAGCCCAGCTGGCCCGGCAGTTGCAGGGGTTGTCCATGGAGTTTGCAGACATTAAGTCCAAGGTTTTGTCCCCCCCGGAGCAAACCAGATCTGAACCTAAGGTTGCTCTCCCGGACAGGTTCACTGGTGGGCGGGACAAATTTTTTACTTTCCAGGAGGCATGTACGCGGCCTCGGTCATCTGGGAGTGAAGAGCAGAGGGTGGGAATTGTTATCTCGCTCTTACAAGGGGACCCTCAATCTTGGGCGTTCTCTATTCCTCCAGGCTCCCCAGATCTCCAGTCAGTGGATCGATTTTTTACTGCCCTGGGTCTGGTATATGATGATCCGGATCGTGTTTCCCTTGCTGAAACAAAGTTACGTAAAATACGGCAAGGAAATCGTCCAGCGGAGGAATATTCTTCTGAGTTCCGTAGATGGGCAACAGATACTCAGTGGAATGACCCAGCTCTTAGGAGCCAGTTTTGTCAAGGGTTGTCTGACAAATTAAAAGATGTGTTGGCTCAGTATGATTCTCCTCCATCACTGGAGGCTGCTATGGCCCTCGCTATTCGCATTGATAGACGAATTCGGGGAAGACGCGAGGTAACTCCGCCTCCCGTGATGACTCCACCTACTACTAAAGTCCCTTATACTGAGGTTCCCCTGGTCTGTTCTGAGGAACCCATGCAGTTGGGAGGACATCCTTTGGTAGGAGGGAATCGGCGGTGCACCGCAAGACTAGAAGGTGTTTCTTTTGCGGGAGAGAGGGACATTTTGTTGGGGGTGTCCATCCCGGGCCTCTTTGAGCAAAGGAGTTAACCTGGGAGTGTGTATTTCGTCCCCAAATCCCTCTCAGTTTCTCGTGCCTGCGGAGGTGGTGATTGGTACTAGAACTGAGAGGATTTCTGTTTTTCTTGATAGTGGGTCCGGGGATAATCTGGTGGACGCTCGGTTTGCCCAGGTGCATGGTATGCAACTGAGTGTATTGGCCAAACCGGTCCCTATAGTCTCTATTGATTCTAGACCTCTCGGTCAAGGTAGCTTGGTACAAGCTGTTCATAACATAGATCTTCGAGTAGGGGCAATACATAAAGAGCAATTGTCTTGTTATGTGTTGGAGGGTCTACCTACTCCTATTGTGTTGGGACTTCCTTGGTTGGTTAAACATAACCCAGTGATTGATTGGCAATCCGGAAAGATTAGCCAGTGGGGTGAATTTTGCAGGAATAACTGCATGAGCACGGTCATCGGTGCGGTTGTGCCTAGGACTTTGTCTCCTTTTCTGAAGGACTTTGGGGAGATGTTCTCAGAGGAGGGGTGTAAAGAGTTACCTCCTCATCGCGCATATGACTGCTCAATAAAGTTGCTTCCTGATGCCTTATCTCGTACTTTCCCAGGGGCCGGGAGGACGGATGATCCGGTTCCTATTCCTCAGGAGGGAGTTTTAGTGTCAGCTGTATGCTCTGAGCTTGAGGGGGAGGTATTGGGGGCTCAGGGGGACGCCCCTGTGGGACTTCCAGGAGACTGATAGTTCCAGATCGGTTAAGACTGAAGGTTACGGGGAACCGTTACAAACGGATGGCTGATAGGGGGAGAGTTTCTGGTCTAGATCTGAAGGTGAACGATCTGGTTTGGTTGTCTACCAGGAATATAAAACTTAAAGTTTCCTCCTGGAGGTTGGGTCCCAGATTCATCGGGCCGTACAGGATCAGTTCCATAATTAATCCTGTGGCATTTCGTCTGGACCTCCCTCCTACGTTTAAAATTCATAATGTGTTTCACAAGTCTTTACTTAAAAAGTATGTGGCACCAGTCATACCGTCACCTCTACCTCCTCCTTCAGTGGTGGTCAATGATAACGTGGAATTTCATGGGTCGAAAATCATTGACTCACGTCTCAGTCGCCGATCCCTTCAGTACTTGGTTCATTGGAGGGGGTATGGTCCTGTGGAGAGGACGTGGGTCCCTGCGTCTGATGTTAACGCAGATCGATTGGTTCGGACCTTTCACACAACTCACCCGGGCAGACCTGGCCCTGAGGGTCCGGAGTCCCCTCGTAGAGGGGGGGGTACTGTCATGGGTGTATCGCCACGAGGATCGTCGCGATTACACACTCTGACTTCTCACAGCTGAGTTGCTGTTTCTTTGTGTTTGGTAATGAGGGAGTTTAATTTTACCTAGCTCTTTGCTAAGACTAGGTCCAGCCTCGCCCGGCTGCTTTTGATTATTTACTAATTAGCTTACTTTATATTCCTGCCAGTCTGTGTGTTAGATGCCGGTGAAAGCCTTCATGTAGTCTAGCAGACTGGATCGGTTCTGAGAATACTTAAGCTAAGAGCTCCTTAGTTGTTTTTACTCTTATAGCTTATAGTTTATCTCTGAGACCTTAGGTGTTCCTACTGTGTGTGAGTGTTGTATGTAAGACTTTATTTACTTTATTTCTGGTCTTTCTTGTATGTCTTTCTGTTCATTAACCGTTACCTGTTCATTCCCTTTGGTGGTAATCAGGTCCTTCTTAGGACTAGATTACAGTTGGCAGGGATTGATAGGAGACAGGGTTTACGCTGGTGGCCTGGACCTCTGTACCTTTAACAGTACCTCCAGGTAGAGGGATTAGTTAGGACCCCAGTTTAGGGTCAGCATAGACCCCGGTCACCCTCTAGCCGGAGACAGCGTATAACGGATTCCGTATTGACCCACTGGACATTCTGTCAGGTAATTCTATGTTATCATATATCTATGCGCATGTTATATAGTATGTTGCCCTTTTGATATAGATTACTGTCATCACATATATATATATCTGCTATACAGCGTGAACACCGTGGCCCATCTACGAAACTCAGAAGCAAATTCCTCCGCAGGACGATCTCCCTGCTGTATCTTACGTAATTTAGTCTCAGCAAGAGAGACCCGATCTGGGTCATCATATACCAATCCCAGAGCAGTAAAAAATTGATCTACAGACTGTAGAGCCGGGGATCCCGGAGGAAGGGAAAATGCCCAGGATTGAGGGTCCCCTTGAAGAAGTGAGATAACAATTCCCACTCTCTGCTCATCACTCCCTGATGATCGCGGCCGAAGCCGAAAATATAATTTACATGCCTCCCGGAAGGTAAAAAATTTGTCTCGCCCACCAGTGAACCTATCTGGAAGAGCTACTTTAGGTTCAACTCTGGTTTGCTCCAGGGGAGACAAAACTTTGGACTTAATGTCCGTCAGCTCCATGGATAATCCCTGCAACTGCAGAGCCAGCTGGGCTACTGGATCCATGGTAACTAGAGATAATTTTTTATGGCCAGTGAAAATGTCACGCTGTCTAATGATATGACTACAATGTCAGTAAACTATTTATACAGGAACCACACTCTATACAACATATAGTTTAGCAACATCAGAATGTAAGTATAAAATAGATTTACCTGACACAATATCAGCAGAACTTAGGGTTAATCTTGAGGACTAGATGTGCAGAAACAATATCAGTTGAACTCAGGGTTAATCTTGAGGACTTGATGAGCTGTAACAGGAAAGAGGAGGACCGGGGTCTAACCTGACCCTACACTGGGGTCCTAACTAATCCCTTACCTTGGAGGTACTGATAATGGTTCAGAGGTCCAAGTCTCCAGCCTAACCCTGTCTCCTATCAGACCCTGAACCCTGTAATCAGTCCTAAGAAGGATCCTGATTACCACCAAAGGGATAGGGCTGATCTCAGCTAAATACACAGATTAGACATATAAGACAGACAGGATAGCACTCTCTTGCATACACACTCAAACACCGAAGGAACATAAATGGTCTGGGAAATAAACTCTAAGCAAGTTAAGCTTAAAACAACTAAGGAGCTCTCAACTAGAGTCTATACAGATTCATTCCTATCTGTGGTCTGCATGAAGGGTTTCACTGGCAACTCCCAAAGCAGACAACCAGAAACTTAAAGGAAACCAATCAACAAATAATCAATTGCAGCCGGAGAAACTGCACCCAGTCCCAGCACCGAGCACAGACAGAATTAACTCCCTAGCTGCCAAACACAAAGAAACAGCAACTCAGCTGTGAGAAGTCAAAATGTGCAACCGCGACGATCTTCGTGGCAATGCACACATGACAGCATCCTTGCGGGTGAGCGCGGAGATTGGAGCAGTCCGGGAAGAGAAGTGCGGTATGAAAAGGCGGTAATAATTGGCGAATCCCAGGAACCGCTGAATGGCCTTCAACCTCTCCGGTCGGGGCCATTTCTCTATGGCAGACAATTTCTCCGGATCCATTCGTAGGCCTGTCTGAGAAATAATGTAGCCCAAAAACGGAAGCGAGGTCTGCTCAAAGAGGCACTTCTCATATTTGGCGAAGAGGTGATTCTGCCTGAGCCTGAGCAGAACCTGACGAACATCCCTCCGGTGAGACTGGAGATCCGGAGAGAAGACCAAGATGTCGTCTAGGTACACCACAACGCAGGAGTAGAGAAGGTCCCGGAAGATGTCATTGACCAACTCCTGAAAGACTGCTGGAGCATTACAGAGACCAAAGGGCATCACCAAATACTCGTAGTGGCCGTCCCGGGTGTTGAATGCCGTCTTCCATTCATCTCCCCGACGGATACGGACTAGGTTATATGCCCCACGAAGATCCAGTTTGGTGAAGATTCTAGCCCCCCTCAGACGATCAAACAATTCTGGAATGAGCGGAAGTGGGTACTTATTCTTCACCGTGATCAAATTTAGGCCTCTGTAGTCAATACAGGGACGGAGAGAGCCGTCTTTCTTTTTTACAAAGAAGAAACCTGCTCCCGCTGGGGAGGTGGATTTCCGGATGAATCCCTTGGCCAAATTCTCCTCGATATATTCGGACATCGACCTGGTCTCAGCAGCGGACAATGGGTAAATACGCCCACGGGGAGGCGTAGTACCGGGTAGCAGGTCGATCGGGCAATCATACGGTCTGTGAGGGGGTAATGTCTCTGCTTCCTTTTTATTAAAGACATCAGCGAATGACCAATATGGAATCGGGAGCCCTGGTAGATTAGTTGGTGTAGGAGAAGGATGGACGGGATGAACAGGAACCAAACACGTTTTATGACAGTCCTGTCCCCAGCGAAGGATCTCTCCAGTCTGCCAGTCGAGCACGGGTGCATGCTTTTGGAGCCAAGGCAGACCTAGTAAGAAAGCGTGAGAGAGTCCAGGCAGAACATGAAACGAGATGCTCTCAGAATGCAACATTCCCACCTGCAGGGTTATGGCTTCAGTGATAAGTTGGATGGGACGTGGTAGGAGACCCCCGTCCACAGCAGCAACAGATACTGGTTCAACCAGAGGTTTGGTAGGAATGCGATATTTTTCTACTAGAGCCTGTGAAACAAGATTCCCGGCTGCTCCAGAATCAAGTTGAGCTAGTTCGAAATAACGGTTCTCACCGAGGAGAATTGAGACTGACAGCAGCAGAGATGAAGAGGATTTATTTTTGTCTAGGTGGACCTCTCCGAGCGAACCTAGACACAGGCGTTTCCCGACCTCTCTGGGCAGGTACGGATCCGGTGCTCCTTACTGCCACAGTAGAAGCAACTCCCCTCGGCACGGCGTAAGTCCTGACGGGCTTTGACCATCTTGGTCTGGTCGACTTGCATAGGCTCAGAAGAGTGTACCTGAGGAGAAACGGAAGGAGTTACAGGTCTCTGAAAAGAAGGAGCTAGACGAGGAAACCTTCTCTCACGGGTGACCTCTTTAGCGCGCTCCTGGAACCGTAGATCAATTCGATTGGCAAGAGTTATTAGGTCATCGAGAGAGGTTGGAATGTCCCGACCGGCAAGTTCATCTTTAATACGGCCAGACAGACCCTCCCAGAAGACAGATATCAGAGCGTCATTATCCCAAGCCAGCTCCGAGGCAAGGGTACGGAACCGTATGGCATATTGACCCACGGTGAGATTTCCCTGACGGAGACGCAGCAGAGATGATGCAGAGGAGGTCTTCCGTCCGGGTTCGTCGAATACCTTCCGGAAGGCTGAGAGAAAAGCAGACAGGTCAGACACCAGAGGATCTTCTCTCTCCCAAAGAGGATTTAGCCAGGCCAGGGCCTCTCCGGTGAGATGGGACATGATGAAGGCAATTTTGGCCCGGTCGGAGTTAAACTGGTGTGCCAGGAGTTCAAAATGCAGGGAGCACTGGTTAATGAAACCACGAGCCAGTGCAGGGTCGCCTCCAAACCGAGGAGGAGCTGAAAGTCGAGGTCCAGGAACGGAAACCACGGAATTAGTAAGCAGCGGAACTGCCGGATTGCGAGTCATAGCGCTCGCGGTGGTTGCTGGTGAAGTAGTCAGGGTGTCCAGGCGGGAATTAACATTCCGCAGGTGACCCAGGATGGACTCCTGTTGAGACCTCTGACGAGACAGTTCATGACACAGGTCAGAGAGCGAGGGAGTTTGGGTGCCACCGGGTTCCATGGCCCGAGCAAACTGTAACGGGTCTGGGAGGCGGAACCTCTGAGCTTTATTATACAAGGAGGCTTTCCTTGTAAAGGAGCGGGTGGCGCCCGGGGAGACGGACAGGAAGTCACGGCAAGTGACAGAGACAGTCTCTGGGTAGACGGGTAGGTAGTCACGGCAAGTGACCGGGGCAGTCTCTGGAGGGACAGGCAGGTAGTCACGGCAAGTGACCGGGGCAGTCTCTGGAGGGACAGGCAGGTAGTCACGGCAAGTGACCGGGGCAGTCTCTGGAGGGACAGGCAGGTAGTCACGGCAAGTGACCGGGGTAGTAGTCTCTGGAGGGACAGGCAGGTAGTCACAGCAAGTGACCGGGGCAGTCTCTGGAGGGACAGGCAGGTAGTCACGGCAAGTGACCGGGGCAGTCTCTGGAATGACAGGTGTATACGACCTGAGATGGTGGAGCCTCCCGGTAGGCTAGCAGGCAGATGACAGATGAACGCCCCCAAGTGAGCAGGCGAGAGTCTCTGGAATAGACGATGGTCACCGCATGTGACGTCCGAACCTCTGGGTAGGTCTGCAGGCAGATGGCAGATGAGCGCCCCCAAGTGAGCAGGCGAGGTTCTCTGGAATAGCTGATGGTCACCACCGGTGACGGCCGAACCTCCAGGTAGGCTTGCGGACAGGTAGCAGACAGCAAACTGGCAGGAGACAGGCAGGAAACTGGTAACGGACCCTGAGGGCTGAAGCAGAGTAAACAGTGCAACAACAACATTGCTCGGGCACCTCCATTAAGGAGGAGGTGCTTTATATAAGGTGGAGTCCACCGGCATTGGCCGGGGACCTTTTTTTGAAAGATGCGCGCGGCCCCTTTAAGAGCGGGGGCGTGCACGCGCGCGCGCCCTAAGCCCAGTGGCAGGGAAGGAGCGTGCAGCCCCAGCAGGGCGGAAGGAGGACGCTGTGTGAGGGTAAGGGGAGCGACGTCCCTGCCTGGCAGAGGACGCTGGCGCAGGGGAACAGCGTCCCTGCCTGGCAGAGGACGCCGGCGCTACACCTACAACCAGCAGTGATCCTCAGTCTACTGAACCGCCGCACGACCAGTTCTACCCTCTCCTAGTGGATCCTCACCTATCCCCTGTAGACTGTGAGCCTTCGCGGGCAGGGTCCTCTCTCCTTCTGTACTTATGTGCGTCCTGTATTGCTCATATTTATTGCACTTGCCTATATTCTCCCCCTCTCACATGTAAAGCGCCATGGAATAAATGGCGCTATAAAAATGAATAATAATAATAATAACCCCCTAGGAGCACACACAGACCTCACAAGTGTGCATAACCCCTTAGGAGCACAAACAGACCCCACAAGCATGCATAACCCCTAGGAGCACACACAGACCCCACAACTGTGCATAACCCCCTAGGAGCACAAACAGACCCCACAAGCGTGCATTAAACCCCCTCAAACCCACTATACAGCCCCAAGTATCAGCCCCCAACCCGGTAATGAATAAATCCTCCTCGGTGTCACTGAGGTCTCTGACCTCTGATTTTCCTCCTGCAGCTACAGACGCCGGCATCAGTCTGCTGAATGGCCGCTTCTCTTCCTGGCTTTGGCAGAACACGCCCCCTCCTGGTATGACACGCCCCAGGAAATGACGTCACACCTGGAAGGAGCCCAGACAGTCTAGCATTTACAGAGGAAGAAGGAGCTGCGCAGCTGTCAAGGTGACAGCTGTGCACAGCTCCCAGCCCGATACAGTGTGACGCGGGCGGCTGTGTCTGCTGCCGGTCGCGTCACAGTACAGCAGGCTCGGCCGCACACAATTTTCTGTGCGGCTGGCACTGTGCAGGTGCTGGGGGTGTGGGGCCAGTACCGGATCGCGGCCCTGAATCTCCCTGGTTTGGGGAACCGGCTGCTTTTTTAACAAGCTGTTCCATCGAACCGGGAAGAACCAGCTGAATCCCACCCCTGGTCTGTTCTATTCCTGATGTAAGGGTCTTGGCTTTTAGTTGAGATCAATCTGCACTTTACGTACATGCTCAGTAGTGACCAGTGCTGTGGAGTTGAAGTCGTGGAGTCGGGAGTTAGAGAAATTGAGGTTTGGCTTACCGTCTTCACAGACTTGCCAGCTGTGTCCAAATGAAACACCTTCCTCTGGTGCACGCATGCTACAGGTCTTTCTGCATAATTTTATAGGCATAAGTACTGCTGAACGGAAAGTGAGGCTAGAACAAGAAGAGGAGGTTTTAGATTGGTTGGCTGAGAGTGCCTTCAGTTCTTTTGCTTGGTCTTCCACCTGTTCCCCTGCTGAAAGCGGAGATTTTGCACCTATGGTCCATATTTATCTGTCCTCCACCTCACCCCATTGCGAGTCAGGCCAACAGTCTGAAGCCCAAGTGATGCAGCAGTCACTTCTGCTTTTTGATGACTGTTGGCTGTGGTTCCGTGGGCCATCCACCTGGACCTGGCCAATAATTGTAAGAGACTGAGTGCACTGATGCCCAACCACTTGTTCTGTTGGAGGATGAATACATGGGAGGGGTAGTGCAAACGGTCAGCCGTCTACCGCAGCACATCTCTGATGATGAGGAAACACAAGGTGCTAACTGCTGTGTGTAATCTGGCTGGGAGGGTGGGGTGAGGACTGGGTAGACATCATGTGGAGGACTTTTTTTTGAGCACCATTAATTCTAACTGCATCACTCAACTGAAACTGCCCTAACTAAAGTCACCAACGACCTACTAACCGCCAAGAGCAAGCGACACTACTCTGTCCTCCTTCTCCTGGACCTGTCCTCTGCCTTCGACACTGTGGACCATTCCCTCCTGCTACAGATTCTCTCATCTCTTGGCATCATAGGCTTGGCCCTATCCTGGATCTCATCATATCTAACAAACCGAACATTCAGTGTCTCCCTCTCACACACTACCTCCTCACCTCGCCCCCTGTCTGTCGGTGTTCCTCAAGGCTCAGTTCTAGGACCCCTACTCTTCTCCATCTACACACTCGGCCTGGGACAGCTCATAGAATCCCATGGTTTGCAGTATCATCTCTACGCCAACGACACGCAGATCTACCTATCTGGACCTGACCTCACCTCCTTACTGACCAAAATCCCACAATGTCTGTCTGCTATTTCTGCTTTCTTCTCTGCTCGCTTTCTAAAACTGAACATGGACAAAACAGAATTCATAATCTTTCCCCATCTCACTCTACCCCCCCACCAGACCTGTCCATCAACGTCAATGGCTGCTCACTTTCCCCAGTCCCGCATGCTCGGTGCCTCGGGCTGATCCTCGACTCTGCACTCTCTTTCAAGCCACATGTCCAAACCCTTACCTCCTCCTGCCGTCTCAAACTCAAAAATACTTCCCGGATCCGTGCATTCCTTGACCATGAAACTACAAAAACACTAGTGCATGCCCTCATCACCTCCCGCCTCGACTACTGCAACCTCCTACTCTCTGGCCTTCCCTCTAGCACCACTCCAATCCATCCTGCACTCTGCTGCCCGACTAATACACCTGTCTCCCCGTTATTCCCCAGCCTCTCCTCTCTGCCAAGCCCTTCATTGGCTTCCTATCGTCCAGAGGCTCCAGTTCAAAACCCTAACCATGACATACAAAGCCATCTACAATCTGTCTCCTCCATACATCTGTGATATGGTCTCCCGGTACATACCCACACGCAACCTTCGATCCTCTCAAGATCTCTTCCTCTACTCCCCTCTTATCTCTTCCTCCCACAACCGCATACAAAGCTTCTCCCGTGCCTCTCCCATACTCTGGAACTCTCTACCCCAACACATCAGACTCGCGCCTACCATGGAAACCTTCAAAAAGAACCGGAAGACCCACCTCTTCCGACAAGCCTACAACCTGCAGTGATCCTCGGTCTACTGAACCACCGCACGACCAGCTCTACCCTCTCCTAGTGTATCCTCACCCATCCCTGTAGACTGTGAGCCCTTGCGGGCAGGGTCCTCTCTCCTTCTGTACTTGTGTGTGCCTTGTATTGCTCACGTTTATTGTACTTGTCTATATTTGCTCCTTTTCACATGTAAAGCGCCATGGAATAAATGGCGCTATAAAAATGTATAATAATAACAATAATTCTATGGTGCTGTACATTAGGAGGGGTTACATACAAAACACATAGAAATTACAATGAGCAAACTAATAGTGACAGGCAGGTACATAGTCTCCTTTATTATGTATATTGCTGTCTCTTATTATATAGTGCCTTCTCTTCTTATATATAACACCATCCCTTACCTAGCGGATTATATAGAGCCCTGTCTTTATAACATACCGTCCTCTTTTGTTAGATATATAATGCAATGACGGCTGATGGAGCATGGGAAAGCTTCTTTTCTAATGGAGGAGCTGATGGACTGGTCGTCTGGTCACCGACTGCTCCGTCAGCAATTATCTTATATCTAACAAAAGAAGGGACTATTTAATAAAAGAGGGTGCTGTTAATAACAAAAATAACAAGAATACACTATGTAAGAGACAACACTGTACATAACAGCAGAAGAAGTGATATATTAAGGGACAGGACCATATATAACTAGAGAGGATGGTACGTAATAAGGGACAGTGTTATACATAATAAAAGAGGAAACTATGTAACAAAGGCTGGTGTTATGCATAATAAGCGAGTTCACTATATACTAAGGGACTGTGCTATACATAATAAGTGAGTACACTATATACTAAGGGACTGTGCTATACATAATAAGGCTACATTCTTGTATCTGTGTGCAGTGTTGGAGTGCTGCTCGCTTTTACAGACGCATTGAGCATGTCCTATTCTGATCCTCAAAATTGGATCAGAACAGAACATTCTCTGACCCTCACAGATCTCATTCTCAGATCCATGATTTTCACGGTTGTTTGAATAGACTTATAAAACTCTATGAGTCTGTGTGCCATCCGATAAAAAAACCTGGAAGCACACGGTCATGTCACACAAATGTGAGAATGTAGAATAAGGGATTTTACAAAAACATTATCATTCCATGTGTAGCGCTTCCCACGGCTGTGGGGCTCCGGGACATGGCATAGCTTGCCTAGCTAGCCAATGCTCCCACGCCGCCAGTCCACGACGACGTGAGGCATGAGTCCCAGATGATAAGAGAATGTGGACCCACTGGACCACGGAGGGAGACCCGGGCCTGCCCGGACTAGGGAAGGGCAGCGACCGGGATCCGTGGCAGCTGAGCATGTGGGCAAGGTGGCGACCTGCAGGGCTAGACAACACCGCACAACTTCAGGTAAGAAGAAACATAAAGTTTACTTAAAGAAACAAAGTACATAAACAGAAACATAAGACCGGGCTCCGATTCCGCACATCAGAGAAGGGTACACGACTCAGGATCACAGACGAGTGCTGGAGGACATCACGGGTAGATGCAGTCCAGGGTTATCTGGCACGGGCATACTTGGACGGCCTCTCTCTCAGGCCTTAGGCGTAGCACAGGCTCAGCAGGAGAACATCAGACACCGACCTCAGACAGACTTCAGACGATGGCAGGGTCATCACGGGTTGATGAAGTCCAGGATCATCTGGCACGGGCATACTAGTATGGCCTCACTCTCAGGCCTCGGGCGTAGCACAGGCTCAGCAGGAGAACATCAGACACCGGCCCAGGACGAACGTCAGACGATGGCAGGGTCATCACGGGTTGATGAAGTCCAGGGTCATCTGGCACGGGCATACTAGGACGGCCTCTCTCTCAGGCCTCAGGCGTAGCACAGGCTCAGCAGGAGAACATCAGACACCGACCCAGGACAGACGTCATCACAGGGTAGACCAAGAAGGAACCGGCAGGACAAGAGAGCGGGTGGCACCTGGGAAAAGGGCAGGGAATCACGGCAGGGGATATAGGTAGTTTCTGGACAGGCAGGTTTGTCACAGCAAGTGACCAAGGAAGTCTCTGGGCAGGCAGGTTGTCACGGCAAGTGACCAAGGCAGTCTCTGGGACAGGCAGGTTGTCATGGCAAGTGACCAGGGCAGGCAGGTTGTCACGGCAAGTGACCAGGCAGTCTCTGGGACAGGCAGGTTGTCACGGAAAGTGACCAGGGCAATCTCTGGGACAGGCAGGTTGTCACGGCAAGTGACCAGGGCAGGCAGGTTGTCACGGCAAGTGACCAGGCAGGCAGGTTGTCACGGCAAGTGACCAGGCAGTCTCTGGGACAGGCAGGTTGTCACGGCAAGTGACCAGGGCAGGCAGGTTGTCACGGCAAGTGACCAGGCAGTCTCTGGGACAGGCAGGTTGTCACGGCAAGTGACCAGGCAGGCAGGTTGTCACGGCAAGTGACCAGGCAGTCTCTGGGACAGGCAGGTTGTCACGGAAAGTGACCAGGGCAGTCTCTGGGACAGGCAGGTTGTCACGGCAAGTGACCAGGGCAGTCTCTGGGACAGGCAGGTTGTCACGGCAAGTGACCAGGCAGTCTCTAGACAGGCAGGTTGTCACGATAAGTGACCAGGCAGTCTCTAGACAGGCAGGTATATACGACCTGATATGGTGGAGCCTCCAGGTGGGCTGCAGTCGGATGGCAGATGATCGCTCCCAGGTGAGCAGGCAAGAGCCGGGGATCTCTGCAGATGATGTCCGAACTTCCGGATGGAGCTGCAGTCGGATGGCAGATGATCGCTCCTAGGTGAGCAGGCAAGAGCCGGGGATCTCTGCAGATGACGTCCGAACCTCTGGAAGGAACTGCAGACGGATGGCAGACAGGCAAGCCGACAGGTAACAGACAGGCAACTGGAATCAGGAGCTGATGGCTGAAACAGAGTTAGACTGCACAGGAACAACAGGAACACGGATTGGATCTCAGGGACACGGACTGGAACACAGGCATCGGACTCCGGACATCTGGTACCGATCAGCAGGCTCCGGACATCAGGTAGAGATGGATAGGATCCGGACATCTGGAAGTGGTCATCGGACATCGGATATCAGGCAATGGTCATCGGACATCGGATATCAGGCAATGGTCATCAGGGATAGGATCCGGACATCTGGCAGCGACCTGAAAAGGAACCCCAGCGGTCTGGTGCAAGCCCCGCCTAGCACAACGGGAGCTGGCCGGGGATTGCACAGAAGCTGAGCACAGAGTAACAGAAACTCAGCACACACCGGACTCCTCCTTCCAAGATGAACTCAGGTTATATAGCAAGGATTCACAGTCACTGGCACAGGGTTCTAGACACAGCAGGATTTCAGGAACATAACACATAGGACACAGTTCAGACAGTCAGGTACAGGATGCGATCCAGGATCAGGGGTTCAGGTAATTAGACACAGAAGGAACAGGCCTGGATATACAGCCTCCAGGAACGGTAATCTGGGTAATCAGCCCCCAGCATAGGCGGAAACACAAGACAAAGTTCAGACATTCAGGTACCGGGTTAGATCCAGGATCAGGGAACAAGAAACAGCAGGAACAGGGAATCAGCTCTCCAGAGCTGATCAACTTCAGAGCAGGAGCTGAACACACAACCACATACGGCTAGGTTCAGGGATTCAGTGTGGATTCAATGTGAAGCTCTGGCAACGCCCACTAGGGCTGAGGAACTTTATATATGAGCTGCTTCACAGCAATAGGCTGGAGCAGTAATTCTAATACACACCCAATCCTCATAAAAGCAGGACAGGTGTGGGCCGCGCCCCCTATGCAGAGCCAGACAACTCATCACAGAGGAACGCCTGACAGTGGCTGCTGCCACACACGTAGTAAATCATGCACCATTGCAGAGGACTTTGCAACCTACGGATGGTCTTCACAGCAGGCCAGGCGCCTGACAGAAGCTGCTGCCACACACGTAGTAAGTCATGCACCACTGCAGAGGACTTTGCAAGCTACGGACGGCTTTCACAGCAGGTCAGGAACCGCACATGCGGGCGGTCATGCAAAGCAGCGGAGCCACTCACGCAAGTACGGGTACGCAGCAGAGCCGGGAACTGAGCAGCATCCATATAGGTAACAGACAACAGTATCCCAGCTGGTTAGGGGGAAAGGAGCAAAAGGGTTAATGCAAAAGACATGCAGAGTAACGCTGGAAAACAAAGTACAGATAATACCAGCGTTACACCATGTCACACAGTGCAGATAGAGAATATCTACATCCAGGAACTTACAGCTGAGACCTCGTCTGATTAGTGCCGCTTTCTCCTTTTTTTTCTCCATCTGGTCAGACCTTCAAGTCGACATCTCCCAGCCACTACTCGTCTTGTCACGATGATCTTCGCAGCCCTGAAAATAACAAGATCAAATACATTGTATACATACATGTGTCTCCCCCGAATACAGATATGTACCCCACCATTAATATACTACTAGCCACACACCATTAAAAATATAAAGTGATAAGCAGCACTGTGCCACATATTAACTAAAATCTCTGACTCCCAATAAAATAAACTAGTCAGTCTGTGACTCAACCCAACTAAGGCAGAGGTCACACTTGTGAGAAACTCGCACGAGTCTTGTTCAGCTGCATGGAAATACATGCAGTCGCCCACTCCAGTCCCGAGTGCCGGCGGCAGTGCCAGGTATTGAGAAGCGAGACTCGTGCGAGTTTCTCGCAAGTGTGACCCCGGCCTAACTGCAAGGCTATGTGCACACAGAAAATATGCAAGGTTTTACAGTACAAGAAAAGTGAATGAGATCCCTGAAGTCTCATGCACATGCACATATAATGTCAATTTTTGCAGCGTAATTCACCTGTACTAATGGGGAAAAATACGTAACAAATGTATGGCACAAATGTGGAAAAAAAATTATTTTACGCAACTTTCTTCCTGCCAACACTTTAGAATATGCAGCAGATTTTTTTTCCTGCAAATCCTGAATGTGTGCACATAGTCTTAGTCCTTATCCTGTGCCCCCATAATTCATTATTAGCCCTTGATAGCATCATAATGATTTTGGGGGTGGGAGAAGACACTATCAGGTACTGAGCATCCTCCGCCACCTCCCAATTCATTACAAGTCCCTGACAGAGTCTTCTCCCACCTTTCAGTTTATTATAAAGTGCCCCTTGCACCTTATCGTCTCCTCTCCCACTCGCCAATAAATTTTAAGTCCCTGATAGCATCACAATGAATTGAGAGATGTGGAGGATGCTATCAGGGGCTTAGCACCCTCTTCCACCACCCAATTCATTTTACATCAATATCTAACATCTTCCTCCACCTCCCCTTTTCATAAATCCCCCTTCCTCCCATCCCAATCCCCCATATCCCTTGTTGTTCTCCTCCCCCAGCATTCCTATCATTGTCCTCTCCCCACCTCCATCATTGCCCTCTCCACCACTCCCATCATTGCTCTCTCCCCCACCTCCATTACCCTCCCTACCACCCCAATCATTGTTCTCCCCACCACCTCCATCACTACCCTTTCCACCACCCCCATCATTCCCCTCTCCACCACCTCCATCATTACCCTTTCCACCCCTGCATCATTGTTCTCCCCACCACCATCATTGTCCTCTCCACCACCTCCATCATTGCCCTCTCTACCACCTCCATCATTGTTCCCCCCACTACCTCCATCATTGCTGTCACGAACCCCGGGTGTACATGCTGCGAGATGGGTGACTAGCAGCAGTAAGGGGGACACAAAAAGAGCAGCGGAGCACTCACTGGGTGTAGAAACAGGACCTGATCCACGTGACTGAGGGGGAGTGGCCGAGGTCGGAGACAGGTGCAGGGGAGCCGGACAGCGTCGGAGAGAAGTCAAACGTGCTGAGTTCAAAACCGGGAGATCAAAGAGGTACCGAGGGTGAGACGGAAGGATAGTCAGGACAAACAGGCCAGAAAGTCAGAACCGAGTGAAACAAACAAACAAGGGGCACCAAGTACGAATGCCAAAAGAGTAACCACAGAAATCAGCCAAGCCAAAGCAGTATACACACGCACACTAGGGGTCAGACACACAGACAGAATGAGAGTATAACTGACAGAGAATCCTGATTCAGAGTGGGTATAAATATCCCTCTCAGATCCAAAAGGAGGCCAAATACAATTAACCCTGCGAGGGCAGGGCATGAACCCTGTCCAAACCATGACAATTGCCCTCTCTACCACCTCCATCATTGTCCTCCCCCACCACCTCCATCATTGTTCTCCCTCGCCACCTCCATCATTGCCCTCAACACTATCTCCATCATTGTTGTCCCCCACCACTTCCATCATTCAGCCTGTTTCCACTTTCCTGACCAGGTCATTTTTTCAATTCTGACCACTGTCACTTTATGAGATCATATCTCTGGAACACTTGAATAAATCCCACTAATTGAGATTCTTTTTTCGACACATATTGTACTACATGATAGTGGTTACATTTCTTTGGTCGAAATTTGTCAAACATTTTGAAAATTTAGCAATTTTTAAATTTTTATTTTTTATGCACTAAAATCAGAGTCATGTCACACTAAATAGTTAATAAATGACATGTCTACTTTATATCATCACAATTTTTGAAACATAATTATTTTTTGCTAGGAAGTTATAAGGGTTAAAAGTTGATTAGCGATGTCTCATTTTTCCAACCAAATTTACAACACCATTTTTTTTTAGGGATCACATCACATTTGAAGTCACTTTTAGGGACTTATATGACAGAAAATGCCCAAAAGTGACACCATTCTAAAAACTGGACCCCCCAAGGTGCTCAAAACCAGAATCAAGAAGCTTATTAACCCTTCAGATGCTTCACAGGAATTAATGGAATATAGAAGTAAAAAATAAACAATTAGCTTTTTTTTCACAAAAATTTTCCTTTAAACCCAATTTATTTTACTTTTGCAAGGGTAACAGGAGAAAATGGACCATACAATTTGTTGTGCAATTTCTCCTGAGCATGCCGATACCCCATATGTGGGTGTAAACCACTGTTTGAACGCACGGCAGGGTACGGAAAGGAAGGAGAAACATTTGACTCTTTGAATGTAAAATATGCTGGAAAAATTAGTTGGCTCCATGTCGTGTTTGGAGAGCCCCTGATGTGCCTAAACAGTGGAAACCCCCCCACAAGTGACACCATCCAACCTACTAATGAAGTAATTTTTCCTTTAAGAAGATTTAATTAAATATTTTAAATCTAATAAGTGAATATATATAGCAATAGTATATATTTATATATATGATAATATAATAACATTAATAAAAGCTAACTGAGAAAACAGAAGGGAAAAATATTAAACTACACTGTGTCCATTGTAGCCACTAGATGGCGTGAGTGATGCTGTCATTAGTGCATTGTTCCCTGTAATGTGCAGGACACCACACCTTGTCACAAACACATGTAACACAATACACAGCATCCTGGATTCTGCGGATACATTGTAAGGTCAGGCTGACATCATCTGTCCATGTCGCAGCTGCACACATTCTGTGTCGCAATTCTTATGAAAAAGTATTAGTGAATAATAGTTGTTCTTGGTGCCACTTGTGTGAAGGGGTTACATTGTGGCCCATTTCTTGGCACTTCCACAATACCTTACAGCACCGGGGGCCTGTAGCCCCCTCATTCTGCCTGGAAGCACCTCCAGTTTCCAACCCCTCAGGGATCGAGAAGATTTCTGTATAACTCTGTCGAGTTTTATCTGCTAATTAATGGGTGACTAGTCAAGGGGGCATTGTTTTCCCCAGACTAGTAATCCCACTAATCAGTTTATCACGCCCCTATGGGTGTAATATTATTTGCAAGAGTGGCATCAATGGTAATCTCATTGTGCAGTAAACCAGGTGTACGCTTTATCATCGCATGCTCATGTGGGCAGCAGTGACATGGGTCTCAGCCAGCCATAATGGAGCAGGTTCTGAAGCCCTCTCCATAAAAGCCACACATACACCTCCATACACGGATGTCGTCAAGGGGTTAATGGAGTTGAGCTGCAATCTCAGACAAACTGGAAGGCAGATGTGGCACAGTTTTCCGAAGATTGCAGCCATCTTTATCAAATCTTTAACGGGGTTTATACCAGGCTAGTAAATTATGACTTGTCTATGATATACAGTGGTGGAAATAAGTATTTGATCCCTTGCTGATTTTGTAAGTTTCCGGCTCACAAAGACATGAACAGTCTATAATTTTAAGGGTCGGTTAATTTTAGCATTGAGAGATAGAATATCAAACATAAAATCCAGAAAATCACATTGTATAAATTATAAAAAATTATTTGCATTTTGCAGTGAGAAAAAAGTATTTGATCCCTCTGGCAAACAAGACTTAATACTTGGTGGTAAAACCCTTGTTGGCAGCACAGCAGTCAGACGTTTCTTGTAGTTGATGATGGGGTTTGCGCACATGTCAGGAGGAATTTTGCTCCACTCCTCTCTGCAGATCATCTCTAAATCATTAAGATTTTGAGGCTGTCGCTTGGTAACTCGGAGCCTCACCTCCCTCCATAAGTTTTCTATGGGATTAGGGTCTGGAGACTGGCTAGGCCACTCTATAACCTTAATGTGCTTCTTTTTGAGCCACTCCTTTGTAGCCTTGGCTGTATGTTTTGGGTCATTATCTTGCTGGAAGACCCAGCCACGACCCATTTTTAATGTCCTGGCGAAGGGAAGGAGGTTGTCACTCAGGATTTTACGGTACATGGCTCCATCCATTCTCCCATTGATGCGGTGAAGTAGTCCTGTGCCCTTAGCAGAGAAACACCCCCAAAATATAATGCTTCCACCTCCATGCTTGACAGTGGGGATGGTGTTCTTTGGGTCATAGGCAGCATTTCTCTTCCTCCAAACATAGCAAGTTGAGTTAATGCCAAAGAGCTCAATTTTTGTCTCATCTGACCACAGCACCTTCTCCCAATCACTCACAGAATCATCCAGGTGTTCATTGGCAAACTTCAGACGGGCTGCACATGTGCCTTCTTGAGCAGGGGACCTTGCAGGCACTGCAGGATTTTAAACCTTTAGAAAGCTCTTTGGTCTTGCCCATGTTGTAGAGGTTAGAGTCTGACGGATTAAGTCTGTGGACAGGAGTCTTTTATAAAGGTGACTATGTAACACAGCTGTCTTTAATGCAGGTAACAAGTTGATTAGGAGCGTCTAACTGGTCTGTAGGAGCCAAAACTCTTAATGGTTGGTAGGGGATCAAAAACTTATTTTTCACTGCAAAATGCAAATGCATTTATATAATTTATAGAATGTGATTTTCTGGATGATTTTAGTTTTGATATTCTATCTCTCAATGTTAAAATTAACCTACCCTTAAAATTATAGACTGTTCATGTCTTTGTCAGTGAGCAAACTTAACAAATTAGCAAGGGATCAAATACTTATTTCCCCCACTGTAGGTGATAATGTAATGATTGCTGGGGTCTGACCCCTGGTCTGAGCCCACTGATCCCAAGAATGGAGTCAGCAGAGGATGAATGAATGAAATGGATTTCGAGAATCCACATCAATCATCCATTCATTATCTATGGGACTGCCATAACACGGGCTGTTGCAGTGGTGGACATATCATTGGTGCAACCTGCGGCCCAAGAGGTAGGTGGCCCATATTCACCTCTAAAGCGGGTGGAATTGTGCATTATGACGAGCTTCTGGACTGTAAAGGGCCCACGTATTGTTCTTGCACAGGGGCCCCTTATGTCTGTGTCTGCCAGGGGGCTATTCATACATTGTCTGCTCACTCTTCCATGATATGATGTATATGGAGGGGTCAGGAGATAAAGATTGGGCGCTCGGTTGACTTCTGCTGAGGGTGTATGGGCAATCAAATGCTTTCACTGCACAGTGGCTTTTCCTGTACACTACAGTATACACTACTGTAGGGTATCATATAATCACAGAATACTTATCAAACTAAGAAGAAAACTGGAAACTCCGGTTGAGTGGAGACAAGTTCCAGTAAACTCCACATTTCCTAGAAAGGATTACTCAGAGATAAGAGATCTCTCTGCTGATGACTAATATCACAGGGCAACAAAGATGTGACCTGTGCAGGAGCCGTAGAAAGATGGGCCAGCGTCTGTAGGTTACACTGTCATCGCGAGTCAGTTTTGTCTTCCATGGTGAGAATGAAACAGATAACATCTGACCTTTAATAATGAGTCAGCGCAACAATCAGCAAAGTATCCTGATTCCTGACTAAATGATTGGTTCCGCTAGAAAAGTATAAAATCTCTCCCAGTGGAGGACTTGTGACAATTGTATACATTTTTGACAATTCTCTTTAGAGGTTCAATACTAAGGACCCCAGACCAGGGGTGGGGAGGTAATTTTTCCAATATTTTATATGAATGTCAAATGTATCTCTTAATATTGAACAGCATTAAATAGACAGTGACTCACTGCTACTGCTAACACATGGAGTTCTATGGGGGAACGTTTCTCCTTGCAGAGAGTGTCAAGCCGATGTAAGATTTAGTGACCATGCTATGCTTTTTCTCGTCTCCTTACACGTTTGCCCTTAAAACCCCAGTCAGAAGTCTCTTGCCTGGACTAATCAGGTCTCCTGCTTTGCACTAAGGAGAGGAAACATCCCCCCCAAAACAGGTCTGCAATTGGAGTTTCTGTTTTGGCTTCTTATCCTAAGTCATGTGGCAAGGCTTGTTAAAGGATTGATATTGACTTCTAGGATTGCTCCTTCCATTAGGTGGCGCCAGAGACCAAGTCCTCTTTCTTCTGAAGAGGCTATTTGCGCTGCTAATATGTTACCATAGGGCTTATTACAACATGTACCCTCCTGACCTGTAGGGGAAATCACAGCTGTACGATTCACTGCTTTCTATAAAGTTTATAAATTATGCTGCTATTCAGCCCTTGTACCTCACCAGCTACCCCCACACAGTATGATGTACCCACACAGTATGATGTACCCACACAGTATGATGTACCCACACAGTATGATGTACCCACACAGTATGATGTACCCAAACAGTATGGACCCCACACGGTATGATCTAACCACACAGTATGAACCCCACACAGTATGATGTACCCACACAGTATGATGGATCTACACAGTAGGGACCCCACACGGTATGATGTACCCACACAGTATGATGTACCCACACAGTATGGACCCCACACTGTTATGATTTGGTAGCTGAGGAGAGCAGGCAAAAACGGCAATACACCAGAGAGGTTGGTATCTACTGGATTGCAGTACCCTGACTAACCACCACAACTAAAGGCAGCCGTGGAGCGTACCTACGTTGGTCCTAGACGCCTCAACACAGCCTGAGAGGCTAACTACACCTAAAGATAGAAAGAGGAAAGCTATCTGCCCCGGAGCAGATCCCCAAAGAACATAGGAAGCCCCCAAACATGTAATGGCGGTTAGACAAGAGGAAATACAGACACAGACAGAAAATAGTATGAGCAAACGTTGGGGCCCAATCTTCCTAGAAAGAAAAGGATAGGAAGGACACTTACTGCAATCCAAAAAACCCTAAAAAAAATACCAACTCTACTAATTGCAAAAACACCTGAGATCACACGACCTCTACCACCTAAATTAGTTCTCTGGTGTAACAAAACTAAGCCGCAGCCACTGAAAAAAAACTGGAAAAGGCAAATGAACAAATAACAGTGGCTCAGACAAACTGAGAGGAGCACAAGCCCCAGAGGGGACCTGGCTGACCTCCACAGAAGTGCAGGAAAGAATGCAAAAAGCAAGCACAAAAATAAAAGAAGAAAAAATCTTATCTGTTAGCAGAAGATGCAGGCAAGACTCAGCAAGCTTCCAAGTGAACCAGGAACCAAAGTTGAGACAAGAACAATTGATCACCGGCAACCCTGATGGGAGGGAACCTCCCTTATATAAGACCAGTCTGTAACTCCTGATTGCCAATCTTCATTGAATGGTTCAGTACTGTTTGTAACCACCAGAGGGAGCTTCTGCTCAGAATTCATCTCTAACACATTCACAACAGTACCCCCCTCCCTTGAGGAGGGGTCACCGAACCCTCATTTGGGCAACCAGGTCGGTCAGGATGAGCTCTGTGATACGCACGGATCAGTCTCCTAGCATGGATGTCCGAAGCAAACACCCAAGAATTGTCCTCCTGACCATAACCTCTCCACTTAACCAAATACTGGAGTTTCTGTCTAGAAAAACGAGAATCCAATATTTTCTCAACCACATACTCCAGATTGCCCTCAACCAAAACAGGGTCAGGAGGCGCAGCCATAGGAACCACTGGCTCGACAAACCTCTTCAATAAGGACTTGTGGAACACGTTATGGATCTTAAATGTCCCTGGAAGAAGTAAACGAAAGGAAACAGGATTAAGAATCTCCATGATCTTATAAGGTCCAATGAACCTAGGCTTAAACTTAGGAGATGCAACTCTCATAGGGATATTTCTTGAGGACAACCAGACCAAGTCCCCCACTTCAAACCGAGGACCATCAGTCCTATGTCGGTTGGCAAACCGCTGGGCCCTCTCCTGAGAGAGGGACAACCTCTCCACTACCTGGTCTCAAATCTGCTGCATACGCTCCACAACAGAGTCAACACCTGGACAGACAGAAGCCTCCGTCTGTCCCGAAGAAAATCGAGGGTGAAACCCAAAGTTGCAGAAAAATGGAGACATCAAAGTGGCAGAGCTTGCCCTATTATTAAGAGCAAACTCAGCCAAAGGCAAAAAAGAGACCCAGTCATCTTGATCAGCAGACACAAAGCACCTCAGATAAGTCTCCAATGTCTGGTTTGTTCTCTCAGTTTGTCCATTGGTCTGAGGATGAAAAGCCGAGGAGAAAGACAATTGAACACCAAGTTTAGAACAAAAAGTCCTCCAAAATCTGGAAACAAACTGGACTCCTCTGTCAGACACAATGTTCTCAGGAATGCCGTGTAACCGAACCACGTGCTGAAAGAACAAAGGCACCAATTCGGAGGAGGAAGGCAACTTAGGTAATGGCACAAGATGTATCATTTTGGAAAACCTATCACAAATCACCCAGATAACGGTCATTCTCTGAGAAACAGGGAGGTTGGAAATGAAATCCATAGAGATATGGGTCCATGGTCTCTTGGGCACAGGCAATGGCATCAACAAACCACTAGAGCGAGAGCAAGGCTTGGAGCGAGAGCAAGTCCCGCAGGACTGCACAAATTCCCTGACGTCACGAGACAAAGTAGGCCACCAAAAGGACCGACTAACCAAGTCTCTGGTACCAAAAATTCCGGGATGACCGGCCAACGCGGAACAATGAATCTCAGACATCACACTCTTTTTCCACCGGTCTGGGACAAACAATTTCCCAATAGGGCAGCGCTCGGGTTTATCCTCCTGACACCCTTCCAGAGCCAGTCTCAAATTGGGCGAGATGGCGGAAAGAACTACACCCTCTTTCAAAATAACAGCAGGATCAGATAACTCAGGAGAGTCCGCAAGGAAACTCCTCTAGAGGGCATCCGCCTTAACATTCTTAGTGCCAGGAAGAAAGGAAACCACAAAATTAAAACGTGTGAAAAACAAGGCCCACCTGGCCTGTCTAGGATTAAGTCGCTTGGCTGATTCCAGATAAACCAGATTCTTATGGTCCGTGAGGACCACCACCTGATGTTTGGCTCCCTCCAGCCAATGTCTCCACTCTTCAAAAGCCCACTTCATGGCCAATAACTCCCGATTACCCACGTCATAATTACGTTCAGTTGGAGAAAATTTTCGAGAGAAAAAGGCACAAGGGTTACGTTTAGAGGTCTCTGGATCTCTTTGGGACAAAACGGCACCTGCCCCAATTTCAGAGGCATCAACCTCCACCTGAAATGGCAGAGAAACATCAGGCTGCCGTAGAACAGGAGCAGAAGTGAATCTCTGCTTAAGTTCCTGAAACGCAGAGACTGCCTCAGGAGGCCAATTCACCACATCAGAACCCTTTTTGGTCAAATCAGTCAATGGTTTAACAATAACCGAGAAATTACCAATAAATTTACGATAAAAATTGGCAAAACCCAAGAATCTCTGAAGAGCCTTTAATGAAGTAGGTTGGACCCAATCACAGATGGCCTGAACCTTGACTGGGTCCATTTCAATAACAGATGGGGACAAAATGAATCCCAGAAATGAGATCCTCTGTACGCCAAAAAGACACTTTGATCCCTTCACATACAGAGCATTCTCTCTCAAAATCTGGAACACAGTCCGAACATGTTTCACATGAGAGTCCCAGTCATTGGAAAAAATCAAGATATCATCCAAATAAACAATCAGAAATTTATCCACAAAATCCCGGAAAATGTCATTCATGAAGGACTGGAAGACGGAAGGAGCATTAGTGAGCCCAAAGGGCATCACTAGGTACTCAAAATGCCCCTCTGGGGTATTAAATGCCGTCTTCCATTCATCCCCGTGCTTAATGCGAATAAGGTTATATGCCCCCCTGAGGTCAAGCTTGGTAAACCAAGTAGCACTTTTCACCCTGGAAAACAGGTCAGAAATCAAGGGTAACGGATATTGATATTTCACAGTGATATTGTTCAAGAGACGATAATCAATACACGGCCTTAATGAACCATCCTTTTTGGCCACAAAGAAAAAAACGGCACCCAAGGGTGAAGAGGATGGTCTGATATGACCCTTTTCCAATGACTCCTTGATATAAGACCGCATAGCGTCATGTTCAGGTATAGACAAGTTAAAAAGGCGACCTTTAGGGAATTTACTACCAGACACTAATTCAATAGCGCAGTCATAGCTCCTATGGGGGGCAAGGATGCAGATTTACTTTCGCTAAACACATCAGAAAAATCAGTCAAGAAGTCAGGAACATCCTGAGCCTGGGGAGAGGCAGAAAAAACAGGAGTGCTGGCACCAACACATTGGCAGCCCCAACTGGTCACAGACACAGATTTCCAATCCAAAACAGGATTATGACTGTAACCAAGGGAAACCTAGTACAATAATGTCATGCAGATTATACAGCACCAAAAATTTGCAACTCTCCTGATGATCAGGTTCAACCCTCATTATCACCTGAGTAGAGAACTGGGGTTTATTCTCAGCCAAAGGGCTAGAATCAATCCCCAGTAGGGGAATAGACTTCCGTAGGGGTATCAAGGGAAACCCACAACGTTTAGCAAAATCAAAATCCATCAGGTTAATAGCTGCTCCCGAATCAACAAAAGCCTGAGCAGAAAATGTGGACAGGGAGCAAATCAGGGTAACAGTCAACAGAAATTTAGTCTGAACACTACCCAAGACAAATGAGCATGCAAAACGTCTTCCCCGCTTAGGGCAGACTGAAATAGCATGAGAAGCGTCACCACAGTAGAAACATAACCCATTGCGTTTTCGAAACTCATGACGCTGTGCCCCAGAAGCCACTCTATCACACTGCATGGGTTCAGAAGCTGGTTCACAAGGCAACACTATTCCACGCATACCTCTACGCTCACGCAAACGTCTGTCAATTTGAATCGCTAATGACATAGACTCATTGAGACCAGAGGGAGCAGGGAAACCCACCATAACATCTTTTACATTCTCTGACAGACCCTTCCGAAAAAGGGCTGCCAAAGCATCATCATTGCATTTGGTCAGGACTGCCCACTTTCGGAATTTCTGACAGTATAACTCAGCGTCCTCAAGCCCCTGATTTAATGCCAACAAGGTTTTTTCAGCTTGATCAGTGACATTAGGTTCATCGTACAATAACCCCAGAGCCAGAAAAAATGCATCAACATTACTCAAAACAGGGTCCCCAGGTGTCAGGGAAAAAGCCCAATCCTGAGGATCGCCGCGCAGGAGAGAGATGACAATTTGAACCTGCTGTGCTGCGTTCCCTGAGGACTTAGGTTTTAAGGCAAAAAACAACTTACAGTTATTTTTGAAATTCAGAAATTCAGGAATTCGATCCCCTAAAAACAAATCTGGCATGGGGATCCTAGGTTCCACAACCGGCAACCCTGCAAGATAGGTAGCAATACTCTGAACTTCAGTGGCAAGCTGATCCACACGGCCAGACAACTGTGCAAACTCCATTGAGAGAAAAAAAAAATCCTCAGCACCCAGAGAAACAGAGGGAAACAAAAATGCAGCAAACAGAAAAAAAAAAAAAAAAATCTCTGACAACTCTGACAACTTTTTTTTTTTTCACACTATTTTTCCCTTCTGTGAGTACCATATAATTTTCAGTTTGGCCGGTGATACTGTTATGATTTGGTAGCTGAGGAGAGCAGGCAAAAATGGCAATACACCAGAGAGGTTGGTATCTACTGGATTGCAGTACCCTGACTAACCACCACAACTAAAGGCAGCCGTGGAGCGTACCTACGTTGGTCCTAGACGCCTCGTCACAGCCTGAGAGGCTAACTACACCTAAAGATAGAAAGAGGAAAGCTATCTGCCCCGGAGCAGATCCCCAAAGAACATAGGAAGCCCCCAAACATGTAATGGCGGTTAAACAAGAGGAAATACAGACACAGACAGAAAATAGTATGAGCAAACGTTGGGGCCCAATCTTCCTAGAAAGAAAAGGATAGCAAGGACACTTACTGCAATCCAAAAAACCCTAAAAAAATCCCAACTCTACTAATTGCAAAAACACCTGAGATCACACGACCTCTACCACCTAAATTAGTTCTCTGGTGTAACAAAACTAAGCCGCAGCCCCTGAAAAAACTGGAAAAGGCAAATGAACAAATAACAGTGGCTAAGATAAACTGAGAGGAGCACAAGCCCCCGAAGGGGACCTGGCTGACCTCCACAGAAGTGCAGGAAAAAATGCAAAAAGCAAGCACAAAAATAAAAGCAGAAAATATCTTATCTGTTAGCAGAAGATGCAGGCAAGACTCAGCAAGCTTCCAAGTGAACCAGGAACCTGTCACGCTGTCACTGTATACAGGAGGTCCGGGGTCTATGCTGACCCTAAGCTGGGGCCCTGACTAATCCCTCTACCTGGAGGTACTGTTGATGGTACAGAGGTCCAGGCCGCCAGCGTAACCCTATCTCCTGTGAATCCCTGACCCTCAGTAATCTAGTCCTGAGAAGGACCCTGATCACCACCACAGGGGACGGGAAGGTAAATGCCTACACACAGTATAAGACGAACGAGACAGTACAAGGGGTAAAACAAAAGACCACCTTGCATACAAAACTCACTTTACAACTACAGAGGAACACCAACGGGTAAGGAGAAAAACAATAAAGTGAGGAGGAGAAAAAAACCACACCAGGTACTCTTCACTTCAGACTTCACAATACCATGATCCACTCTGCTGGTCTGCATGAATGCTTTCACCGACACTTCCCTAGCAGACTGGCAGGTATTTGAAGGAATCCCATTACTGCAGCATTAACTACAGCTGGGCGAGGCTGGGCCTCGTCTAGCACAGAGAGAGGGAGAATTAACTCCCTCACTGCCGAAAAACACCAATCACCAGAAACTCAGCTGTGAGAAGTCAGGTTGTGTAACCGCGACGATCTTCGTGGCGACACACCGTGACAGTATCCCCCCTTCTACGAGGGGCCTCTGGACCCTCAGGGCCAGGTTTATCTGGGTGAGTTGTGTGGAAGGCCCGAATTAATCGGTCTGCGTTAATATCCGACACAGGAACCCACGTCCTCTCCTCAGGACCATACCCCCTCCAATGAACCAGGTACTGAAGGGACCGGCGATTAAGACGTGAATCGATGATTTTCGACACCTGAAACTCCAAGTTACCATTGACCACCACAGGAGGAGGAGGTAAAGGTGATGGTATCACCGGCGCCACATACCTCTTAAGCAACGATCTGTGGAACACATTGTGAATTTTAAATGTAGGGGGGAGGTCAAGACGGAATGCCACCGAATTAATTATAGAACTGATCCTGTACGGCCCGATGAACCTGGGACCCAGTTTCCAGGAGGGAACCTTAAGTTTTATATTCTTGGTAGACAACCATACCCGATCGTTCACACTTAGGTCCGGACCAGACACTCTCCTCCTATCAGCCATACGTTTGTATCGGTTCCCCATAGTACTCAGATTATTCAGCACTCTTCTCCACACTGAAGCAAGTGACGACGAAAATCGTTCCTCCTCAGGAACCCCAGAAGAGCCCCCCCTATTGAAAGTACAAAACTGGGGGTGAAAACCATATGCCCCAAAAAACGGGGACTTACCAGTGAACTCGCTCCGCCTATTGTTAAGAACGAACTCCGCCAGAGGCAAGAAAGAAGCCCAGTCCTCCTGGTTCTCTGACACAAAACACCGGAGATATGTCTCCAAGCTCTGGTTCAGACGTTCTGTCTGACCATTGGTCTGCGGATGAAAAGCCGATGAAAATGACAACTGCATCCCCCGCCGTGTACAAAATGCCTTCCAGAATTTGGACACAAACTGAGACCCCTGATCCGACACCACATCGGAGGGTACCCCGTGAAGTCTCACAATCTCCCAATGAACACCTGCGCAAGAGTTTTAGCATTAGGAATAGCAGGAAGAGCGATAAAATGTGCCATCTTGCTGAACCTGTCCACTACAACGAGTATGACTGTTTTACCTGAAGATGGCGGGAGGTCCGTAATAAAGTCCATAGACAGATGAGTCCACGGACGCTCCGGGATCTTCAAAGGTAAGAGGGCCCCAGACGGACGGGTATGTGGGGTCTTAAAGCGCGCACAAACCCCACAGGACGCGACAAAAGTTACCACCTCCCTATGCAAGTTAGGCCACCAAAACCGGCGCGAGAGGAGATCCACAGTTGCTTTACTCCCTGGGTGTCCTGCCAAAGCTGAATTATGGTGTGCCTCGATCACCTTTTGTCGCAACTGATCAGGAACAAACAGTCTCCCTGGAGGTCCAACAGGGGCGTCCCCCTGAGCCTCCAATACCTCCTCCTCAAGCTCAGAGCATACTGCCGACACCACCCCCTCCTGAAGGATAGGAACCGGGTCATCCGTCTTCCCAGCCCAGGGAAACTGCGAGATAAGGCATCCGCCTTTACATTTTTTGACCCAGGACGATATGTGACGACAAAATTAAACCTGGTAAAAAACAACGACCACCTAGCTTGTCTGGGATTCAGACGTTTTGCGGACTCTAAGTATAGCAGGTTCTTGTGATTGGTAATGTCACGCTGTCACTGTATACAGGAGGTCCGGGTCTATGCTGACCCTAAGCTGGGGCCCTGACTAATCCCTCTACCTGGAGGTACTGTTGATGGTACAGAGGTCCAGGCCGCCCGCGTAACCCTATCTCCTGTGAATCCCTGACCCTCAGTAATCTAGTCCTGAGAAGGACCCTGATCACCACCACAGGGGACGGGAAGGTAAATGCCTACACACAGTATAAGACGAACGAGACAGTACAAGGGGTAAAACAAAAGACCACCTTGTATACAAAACTCACTCTACAACTACAGAGGGAACACCAACGGGTAAGGAGAAAAACAATAAAGCGAGGAGGGGAAAAAACCACACCAGGTACTCTTCACTTCAGACTTCACAATACCACGATCCACTCTGCTGGTCTGCATGAATGCTTTCACCGACACTTCCCTAGCAGACTGGCAGGTATTTGAAGGAATCCTATTACTGCAGCATTAACTACAGCTGGGCGAGGCTGGGCCTCGTCTAGCACAGAGAGAGGGAGAATTAACTCCCTCACTGCCGAAAAACACCAAGCACCAGAAACTCAGCTGTGAGAAGTCAGGTTGTGTAATCGCGACGATCTTCGTGGCGACACACCCGTGACAGAACCAAAGTTGACACAAGAACAATTGATCACCGGCAACCCTGATGGGAGGGAACCTCCCTTATATAAGACCAGTCTGTAACTCCTGATTGCCAATCTTCACAATCTTCATTGAATGGTTCAGTACTGTTTGTAACCACCAGAGGGAGCTTCTGCTCAGAATTAATCTCTAACACATTCACAACACCACACGGTATGATGTACCCACACAGTATGGACCCCACACAGTATGATGTACCCACACAGTATGGACCCCACACAGTATGATGTACCCACACAGTATGGACCCCACACGGTATGATGTACTCACACAGTATGATGTACCCACACAGTATGGACCCCACACAGTATGATGTACTACCCACACAGTATGGATCCCACACAGTATGTACCCCACTAGGTATAATGGACCCCACACAGTATGATGTACCCACGCAGTATGATGTACCCACACAGTATGGACCCCACACAGTATGATGTACCCATGCAGTATGGACCCCACACTGTATGATGGATCTACACAGTAGGGACCCCACATGGTAGGAAGGACCCCACACTGTATGATGTATCCACACAGTATGATGTACACACACAGTATGATGTACCCACACAGTATAATGTACCCACACAGTATGGTTTACCCACACAGTAAGGACCCCACACACTATGATGTACCCACACACTATGGACCCCACACATTATGATGCACCCACACAGTATGGTCCCCACACAGTATGATGTACCCACACAGTATTGACCCTACACAGTATGATGTACCCACAAAATATGATGGACCCACACAGTAAAGTTTAAAATGGGGCCCCAAATGCTAACATATTGCACATCACACAGAAGCATTTCGGTTGTATTTACATGCGCTGAGTTCAGGCCGCTAAATGAGTGTGATCGACAATATTGAAGTTGTTCAACACTTGTTTCCGGGCCTCTTTCCACCGGCTGAGGAACAATGATGGGGACAGAACAATCACAAATGGATCACTAATAGATCACCATATAGCATCATGTTTTCAGCAGCACATCTACAGTTTACACCAGCGATGTGCTGCTGAGAACAATGATTTTTGTTCCGGCATAAACAATCACTCGATGAATATGCAGCATTTTGCTTGTTTAGTATAATACACCCCATAGTCCTTCATATATTATAATGTTCACCACAGTCCTCCATATTGTAAAATGCACAGCCCATAGTCCTCCATATAATATAATATGCCCCATAGTCCTCCATATAGTATAATACACTCCCTATAGTCCTCCATATAGTATAATACACTCCCTATAGTCCTCCATATAGTATAATACACTCCTCAAATAGTATAATACACTCCCTATAGTCCTCCATATAGTATAATACACTCCTCATAGTCCTCAAATAGTATAATACACTCCCTACAGTCCTCTATATATTAAAATACACTCCTCAGTCCTCCATATAGTATTATACACTCCCTATAGTTCTCCATATAGTATAATACACTCCCTATAGCCCTCCATATATTAAAATACACTAAGTCTTCCATATAGTATAATACACTACTCAGTCCTCCATATACAGTAGTATAATACACTCCTCATTGTGCTCCATATAGTATAATGTACCGCCACATAGTATATAGCGCAGCCCGCATAGTATATAGTGCGGCCCGCATAGCATATAGCGCGGCCTGCATAGTATATTGCACGGCCACATAGTATATAGCGCGCCCACATAGTACATAGCGCGGCCCACATAGTATATAGCACAGCCACATAGTATATAGCGTGGCCCACATAGTATATAGCACAGCCACGTAGTATATTGCACAGCCACATAGTATATAGCACAGCCACATAGTATATAGCGTGGCCTGCATAGTATATAGCGCGGCCCACATAGTAAATTGCACGGCCCACATAGAATATAGCGCAGCCCGCATAGTATACAGTGCAGCCTGCATAGTATATAGCGTGGCCCACATAGTATATAGCGCTGCCCACATAGTATATACAGTAGTGCGGCCCATAGTATATAGTGCGGCCCGCCTAGTATATAGCGCTGCCCACATAGTATTTAGTGCGGCCCACATAGTATATAGCGCGACCCACATAGAATATAGCGCGGCCCGCATAGTATATAGCGCGGCCCATATAACACCCTCCTCCCAGGAATGGCCCCACAGTTCAGTACTCACTGACATCACTGACATGTATAAAAAAAAAAAAGTACACTTCTCACCTCTCCTTGTGCCCCCGCTGCTCCCAGCTCCTGTCTCAGCGGCTGCTCTGCCCGGCACACAGTGAGTGCGCGATGACGTCATCGCGCACCCGTAGTGTGGGCAGAGGGGAATGATGAGAGAGGGAGCGTCAGCTGACGCTCTCTCCTCCATTATTGCTTTGAACTGTACTGGCAGATGCTGGTATACTTAGATAAAAAAGAGCCTAGACATGTTTGGTGTCTGTGAACTCGTAATGACCTGGAGAATCATAATGGCGGCTCAGTTTTACTAATTAGTGAACCTAGTAAAAAAAAAAAAAAAAACAACTGTGGGATTGCACTTTTTTTGCAATTTCACCACAGTTGGATTTTTTATTCCCGTTTTCTGTTACACCACATGCTAAAACCAATGGTGTCGTTCAAAAGTACAACTCGTCCCGCAAAAAACAAGCCCTCACATGGCAATATTGACGGAAAAATAAAAAAGTTATGGTTCCGGGAAGAAGGGGAGCGAAAAACAGAAACGCAAAAATGGAAACACCGCTGGTCGTGAAGGGGTTAATGATATTTTTACTTAGAGCAGAAATACCGAAAAAGCTTTTTTTTTTAATTTTTTTCTCCTCTACATGAATGTGACCGTGTTTACAGCGGATCTCTCCAGTCTCGGCCCCTCAGGTGAGACACAGGAGCCGTACAGAGAGCTGAGGTGGCGGCTCCCTCACATGACACGCGACATTCCTCTCATGAGGTAACGCTGTCACTATGTCAGTGAGGTGACTAACAATTCCCGCCCTTTTTCTCAGCCTGAGGGGAGGGTCGCGGACTCATTTACATGCGCAACATCTGATTGGCAGTTTATAAGAAAACGCCGCGAAAGCCACGCCCATCCAGAGTCCTGTAGGCGTTATAGGCCACGCCCCTTTTATGATGACGCGAATTTCATAGGCGTGCAAGCGCCATGTTGTGGGCGTGGTCACGACATAGTTGTCATCGTTACTGTAAACAATGATCCTCGTTGTGGGCGCGGTTATGAGTGTAGTAGGCGGGGCTGAATGTACAGGTCGGTAACGCCCCGCCCGGTTGTGGTATCAGTTGAGGAGCGCGGCGGTGGAGGCGGCACAGGTCTGGAGACGCGGACGGGTCGGCAGCCGGAGACCGGAACCTGAGGCCTGCAGGGATGTACTCAGGTATCACACGACAGCCATAGACTCTGCAGTACCTGAAGCCTGATCCCTGGTCACCCGGCTTCCTCCTGCCTTTGGACTCTGAGCATCACTCTCGGTGCCCCCCATATGGTTCCCATATAGACCCTTTTGTTCCTCGCAGGGTATCCTTTGGCCCCTTGCCCGTTATCCCTGACCACCATCGAAATCCGGCACTGTGGCGTGGATTCATCACAGGAGTATTCGATCGCTCCCCGGGAAGTGTTAATGGAGGACGCGTCACCCCTAGAATTCTGTGTAACCTTTTCCAGAAGGATTTGGTCATCATTTTGCTACATTGTGTCCGTTTCCTTGGTGCCCTCCGGGATGGCTGGTGACTGGCAGGTGTAACCTAGGGGCTGCCCATTCTCTGCGGGTGACAGGACGCATTATGGACTTGTCCTGATTGTCTGTGCCAGCCGAAATGATGCATCAGATGCCCGCCTGGTGATACGTTGCCCTTCTCTGCTCCTCCAGCTTTGTAGCGGCTCTCATCCGTCTTGTTTGCAGACATGGAGGATGCCCAACTTCCCTCCGGACTGCTGGAGATCTGTGTCCTGGTAGGACCCCCATCGATGACCTCCGAAACATAGACAAGGTAGGTCGAGTGGCATAACCCCCACCACCCTCTGTTGGTGACCTCAGAGACATAGACAAAGTAGGTCGAGTGACACCCGACCCCTTTGTTGGTGACCTCAGAGACATAGACAAAGTAGGTCGAGTGGCATACCCCCACCACCCCCGTTGGTTACATCAGAGACATAGACAAAGTAGGTCGAGTGGCATACCCCCCCACCACCCCCGTTGGTGACCCCAGAGACATAGACAAAGTAGGTCTAGTGGCATACCCCCACCACCCTCCGTTGGTGACCCCAGAGACATAGACAAGGTTAGGTCTAGTGGCATACCCCCACCACCCTCCGTTGGTGATCTCAGAGACATAGACAAAGTAGGTCGAGTGGCATACCCACCACCACCCCCCGTTGGTGACCCCAGAGACATAGACAAGGTAGGTCTAGTGGCATACCCCCCACCACCCTCCGTTGGTGATCTCAGAGACATAGACAAAGTAGGTCGAGTGGCATACCCCCACCAGCCCCCGTTGGTGACCCCAGAGACATAGACAAAGTAGGTCTAGTGGCATAACCCCCACCACCCCGTTGGTGACATCAGAGACATAGACAAAGTAGGTCTAGTGGCATAACCCCCACCACCTCCCGTTGGTGACCCCAGAGACATAGACAAGGTAGGTCTAGTGGCATACCCCCCACCACCCTCCGTTGGTGACCCAGAGACATAGACAAGGTAGGTCTAGTGGCATACCCCCCACCACCTCCGTTGGTGACCCCAGAGACATAGACAAGGTAGGTCTAGTGACATACCCCCCCACCACTCCCCGTTGGTGACCCAGAGACATAGACAAAGTAGGTCGAGTGGCATACCCCCCACCACCCCCCGTTGGTGACCCCAGAGACATAGACAAAGTAGGTCGAGTGGCATACCCCCACCACCCCCCGTTGGTGACCCCAGAGACATAGACAAGGTAGGTCTAGTGGCATACCCCCCACCACCCTCCGTTGGTGACCCCAGAGACATAGACAAGGTAGGTCTAGTGGCATACCCCCCACCACCCTCCGTTGGTGATCTCAGAGACATAGACAAAGTAGGTCGAGTGGCATAACCCCCACCACCCCCTGTTGGTGACCTCAGAGACATAGACAAAGTAGGTCGAGTGACACCCGACCCCTTTGTTGGTGACCTCAGAGACATAGACAAAGTAGGTCGAGTGGCATACCCCCCACCACCCCCCGTTGGTGACATCAGAGACATAGACAAAGTAGGTCGAGTGGCATACCTCCCCACCACCCCCGTTGGTGACCCCAGAGACATAGACAAGGTAGGTCTAGTGGCATACCCCACCACCCTCCGTTGGTGACCCCAGAGACATAGACAAGGTAGGTCTAGTGACATACCCCCCCACCACCTCCCGTTGGTGATCTCAGAGACATAGACAAAGTAGGTCGAGTGACATACCCACCACCACCCCCGTTGGTGACCCCAGAGACATAGACAAGGTAGGTCTAGTGACATACCCCTCTCTTGGTGACATCAGAGACATAGACAAAGTAGGTCGAGTATTCAAGCAGCTGACAGCACTCGGGAGTTAGCACGGATGCACGTTCAGGCGTCCAAGGATCCAAATGAACAACAGTCCAACGAAAAAATAGGAACAGCATCCAATCCAGGTGAAGTATAACAAGTCTTTATTCAGCCACCATAAAATACGACGTTTCGGCCATTTTCAGGCCTTTATCAAGTACTTGATAAAGTAGGTCGAGTGACATACCCCCCCAACATCAACCATCAGATGTATATGGGGGTCCCCACCCTGACTCTCCTTCCCGACGGAAGGGGATGGGGGCAGCTTCTCCAAGTAATCAAGCTGCTGCCAGACTTACTCCACTGTCCCCATAGAGAAAAATATCGCTGATGTTTAACCACTTAAATGCTGCTGGCTATTTATGACAACGGCATTTAAGTGGGTCTCAATACAGGTGTGTACCCCCACACCATGGACTCCAGCACTGCCATCTCTGTACTCCTATGAAGCCCAGCCTGTGCCTGGGAGTAATTTCACGAAGCATTGCAATATGCAGTGTAAGTGATGAAACTATCAAGTCCAGCAAGAGACCAAAAAATATTGCAAAAAGTACAAAAATAAATAAAAGAAAACTAGTTTTAATTATTCCATTTTTTTTTTACCAAAAGTAAATAAATATTAAAAAAAATATTTATGTCCATGTTCGATCTGTCAAAGTATAAAATTATTTAACCTGTATGATAAACACCAAATAAAGAAAAAAATAATAAAAATGGCTTTTCCCCGTCTTCTCACCTCCTCCATAAATGCAATAAAAAGTGATCAAAATGTCTTATTTTCCCCAAAATGATACTAATGAAAACAACTAATCGCAAAGCAAGAAAACAAGTCCTCATACAGCTCAATTGACAGAAAAATAAAAAAAAAAACTTCTGGGCCTCAGAAAATGACACCAAACAAATTTATTTATTTTTTTTTAAATTTCTGAAGTTTTTTTTGTAACTTGCCGTACTAAAATCTTTAAAAAGTTTCTAAGAGAGTTTAGGGTCTAAGGCTGTGGTTCCACGGTCCGGAACCACAGCGCTTTGGACGGAGCGGAAATTCCGCTCCGTCTAAGCCCCGCCCCCTTTCTGACGCGCGCTCTTTCCGGAGGTGTTCAGGACACCTCCGGAACACCTCCGGAAAGAACGCAGGGCTACATAGCCCTGTGTGAAATTCTGTTGCGGCGACGCACCGTCGCCGCAACACGCGAGGACATGCTGCGGTCTGAAAAGACGCGCCGCATGTCCGTTTACGCAGGTCTGCCACCTGCGTGTTGTTACGCATAGTGGAGACGGGATTTCTTGAAATCCCCTCCACTATGCTGTAACATCTGGACGCTGCGTGTTTGGCGCTGCGCCAGCACACAGCGCCAAACACGCAGCGTTTACTGATCGTGGAAACTCACCCTTAGGGGTAAGGTTTCTCCTTGTGGAGTGACATACCAGCTCTGGCATAGGTGACGCTATAGAGTACAAGTCCTCTTTTTTTTTTTTTTTTGAAGAGGCAATTTGCATAAGAGAGTTTAGTGATTAGGGAGGAAGAACCAGGGAATTTCCAGTTTGGACTTGAAATGACATCACGGTTCGTAGTTGGCGGCTGATGACATCACTCGGTCACGTTGGTGACCTCTCCTGGTATGTGATGTTCGTCAGTGACTGGGTGCACAGTCCGAGCCGCATCGGGCGTTTGGAGCGGGCTCAGGAGTTCACGCTGCACCCTGCATATCGGGGGCCGGCTGTGTTATACAGCCAACACCGGCTGTTTCACACCTTCATGAAGATGCTTGGTGAATGCACAGCTTACCGATGCATCTTCCTGGCCGCAGTCTTGCTGCTGATGGAGGAGGAGGGACATGAGTGCCTAATTCTCGCCATTGTTGGGGTTATCACTTATCCACTTGCTTAGATCCGAGTACCCCTTTAAATGAACCATGATCATGGATGGGGGTCGGAGCAGTTCAGATCGGGTGACCCGAAGTGTCGGGAGGATGGGGGGGGGCACATGACCACAGGGAATTTCCCGATGACTCTGAGAGTTGACATGCATGCACGTGTCTCACTGAATGTATGGAATTTATACATCAGGCTCGTCCTCACACCGCCAAAAAATAACGATTTGACTAAGGCTCCAATATATGAATCCAAGTTCCAACTTAATTACTGATGTAGCTCCAGATTCCACGTCGCTGTCTTCCATCGCAAATCACATATGAGCCCATCAGGAAATCGGAGGCCCACTTAGGACTTTTGGGCTGGAGGTTGTGATTGGATGGTGAAATATTCTGCAAGAGGTGAAGAAATCGGCCTCTTCCTTCAGTTCCTTATTTATGATTTTCCACCACAGACAGGAAAGCAGCGATCTGAGAGAGTGAACTGCTGGAGCCGACCGTGCTGCTTCCGCTTCTGTTTGGAGTACTAGGGTGAGACCAGGAGATCGCACCGTGCCGAGCCGGAGAATGGGCAGAGAACGTTCCTGAACAGTTTGTGGGGCGATTTGCCTTGTCCTGTTTGGCGTGATTTGCTCGCGTGTGCTCAGCTGCACCGTCTGGTCTCACCTTAATGTTCTGGTTGAGTAGAACAAATTCACGTGGTCCCCCGAGAAGGTCACCGATCCATTGTTTGCCTTTTTTATCCCAAAAAGGCCATAAAATGTGACCATTTTATTGCTTATTTGGAAAAATGGCAGCAAAAAATGCATCATGCGAGCACGGGGGCCTAAGTCACCTGTGGATGGACTTCTTGGTCACCAACTTGGATTGTCAATCCGTCGTCCTCGTCTCTGTTCTGGCCGACTGTGCAGAAACAACCATTGGCGGAAGAAGTAGGTTATAGGTCTCAGAAAACAGTGAAAGAAACCAAAGATATTTTTTTTGCAAAGTTCACTTTCTTTTTTAACCACTAAAATCTACATAAAACATTATGCAGATGTAGTATCGCTGTAATGGTACTGACCTGAAGAGTTGCGCTGCCTCATTGTTTACCACGTGATAATAACCCCCGCAAAAAAAAAATTAAAATGGCAGAAGATTTTTTTTTTTCTTTTTTTTTTTTCTTCACCATTCTGCATTTGGGATTTTTTTCCCCCTATTTTTAAGCATGGTGACGTGAACGACGTACTTCAAAACTACAACTCTTCCTCATGCAATGGCTACGGTGATGCAAAAAAAATGTATGGTTCTTAGAAGAAGCAAAAGAAAAAAATCAAAACCAGAAAAACATGGCTGGGTTATGAAGGGGATTATCCTCTGGAGTAATAGTCCATGTTCTCCTGACTCTCTGCAGAGGTGTTAGTTCCTGCTTGTCCTTGTATTTTTCACCCCGTCCTTTTGTCTGTTGCCCATCCTGACCACCACCAGACTGCCATATACGACCGTACTCTGCCGGTGTCTAGTCTGATCGCGATTGCTGTCTGCTTCGTTGGTAATGTGTCCTGTGTCTTTGTGGTGGTGGTCCGCAACTTTAAGGTAAACTACTTGTAAGATGCGGCGTAGACAATTGGAGATAGTTATTTGGCTCTCCAAACTCATCTGAAAGGGTCGTTCCACTATTTTGATATTGTGTTGGACCCCACCAATCTGATATAGATTGGCTTACCCTAAGGATAGGTCATCAATATCAAAGTAGTGGGACAACCCTTCAGGCTGTGTTGCTATCTGTCTTTCCACCTGGGGGGGCACACGGGAGATAATGGCATTCGGGAAGGGAATGGTTACCTCATAGAGTGTTGAATGCATCAAAACCCTTATTTTAACGATTGCCAGAGGATAGGAAATGGTGTTTAAAGGGGTTGTACAAAACCATTTACAGTGCAAGAAATCCCACCATGGACAACATTTGTAAGGCGTTTGTAATCAGGGCTGTGGAGTCGGTAAGCCAAACCTCCGACTCAGACTCCTCAATTTCCATGACACCGACTCCCTCATACCAGGGCTGTGGAGTCGGTAGGCCAAACCTCCAACTCAGACTCCTCAATTTCCATGACACCGACTCCCTCATACCAGGGCTGTGGAGTCGGTAGGCCAAACCTCCGACTCCGACTCCTCAATTTCCATGACACCGACTCCCTCATACCAGGGCTGTGGAGTCGGTAGGCCAAACCTCCACTCGACTCCTCAATTTCCATGACACTGACTCCCTCATACCTGGGCTGTGGAGTCGGTAAGCCAAACCTCCAACTCAGACTCCTCAATTTCCATGACACCGACTCCCTCATACCAGGGCTGTGGAGTCGGTAAGCCAAAACTCCAACTCAGACTCCTCAATTTCCATGACACCGACTCCCTCATACCAGGGCTGTGGAGTCGGTAAGCCAAAACTCCAACTCAGACTCCTCAATTTCCATGACACCGACTCCCTCATACCAGGGCTGTGGAGTCGGTAAGCCAAACCTCCAACTCAGACTCCTCAATTTCCATGACACCGACTCCCTCATACCAGGGCTGTGGAGTCGGTAAGCCAAACCTCCAACTCAGACTCCTCAATTTCCATGACACCGACTTCAACTCCGACTCCACCAAAATGGGCTCCGACTCCAAAGCCCTGGTTTGTATGTTCTCCCCGATTCCTCCGGGTTCTCCAGTTTCCTCCCACACTCCAAAAACATTCTGATAGGGAATGTAGATAGTGAGCCCCAATGGGGACAGTGCCGATAACTTCTGTAAAGTGCTGTGGAATTAAAAAGTAAGTAAAATAAATAACTATCAAACATCTAGTCAGTCCCCTGTCGATTTCTGGTGGCCCTGATCGACTTCTGCAAATCACGTGCATGTGACTGCTGCAGCCAATCACAGTCAGCAAGTTTGCCAGTATGCGAATAGCTAGGACTCTGCAAGCAAAACTGCTTGGCAAAAATTTTCCCAGGGGTGATGTAGGGGGACAAAAAAAAAGTTGTCTAACAAAGGCCAACATTACCACTAAAGGGTCAGCAGGGGATTATCCAGGTGAGTTTTATGCATTCCCAGCTTTGTGACTCTTCTTCGAAAAAAATCCTAAACAATCTTTTTAAAGTTGCTCATTGTATCTCCGGAAACTTTTGATGTATCACATCGGAAACATTTCCACGTGATGAACACATCAATTCCTTTTTTCTCATGAGGAATGAAGGGAATAATTGAGAAGCAGCTCTAAGGGCATCTCTGTATTCATGAGACATCTTGCCATCTATGGTACACCTTATTCACAGAAAACGTGATGCCATCTTCCCTGGTGGTCTCGGGCATTGATTTAATCTTCCCTGGTGGTCTCGGGCACTGATTTCATCTTCACTGGTCGTCTCGGGCAGTGATTTCATCTTCTCTGGTGGTCTCGGGCAGTGATGCCATCTTCCTTGGTGGTCTCGGGCATTGATTTCATCTTCACTAGTGGTCTCGGGCACTGATTTCATCTTCCCTGGTGGTCTCGGGCAGTGATGCCATCTTCGTTGGTGGTCTCAGGCACTGATTTCATCTTCCCCTGTGGTCTCGGGCACTGATTTCATCTTCCCTGGTGGTCTCGGGCACTGATGCCATCTTCCCTGGTGGTCTCGGGCACTGATGCCATCTTCCCTGGTGGTCTCGGGCACTGATGCCATCTTCCCTGGTGGTCTCGGGCACTGATGCCATCTTCCCTGGGGGTCCGGCATGATCCATCTCCTGGGTCGGCACTGATGCCATCTTCTCTGGTGGTCTCGGGCACTGATGCCATCTTCTCTGGTGGTCTCGGGCACTGATTTCATCTTCCCTGGTGGTCTCGGGCATTGATGCCATCTTTGTTGGTGGTCTCGGCACTGATTTCATCTTCCCTTTTGGTCTCGGGCACTGATGCCATCTTCCCTGGTGGTTTAGGGCACTGATGCCATCTTCCCTGGTGGTCTCGGGCACTGATTTAATCATCCCTGGTGGTCTCGGGCACTGATTTAATCTTCCCCTGTGGTCTCGGGCACTGATTTAATCATCCCTGGTGGTCTCGGGCACTGATTTCATCTTCCCTGGTGGTCTCGGGCAGTGATGCCATCTTTGTTGGTGGTCTCGGGCACTGATTTCATCTTCCCTGGTGGTCTCGGGCAGTGATGCCATCTTTGTTGGTGGTCTCGGGCACTGATTTAATCATCCTGGTGGTCTCGGGCACTGATTTCATCTTCTCTGGTGGTCTCGGGCACTGATGCCATTTTCCCTGGTGGTTTAGAGGGGTAATCTCCTCTTAATATTGCAGCATTGACTGTGACGATAGGGATTTAGGGACGCACAGTCGTCTCTATAGTCGGCAGCGTACCTCCAGAAAGTTTTGCTGAATTGTTGTAGCCAGGGAGCCTGCGGGCAGAGGTAGATTATCAGTAAGAATCCGTGTAGCATTTCCCTTGTTCTCTATTCAAAGAAAAAGTCTAATCTTATAAACGAAGACGATATAACAAAGTCTTATTAATTCATCTCTCGATTGGTATTTAGTTGCCAGTAACAAAAGTTACCACAAACCTCAAAACTGTGGAAACTAAAGTAAACCATGGTTAAGATTGTGAAATGGCAAAAGGTTTTAGTTTTTGGCAGCTGAAAATGAGAAGTTTGAGGTTAGGGGTGAATAGTGAACAATAGAAATAACATTGTTTTGTTTGCACTGAAGAAGCCTGTGAGAGTCCTATGGATATCCCCTATATTTTGTTTAAGCCTTTTGTTTCCACAGGCAGATGCCATATATATATTTTTTTCTTTTAAATCAAGGCTCTGTCTGAAATTCTAAAAAAATAAAAAAAAAAACGCCCTGCAACTTACACTTGGGCTGGCGTCACACCAACTTATGGCATTGGATGCAATATGTTACTGATCCTCTGCTCCTGCTGTGCTGCGAGAGTGTGCCAAGTGTCATACTACTGTACTCTACCCTCTCCCACAGACAGGAACGGTGCATAACTGCAGGGGAGACAGAGACGAATTTCTCCATCTCCTCTGCAGTCGGGGTATATCGCACCGCACTCAGGTGATATCCGAGTGCTGTGCGTTGGGACACTCACACCCATGAACTTATATGGGTGCAAGTGAGCCAAGTCTCGCTGCGATTCGGCATGAGAAAATCGCAGTTCTGAGCTGCCCTGTAGAGTAACACTGGGCCGAGCACTATGCGATGTTTTATCACATAGCCCTCTGCCGTGTTATACGGTAGTGTGACTCCAGCCTAACAGCAAGGTACAGTGAGGGTTAATTTTCATGGTACCACAAGCACCATAAATAATATCTAGAGATATTTCATGAAATAGTTTTTACTTTTCCCATTATGCATCAGTATAAATGTTAGCTGGTTCCCTGTGTACAACTAAATAAATACTATAATACTGCCTCTACTTACAAGAATATAACCGCTATACTACCGCCCCTATGTACAAGAATATAACTACTATAATACTGCTCCTATGTACAAAATATAACTACTATAATACTGCTCCTATGTACAAGAATATAACTACTATAATACTGCCCCTATGTACAAGAATATAACTACTATAATACTGCCCCTATGTACAAGAATATAACTACTATAATACTGCCCCTATGTACAAGAATATAACTACTATAATACTGCCCCTATGTACAAGAATATAACTACTATAATACTGCCCCTATGTACAAGAATATAACTACTATAATACTGCTCCCTATGTACAAGAATATAACTACTATAATACTGCTCCTATGTACAAGAATATAACTACTATAATACTGCTACTATGTACAAGAATATAACTGCTATAATACTGCCCTATGTACAAGAATATAACTACTATAATACTGCCCCTACGTACAAGAATATAACTACTATAATACATGCCTCTACGTACAAGAATATAACCACTATAATACTGCCCCTACGTACAAGAATATAACACTATAATACTGCCCCTACGTACAAGAATATAACTACTATAATACTGCCCCTATGTACAAGAATATAACTACTATAATACTGCCCCTATGTACAAGAATATAACTACTATAATACTGCCCCTATGTACAAGAATATAACTACTATAATACTGCTCCTATGTACTAGAATATAACTACTATAATACTGCCCCTATGTACAAGAATATAACTACTATAATACTGCTCCTATGTACAGGAATATAACTACTATAATACTGCTCTTATGTACAAGAATATAACTACTATAATAATGCCCCTATGTACAAGAATATAACTACTATAATACTGCCCCTATGTACAAGAATATAACTACTATAATACTGCCCCTATATACAAGAATATAACTACTATAATACTGCTCCTATACACAAGAATATAACTACTATACTACTGCTCCTATATACAAGAATATAACTACTATAATACTGCCCTTATATACAAGAATATAACTACTATAATACTGCTCCTATATACAAGAATATAACTACTATAATACTGCCCCTATGTACAAGAATATAACTACTATAATACTGCCCCTATGTACAAGAATATAACTACTATAATACTGCTCCAATACACAAGAATATAACTACTATAATACTGCTCCTATATACAAGAATATAACTACTATAATACTGCCCTTATATACAAGAATATAACTACTATAATACTGCTCCTATATACAAGAATATAACTACTATAATACTGCCCTTATATACAAGAATATAACTACTATAATACTGCCTCCTATGTGCAATAATATAACTACTATAATACTGTCCCCTATGTACAAGAATATAACTACTATAATACTACTCCTATATACAAGATTATAACTACTATAATACTGCCCCTATGTACAAGAATATAACTACTATAATACTGCCCCTATGTACAAGAATATAACTACTATAATACTGCTCCTATGTACAAGAGTATAACTACTATAATACTGCTCCTATGTACAAGAATATAACTACTATAATACTGCTCCTATGTACAAGAGTATAATTACTATAACACTGTGTCACGCTGTATAGCAGATATATATATATGTGATGTCAGTAATCTATATCAAAAGGGCAACATACTATATAACATGCGCATAGATATATGATAACATAGAATTACCTGACAATGTCCAGTGGGTCAATACGGAATCCGTTATACGCTGTCTCCGGCTAGAGGGTGACCGGGGTCTATGCTGACCCTAAACTGGGGTCCTAACTAATCCCTCTACCTGGAGGTACTGTTAAAGGTACAGAGGTCCAGGCCACCAGCGTAAACCCTGTCTCCTATCAATCCCTGCCAACTGTAATCTAGTCCTAAGAAGGACCCTGATTACCACCAAAGGGAATGAACAGGTAACGGTTAATGAACAGAAAGACATACAAGAAAGACAAGAAATAAAGTAAATAAAGTCTTACATACAACACTCACACACAGTAGGAACACCTAAGGTCTCAGAGATAAACTATAAGCTGTAAGAGTAAAAACAACTAAGGAGCTCTTAGCTTAAGTATTCTCAGAACCGATCCAGTCTGCTAGACTACATGAATGCTTTCACCGGCATCTAACAAGCAGACTGGCAGGTATATGAAGGAATCTAATTAGAACATAATCAAAAGCAGCCGGGCGAGGCTGGACCTAGTCTTAGCAAAGAGCTAGGTAAAATTAACTCCCTCATTACCAAACACAAAGAAACAGCAACTCAGCTGTGAGAAGTCAGAGTGTGTAATCGCGACGATCCTCGTGGCGATACACCCATGACACACTGCCCCTATGTACAAGACTATAACTACTATAATACTGCCTCCTATGTGCAATAATATAACTACTATAATACTGTCCCCTATGTACAAGAATATAACTACTATAATACTGCTCCTATGTACAAGAATATAACTACTATAATACTACTCCTATATACAAGATTATAACTACTATAATACTGCCCCTATGTACAAGAATATAACTACTATAATACTGCCTCCTATGTACAAGAATATAACTACTATAATACTACTCCTATGTACAAGAGTATAACTACTATAATACTGCCCCTATGTACAAGAATATAACTACTATAATACTGCTCCTATGTACAAGAATATAACTACTATAATACTGCTCCTATATACAAGAATATAACTACTATAATACTGCTCCCTGTGTACAAGAATATAACTGCTATATTGGTTCCCTGTATGCACATGATTATGACTGTATATTTTTTTCCCTGTGTGTCTGTCACTCACTTGTGCAGTCAGCATCCATGTGTAAATTGAGCACTTGGGTATAGAGAGAACCCGTCTGGCCACATTCCGGCTCGGTGCTGTGATGTTACATTTTCTGTGACTTTTCTGTAAACTTGTAGTTGAATTAGTGCAGTGTAATTTTTCTTGTTTGTTTTTGTTTAACCCTTGTCAGGGCTGAGGTGCTCAGGGGTCAGATAAGTGGAAGCTGTGAATACCATGAAAAGCTAAAACTGTCTGTGCTTTGTAGACCGCCTGGCAGTGGAGCAGCCTTTGGCAGTCTCATCGGCACCACATCATAGCCCCGCTCTAGTCATTAGACTGCAACTTTCCCAAGATATTACACACTGTATTAAGTGACTACCACCAAGTCTCAATTTCGCTTTTTAGGTAGCATCACACATGCCCATTCATATGTACCCATCTTCACTGGAGCACCATGCTATTAAGTAGCGTCACTTGGAGAAGATGAGATTAGGGTTCAATGCACCTTTTTAGAAATGGACCAACCCTCTAAGCCCTTGCTACAAATGTATTCACTTTAGAAAGCAGATGCACAAATCTCCCCCTGTTCTGATAGTTTGCTACAATGTATCACACAATTTAGTTTTTAGTGACTGGGATAAAGGACACTTAGGGCAATAACTGCAGTGTAAACAGTATTCCATAGACTCCTCTCCGGAGAAACCTCGGGCCCCGCGTATCGTGCCCTCGCGCCCCACCACCTGCGCTATAATTCTTAATGACCAGGCATGCCTACTAAACAAATACTGATCACTCGGTACACACACGGCTCCAATAAACTCTTCTGCACCTCGTGAGCGTCTGATTGTGACTGAACAGGATGTGACCCATGGAAGACGAGTTCAGCTCCGCAGTGCGGCTTCTGACTCGGCCCCATAATCATTAGCACTGAGCACTTCTTTCTGCAGCTCCACAGACCGACCGATGAGGCACGTGGAAACTGTGGTTATTTACTGTGTATTCCCAGCTCACATGACTTGTGACTTGGAAAGGTAGAACCGACGAGTTTTGTGTATCGGTTATATTGTATCCCTAAAAGGACTTCTGGTAAAGCGCAGAAACTGCTGCAGTGCCGCTTTATAGAAGGGATGGCCCCTTTAACCTTGAAGTTTCCTGAAAGTCGGTTTGAGAAATTTATGGTTTAGACCATATTCTAAAAAAGCAAAAAAAAAACTATACAAATGCTTCTCACTAAATTAGAATATCATCAAAAAGTGAATTTATTTCAGTTCTTCAATACAAAAAGTGAATCTCCTATATTCTATAGAGTCATTACAGAGTGATCTATTTCATGTGTTTATTTCTTTTAATGTTGATGATTATGGCTTACAGCCAATGAAAACCCAAAAGTCATTATCTCAGTAAATTAGAATACTTTATAACACCAGCTTGAAAAATGATTTTAAAATCTGAAATGTCCTCCTGAAATGTATGATCAGTAAATGCACTCAGTATTTGGTCGGGCTCCTTTTGCATCAGTTACTGCATCAATGCGGTGTGGCATGGAGGCGATCAGCCTGTGGCACTGCTGAGGGGTTATGGAAGCCCAGGTTGCTTTGATAGCAGCCTTCAGCTCGTCTGCATTGTTGGGTCTGGTGTCCTCATCTTCCTCTTGACAATACTCCATAGATTCTCTATGGGGGTTAAGGTCAGGCGAGTTTGCTACCAATCAAGCACAGTGATACTGTTGTTTGTGCACCAGGTATTGGTACTTTTGGCAGTGTGGACAGGTGCCAAGTTCTGCTGGAGAATGACATTTCCATCTCCAAAAAGCTTGTCGGCAGAGCAAAGCATGAAGTGCTCTAAAATTTCCTGGTAGCTGGCTGCGCTGACTGTGGTCTTGATAAACACAGTGGAGCTACACCAGCAGATGACATGGCTCCCCAAACCATCACTGATTGTGGAGACTTCACACTAGACCTCCAGCAGCTTGGATTGTGGCCTCCACTCTTCCTCCAGACTCTGGGACCTTGATTTCCAAATGAAATGCAAAATTTACTTTCATCTGAAAACAACACCCTGGACCACTGACAACAGTCCGGTTCTTTTTCTCCTTGGCCCAGGTAAGACGCTTCTGGCGTTGTCTATTGGTCATGAGTGGCTGACACAAGGAATGTGACACTTGTAGCCCATGTCCTGGATACGTCTGTGTGTGGTGGCTCTTGAAGAAATGACTCCAGCAGCGTCCACTCCTTGTGAATATCCCCCACATTATTGAATGGCCTTTTCTTAACAATCTTTCAAGGTTGCGGTTATCCCGGTTGCTTGTGCTCCTTTTTCTACCACACTTTTTCCTTCCACTCAATTTCCATTAATCTGCTTGGATACAGCACTGTGTGAACAGCCGGCTTCTTTACCAATGAACTTTTGTGGCTTCTCCTCCTTGTGGAGTGTGTCAGTGACTGCCTTCTGGACATCTGTCAGGTCAGCAGTCTTCCCCATGATTGTGGAGCTACTGAAACAGAGTAAGGGACATAGGAAGCCTTTCCAGTGTTTTTTGTTAATTATTCTATTTAATGAGATAATGACTTTTGGGTTTTCATTGGCTGTAAGCCATAATCATCAACATTAATAGAAATAAACATGTGAAATAGATCACTCTGTAATGACGCTATATAATATGAGTTTCAGTTTTTGTATTGAAGAACTGAAATAAATTCACTTTTTGATGACATTATAACTTAGTGAGGAGCACTTGTACATTCTTTGTGGTCAATCTGCTCCATGTGGAAACAAGTTCCCCTCGCATTGCCAGCATGAGGTCATTGCTCTGCCCCAGTCACCAGTCATGTAGTGGATTGGTGGCTTCGATGGGATGCCGCCTAACCCTTTTTCATCCCATCATGAGTCTGACACAAAGGGTCTCTTCCCATCCCCCCCACCTTGCGTACAGACATTAACGAGCACCCCGGAGTAGGACAAGTCCCTTTCACACCTACCAGGCCACTACTGGGCTGTTACATAGCCCCATGGTGACACTGATGTCCTGAGCACTTTGCACCTCAGAAATTCCAAATCCAGATTGGAAATTTCATCCATTTTTATTTGCTATTAGTGATATCTGCAGAAACACTTCAGCATCTGCACAACAAAATCTGCAGTGTTTTTTTTTTTTTTTTTCTATTAAAAAAAAAAAGTTTTCTTTAGTCTAGGTTATTCCATCCCAGTCACTTATAACTGAGGTCATGCCTCCTGCCAAATGTTCACCTTGGTCGACTTTTTAAGGATCTGCTGTTAATTCTTCTAGGGTCCATGCCCCCACCTCCTCTGACCTATACAATATTATTGACATGGCAGTGATATGACCGCACAGCCTCACATTGTGGACTATGACACTGCTGTCATGTGCACACTGAACTACAGGAACTGGATTTTTTTTTTTTTTGGCTTGTCGGTCTTGTTGGGATATATTATTTCTTTTTAACTATCAATTTTTCCTATTTGCATTTCCTGTTACACAAGATCAGCTCAAAACTATGCAACCGCAATCAGACACGTAGCAGAATAGTATCTGCATAGGAAAGCCAGGTAATGAGCCTAATAGCGCTGTAACAGTCGCCATGTTGATTACCAGGCTGGGATAGAATTATTAATTCCTTCTTTGTATTAATAATGAATGTGCTCATTCACTGACTGCCATCAGAGATCCTGCCAACTGTGAAAAAATTGAAGATGATATAGAAACTTAAAGGGGTATTCCCATCTTCAAGATCCTATCCCAATATGTAGTAGGTGTAATAATATTAAAATTGGCAATTACCTCCAATTAGAAATGTAGTATAGTTCTTCTGATTTGCTACGACGCTTA